>CM053589.1:180440211-180453462 GCA_028646515.1 Pseudochirops corinnae | reverse complement strand
GTTGTCTCTCCTGGATCTGTTTTCCAGGTCAGTGGTTTTTTCAAGGAGATATTTCACATTGCCCTCTATTTTTTCATTTGTTTGGATCTGTTTGATAGTATCTTGATTTCTCATGTTCCTCACTCTTTAGACAAGTGGTTTGGACCAGACGCTTTGAAGGTCCTTGCCGGCTCTAACCTTCTTGTTTCTGAGCTTCAGGCCTCGTTCCATCCATTTCTGACATTCTATGATGTTCGAATAACCTTTTGGTCAGTCCAGATTGCTTCCCACTCTCATTGTCTTGGCTCTTTCTGTTTCTGCACTTATCTTTACCTGGAAGTCCTATTTTCCCTTCTTCTCATCACATCCCCCCTACCCCCATTCAAGGTCCACCCCTGGCTTTGGGCAGCATCTCTGGGCTTCAGCTACCAAGTAAGAGGATTAGACAGATAGCCTCTGAGATTTCTTCTGCCTCCATATGTATTATGCTTCAATGTCTGTGATTATAAAATCCAGAGGATTTTATAAATTCCAGAAAGAGACTATAGCGTTGTTTCTTGCCAGATGCTTTCAGCATAGGAATCAAACTAAGATCAACTAAGAGAGAGCATGAGGCTGATGACGGCCTTCTGAATGGGCCTCTGGCTTCAGTTCCACAATTATAGACAGCCAAAGAGGCTTTTGTCCACTATGTGGAAAGAAGGATGGAACCAGTTACAGGTCTACAGTGCTCTGAAGTCTCTCCTGGGCACTTCTGCTCCATGACCTCACGACTCTTCAAGACTCAGGTTCCCAGCCTCTTCCCCTTGGGGAGTACAGGTGCTATGAGCTTCTCGTACCCCCTGCCCCAGGGACACGGTAATGAAGCCAAGCAGAATGTAGGGAGTACAGAGGGCATTGAGGCAATGGGCTATGAGAAGCCTAAGGAGAAAGAGATCCTTTTCAGGAAACGTTTCATGGACTTTGGAGCATCTGACCCGGGCTTTGGAAGGAAAGAAGGATTTCAACAAAGGAGCATAAGGGAAAATAAATGAGATAGAGTCTTTGCCCTTGTGGAAAGGAAAGAAGGGAAGGAAAGAAGGAAGGAAGGGAGGGAGGGAGGGAGGAAGGAAGGAAGGAAGGGAGGGAGGAAGGGAGGGAGGGAGGGAGGAAGGAAGGAAGGGAGGAAGGAAGGAAGGAAGGAAGGGAGGAAGGAAGGGAGGAAGGAAGAAATCACAATCCACTATCTTTATGAGGGCAGCTGCTATTGATCGCCATTGTGGAGACAGGGACTGTGAAGCCCACAGAGGAGAGTGATCTGTTTAAAGCTTCCTACCTTCTACTTGGTGAGAAAGAACTAAGCAGGGTGCTTCTCAAGTGAATCTAGCCCTTCCCTGTAAGCTTTCTCTAGTTTCAGGGTTAACAGGTTTTTTCCAACAATGTTTTCCTCCCTTTCTTCCTATTTTCCTTCCTTCCTTTTCCAATAACTCGTTAGGATGTAAACACTCTGAAACAGCTTCTTCCTAGGACACTTGGTCTCTAGGGGTTGGGAACCAGACAGGAAGAGATCAGAGGCATGAAGGGAGAGGTAGAACAGGAGAGAGAGAGAGAAAGACAAAGAGACAGACAGACAGAGAGAGAGAGACAGAGAAAGACTCAGACACACACACACAGAGACAGAAAGAAACAGAGGTACACAGAGGACATAGCTATGACCATGTGCCTTTGGGTGATGACCCTTCCCCAGAGCAGAGGTGAGGTGGCTAGTAATCTCTCCTATGTCCATAATGTTCCAGAAAAGTCCAGGTGAGTTTCATTCCCATCTGGTCAAATCAGACCATGCCCAGGGTTCTGGCCCTTCCTGTACTCTCCTTGCAGGAAGGAGCAGCTCCTGGGCCACTTAAGACTTCTGTGGTAAGAGGCATTTGTGCCCAGGTGAGAAGCAGCCCCGAAACTGTCTTCAGCTGTCTCATTTTGGTTGAGATTTGTTCTAAGCTGGAGTCCCCTCATCCAGGCTCTCTCTCGAGAGCTGATTGCTACATTTTCAGTGTGAGCATTTTACACCTCAGAAATCAATGAAGGCAACAAATCAGATCTTGGTTTATTGTTTATGATGGTCTAGAGTTAAGAAAGTGGTGGAAATAATGTTGATAATGCAGATTAAACTTAAGAGTGTGTGGTGCATTCATCTGTTTAAGAGAGCTGGGTGTTCAACAGTAACTGGCTCTCCCCTTCCCCTTGTTCTAAGACAGTAGTTTGACCACAGAGTCCCAGACACTCAGTGCTCCTGGTCATTCTATTGAGTAGACCTTTGACCTCGCCAGTGACTATGTTCACTGTATTTTTCCATTACTATGCTTTTTCTCTAAGTTAAAAAAATCTTTGCTTTAACTACAAAATGAGGTCAAAGTGATTTTTTAAGGGCCAACTTTAAAAAGGAGTTTCCAGGAGGTCAGGACTGAGTCAAAGCATAGACTATATAGAATTCAAGCCCAAGTAATCTCCAGGGATGATAGGAAAATACTCCTGAAAATGGTCAGTCAATAAACATTTATTAGGTGCCTACTGTGTGCCAAGCACTGAAGACACAAAGAAAGGCAAAAGATAGTCCCTGCTCTCAAGGAGCTCACTGTCTAATGGAGAAACAACACAGAAACAACTTTGTATAAAGGGTAACTCAATAGAGGCAAGGCACTCTTTACCTTTACATCCATCCTGCATCTGCCTGATGTCAGCCCCTGATCTCATCACCTCTAAACTCACCACCAGGCTGCTGACTCAAGCCTTAATTAGTGCTTCCTCCCTCAACCTCCCCTCCCTCCCTCTCTGATTGGGCTGGAGGGTGAGCACCAAATTCCTCCCAATGCCTTCCTTTATTGAGCACAGAAACTGGACTCAGCTCGCTCTGCTTTACATCTCTGCTGCCCTGCCTAGTTTCAACTCCACAGAACAAGATGTCCCCACCAGGTACACCACCCCCATCCTGTCCTCTCCCCCCACCCTTTCCTCTCTCCTTTTGTGTGTTATCTCCCCCCTTTGAATAATAAGCTCCTTGAGAACAGAAATGATCTCTCTTCTTATTATATTCCCAATGCCTGGCACATCAATGTTGATTGGATACTGAACAGGAAAGGTTCCCTATAGAAGATGCGATTTTAGCTGGGGCTTGAAGAAAGCCAGAGAAGCCTGGAGGAAGAGATGAGGAAGGAACAGGGGACAGCCTGGGAAATCATCCAGAACTGGGATTTCACATCCCTATTTATTTTTGTTTTTTTTTCTTTCCTTCTCTCCTTTTTGGAAAAGGTGTAAAATAGCTTCCCTTCCTTCCCTTTCAGGTGAGTCAGCATTACATCTGCACACATGGCTTAATTAATTAAGAGGCTCTCAGCTGAGCTGGCCCAGTAATGGTTGGCAGTAGAATCATAAGATTTACAGCTGGTATTTACTCCCCTTGTGATGTTGACATCTTTGGGGTCCAGTTTCCTCCTCCATAAAATGAGACGATTGAAGTGGTGGTTTCTAAGGCACCTGCCAGTCCTAAATCTATGATATCCTAGGAGTCTGTGCTCTCCTGGTCTCCAACTCAGTGTTCTTTAAAGTCTACCAAGCTCAACTACTCGGCTGGCATGTAAAAGGAGGCATCTTTGTCTTCTCCTGTCCCCCTCCCCCATCTTATTAGGGAAAGGTTGATAAATTGAATTTTGCTTCTGAGGGAGCCTGTGTTTTGTTTCCTGTTTATACCCCTCCCTCAGTTATTAGGTTAAGAGACTAACTCGGAATGAGTTAGAAGGTTGGAAAAAGGAGCACTTGGGCAGACAACTGGAGACCGCAGCCCAGCATATAGAGAGAATAGATGGAAGGAGGGGGTTTGCTTCTTACATAGTAAGTAAGAATTGTAATTGAGAGGCCATGCCCAGCTTGCCAGATTTGGAACAAGGAGAACTGTATTTCAATGGCTTGGTGTGAGACCTTGAGCAAGTTTCTTTCTGATGGACTTAGCTCCCCAACTATAAAAGGCTGGGTGAAACAGTCCCTGCCCTCAAGAAGCTTATATTCTAAAGGGGGAGACAACGTAGACATAGACAAGTTATATGCATAGTGTAACTGGCAAGGGTGTAGTCCTTAGAACATGCGCAATGTCCTTCCTGGTTCCCATCCCCAGTGATGTTGTTTCTAGAAATATAAAATGGAAGGATCCATCCCCCCAACTCTTGCCCACTCCCATTCAGAGCATGTAGAGGTATCCTCTGTTTCCTTAGGCATACTATGTGATAACAAAAAGTTTTTTATTTGGCTTCTGAGCCAGAATTCAATGTTTGAGTAAAGGATTCCTCACCTTCTTATTCTTGGAGGCTTTCAAGTGAGGAGCATGGTGAGGGGCAGTACATCTTATTTCCTCCTTGGCCACCATGGCTCCTGTGAGGAACCAGATTTGGGGAGGAATGAAAGGATTAAGTACATTTATTCCAACAAGAAGAGGTGTTCTAGTTTGGTGGAAAGAACACTGGCCTAGGGGATTATTAGACCTGATTTCAAGTCCTGGCACTGGTACTTACCCAAGTGTGACCTTGGTTAAGTCCCTTCTTCCTCTGGGTTTTAGTTTCTTCCTTGGTAAAATGATTTTTAAATTTTAATGACTTGTTTAAAAATTCCAAGTCATGAAACTGGTCTAAAATACTGATAACCAATCTATTGGTTTTCAGCTTACCTTGGTTTATAGTTGGGAGATGAATTCAGGCATTTTTGAGATTAAGAGACAAAGATTAATTTTTATGAAGGTGCCATACTCAACTGAGAAATATGTGTACTCCTTTCCATTACAATTTATTAATTGCCACATGACTACTCTGTTCTCATAGAAGAAGAAAAATCAGCTCCCAGGTAGGTGTCTAGAGTTCCCAGAAGGTAGCCTTGACTTGAACCTAGTAGTTAGAACCCTGGGTTGGTTTTTTTCCTGAAGAGACAAAACTAGTTTTGGGATGTCAGTCTACTTGGACTAAGGATAGAAACAGAATTAGGAAGAGAAATCAGATTTATTCAGCAGCCAGGTAGAGAAGGAACCCTAGTACTAATTATACTAGGGAAGTAATCCACAGATTAGTTTGTAGTTAGTTTGCAATAGTTCTCATCCTAGGGTAAAATTTGTTTGTGTTTTTTGAATATGTTTCATAGGATAATAGATCATATAAAGAGAACTAGAATGGACATTAGAGTTCATCACAGAGAAAGCTTATGTAGTACACTGGATAAAGTGTTGGAATTGGAGTCGTGAAGACCTGAATATAATGCCTGCTTCAGACACAACTGTGACTAGTTGTGTGACCCTGGGCAAATCACTTAACCTCTGTTAGCCTCAGTTTCCTCATCAGTAAAATAGGGATAACAATATTATCTACAGGATTATTTTGAGACTGAAAAAAAGATGAAAAAAAAAAAGCTAAGAAGATGGCTGGGTGGTACAGTGGATAGAGCATTGAACCTGGAACCAGGAAGACCTGAGTTCAAATCTTACCACAGACACTTACTAGCTGTGTGATCCTGAACAAGCAGCTTAACCTCTTTCAGGATGTTTCCTTGTCTATAAAATGGAGACAAATAATGACAACTGTCTCATCGAGTTGTTGTGAGAATCAAATGTCATGCCATATATAAGCCACTTTGTGAACCTTGAAACTGTATATAGTTTAACTATTATAGTTATTATTATTTTTAATCCAATACGGTAGTTTTACAGATGAGGAAGCTGAAGCCCAAAGAAGAGTTATCAAGGTCAGAGAAGTGGTAGAAGTGAAACCCCCATGTCAGTGTCCTCCATATTACCTCCAGCTAACATTTAGCCGTCTCCTTTAAAGGAGAGAATTCTGGGCTCAGAAGACCTGAGTGTAAATCCCACCCCTGGTACTCAAGCCTCAGTCTTTTCATCTAATAAATGGGAATACTAATAGCCACACTGTCTACCTAACCAGACAGTTGTGAGGAAATTCCTTTGGAAGCCTTAAAAAGCTAAAGAAATGTCTCCCTCGGGGTATCATGATAGGCAATAACTTCTATTTCCCTAATTCCATAAAATTTGTCAGTTGTTTCTTCCCTTTGAAATAGAGAGTGCAATTAATAGTGTATAGGAGGAAGCTGGGACTTGGAGAAGTGGAATTTGAACCCAGATCCCTGATGGGACATTGTACAGCAAGTAAGGACAAAAAGCAGCCTGGCCTGGGGGCTAGAAATCTGACCTCTGAAACTAGAAGACCCAGATTGAGTCTTACTCTGACACTTACTGATTATGTGGCTGACAAGCTAGGTAATCTCTCTCGGCTCGAGGCAGTTCTTCTAAGACTATCAGTTGTAGAAAAGGTGCTGGCCCCCATTGATAGGGGAAATTTCCTTATCTGGATTTCTCCTGAACAAATGAAATTACAGGCCCAGTCTCTAGACCTAAGAAATGACAAATATGAGGAATTCACAGAAAACCTGGAAGATCAGCATGTTCTACATAAGCAGAACCAAGAAGACAGTGCATACCACAACTACAATGACGTCAATGAAAAGACTGTTGAAAGAAAGTCCAACTGAGTTCCTGAAAAAACCCAGTGAAGGTCCAGGAGAAGAGAGCATGAAACATACCTCCTCCCTCCTGACAGAGAGGTGGGAAGCTACCAGGAGAGAATACTGCATGCATTGTCAGACATAGTCTCTGCATTGACCGCTTTTCTTTATCTCAAGGGAGAGTTTAGTCTGGAGTGGGGGTAGGTAAAATGGTAAAAATACCCAATCAAAAACCATTGGGCAGCAATAAAATGTATTATAAGAGAAGGAATGTGTTGTTGTGAATAGAGAGCTAGCCTTGGAATCATGAAATCCTTGGTTCAAGTACCACCCTGGCACATCCTGGCTACATGATTCTAGACCAGCCATTTAACCCCTCAGATGCCAGACAACTCTCTAAGACAGCGGTTCTCAACCTGTGGTTCACGACCCCTTTGGGGGTCAAACGGGGTTGCCTAAGACCATTGGAAAACACATATTTCCGATGGTCTTAGGAACTGAGACAGTGTTCCTCTATCAGTCTCCAAGAAGGTCTGCTCACATGCAGATACACCCACATTAAAGCGTCGGGCATTAGGAAGTTTGAGAACCACTGCTCTAAGACTTCATGGTGTGGAGCAATTACTGATATGCCCTGAGAGTTCCCTTTGCCAGTGACCCAGAAGAATAAAAAAGGCATGGAGGGGAAGAGGGAAAATTTATTAAAAACAAACGAACTACTCAAGGCTCCTGCCTCCAAATCTGTACTCACTCCAAGCCCTTCATAAATGGTTGGTGAGTGAGTGATTCGAATGCCTTAAAGCCATCTGCTCTGTGCCAGCTGGTCTCTGCTTTCCTTACCAAGCATCTGCCCCCACCAGCAGAGAGAGAGGTCATTTATCCTGCTGGCTGCTAAGGGGTGGGAATCAGGGCTGGGAAAGAGGTTGAGAAACCAGATGGGACTGGGAGGACCCCAGAGGCCACAGCTAAAGAATAGTGATTTCATTTTCAGCCAATATTACTCCCACTGCAAAGCAGTCAGGACAAATGGTGTGGTCAGAGTAGATAAAGAGTCTGTAATCTGTGCTTGTTGGGGGTGGGAGAAGTAAGTGGGCTTCTTGAAAACAAGCAGTGTATGACTGACCTGCCCTCAGTGCCTCTGACCCCTGTAGGGATGATTGTTCTCAGGCCCCCCCATAAGGCTAGGAGTTTGTCATTTATTCTCATGACCTCCAGGTTGGCCTGAGAGAGGGATTCTAGGGGAAGAGCCCCAGAATAATAGAATTTTTTTTTTAGTAACTAGAAAGTACCTTCAGAGCATATAGCCCAACCACTGATTTGCCAGATTAGGCATAGATGGGGGGGGGGAAGGGTTTGCCCAAGCTTACATAGCTAGTTATTCAGGGGCAGAGCTCAAAGGAGAGCTCACATCTTTTGGCACCTAAGTCAAGGGTTCTCCCATTGCAGCACCTGATGCCTTTCCATCGTAGAGTTTTCACAACAACCCTGTGTAGTAGGAAGCATAAGTATTATTGTCCCCATTTTACAGATGGAGAAACGGAGGTTGGGAGAGATTGAGAGACTGACCTGCAGTCACACAGCTAGTAAGTGTCCGAGGCAGGGTCTGACCTTGGATGCCTTAAGCTCAGATCTGGCCCTCTTGCCGTCACACCATATTTGTGTTTTGTTGATCAGCTCATTTGGGAAATCCTAGAGATGGTGTGTCCTCATCCTCAGCCTGGCCATTTAAAAAAGTGACTTATTACTTGTTTGTTTAGTCATTCATTCATCTATTTATTTGTTCATTTGTTAGTTCATTAATTAACATTTTTATTCATTTTGGACCTAAATACAAAAAGCCAAAAAAGAGAGCATTTCCATGTATGTGAGCCTGGCCATTTTCAGGGGCACATATACTTTTACCCCTTCCACCTCCTTTTCTGAATGAATAGGCACAGAGCTTGGACCTGTGGTTTCACTGGTGTAGGTCATTGTCAGTGAATAACTCCCTCTCTCAATGCATGCCGCAGCTTCTAGTCCCAGAGAGTGATCCAGCACACAGGTTGGGGGATGTGCCCAGGGTCACACAACCTATGCATCAGAGCCATAATGTGAACCAGATGTTCATGGCATCAAGGCTGGTTCTCTCCACGATGCCACATTGCCTTTCCTCTGACACACAGTAGTCATTTAATAGATCCTTGTTAAATAAAAAAAAATTGGAAGGGAATTTGTACTCAAAGCACATGAGAGAACCTCCAGTAACCCTCTGACACCAGATTCCCCAAAGCTGCAGTATTTCCTTGAAGGAGGCTGTAAGAAGGGGCATATATCCCTCTGTCCCTTTGTCCTCTGCACCCCTGGACTCCCACCTAAGCCATGCTGAGCCCGCTCTGGGGCACTGTCCTTGGTCTGACCCACAACGGAGTGCTGCCCTCCGAGACGCATTGACTCATCCCTGACAAGACGTACAGATCTCAGCCATGGAGGGTCTCATTTCTGGGAAGGGGAATTGAATTAGCCATTGGAACAGCTGTAGCTTGCCAGGCCTCGATTGAATTTCGGCTGCTTCCTGGATACCAGTGGGAGCCAGAGCTCCCCAGAGAACAATGGCCTCTGCTCCGACAATCAGATTAGCTGGAGACCAATCAAGCTGCCCGCTTTTGCAGTGAGTGCTGGAGCCTTTGCTCTCCCAGACCCTCCCGCCTCCTGGTGCTCCGGACCAGCTTGATGGACAACACATTTCTTGGCTATTAGGAGAATGAGGAAGCTAAGGAGCTGACTTGATTTCAATCTCCTTATTGTTTTCCTCAGAAACCCTAAGGGCTGTCTGCTAAACCCAATTATTGGCAGCAAACACATTAAATGTATTTGTCGGTAATAAGAATGAGCATTCAGCAGAATTATCCCATGCCTCCCTGGAGCCTACAGGGTGGGCTCTAAGATACAGAATCACAGAGTTCAGAATTTCACAATGAATGAAGAAAGCATTTATTAAGGGCTTACTATGTGTGAAGAAGTGTGGATACACGTTAAAAAAAAGCTGGGGATATGAACAGAAAAGATTGTCCCTTATCTCAAGGACCTAGGAAGACATCACATAGGGAAGGTTTCAGCTGCAGCTGGTACAGAAAGGTCTCGTAGTCCTTAGGATGTAGTGGCAAAGCATAAGGGAATGTGTGATCTCTGACATTGTTTCCACTGACAAAAATTATATCAGCTTCTGATACTGAACCATTGGAGAGTTCCTACCTCCCTCATAAGGTCTTTGTGAGGATCAGATGAGATATTTGTAAAGCACTTAGCACCATAGCGCATAGTAGGGGTTTAATCATGCTTGGTTTCCCCTTTTCCTCTCCCCTTCCCCTAAGGATGTTGTCTTCAGTTTCACACAGCTCATAGGTCTCAGAAGACTTGAATCTAGATTTTCTTGGCTTCAAATCTGGCGCTCCATTCATTACACCATTTTGCTTCTTCCCTGACACATAGTAGGCACTTAAAAGATTCTTGTTGAATATAAATAAATTGGAACAGATGTAGGGGAAACACAGATTCAAGAAAGGATGTGTTACCAAAGTCCAATACAAGGAAACCTGGAACTCACAGCACAGTAAAACAAGCCAGCTTTACTGAGGAGAGATATTCCCCCAAAGAAGGCAGTCAAGGAGAAGGATGGAAATAGGTCCCCTGTGTCTCTAGGGGAGAATTGAACACCCATTCTCAAAGCGATAAAATCTTTGGATTTTTATAGGGTTTCTATCTTGGTCTATCAGAACCAAGCTTTGGGAGAAGGGACCAAGGAACTTTGGGGATTGGCTGGTGGAAAAAAAATCCTGGGAAATTGGAGGCTTTTTGATAATTCAAACTACCTGACAGTGGAAAAAGGAGCAGTGGCTGTTACTGCTGAAAAAATGGATCACTCTGGGAAAGTAATTCAGCTTCCTGGTCAGGGTTTTTTTGAGTTTCTCAAGAGTTTGTACATTTAGTAGGTCCAAGCAGCTACTGTATTCCTTACATTTGGGTGGCAATAACTCTCTTTTCTGGATCTCCAGTTGCAGCAGCATCTGCACGAACAGGTACCAGGCTGCATCTCTCCAGGGGTTGTTTCCTGGGATGAGAGTTGCACGTCCAGGAAGATGACAGAACATCTGGTCCTCTCCCCTTCACAATACACGCAATGAGTGGTCATCTGACCTTTGGTTAAAGATCTCCAAAGGAGAGGGGAGGAAACCTCTATGTTCCAAGGTAGCCCATTCCACTTTTGTTTAGATCTAATTGTTATGAAGTTTCCTTCTGATTTCTGCTTCTTTGTGGCATTCGCCCTTTGCTCCTAAACCTTCTCCCATATGATAGCCCTTCAGATACTTGAATACAGTTTTCAAGCTCACCCTCTGCCCCCAGGCTTCTCCTCTGTGGGTCAGCATTTCCAATTCCTTTAATTGACCTTCAGATGGCAGGAATTCAAAACGCTTCACCATCCTGGCTGCTTTCCTCAGTATTCTCTCCAATTTATCAATGTTCCTCCTAAAATGTGTTAGCCACAATGGAAAACACTACTCTAAGGGTGGTCTGACCAGAGCAGAATGCAGTGGGACTATTCTCTGCCATTCTGGATACTTTGCCCCACTTAAAGCCACCCATTATCCCATTAGCTTTTCTGGCTGCCATTGACTCGTGATCTTGTAGTCCACTAAACTCCGAAATCTTTTTCAGAAAACTCTTCCCCCAAATCTTGTACTTGTGTATTTGATGATTTTGAACCCAATATGGGACTTCACATTTATTCCTATCAAATTTCATCTCTTTCAATTTAACCCATTACTCTAGTCTATAAAAACCAGATTCAAGATGTGTTTGAATCCTGATTTTGTCATATGGTGTGTTGGATGTCCCTCTCAGCTTTATTTCACCTGCAAGGTTGATAAGCATTTCATCTACGTCTTTATTCAAGTCATTTTAAAAAATCCATTTGTGATTCCAATGATAAAATATTAAATAGTGTGATATGAGTTGTATAGTACATGCACAGATATTCAATGCCAGCTTCCTATTGACCATGTAGGAACTTTGGATTCTATTTTTGATCTTGTGTATGGTGCAGGGGATTTCAGTCTTAAATAATGAAGACCTCTAATTGGCTGCTGAGTCCAAAGAGCCAATGACTCAATGAATGTACAGAAGGCATGACCTCCCCACTCTCTCTCTTTTGTAACAGTTGTTGTAAGTTACTGAGCCTATTCTAACCATTCTATTAATGGATGCTGTTATTATTTTATGCTTGACTTTTCCTTTTGTAAGTAAGCATAAATGATTGAATAAACCCAATTCATACTGTATGTGGAATACTTTTGTTATTTCTTCCTTTTTGGGTGTAGAAGCAGAGTAGCTTCCCTATACCCAATTCCTCTTTTAGAATAGTCAGGAAAGCATTTTAAAATTATCCTAGTCTAAAGACTTTGGGCTAATCTGAAAGATGTTTTATCAGTGTTTCTTTAATGTTCAGTTCCAAAACAATGTCCTAGTCCCCTTTCTCCAGCTCATCCTAGGACAGGACTTCTTCCTGAAGTGATTAGGGAAGTGATCAGACAAGGGTAAGAGATCCATGATTGACCAATCCATCCTTAAGAAATTAGGAAGAAGTCTCTCTGCTCATTTCAGTATCTCTTGAGTTCACCACATAGAAAGAATGCTGAAAGGGAGTGGTCCAAGAGGAAACAGATGATTTTTGGGAAATGATTCTCAGAGTCTGTGCTGAAAGTGAAGTGATAATTGTTCTGTTTGATAAAGCAAACCGTGGACTGAACTGGTACCTTACCCTAAGCTCCGTTCCTATTTTATCATAGTGTGAAATTTTCCTTGTTCAGAAGCACTGTAAATTGCAAGCTCAAAATGGTCTGAGGGAGAGAGATTTTTAGAACCATTGACTGACTGTCCATCAGATAGTCTTTTTTCTCTCTAAACACGATGCTTGGATTGTTGTTGTTCAGTCATGCCTGACTCTTTATGACCCCATGGACCATAGCACACCAGGTCCTTCTATCCTCCTCTGTTTCCCAAAGTTTGTTTAAGCTCATGTTCATTGCTTCCATGACACTTTCTGTTGATCTTATCCTCTGCTGTCCCTTTCTCCTTTCACCTTCAATCTTTTCCAGCATGAGTCTTTTTTTAAAAACTGATTTGCTTATTTACTTTCAGTTTACAAGATTCAGTTCCATGGTCTCTTGAGTTTCAAATTTTCTCTCTTCCCTCCCTCCCACCCCCATGGGGGCATGCAATCAAGTATAGGATCTGCAAATACTTTCACGTTGGACATTAGTCTGGTTGTATAGAAGGGTTGTAACCAATGGAGTGAACAATGGGAAAAAAGAAACAAAACCAAACATGAAAAAGAATGCTAGCATGTAGATTGCTTCAGTTTCCATTTAAACTCTGTTCTTTCTAGATCTTTGTCTGAATGTAGACATATCCTTCCATCCTGAGTCTTGTAGAGCTGTCTTATACCTGTGCATTGCTGAGAAGAGTCCAGTTTATCAAAGCGGGTTGTCACATACGATGTGTCTGTGATTGTGCACAAATTTTTCCTGGTTCTGCTCTTCTCACTTAGCATCAGTTTGTATAAGCCTCTCCAGGTAAATATGAAGTCCATCTCCTCCCCATTTCTTATAGCACAAGAATATTCCATTACATTCATATACCACAACTTGTGTAGCCATTCCCCAATTGATGGACATCTCCTTAATTTCCAGTTTTTTGCCACCACAAAGAGAGCTG
>CM053589.1:180408896-180440111 GCA_028646515.1 Pseudochirops corinnae | reverse complement strand
CAACCCCAGAAGTGGTATTACTGGGTCAAAGGATATGCAATTATTTATAGCCCTTTGGGGATAGTTCCAGATTGCTCTCAAGAATGGTTGTATCAGTTCACAGCTCCACCAACAATGCATTAGTGTTCCAATTTTTCCACATCCTCTCCAGAATTTATCATTTTGCTGTTTTGTCATGAGTCTTTTTTTAGGGCGTCCTGTCTTCTCATTATGTGGCCAAAATATTTAAGCTTTAGCTTCAGTATTTGTCCTTTTAATAAATAGAGTTCATTTCTTTAAGTATTGACTGATTTGATCTACTTGCTGTCCAAGGAACTCTCCAAAATCTTCTCTAGCACCACAATTTTGCAGGATTCAGCTTTCCTTAGAGTCTGATCCTCACAGCCATATGTGGCTACTCGAAAAACCATGACTTTGACTAGACAGTCCTTTGTCAGCAGGGTGATGTCTCTACTTTTTGGTGTGCTATACAGATTTTCCATAGCTTTCCTTCCAAGGAGTAAGCATCTTTTAATTTCATGACTGCAATTGCCATGCTTGATTAGAATAACCTAAAATAATAAAAATATTTCTGGCAGGTTTGTGCCTAAAACACAGAGTACAGAATTTTCTAGTATACAGGGAAACTCAAGGCTTTGGAGCCATAAGTGTTTTTTTTTTTTCAATTTAACGATTTTAATTAACAAAAAATAATTTTTCTCCCTCCCCTCCCCTTTCATTTTTTTGGGGATATGGAAAAACAAAACCCTCATAACATATATGAATGATAGTGTAAAACAAATTCCCCCGTTGGGAATAGATATGCAAACTTAGGATAAGCAGCACCTTTTGTGTTAAGCCTTATATAAGCAATTAGTTGTTGCTGTAGATAGAGGACCTACTGGAATCAGGAAGACCTAAGTTCAAAGTTGGCCTTAGACACTCACTAGCTGTGTGACCCTGGGCAAGTCATTTAATCCTACTCTGTCTGAGAGCATAATTACTATCTTTGCCTTTTTTTTATACTTCATAATAGATTCTGTTCCAATCCCTTATTTTAACTCTGTGTATGTCTTTCTGGTATGTCTCTTATAAAAGATATATTGGATTCTAGTTTCTAATCCATTCTGCTATCCACTTCCATTTTATGGGTGAGTTCATCCCATTTATACTCATGGTTATGATTACTTTGTATTTTCCTCCATCCTATTTTCTTCTGTTTATCCTTCTTTCTCTCTTTTTACCCTGTCCCTTCCAAAAGTCTGTTTTGCTTCTGACCACTGCTTCCCTTAATCTGCTCTCCCTTTTATCATCTCTCTTTTTCTCTTATCCCCTTACCTTCCTATCTCCCTATTGGGTAAGATAGATTTCTCTACCCAGCTGAATATGTGTGTGTATATGGATGTATGTGTATATATACATAAATACGTGTATGTGTAGATATATATCTACATATACGTGTACATATCTACATATGTGTATGTATATATGCATATATGTATATATATTCTTCCCTCTTTGAATTAATTTTAATAAGAGTGAGGTTCAGGCATTGCCTGCCACTCCCCTCTCATTTTCCCCTCTACTATAAGAGCTGGGTGTGGGTCAATTATGTTGAGATAATTTTTTTTTTAAATCAAGGGGCAAGAAAATTGTACTGCAAGAAGGAAGGAGATGGTAGAATAGGGCTATTTTTCTCACAAAAAAGAGCCATGCAAGGAAGATCTTTTACAGTGGAGATGGAAACAAAGGAAGGAATTTACCAGGATGGAAGCCAGGCAGATTCTCAGTGGTGGAGAGGTATGCAGATGGAGCCAGGCGAGTAGAATATCCTCTCTGGTCTGGCCTCAGCTCCAGGGTCTAGGACAGTGGGACTGAGGTACCCTGGATGACTGTAGCAACAGCCTCTAGTTCTAGGTCCAGGGTCCCCATCACTGAGCTGATTCATTACTAATAGCTCACATTCTTATAGCATTTTGAGAGTTCCAAAGCACTTTCCTCCCACTAACTCTGCCAGACAACTTACCCAGGGTCACAGCACTAGTCAGTGCCAGAGACCAGGACAGGAACTGTTTGTCTTAGGTCACCCAGGAAGTCAGTGGCAGAGGCAATGGGAGCCTATGCCATTCTGGCTCTCTCCCAGCCAAATATGCCCTAATTCAGGGCGAATTGCCCAATCCTGTTGTTTTATCTTGACCAAAAACTAAAAAATAATGTCCACCCCCCCACAAAACCACTTAATATTGTTTTTGGATCTTCCATAATGACAATAATAAACCTTTCCCCATTCCCCGTGGGGAGTATTGGGGGAAAAAGCCTATTTCCTGCTGCTTATGCATCATCCCCCCCAGGGGAGGTAATAAGTGGATGTTGCGCCTTGTAAATGGGGGCCGCTGAAATCAAAGCACCATTTTAATTGCTTTGTGAGCTGTCAGCTAAAGTGATTTCAAACTGAGTTACTGATAAGGAATAAAATGAGACTCTGGGCCCCTCCCTCACCCCACCCCAGTGTGATGTGATAGGTTTTGTCAGCAGGAACAGCCCAGCTTTCCACCACCGCAGATCACATTTCTGCTCCCCTTGGAGCTGCTTTTCTCTGCAGTGGCTTGTGAAGAGCTTGGTTTAATTCTGTGGGCCTCAGTTTCCTCGCTCGTCAAATGTGTATAAAAATGCCTTTGAGGAAGAGCTATGGGAAGAAGCCCCTCCCTCCAGTCCTTCGCCGAAGTGAGGGCTCTGTGGGCAGGAAACATTACATATATTGTTATGTTGTTTTCAATGTATTGTTAAGTTTTACTGATTTCACACCCCAGCCCCTTCCTTTTAAAAACAGTTCTTTGTTAAAAGGTTTAGTTCTGTTGCGGAAGGGGAGGGAAATCAATAAAATTTACTAAACTATTTTCTAAAAATAACCACACTTTAGTTTGGCAATTTAAGAACTGATAGGGCGACACAGTCCTCACACCTGGGGACCCTGGGGTGGGGTGGGAGATGCTGCCTTTCAATCAGGTGTGTTCATCTGCCTTGTGTGGTAATGGTGAGTGGCCGGAGGAATCCCAGCTTCCGAAGGGCCCAGAGCTGGGAGGGATCTCAGAGTCCGTGTGGTGCAACCCCCTTGTTTTACAGATGAGGAGAGTTAAGTGACTTGCCCAGGGTCACATGAGTTGCAAGGAGTGGAGCTAGGATTTGGACTCCAGGTTCTCCTCCCTCAGAGCCAGGGCTCTTTCCCCTGTACTGTTGTTATTATGGTCTAGTTGTTTCAGTCAATCTGACTCTTTGTGACCCCATTTGGGATTTTCTTGGCAGAGACACTGGAGCGGTTGGCCATTTCCTTCTCTAGTTCATTTTACAGATGAGGAAACTGAGGCAAGCAGGGTGAAGTGACTTGCCCAGGGTTACACAGCTAGCGAGTGTACCAGTCAGTCAGTCCCCTGTACCACTATTCCTAAAAACAATCTGCATACTGTAAAACATTCGACAAATGGCAGATGCTCTTTCGCCTCTCTTTTTTTTTCTCCTCCTTCTTCCTGCCCTTCTTCTGACTGGCCTTGAGTGCACTTTTCTGTCCATTTTTCAGATGTGATTGCTGGTTCACTGCCAGTAGTATTTGGACGATCACAGAGAGGTGAACCACAGGACTGGAGAAGCCAAACTGCTTGATTTTCTAAAAACAAAGCAGGGGCTGGAGGGAATTGGGGAGAATTGAGTTTTCAAATTACAGGCCAGTGAGCTTAACTTTGACACTTGGCAAAATTCTAGAACTGATTGTTAAAGAGCTGATTAGCGATGCCTAGAAAAGGAAGTATCGATCTCGAGCCAACATGGCTTCAGCAAGAGGAGGCCATGCGGGACCAATTTCATTTTTTGACAAGGTCACTCAACTGGTAAATCAGTGGGGACCAGAGGAGGCAGGACGTGTGGGGATGGGGAGAGAGGAGCCCTGTTGGTGCTGTTTACCTAGATTTCAGCCAAATGTTGGATAAAGTTTCTCGTGTTGTTGTTATGGAAAAAAATTGCAAGGGATCCTCTCGCCAATAATCTAATCACATAGGTTTGGGACTGAATTCAGCCAGTCTTGATGTGGCTTTAAGCCCTTTGGAACTTGTGCCTGGAGCCCTGGGACTGTGTCTGGTTTGCCTCATGGGAGGGCACTGAAGTTTCCCAAAACTTAGAAATCTTCAGCCCTTTACTTATGGGCTTCCATTCCAGGGTCACGTGATGTATATGGGAGGACCCTCCTATCCTTCTAAAATCCTTATCCTAAGCTGAAGTATAACCAGAGACAAAATATGCACATGACAGGAATGGCCCATGTTTGTCCCTGGCTTCAAAGCTTGCAGAGTGTTTCCCACGTCTGACCTCCTTTGAGTGTCTCAGCAATTCCTCGAGGTTGGTGGTGGGGCTATTACCCTTTTATAGATATGGAGGCTGAGACTCATAGAGGTGACTTCATTAGCCCAGGGTCACTCACCAAGTGTCAAAGGCAGGGTTCAAACCCAGGGCTTTCTGACCTCAAGACTAGCAATCCCTTCACTAAACCCTCCAAAGACTGGCCTGAGTGAAGAGAAGCTCAGCTAAACATTGACCACCACGTGATGGCTCGTAGACTACAGCCATTCATAAGATCTCAGAGCTGGAAGGAACCTCAGAGTGAGGTGAGTCAGTCCAATGTGCACCTAAACAAAAATCCCTCTACAGCTCGTGTGTCAAGCAGTCTTCTAGCTTTCTTTAAAAAAAACCCTCTTTTTCTTTTTCTCTCAATTTACAATGAAAGAGAAAGAAAGAAGGGGTGAAAGGAAGGAGATTAGGAAGAAAAGAAAGGAGAGAGGGAGAGAAGGGAGAGGGGAGAAAAAAGGTGGGAGGGGATAGAGGGAAGGAAGAAGAGAAGGAAGGAAGAGAGGGAGGAGAGAGAAGAAAGGAAGGAAAGGAAAAAGGAAGGAGGGAAAGAGGGAAGGAGAAAGAGGAGGAAGGAAAGGAGGAGGGGAGGAAGAGGAGAGAGAAGAAAGGGTGGAAAGGAGGGAGAGAAAGGAGGAAGAAGGGAGGAAAGAAAGGAAGGAGAGAAGAAAGGATGGAAGGAGGGAAGGAAAAGAGGAAGGAGGGGAAGAGATAAGGAAGGAAGAGGGGAGGAGGGAGGAAGAAAGAGAATGAGGGTAGGGAGGAAGAAAGGAAGAGAGGGAGGGGAGGAAGGGAGGGAGGAAAGGAGAAAAGGATGGAAGGAAACCAGTATTTCAAGTATTGTGCTAAGTGCTTTACAAACATCTCATTTGTCCTCACAGCATCCCTGGGAGGTAGGTGCTGTTTATTACCTGCATTTTACAGATAAGAAAACGGGTAGGTGGAGATCAAGTAACTGGGCAGGTCATAACCTAGTAAGTGTCTGAGGCCAGATTTGGATGCAGATCTTCATGACTCCAGGCTTTATACATTAATGTTAACAGAAAGGGAAATGACTTGCCCCAAATCATATAGTGCTAGAGCTAGGACTAGGATTTAAGTCTCTTGGACTCCCAGGGCAGAGGTCTTTACAGAGGTCTTTGTTACCTCCTTTACATATACTGTGGCATGACCTGATCTTGATGAAGTCATGTTGACCCTAGTGATTGTCGCTTCCTTTTCTAAATGATCACAATCCTTCCCCTTAATAAATATGTACTAGAATGCTGATAGAAACAAAAGTCAAACTCACCAGGTCTTAGTATGTGGAGTCCTTACTTTTTCTTGTTTTTATAAATCAAGATACTTCCCCATCTCTGATGGTGCAGCATCTCTAATCATCTCTACATAGGCAGATGATTTAAAAACATTCAAACTGTTCTGCACTCCTAACTTTCATTTTCTAGAGTTCTTTTTGATTTACAGAGGAGGTCATTCCCTGATTATAACATAAGCAAAGGCACTTCAAAGAACCTGTAAGCATACAAAAACAGACACCAAATTGTTCAATAATAATCACGGTCTTCACAAAACAATTTACTTAGGTACAGAAGGTCTACAATCTCAGTAAATTTTTTTAAAAAACACAGTCATTGACAAAATAATGGACCATTTAAGATATTAAATGTATTATTATTGTTACATAATAATAATTAAAGCCATATGCAAGCAGAATAATGGACTTTTGGAAAACTGTTTCCCTGCATTGAGCACAGTGAGCAATGATGCCACATCAGCATCAGGTCCATTTGGTGGCAAAGTTCATAGTCATGGTCCCCTTGGGAGATGAGCAGAACAATTCTAGCATCTCCAACTCAAGCTTTGGGGTTTCCTGTGCATCCTTTGAAGGAGGTTTGAAAGAAACAAAAGTTTTTGTCACCAACCACATTGAAGTTATGATGAAAAATACTAATATGTCCTTGGAAAGACTTAAGATTATGACATAATATTACATATTTCATAGAGCCTGAAGGAGGATTAAGTATCATTTAAATGAACATCTTTATTTTATGAAGGAGAAAACTCGGGCCCAGAGAGGGGAAATTGCTTGAGATCACAGAGGTGTCAATGAGTGACAGATCTGGGCTTCAAACCTGGGTTTTCTGACATTAAAGTCAGGTTGATTTCCACTCAGCTCATTTCTCTTCCTCCCTTTGAAAGACTCAGATGAAGGACTCTAGGGAAGACTAGGGGCCTCTGCAGTCAATTTTGTTTGCCTGTGCAATGCGGTCAGGCCACCAGGAGCCTGGTCTTTGGAGCATGCACAGTATTTGCTGCTGGCTGTGGATCTAAATGGCGGCTTGGGAGACCGGCTTCCAGCAATTCATTATGACGTCTAATGGAGGAGCTCTGTCCCTGATTCAGAGTAAGCTCAGCTATGCTATTACTGTTCTTGTTCATTTACTGTGTAGAGAAGAAAAAAGCCTTTTAATTGACTTTGGAGTCAGAACTGAGTGCACATAACCAAAAGCTCCAGTGGAGGAACTTGACTTCTTTCTCTTCCCTCGCAGCTTTCAAAAGGGGAAGAAGAATTGATCTTAGTCTCTGGAGTGGAGAGAAAAGTAGCAGTACCAGCTGTTTCATCTTCCACCCAGGCTTCCACAAGGCCACGAATACATGGTGCTGCTGTTTCTTCTACCCCCCTTATGTTTTTTCTTTCTTGATCTTGGGTGAATGTATATTGGTGATGGAAGAGACTAGGTAAGTTCTGAAAGAGCATAAGAATCCATAGCAGAGTCTCCCTCTAGACCTATCAGACAAGACCAGAGAAGAAACAGTCTCCAAGGAGCAATCTATTTGAGACAGTCTAGCATTGAATAGATCTGATGGTTATACCATACCTAGCAGTGAACTTGATGGGGAAAGCTAGCTAGAAGTTGCCCCTTCCCTGGGGACTGAGGTAGTGAAGTGGACTGGGGTCTCAGTTGCAGAGATTTTTGCATATAAGGTCATACCATATTTTCTCATTAACACATAAATTTGGTTATCAATGATATTGAGGAGATATCCAGTACTCAAAATGATACTGGGGCAGTAATCTCTAGGTAGTGATTTTGGGGAGGTGTTAATTGGTTAATTGGTATTGAAGGGCATATACTGGTAGGGGACTGGCAAGCAATGGTATTGGGGAAATCACCCTCCAGATTACCCTAGAACCCTCCTCTTAGGATCTTCACTTGCCAAGGTGAGTGGAACTTGGGATAATAACCTCCAGAGACTATATGGGCTATACCTGCTTTCAGTTTTTGCAATATTCTGCCTCAGAACAAAATTTCCAAGTCTGTTGTTTTTTTTTATTCCTCATCCTGAAGAGTTCAGAAATCTAGCTAAGGAAATAATGAATTTGTCTTGTGTTCCCTACCATTTTGTGATCAACAGGGTGGCCTTGCATATTCATTTCCCCAGCAACTTCTCCACTTTTGTTGACCCTACCCACTGATCACAGACATGTCTCAAGCATGGAGTCATGGAGATTCAAGAAGGATGACAGTACCTCCCATTGTACCACCACTAGCAGAATCCATCTCCTCCCCATCACCAGGGACCTTCACCTGGGGGCTGCAGCAAAGAGAAGATCTCAGGCTCTTTGACTTCAAGAGACAAGCAAACTTGTCTCTCTTGAGACTTGGAGAGAAAATGTATACCCAATGATGTAGGTGATTTGTTGGAAGTCTGCCAGCTGATATTACAGACAAAGACTTCCAAAGATTATTTACTAAATATGGAGAACCTGGTGAAATCTTTATCAACAAAGGCAAAGACTTAGATTTAAACAAAATGGAATTTAGAACCCTGGCAAAAATTGCAAAAGCAGAACAGCCAATTTAGACCAATTGAAAGGACTGTCATAATTATTGATGATTGAGAAGATCTACAGGAAAAGACACTGGTAAATTCACTTCCAAGCAAGCTGCAAGAAAAACATTTAAATGTCACAATGGAGTACCTTTGTTGACAACTCCTCCCCCATAATTGTGGAATTACTTGAACTAATAGAAGATGAAGATAGTCTTCCTGGAAAGCTTGCACAGAAGAATCCAATGTATGAAAGACAGAGACAGAAAGAGAGGGAGAGAACACTCTCCATGTTTTGTTCAAAATAATACCTTTGAGTTTGAGTATTACCAGAGATGGAAGTTTTCAGGCAAAATGGAAAAGCAGCAAAGGGGGCAGGTTAAGAAAAACAAAAAATGAAGAAGACAAACTAGAAAGTAAAATGTAAGATGCATATTATGAGCACCAGGTAAATCTTTATGCCAGAATCTAATGAGGCATCAAGAAGAGCTGAAACATGGAGGAGATTTACAATCAAGAAACACAGTTGAGGCAAGAGAAATTGCTGCATAGAAGAGGAGCAGAAATGATGATCCACCAACATGAGATGGAAAAACAAACAAGACGCCCAAGAGGAGAGAACCATAGTCAGACGGTTTACATGGATCCATCAAGGAGAGAAGAATGGATGATAAAGGAGCAATGAACATGGAAGATCCCTTTGGCTCAGGAAGTCAGGTATTTCCCCCGTTAGATGGTAGTGGTACAGGTTCTGAGGCCAATCCTGGAGTTTCACCAATGGCCCTGAATGGTTCCATGATGGGAAGTGGAAAATATATGTACTGAGAGTACCCATCATTTTGGAAAGGAAATAGCTAGGAGGCCCTAGAGGTATGGGACCTGGTACTCCAGCAGGACATGGTAGAGGGAGAGAAAAAGACAAAGACCCAAGCAAAAGGTCCCGGTTTTAGATGTGACACATAGACTTCCATTTAATTTTGTTTGTCTTTTCTTGTTGAGACACTGGTCTTTTAAATTCTTGCCTTTTAAGAAGAAGGCTACATTTTTATGGATTTTACAAATTTATTGACCCAATATTTGTAAATGATCTGTTTGGAGGGAGTAAAATTATACAAAGCAGTGTTTCAAAAAGGGATAAAATGTAGCTTTTTAAAAATGTAGTTGTTGTCATCAGTCGTGTTTGATTCTTCATGATCTCTTTTGGTGTTTTCTTGACAAAGACACTGGAGTGGTTTGCCATCTTCTCCAGTTCATTTTTATGGATGAAGAAACTGAGGCAAACAGGATGAAGTGACTTACCCAGGATCACACAGCTAGTGAATGTTTGAGGTTGGATTTGAACTCAGGTCTTCCTGACTGTGGGACCAGCACTCTAATCACTGAGCCACCTAACTGCTGTTGCAATTTCCCTTCCTTCCTTCCTTCGTTCATTCCTTCCTTCCTTCCTTCCTCACTCCCTCACTCCGTCTCTCTCTCTTCCTTCCTTCCTTTCTTTCTCTCTCTCCCCCTCCTTCCCTCCCTCCTTCCCTCCCTTGTTCTCTCCCTCCCTCCCTCTCTCTCTTCTCCTCCTCTCCTTTCCTCTTCCTCCTCCTCCTCCTCCTTCTCCTCCAAGTTTCAGCAGTGTACTTTGTGCCACTGATTTCTGAAGCATACCAAAAAATTTTTTTAAAGTGTGCTTTAAATGAATAGGAAAAACTATAAATTTGCTGTTCAATTTTGCTATTCATGCTTCCAACATATTAGATCAGGTAATACACCTCAAAAGTTTAAGACTCTTGGTCTTTGAAAACAACTTTTCATTTATTGGAAGATATATTTAGAGTCAAGTTTTCTTTCCACAAATGCTCCTAGTTTTAAAGAACTAATAGCTGGGAGAGGATTCTGGGAAGATGGCAGAGTAGGTCAGAAAATTCCATGCTCTTCAGATTTCCTCCACAAATAAGGCAAAATAGTGCCTCAGGGACAATGTGGAGTGGTAAAAATAAACAAGCGTTGGGGCAGAACAGAGGTCCTCTTGGGACAACCAGAGAAGATCTGAGGTTTGGTCCCTGTGAAATGTAAATACCTTCAGGCTAGTTCAGCTAAAACAGAAAGCAGCAAGCCCTGGGGTTGGTTGGGTAGAGAAGAAGCCTTGGCCCCAGCCAGAAAAATTTTTATATCCAGGACAGTGTGGGGAGTTGGATTTCTTAGCAGGGGAAGATTAAGGGAATCTCTGCTGAAAAGGGATGCCAGGCCCAGCTGTGCTGCCAAGATGTAGCCCTGGGCAAGAAGGAACAAGCCCATGCCCCTTTGAGTGCAGAAGCAATGGGGCAGGGATGCCATTGGCTGTGTGCGTTTACAGGAGGGTGGAGTTCTTAGTTTTGGGTTCCAGGACAAAGGGAAGAACTGAAGGAGGATCTGAGGTTAGGGGAACCATCCCCCATCCCACAGGACTAGAAGTGATTACAATAACAAGGTGCTATAAATTTTTTTTTAAATGAGTAGGCAAAGAAGAAAGAATTCAATCATAGAAAGTACTATGGGAATAGAGAAGACTGGGGTCTGTCTTTGGAAGATACTGAAGCAAAAAAAAGCCTGTCCTACCTCAAAGCGTAACATCAAATAGTCACCTGCCCAAAAAGAATTCACAGAAGAACTTTTAAAATGACTTTAAAAATCAAATGAGAAAGACTGAGGAAATTTTAAAAAATAGAAACAATCCAAGAAAAACAAAAAGATTATGAAAAAAAAATCAACCAACTAGAAGAGGAAGTCCAGAATCTTAAGGAAGAAAACAACTCCTTGAAAATGAGAATTGGACAAGGGGAAGCCAGTGAGGTTATAAGACACCAGGAAATTCCAAAACCAAATATAAAAAATGGAAAACTAGAAGAGAAAGTGAAACATAAGAAAAACGACTGATCTGGAGAATGGAAAGAGAAGAAAGAACATAAGAACAATCAGACTACCTGAAAGCTATGATCAAAAAAAGAATCTTGATATTATAAGAAATAATTAAAGAAAATTGTCCTAAAGTGTTGGAACAAGAAGGGAAAGTAGAAATAGAAACCATCTACTGATTGCCCCCTGAAAAAGTGATTCTATGAGGAAAACCTACAGAAATATTGTAGTCAAATTCTCAAACTCCCAGCTCAAGGCTAAAATAGTACAAGCAGCAAGAAAAAACCCCGTGCAAATATGTCAGAGTCACAATTAGAATCACATAAGATGTAGCAGTGGTTACACTAACAGACTACAGGTCTTGGAACATTATATATCAAAGAGCAAAAGAACTGGAATTGTGGCTGAAAATATCATACCCAGGGGTGGCTAGGTGGCACAGTGAATAGAGCACCGGCCCTGGAATCAGGAGGACCTGAGTTCAAATCTGACCTCAGACACTTAACACTTACTAGCCATGTGACTTTGGGCAAGTCACTTAACCCCAATTGCCCTGCCTTCCCCCCCTCCAAAAAAAAAAAAAAAAAAAGAAAATCTTATACCCAGCAAAGTTAAGCCTAATACTGAAAGAAAAAAATGGATATTCAATGAATTGCCAGACTGTCAGGATTCTCTTGCAAAAACACCTCAAATCAATTGACAATTTGACATACAAGATCCAAGAGAAATACAAGGTAAACATCAAAGACAATTACAAGGGACTCAGTAAGGACATACAGTTTATTTTCTATATGAGAAAAATATAAATCATATCTAAGATGTTATTAGTAGTTCAATTAGTAGTGCTATTGGGTAGTTCAAAAGAAAGATTGGGCTGGGATATGATACTAAAAAGTAAACTGTCTAGGAAAAGGTAAAAAGAGTAATTATACAAATTAGGTGCAAGAGGAAGAATTGACACAGAGGAATTAGATGGGTTGGAGAGCTGGTAGTTCTGGAATCCTACTCTCTGGGAATGAGTTAAAGAGGGAACAATACATATATATCTAGAAGGGCATAAAAGTCTTCTAAGTTCAGAAAGAAATAAAAGGCTAAGAGGATAGGGAGGAGGGAGAAGATAAGGGAGGGATCTTAGGGCATGGGAAGAGGATAAGAGAGGGATCTTTCATGGTAAGGGTAGGTTAAGTAACAGGAGGGCAAGCTGGTGGATAAAAGTAAAGTAGAGGAATCAGGAGGGATAGGAAATAAGAGATACACATAAGTATAAAATAAAGATCAGGAGTAGAATTTATTAGGGAAAAAAAGCAGGGGTAGCAATCGTGGTCTCAGACAAAGTTAAAACTAAAATAGATTTAATCCAGTGGTTCTCAACCTTCCTAATGCTGCAACCCTTTAATGCTTGTATGTGAGCGTATCTGCATATACGCAGACTCACCTGTAGATGGATAGAGGAGCAGTGTCTTGGTTCCTAAGAAATATGTGTTTTCCGATGTTCTTAGACAACCCCTGTGACCCCTGTGAAAGGGTCGTTCAACCCCCAAAGGGGTTGCGGCCCACAGGTTGAGAATCGCTGATTTAATCCAAAGAGAAAAATAGGGAAACTACACTACATGTCAGCCATATTAATCAATATTGTTTTAGCCTATTTAAAATAACTAGACAGTATACGGTTGGAATATTATTGTGGTATAGGAAATGATGAGTTGGTGGACTTAGAAAAATATGGAAAGACTTGGACCTATGAAGAAAGAGGTTACCTACCCTCAGAGAAACAGAGGATAAACATGTATAGTATAATCTTACGTAGATACGTGTGAATGTATATGTCTATATATGAGTATGATTATAGACATGTATGTATATATAAATGTATGTATGTATGAATATGTTTGTGTGTATGTGTATACATATACATACATTCATATACACATACACACACACACATATATGCTTAATGGTAGCCTTTTGGGGGGAAGGGAATAGGGGAGGAGACAGAAGAAAAAAAGAAAGTTAAAAAGTACCCAGAAGAGAACAAAGGAAAACTTAAAGGAGAAAGATGGGCAGCTCAGAACACAATGTGTAGTGTTTATTATGTAGGTTTTCTTGAAATGGAAATTTGTTGCTGTGTATTTTGAATCCTCTTACGTTCTGCTCTGCCTATAGCAATGCTTCCCCCCTGCCTTATTTTGTATTTAAACTTATAATAAATTTCTTTTTCTTTTCTTATTGTGTATTTAAGTTTTAGTATTTAAGTTTAAAATTTAAAAAAAGTCACAGCAATTGAAATAATTATTGGCTTGGTCTACGTTACATCTATTACAGCAACAAGAAGTCTTACATGACTATAAGTCACACAGGTGAAGCAAAACTGTAAGTTTTCCTCAGGCACATGTATCAAGCTTTGGAATGGGTTTCAGAAATGTTGATAAGGGGAGGAGGGTGGACCAGCTGAGATTTTGCAATAGCCCTGTTTAAGACTTTGCCCTATGCTTCATAATTTTTAAAGCTGCAAAAAAAAAAAAAAAGTAATTTCACCCAAGAACAAACCCTAAGGAATGGCTCCTACAGATTTCTCTTCTAAATTAAAGATGCTAAATGTGAGAAAGAAAGAGAATTCACAGGTGACATGTTAGAGTGAGGAGGAGGAAAGAAGGGAGATGGAGAGAGGGGAAGCATGCTTTCATAATGGTATGTTTTCCTGGGAGGTTACAGATTCATTTCCCTCCTCTAATTATTCTCCATTCTTTCAAGCCAATTAGCTTAATGTGGTAATCAGATTTCACAGTGGGACTCCCAAGCCATATGGTTGGAAGTCTCCTCGAGTGCACAGTATGACTGCATTTTGTTATGCTTTAAGAATTGACAGATGTGTTTACTGACATTCAAAATATTATGCAAATGGGCTCCCTTCTCAGCCTGAGGCCTTGATTCTGAATGGGGTTAGGAACAGAGAGCAATATGAATTAATGATTACAGAGAATGTTTCTGCCAGTATGACTTAAAGCAGGTGTATGTGGTTCTTCTTTTAAAAAGGAAGAAAGACCCTGATGGATCAGATGGAAGAGCAAAGGAAAGGATGAGGAACTTAGCCCAGGGCTCATTTTGTCTGTCTTCAGCAACTGAATGATGTAGAGAAGAACTGGAAAATGAAACATCCTTCTCTGTACATGGTGTGGTGGGAATAAACTTCTCCTGGGAGGCCTGAGTGTGCCTCTATCATTGAGTAACCTTGGGCAAGCTCTGCAGGTCTCAGTTTCCTCCTCTGTAAAAATGAAGGGATCAGGAAATACGCAAGACTGAGCAGTTCATGATCTGTTGGGATCCTCAGAGGGTCGTAGCTTTAGAGCTGCCTTACAGGTCATCACATCCCACCTCCACGTTTTATAGATAAGGTGAAATGGCTGCCTCAAACCACACAAGTAGGGCTGAGATTTGAACTCAGGTCCTACTGCTCCAAATTCAGTATTCTTCTTTCCTTACTGTGCCGAGTCTCCCCATACTTTCCTCAGGTGATTGTTAGACAAATGTAGTCTGTATAACAAAAGCCATGAGCCATTGCACTTCCCACCCCTCATCAAAACAACCACTATTACTGCCTCTAACAATAACCAGAGGGATGCCACAGAATCACTATTACCCCTGCCTCAGCAGGGCTGGAGCAAGGAGGGAAAGGACAGACTGTTGGGTGCCACAGGCAGGTAAGGAGAGGCTACCAGGGACCTCCTGGGGGCTGCCATACAGAATAAGGAGCAGAACAAACTGGAGCCTCCTGTACCTGCACAGGCTTTGGGCAAAGAAGGAGGACAACAGAGAGACCATAGAGGAATGTCCCATGGACTTGTGGAACATGAGTGCCCAGCATTAGCTGTGGCCACCTTCACACCTAACCACAAAAAGTACCTTCAGTCCCCCACACCCACTGCCATAGCTTCATCCCTTTCCCTCCCACCAGGATGGAGCAAGAAATGCTACACCAGACAGACTCCCTGAAACGGCCTCCTTTGTGATGGCAAGAGTGGGGATCAACTTCCTAGTCCACTTAGCCTGGGAGAGCTTGAGTTTCCACTTCCTCATCTGTACAATGGGAATCATAACACTTATACTTCATATTTCACAGGGTGTTGGGGGAAAAGTGCTTTGTAAATCTTAAAGTGCTCAAGAAAAGGGAAATGGGGGGCAGCTAGGTGGCGCAGCGAATAGAGCACCTGCCCTGGAGTCAGGAGGACCTGAGTTCAAATTCAGCCTCAGACACTTAAACAAAAACTAGCCGTGTGACCTTGGGCAAACCACTTAACCCCAATTGCCCTCCAAAAGAAAGCAAAAAAAAGAAAAGAAAAGGGAAATGAGTAGTATGTAAAGGTCAGTTACTGTTATTAGCATTACTAATCTATTATATTCTATTACTATAGCCATTATTAATATAACTAATATATCTATTACTGTTCCTGTGGCTGTAATATGATATATAGCTATGCATTATATATAAATATATATAATATGTATTACATATAGTTCATACATAATATATCTATAATAGCTACAGTAACAGTTGTAGATATATTAGCTATATTAATAATTTAATACAGCTAATATATCTACTACTGTCACTTGTTATGGATATTGCTAACATGTCTATATCCCTGTTACTGTAGCTGTTACTATTAATAGTAGTGTAGCCAGTATATGTATTACTGTTACTATAGCATTGTTATAATTAGCATTGCCATTATTCATAATTAGCTTTGCTAATATCTATTACTATTATTGTAGCTATTTTCACTATCGGTGTCGCTATAACAGATCTATTGCTGCCAGAATGACGATAGCTGTTACTATTTTCAGTACTGCGCACATGCCTGTGGCCGTTCCTATTGCTGTTCTATACCAATGATTAGTTACGAGGAGCAGACTGGAGAGTGCAGAGAGAGCTGGTCTCGGGCTAAGGAAGATCCAGCTGGGTTTAAATCCTGACTCTGACAAGAATTCTGGTTGTGTGCCTGTGAGAAATGGTTCAGTGCTTCAAGCAACCCTCTACAGGTTAGCTACTCCTTGTTTGGGATGCCCTATCCTACTGAAATTACAAGATAGGTTAAAAATTCATTATTAATGATGACAATGTTAAATCCAGGGTCATCTAGAAAAAATCCATAGAAACAATAATAAGGAGAAAACAACAAACAAAATTATAGATAAGCTTCCACAATTTGATAAAGACATTTTGCTATTTAGGAAAATAGGAGAGAACAAAGGAGAAATCTGAGATTTGGAAGCTGAAGCAGTACCAGACAAGATGTAGCAGTGTGGTAGAATTATGAAAATGAATTTGAAGGCATTAAAGAATAATAAACCCATTAAGTGATCTGGATGAAAAAAACACATTAAAGGAAGACTTACGAGTTCTTTAAGCAAAGCCTGGATGCCCTCTTGGGATGCTGAAGAAAGAATACTTGCTCTTAGCACAGTGATTGGCACAAAATAGGTGTTGGCACAAAATAGACACAAAATAATAAATGTTGATTGATTGATTGATCCTTTCTGGAGTTCTGTCCAGATCCAGGATCCTAGAATTATATTTTTAAAAAAACAGCCAGGCAAGAAAAGAGATAATGAAATAAAAGCTCAGCATCATGAAATACTTTAATTTTTAATTTTTTTAAAAAGCTTTATATAAAGTATCCCAAGTGATCCCTCCCAACAGTCCGGGGAGGTAGGATTGCAAAGTTGCATTATCCCCATGTTACAGATGAGAAAATTCAAATCACTCAGTTTTCAAGGGTTTAATTCCAAATCCTCCCTTTCCTCTGAGAAACAGCTTCACAATAAAAAAATTGATCAATGTGAAACACTTCAATATTTCAAAAGACTGTGATTTCATGAGCATGGATGCTCCAGTCTCCTGCCCCTCCTAACAAAGCAGGTCACATCACCCATAGCCCAGCTGTTTTTTTGTGTTGCTATGGTTTTTATTTTCACTAATCTCTTATGCATTTTATAAAATTAATTCTGAGAAGTGGGTCAATAGTCTTCATTAAACTGCCACCTCCTTTCAGTGCCTCAGGGATCCAAAAGGTCCGAGTTTACTCATTCTCACCCCCAGAAGTCACTTGGAGCAGAGACCAAGGATGCTGAACCTTGAATTGCCCAGTTCAAGAAAAGGTTGAACTTGAGATCCAGCCCTCAGGGAAACTGCCATCAAAGGGGAGCAAGTCAGAAAGTGAGCAATAAGGGAAAATAAAGAAAAAAGACTGAAATGACCAAATATCTCAGAAGGAAGAAAACTCAGCTAAAACTTTGGGCATAAACAATTAAACTAACAGAGAGGATATTAATGACAGAACACCTGGGCCCCCAGATGAGGTAAAAGAGTCCAGGCATCTATGAATAAATACTATCAGACAAAGGAAAACGAACAACATCTGAGGAGGCAGAGGACCTTGTGGAGGATCCTGAGGAGAGCACAGGATGACCATGGAATGTTCCTGAATGGTCTAAAAGAGAAATAAGGGTGGGGAGAGGGGGTTGTGACATTGATGACTTGTTCAGCAGAAAAAATTGGCAGAACAGAAAACTTGAGTTCTCAGTGGCAAGTCTGACCAAAGAAACAAAAAAGAGGGTAACTAATGAGGTGTGTAAAGATGTGGAAGTGAAGAGCAATGAAAGCAAAGAAGAAATAACACTGGGAGAAAGCACGGTCTCTGTACAAGCAAAATGGACTGATCTCAAAGATAAAACGTATAGAAAACTTAAAGATTATAGGTTCCCAGAAGAACCTGATAAGCCAGGGTCCCAGATCCCTGAAGTCACAGACCCTGGACTAACTGCTGGCCTAAAATATGTCTTATAAATGGGAATTTTTTTTTTTAAAAAAAGGAGGTACAGCAATAACAATATCAAAATTGAATTAAACCCAAAACCCAAGAGAGACAGTGATGCTTTATGGTGAAAGGAACAACAGGTGTTGAACATTTAACCATTTCAAATATTATGAGCCCCAAATAATTCAGAGTTAAATTCACAAAAGGTTAACAGTAATAGAAAGTAGTGCCCTTCCCAGAAGATGCTCCTCTCAGCAGCCAATGAGGATTGGAGCTCCTAGACCTGGAAAGAGCATGGATTAGGTCATCTGAAATAACTTTTGATTCTCATGGTTGTGAGGCAGTGAAGGAGTGGCCTCCAACCTGGGATGAGAAGAGGAGCCCGGGATCTGACCTTGAAGATACCTGGAGTATGACAACAAAATGAAAAAAGCTGGGGACCACAGCAAGATGTCAACCTTTATCCTCATGCTGGACTTTCCAAGTGTAAGACTGAGTATAGGCATCAGATAGGCGGTTCCTCTAACTATGGCAAGAGGGAGGAGCCTTGGGGCCTGAAATGCTGCAATGCAGAGAAGGGATGGTCCAGAGAGTGATATCATTTGGGCGATGAAGCGTTGGTGTTTACTGGTTTGACTAATTTGGACATCCCCTGCCCTTTACTAAAAGAAGAGATATACTCCACTCTTATCAGCCTTCATCTTCTCCTTACTTCTACCTGACCCAACAGGTAAGGGAGGTAGGGAGGAAGCAAGCCACATCCCCCCCTCCCCCTTCCAGTAGTAAACTCAGCAGTCAGAATTTAGGATTGTTAATTCTTTAAGTCTATTTTGGGTTGCTTTTTATATGTTTGAAACTCCATTAAAAGCAGAGAGCTATAAACTCAGTGTCATTTCAACATATTTAAATGCATGTGGGGAGACTGGAAACCTAGAAAGGAAAGAAATTTAAATCATTGAGGTTTTGTAACCTCAATTTGGGTTTTGCCAGTGTAAACTGGCTGGAGGTTTGTAGCCAAACATTTAAAATGAGAATTTATTAAGTTATTTTAATGGTTGATCAGAAAAAGAAAGAGAAGATAATCCATGGGAGCATATTCCAATGAGACTTGAGCTGGTAAAGGCAGAGGGGCAAGTGAGTGAGCCAAGGAGGCCAATTTTGTTTTTCTTTTCCTGAGAAAGAACTCAGAAATGGAGTGAGTTGGTAAGGAAGCTCTACAGGGCCCTAGACTCATGTGTGAATGACAGTCTAGCCTGACTTATGCACCTGAACTATCTGGTGATTATAATATGATGAAACAGGAAAAAAAAATAGTAATAATAAAAGCAGAGGACTTCAGTACTCCCATTATCAGAAAGTGACAAATCTAATAAAATTCGAAATAAAAACTGTTTAGTAAATATGCTGGGAATAACCTATATTGTGTAGATAGGTGATAGGAACTAGACCTGTGATTTCTTTGGTATAGGAAACTCCCAGGTATGGGAATTACCTCTACAATGCAGATTGTCATCTTCTCTGCAATGTATAGTCCTAGAGAGTTATCTAGAAAACTGAGAAGTTAAATGACTTGCCCAGGGTCACACAGTCATGCTCTGTTAGATGTAGGACTCAAACCCATTTCTTTTTTAAGACCAACTTTCTGTCCATTATTGCCTCTCTCTAGTAACTACCTCTGTTTATTCAGTGAGAGAACTGAATGGGAAAAAATGAGTAATATAGGATCTTTTCAAGTCAGATCACACCCTTTGGTAAAAAGAAGTCCTTGGTATATTCAAGGGAGTAAAAATTATTGATATTCTATTTGTACCTCATCTTGTAATAAAATGGGATGTAAACAACAATAACCTGAGCAGAGAACAACAGGCATCTTAAACTAGGAAGCAATCTGTTCAGCAATAACTGGATTAAAAATAAATTAAAATAATCGAAAAGATAATGAGGATGATAATATAAATCTGTGGGATACAACTTAAGTGATTCTCAGAGACAAATTTATAAAAGAGAGAGAGAGAGAGAGATGGAATGAATGGTCAAAACCCAAAGATATTAAAAGAAGCAAAACACCAGTCCAAAGGGAAGTAGAAAAAAAGAGAGATAATAAAGATTTGTCCAGACATAAATAGAAATGGAAAATTAAAAATAATAGAACTAATAAATACAACTAAGTGGTGGCTCTTAGAAAAAATTCATAGGGTGGCTAGGTGGTGCAGTGAATAGAGCACTGGCCCTGGAGTCAGGAGGACCTGAGTTCAAATCCCGCCTCAGACACTTAACACAAACACTAGCTGTGTGATCTTGGGCAAGTCACTTAACCCCAACTGCCCTCCAAAAAGCAAAAAAAAAGAAAAGACTCATAAAATTAGCAAGTTATTAGCAAATTTTTTTAAGGAGAGAAAATACACATGACTGAAAATAGAAATAATAAAAGGGAGTGGTTAAGGGAGTGGTTAAATAAATTGTGGTACATTCATGTAATGGAATTCTGTAATGCAATTTAAATTGACGAATACAAGGAACATGAAGAAAAGACCGTTACGAAACTATGCAAAGAGAAAACAGCAGAATCATAAGGAATGCATAGTAACTATGACCATACAAGAAGAAAAGTGAAATAGAAATAATGGACAAGCCAAGAAGCCTGAGGGGGACTTAAAGGCAATAACTGAACTGTTGTTATGATGCTTTAATTATCAGAATAAATCCAGCTGAATATAATTAATTATTCAGTAAGTTTTTAGTTGCTTTATTGATGTTGAATATTCAATTTTTAATAAAGCATTTCATTTATATTTTTAAAAGTTAAATCACAACAAATATCCTTTGGTGTAGGTGAGTGTGTCCTCTTCCCATCAAGGAACTCCAACTCTGGGCTCTCATAGACTAAGTTGATTTTTTCTTAAAATATCTGAATGCATGGCTCTTCCTGACCTGATCGCCATTATCTTTGGCATAAGTACACCTCTCCATTTCTCTCACTTTTGTCATGGGGACCAAGGGACCAAACAGAAGCCTCTGGTCATGCATGTTCTTCAGTAAGAGACCTGACCATATGTGTCATCCAACGTGAGACTCACCAGAAGAAACCAGAATGTAAACTCAATTCTGCACTTTATTAAAGAAGCTTAAGAAGATGCATTACTGTCTCCCTTATGGCTACACCCTAAGGACCACTGGGTCTTTCTAACCATATTACTTGCAGCTGGAACCTTCTATATATATCCTCTCCCTTTGTTAGGATGGGACTCCTTGACAACAGAGTCTTTTCTTTCTATAATTTTTTTCAATTGACAAAAGTCAATTATCCCCCAAACCATTCTTTTTATTTGAAAAACAGAAGAAAAACAAAACCCTTATAATAAACATGCATAATCAAGCAAAACAAATTCCAACATTGACCACGTCCGAAAATGTATATCTTATTCTATTAATTCTATAACCTCTTCTTTATCACTGGTTGTTTGGAGTAGGGATTGATCATTGCATGGGTCAGAGTTCTTAAGTCTTCCAAAATTGTTGTCTTTCCAGTGTTGTTATTATTGTATAAATGGTCCTCCTGGTTCTGCTCACTTCACTCTGCATCAATTCATACAAGTCTTCCCGGGTTTCTCAGAAACTATCTCCTTCATAATTTCATATGGCATAAGAGTATTCCATTACTTTCATATACCACAATTTGTTCAGCCGTTCTCCACTTGATGACCCCTCCCTTCATTTCTAGTTCACTACAAAAAGAGCTGCTATAAACATTTTTCTACAGATGAAGCCTTTTACTTTTTCTTTGATTTCTTTGGGGAATAAGCCTAGTAGTGGTATTATATAGTGGGTTAAATTTTATCCATGGTTCAGTCTTTTAAAGTCTATCCAGTTTAGTTGTACTTTAGTTGCAAAGGTCATACCCAGTTTAGTAACTTTAATTCCAAACTGCTTTCCAGAATGGCCAGATCAGTCCACACTAACAATCCTCTTTAGTTTTGTTTCCCCACATTCCCCAAACAGTTGTCATTCTCCCCTTTTGCAAACTTTGCCAATCTTATGTGTATGAGGTAGAACCTCCAAGTTGCTTTAATTTGCATTTCTTTAATTATCAGAGATTTGGAGCATGTTTTTATAAGGCTTTGGCAGCTTGGATTTTTTCCTTTGAAAATTGCCTGTTATATTTTTTGACCATTAATCAAATGAGGAGTGAGGGTCTTTTCTAGTTGTACTCCCAGTGCTAAGCACAGTTCTTTGCACGTTGTAAAGGCTTAATAAATGCTTTTGCATGCATTCATCCATTCCATGGGATAGCCCCAACAGTTCTGTCCGCACTCATGCTTAGCAACATGAACAGTCCATCAGATCAGGAGGAGAGCTCCTAGTGGCTTCCATTAGATACAAAAGAAATTGAGACTGTCTTCATAAAACAGGAGTCAAAGCTACATGCTAAGAAATCAGAGCACTTAAGTGATGATGGCTTAATGTGAGACTCAATTAAGCTAGATCATCCCAAGAGCATTTAAAGATAAAACTGGAAAGAAGGCATCATATAGATTTTGAAAGGGGTGACATCTTTCAATATCTCCATAATAAATCCATTTCATCCTCAGTCATGTTAGAATGACTATACTTGGTCTTCAACCTCATAGTCTTCAATGTACTTTATAAGAGAGTGGAAATAACACCAAAAAACACAGAATGCAGTTTAATTAAACCAGGTACACAAGGAAGACCTCTCTAGTAGAGAGGATCTTGAAAGCCCTAAGTGATTAATTCTTAACAATTCAGAGAAAGGGAGAAAGATTAAATGGTGGAAAAAAAAATCATGGACTTAATTATTTCTGGAAAAAAAAGGCAATCAGGAGGACGTCAGTTACTACCAGCTCATATGAATGAATGAATGAATAAAAAAGCATTCATTAAGCTCTTGCTGTGTGCAAACACTGTATTAAGTAATGGAGATACAAATAGAAAAGTGGGAACAATCCTGGTTTTTGAGGAGCTCCCAGTTTAATGGAGCAGAAGTTCTTAATCTGCAGAAGGAGTGCAGAGGTAGATTTTAGGGCATCTGTGAACTTGGGTGGGAGAAAAATTAAACCTGTATTTTAATATAACTAGTTTCCTTTATAATCATATGTATTTTATTTTAAGCACTTAAAAATATTATTCTGAGAAAGGGTCCATGGCTTTCCCAGGCTGTCTAAGGGGTCTATAACACATTCCTGTAATAGAAAGAAATTGCACACAAAGGAGGTTTTAGCTACAGATAAGAAGGAAAAAACCCCATTGTCCTCAGGCTGCTGCAGAAGTAAGAGGCCATGACTCTGATACATAGCACATTTTCAGAAATTTTTGATGCACTGATTAGTTGTGCTGTTTTTCCTCTTCTTTTTGTCTTAAAATATTATTAATATGGAAATACATTTTGCATGACTGCACATGTGTAACCTATATTAAATTGCTTACTGTCTTGGGGAGGGGAGGGAAGGGAGAGAATTTGGGACTCAAAATTTTAAAAAATGAATGTTAAAAATTGTTTTTACATGTAATTGGGGAAAACAAAATACTATTCAAAAATATTATTTGTTATATGAGATGGCTCTATAGGAAAAGGAGAAAGAAATACTGGAGGAGAGATTATGGTAATGTAAAAAATCCCAAAAGATATCAATAAAAACTTATTTTTTTATGAAAACATTAATGCTTTCTTCCTACAAAAAGTCTCTGGGCATTTTGAGTGCCAAATAGTAACAGAGAACAAAATAGATTAATTTTTATTTTATTTATTATTTTTTTTTTGGAGGGCAATTGAGGTTAAGTGACTTGCCCAAAGTCACATGGCTAGTAAGCGTGTCAAGTATCTGCGGTCAGATTTGAACTCAGGTCTTCCTGACTCCAGGGCCAGTGCTCTACTCACTGTGCCACCTAGACGCCCCCAAATAAATTAATTTCTAACAGGCAAGAAAAATGTTTGTATTGGTGTGGGAGTTATCCTTGAGTTAGCTGCAGCTAACTAGCTAGTACAGCTGACCATCAACTCATCAGGGTGAAGGCCAGGATTAGTAAAAACGAAGAAGAAAGAATAATTATGAGAAAAAGAAATGACGAACACTTGAAACAATTAGACCCTGAACTATTTAAACAAAGACTACAAGACAATTTTTAAAAAAGAATGATTTCATTCTTTGTATTTTTTATTCCCAGAGCCTGGCACAGTGTTGGGTACGATTCCTCAATAGCTACAAGAGAGATAATTTCTGATTATCAACATTAAGTGAGGCAGAAAATAAGGAGACAAAACTGTCACTGCCAGAATCAATAAATCTATCAACAAGGCTTTATTAAGAGTGCTAGTGGCACAAAGAAAGAAAAAAAAGTCTCTGTCCTCAAGGAGCTTACATTCTAATGGAGAAGACAACTTGCATATAACTATATAGCACAAGATACATACAGCTTATGTGAAAGCTAATGATGGAGAAAAAGGCATTAGAAGCTTGGGCGACTGGGAAAGCCCTCCTGCAGAAAGGAGGAAGAGGGAGGGCCTAGAACAGCAGTTCTCAACCTGTGAGGCGCGACCCCTTTGTGGGTTGAAAGACCATTTCACAGGGGTCACAGGGGGTCTCCTAAGACCATCGGAAAACACATATTTCTGATGGTCTTAGGAACCAAGACACAGCTCCTCTATCCGTCTCCAGGGAGGTCTGCCCACATGCAGATACGCCCACATACAAGTCTTAAAGGGTCAAAGCATTTGGAAGGTTGAGAACCATTGCCCTAGAGGATGGTAAGGTCTTCCTATTTGTGTACAGAATAATGCTGAATGATAAAGCCCCAGAACCCTACCAAGCCTTTTAAAATGAGATTTCTAAGCATCTGGAAGAGGTCTGCCTAACAGTCTATGCCAAAAAAAAAAAAAAGACAAACCTTCCAGCAGACTCCCAAACAGGTGGGGAATTTCTATTGCCTACACCATGGAATGAAGTTGGATGGGCATCCCACCCATCTGGTGATCTGGACCCCCAGTACTTATATCTGGATAAACCGTACAGATAGTGAACTGAGCTCAGACTTGAAAAGGAGGAGAGCAGGCTGGATCACCTTTGAGAAACTATGCCTCACTTTCACCAATACCATGCTTCTCTCTCCCTGAAACAAAGAGGCACCTTTTTAACCCCAGTATCCTTCCTGAGATGAGTTATGGCTACAAATAGTATTCCAGCAAACTTGTGGAGCTATAGGATTGCAAGTACCCCAAAGGGCATTGACTCAATGTAGGGTGAAGATAAAAAATGCTACAGGATATGTGGGGAAGATGTAGTGGAGAGTATGTCATCCCGGAAAGGTATGATTGGAAAGAGCTGGTCCAGTCACAGAGTAAGGGGGAAGGCAGATAGAGAGCCTAAGGACTGCACTGTTATCCAAGCACTGCTAGCAGACCAAGAGTAAGGTCTGTAGGATGCTAGGTGAATCCTTTATGGAGGATTTATGGGAGGAATTGAATGACAGTTGAGCTGGATGAGAAAATGTAAATGATTTATGAGGAGCTTCTTGGAGGGAGTGCCCACATCCATGAGATCCTGGATCCATCAAATGAATGAAGAATTACAATTGAGAAAAAATAAAAAATAAATCTTGAAAAAAGCAGAGCTGAAGACAAAGATGTGAGGCCAAGGGCAGGGCCCCACATTCATCGACTGACATGTCTCATTTCTAGTGTATTGTAGTACGCGGTCGAGGTACAGGGCGAGAAATGCCGTTTTAAAGCATGTTCAGATTTTTTTTTTATTGATAGCCATGACTCAGACATAAATTGGTTTCTCTATGCCTATGCTTCCTTGCCATTTTGAATATGATGTATGCAGAGACTTTTCTTGCTGACATTTATGGTGCTGCCCTTAGGAACTTCCCAGACGTTATTTACTTGTAGTTCTTTTGTTATATTACTCTGCAGTAGTAAATTGTTCTTTACGGGCAGATTAAAGAAAGGATGAATGAATGAGCGGTATTCCAAAGGCCTCTGCTCTCCTAACCACTCACCCTACTTATCCCCACTCTGGCCAAACACACAGCTTTCATTCCTTCATCCAACACCTTGCCCTAACCCTTACCTCCTATTAAATAAATGACTCACTTTCCTAAAGCACTTTCTGGCAATAACATCATGATTATAGATTTAGAGTTGGAAGGGAACCTAGAAATCTAAGCGCTTTCCTCCCCCAAACCTTGTGATGTATATAGTGCACATTATTTATCCCCACTTTACAAATGAGGAAACTGAGGCTTAGAAAGGTCAAGTGACTTGTTAGCCCATTTCCTGCCTCCCTATATTTCCCTATGCATTCCTCATACCTAGAATGCCCTCCTTAAGGTGATTTTTCTTCAGAAAGACAGACTGAAGCAAGATAGTGGAAGGCTTTAATTTCCAAACAGAAGAATTTGTATTTTTATCCCTAGGAGTAATAAGAAGTCACTGAAGCTTCTTAAGGAGGGGAGTAACATGGTCAGATCTGAAATTTAGGAATATCACTTTAGCAGCTACATGAAGAATGGGTCAGAGACAGAAGAGACTTGAGGCAGGAAAACGGCTTAGGAGTAGATGGTGGCAGTCTTTATGAGAGATGATGAGGGACTGAAATTTCAATGGCTGTAGGAGGCAAGAGGAAGGAACGGAGATGTTGCATAGACAGGATTAATGAAACTTGGCATCTGATCAGCTATGAGGAGGAAGAGAGAAACAAGAGTCTAAGATGATTAACCTGGGGTAACTGGGAAGATGGTGGCAACCAAGAGTGGGCTTCCCTTTGTCAAACAATGAGGGCTATATAATCTACCTGGTTTTCTATTTAGCTAATGGGTGTCCTAACACAAAGGTGCCTGGATCAGAGGAGCTAAAGGAGCATGGAAATGGCCAGAGATAAGGGAATCTTTTCTGATTCTTGGTCTTGTTATCTGTAAAATGAGACAGTTGAAATAGATGGCCCCTCAGGTCCTTTACAGCTTTAAATTTATGACCTTGTGCTATGGCTCCTTCATGTGACTCTGCTTTAGGGGTCTGTCCCCTACAGAGAGACTGACCAGGTTTTAGGACTTGGTGCATTTCTGGAGCTTTCTCTCCTCAGTTGTCTCTCTATTTTTTTTTATAAGAAGTATGAGAATAGGAAGGAGGTTAATACATAATTAATGATAAGTGTGAATGGAATAAATTCACCAAAAAAATGGAAGAACATAATAGAATGGATTAGAAAGCAGACTCCAACAATATATTATTTACAAGTATATGAAACATATTTACAGATGATTAAGATAACGGGTTAGAGTAAAAATCAATTATGCTATAGCTAAAAATTTGAAAAGACAGCTTCAGAAAATAGATTTAATTAAGAGAGATTAGTATGGAAACTACATTTTGCTGAGAGGTAGACAATGAATTAATATCTATACTAACCATAAACACACTAAATGGCATAGAATCTAAATAGTTATAGAAAAAAAGTTAAATAAGCTACAAGGAAAAATAAGTGAAGCTATAATAGTGGGGACTGCAGTGTAACCCTAGTTATAGGTGTTTGTAGCAGTTGCTATGTTCCTAAAGATCAAATACCCTGCCTTCCTCTGAAGTGTAAAACAGCTAGATATAATTTGAAGCCAGGAAACTCAATACTCAAATATAGTATACTAATAGGTTTATAAGATTTAGAATTCACAGGTATGTTAGAAGCCATGTAATCCATGCCCCTGCTCTTATTGATAGGGAAACTGAGTCCCAGTGAGCAGAAGGGACTTTTCTAAGTTTACAGTTTGAATCAAGCAAAAGTACTTGGGATTTGAACGCGGTTTTTCTAACTCCAAATCCAAAACTTGCTTCTGCCGGGAAACATCTACTCCTTGACCCATTTTCAGAAGTTTTGTCCCACAAAATGACTCATATGAAAATGTTTTACATAATTGCAAATGTGTGACCTATATCTGATTGCTTACATTCTGGGTGGGGGGGAGAAGAGTGAAGGAAGGAGGGATAGAATTTGGAATGCCAAACTTTAAATAAAAATGCAGAAAAAAATAAACTCAGGAGGTCAACTAAAAAAAAAAATTATCCCATATGCTTGACTTTAAAAGCTGCCCTAAATCCTTTTGAGAAATAGCTGGGTATACACTCCAAATAGACCCATAAAAAACCCCAACTCCACAGCTCATCACTACTTATAGACTTTCTGAATTGAATGTCCTGATTTTCACTTGATGAAAAACATTTCATCTATACAAATTCATTTCCAACCTAATATTTTAACTAAAAGAGCTATTTAAACCACAGGGGAATGTCCCCTCCAAGAAGGGCTGGACAGCAGAGCTCAGTGGCGCAGCCCAGCACTGTCTACTCCTCCAAATATCCATTTGGCAGCTCCTTCTCTGGGCCAGGCATGGACCATGGAATATAAGTGGCTTCTGCTGTAGCCATGTTGAAGGTGGAAACCCAAATTACAAAGGCTGGTTTACATTAGACCGCCCTGGAGCCCCTTCTCACAGCATATAGCTGCAGGCAGATCTCATTTTGCTGCAGGTACAACAAGGTAACTTATTTTGGCATTCTTCCAGAGGAGGGTTAAACCAGTCCATTGCCACTCTGCCCACCTAGCATGAAAGAGAAAACTGAGGGGTCTTTGTTTCCCAAATACCAAGGCAATTTTTCATTTTGAAGATCACCCAAATATAGGAAGGGAAGTGGCACCAATCTGGCAGGCTTATTTTCCATATGTGTAGATTTGGTTTTGTCATTTCAGCACTGAAAATCCTTCAATGAGACCCCCTATTGCCTAAAGATGAAAGTTCATATTGTCTTGGCCTGGCATTCACAACCCTTCACAATCCAGCATGACTCCACTTTTCCAGTCCTATTTTATTCTACTTCTATGTACATAGAGTAGTTCTCAACCTGTATGAAAATGAGCTTCCTTTTTACATATCAAGGGGAAAAAATTATGAACCTCCATGTGATAGCAGTCAGACAATGGTATCTGTTGACTAAGAAAATATATGGTGACAAAAGGCTGCTGTGAATTCAGAACTGGTTTTAAATGAATTTGCATTTTATTAACCACAGTAGCAAGCTCGACATAGCATGGAATTCTGCCTCAATGACTAGCCTCAGTTTACTCTTCTGTCAAATTGGAATAAAAAGAGCAACTACTTCACAGGGCTGTTATAAGGATGGACTAGGATGTGTATGTATTGTATATATAAACCTCAAAATACTATATCAATGTTAGTTGTTATTCTTATTATTGTATACATTTGAAAAATCATAATACACCCATGTATGGTACAGCATTCAGCCTCCAGGAGAGCAGAGATGTTAGGGCAGCATCCCATTGGTCTCTGTGTCTCTATGCATGTAGGTCTGAGGCCAGTCACTACAACCTCCAAAGAGTCTGGGGTTCCAGGAGCAACAGACTGAAAACCACTTTCCTATGTTCCTTCTTAGCGAGACATCTTGCCCTTCGTTATTCATGTGTGTTCCAGACTGTCTTGCCTCCGTGCCCTCCCTCACACTATCCTCTGGGTCTGCAATGCCATTCCTCTAACCCAGAGAATTTTCACCTGTCCTTGAAGAGAAACCTCAAATGCCGCCTCTTTGAGGAAGCTCTGACTGATTCTCCAGCCCCATCCCAGGACCTCAAAGCAACGACATTTTGATTTAAATTTTTCATGCACTGGTCATGTTATCTTTATCAGGGCTTGCTATAACATCCACGAGAGTAGGGACTGGGTTTTATATAAACTTTGTAACTCCCCTACCCTTTCCCTCAGTGCTCTGACCGTAATGGTCATTTGGACCTTTGATTAGGATTGAATTTGTAAAGGTCTTTGAATGCCACGTAGAATTCAGGTTTAGCCAATAGGGAGTCATTAATGCTTTTTGAATACTGGAGGGTTATGATAAAGGCTGTGCATTGGTAATGCTCTTAGCACCTAGGGATTCTGGGAAGCTCCTTTGAAATGCTTTGTCATAAAGAGCACTTGGTGATTCCATACTGGTCTCAGATCATAAACTTAATAGAGTTATCAGTGTTTAGCTGTCAGCAGAGAACACAGCCACGTGTCCCAATGCATCAGCAAGGGGGCTGGGATCATGACAACCCAGGGTAAAAGCTCTCACATGATGATGTGTGCCTAGCACAAGAAAACCGGCCAGATGAGATCTCAGGGGCACAGGGACACTGAGATACTCATAAACAATGCAGCTGGTTGTCAAGATACTATGCTCAGGGGATTAAACAAGCAGGCACTGATAGGGAAATGGGAAGGAGCAGTCATCTAGCAACTAAGATAGATGATTCGTCACTGGGGAGCCAGTAAAGCCCTGCCATCAGCAGCCCCTGATACTTGTGATTCCTGACCTGTCTGCTTGCCTCAGCATTCACCCAATGACTTATTACTAAGAGAAACAGTCATTATGAGGATCATGCCAACCAGGGACTCCTTCGCCTGCAGCATCTGCCTCCCACCCCCTCCCATGTGGATCTTAGTCCCAGGAGCGTGGTCTTATCTCTGTTTTTCCCCCAGGAGAGCAGAGATGCTGGGTCAGCATCCCACTGGTCTCTATGTAGAGCTTAATCTGATCCCTCAGTGGACCAAAGCAGGATGGGAAGGGAATGCTAAGACTCTGGCATCTAAGTTCAGTGACCTGTTTTAATTATATCCAGGAAAGAAGTTAGCATCCTCATGTCAATGAAAGATGAATGGCAAACCTAAATCAGAACCACCACCACCACCACCACTACTACAACTACCACTATTGTTCCTACTCTACCACCACCACTACTACTACTACGACAACTACCACTATTGTTCCTACTCTACCATCACTACCACCACCACCACTACTACTACTACTGTCACTACTCTACCACCACCACCACCACCACCACCACCACCACTACTACTACTACTACTGTTACTACTCTACCACCACCACCACCACCACCACCACCACTACTACTACTACTACTAGTACTAGTACTACTACTACTACTACTATTACTACTCTACCACCACCACCATCACCACCACCACCACTACTACTACCACCACCACCACTACTACTACTACTGTTACTACTCTACCACCACCACCACCACCACCACTACTACTACTACTACTGTTACTACTCTACCACCACCACCACCACCACCACCACTACTACTACTACCACCACCACCACTACTACTACTACTGTTACTACTCTACCACCACCACCACCACTACTACTACTACTACTAGTACTACTGTTACTACTCTACCACCACTACCACCACCACCACCACCACTGTAGAGTGTC
>CM053589.1:180375073-180398836 GCA_028646515.1 Pseudochirops corinnae | reverse complement strand
ATAATTTTCAAGTTGTCTCTCCTGGATCTATTTTCCAGGTCAGTGGATTTTCCAATGAGATATTTCACATTGCCTTCTATTTTTTCATTTGTTTGGATCTGTTTAATAGTATCTTGATTTCTCATAAAGCCATTAGCTTCCATTTTCTCCAATCTAATTTTGAAGGAATTATTCTCTTCTTCTCTTTTGAAATTCTTTTTCCATCTGGCAAATTCGGCTTTTTAAGGCATTCTTCTCCTCATTGGCTTTTTGGACCTTTTTTGCCATTTGAGTTATTCTATTTTTTAAGGTGTTGTTTTCTTCATTCAGATTGTTGACTCTCTTTTCGTCGTTTTCTTGCATCATTCTCATTTCTCTTCCCAATTTTTCCTCCACTTCTCTCACTTGATTTTCAAAATTCCTTTTCAGCTCTTCCATGGCCTGTAACCATATTTTTCTTGGAAGCTTTTAGTGCAGGAGTTCTGACTTCATTGTCTTCCTCCTATTCCATGCTTTGATCTTTTTTGTCCCCAAAAAAGGAATCTAAAGTTGGATTGCTGTGCTTGCTTTGCTTCCTTTGCTTGCTCATGTTGCCATTCAATCAGTTGAATTTTGAGCTCTTGGCCACAGTAGAACTCTGCTTCCATAGGGGAAAGCCTTGTCCCAAATTGCTGGGGTTTTCACAGCTGCCAGAGCTATTAGGGGGGACGCTGTCTCTACAGCCCCAACCAGCTATGGCTCACTGGTCACACACCTCAGGACCACCACCCAAGACTGCAATCCAGATCCAGGCAGGTTAAAGCAGGAGCAATTACCCATCTAAATGGTCGCTTGGCCCCCCCTATGATCTGCAGGCCAGGAGCCTTGAAGCAGCCACAGAGAGGTGGTTGTAGGGCCACAGCACCTCTGCCACTTCTTGCTCCAGGGACAGAGACTAGATCTCACTCCGTCCCCCCCCAGTTCCAACAGAGTTCCACTGGCCTTTTACTTTGTCTTTGGCATTTATGGGTGATATTTCTGGAAACCACCACAGCTGCTGGTGATCCACTCTCCAGAAGTCTGCTGCAGCCACTGCTGGTCAGGGCTGCCCTGGGGCTAAAACCGTGGACTCACATGGAGCTGGGCTTGGCTCCCAGTGCTGCAGTGGAGCCTTCCTGTCTACTTGCTAGGCTGCCTTCAGTGGGAGATTTGTTTCTCTCTGTCACTTTGTGGGTTCTGTAGCTCTAAGATTTGTTTAGAGTCATATTTTATAGGTATTTGAGATGGTTATGGGGGGAGCTCACAGAGTTTTCCTGCTTCTACCCCACCATCTTGTCTCTGCCCCATTAAGGAGTCTTCTTTAGACTCTCTGGTTGGTACAACCATCTCTTGGTTGCTCAGTTGAGTTTCCAGTGTCTGCTCTTCTCCACAGCTCTACTCTTGATTTCCCGGGAAAGCACTTTATGAGTCCATACATAGCTGGCTCTCTTCTGTGCTGTCAAAGGTCTCACTCCTTTATGCTGCTTCAGAGACACCACCTCTGTATCCAAGTCTGTCAGGAATCTATGTCTCTACTGACCTCAACTGTGCCTCAAAACTCTCTCCAACTGACATTTCAGTTGGGTAATAAGATGTCTACTTTTGAAACAAACTCAGATACTAGAAGCTATGACTGCTTATGGGAAGGGAGAAGAGAAAATCCTCTCCTACACTGTCCAAAGGTGAAGAGTTTAGTTTTTCTTTAGCTATTGGCTTTCTTCATCTCTCTCCAACTTTGTCTTAAATGTCGGTTGTTTTTTTTTTTTTAATTTTAAAGACTGGTCCCTTTATCTCTCCCAGTGCTCAGGACTGAGGATACTCAGACCTTGTCAGCATAGGAGCTTTGACCTGCTCCATTTTATAACATGGTCTGATTTTCATTAGGCAGTTTGGTGGCCCCTATTTCCCAGGAGCTCATCATATTAAGACCAAACTTAGTGCAGACACCTATACTGCAGCTCAGAGCTCCTGAGCTCAAGATATGGTTCTGCATGCCAAAATATTTCCAACTCACACACTGTTGACCATCTTTGACTTAACTATTTAGGGGGCATAGCTAATTTTCAGCCCAGCCAATTTCATTGCCCCTTCTGAATTAATCAGAATGAGAGGTGTTTAAACGTCATAAAGAAGTCGCCAGGCATGATAATGCCTTGTTAACACATCAACATTTAGTCTTCAGTGCCAAGATGCCTTGGCAACAGCAACTGGTCTAGGGCAAGGCAAAAAATCAAATTCTCCCTCCCCTACATTCTCCCCTCAGTTAAATACTTGAGTCCCAGCAAATCAATGAGATGCTTTGGGGCAAAGTCCACATGGGACAACTCACCCATTCTTCAAAAGCTTAGAGTCTTACCATACTTAGTGGACCTGGAGATTATTCTCATTTCTGAAATAATCCAATTGATTCTATGTCTTTTAAAAATTGATTCTATTTACAGTTAATTGATTTTGTCCTATAACTGCCTGTCACGATTCTTTGTTTCTGAACTTAGTTCAGAAATTCAGTTGTTCTATAATGTTTAGAAACCCAGTTTTCTCGTTAATCACTCTTCTACTCTTGTGTTGAGTAAATCTGTTATCCTTGAAGGATGCAGGTGAATACCAGGGAGTCTGCTCTAGTATCTTTACACCACCAAGCTATCCTTCAAAGATGCCTAGTTTACTATCCAAAGAAATCTGGTCCACCATTTGTAACCTTGCAGATGGACTTCAACAATGAACACTTCTTAGTCACTACTTAATGTACTCTTCTTAGTGACTCTCCATCACTACTTGAATTCTGGGTCCTTTGTGGTCTCTTGATAGAAAAGGTATTGGATAGGGGCTTGAGGGCTCTCTACATAATTGTCACTACTGAAAGACCTTAATCTGAGCCTGGGGTAGCCAAGTGCTTTAGAGTTACTAATAAATTATTTATCAGAAGAGTAAGATAAGGAAAATGGGGCATTTGGAAGAACAACTCCCACTTCCAAGAACTCTGGAAGATGTATTTCCATAGGGTTACCTGTGTTGTCCAAGTTGCCTGGGTAAGATGTGAGTAATACATTGTCATTACATCTCAGAGTTTGTCCAGTGCCTCTCACATTTGCACCTTACTGTGCAAAGCTTTTCCCTGACCCAAGCAGCTAAAACGAAGGTGTAACATCCAGAGAAACAACTATGGAGTCTGAATGCAGATCCAGCGTACAGTTTTCTCTTTTTTATTGTTTTTTTCTTTCTCATGGTTTTCCCCCTTTGTTTTGATTCTTCTTTCACAACATGATTAATGTGGAAATGTGTTTAATATGATTGTATATGTGTAGCCTCTATCAGATTGCTTGCCCTTGCTTGCCAGGGAAGGAAAAATAAAAAATTTGGAATTCCAAATCTTATAAAAGTGAATATTGAAAACTATCTTTACATGTAATTGGAAAAAATAAAATACTAGTAAGCAGAAAAAATATATATAAAATCTTAAATGCTAAAAAAAATAAAGTGAAGGTGACAAAGAATTCAGAACATCTCCAACCTTTACCTTGGATCAGTTGATTCACAGCTCAGTCACAGCTCTAAGGTGAAGCCCATTTTCAGAGCAATAATAGGAAGGGGAAGGAAAGAGAAGTCCCTTTCTGGATCTTGTTATAGGAAACTGACAATTTACAGTAAGAAATACCTACATCAGGGGTCTGTGAAATGTTTTTTTTTTTAATATTTTGATAATTGTATTAATTTCTTATGTAATCCTATGCATTTTATCTTACAAATTTAAAAACTGTATTTTGAAAAGGGCACCATAATCTTCACCAAATTTTCAAAGATATTCATAATTAACACACAAAAAGATTAAGAATCCCTGGTCTAAAGAGTATTATTTTATGTGAATTGTTGTGGTGGTTTTAAAAAAATAATGAGTCCACATTTAAAAAATATGAAATATAAAATGCATATGAAATCAGATACTTCAGTATTAGCTACATTTAAAAAATGTTAACTTAAAAAAAAACAACTTAAAAATCCCTGGTCTAGAGAAAAATCAGTCACTTCAGCAGGTCTTTTAAACATCAAGACAAACAATTGTAAGAAGTCAGACCAAAGAGTTATACAAAGACTTGGTTATCACCAGAGCTTACTGGTTCAAAGTGGAAGCCTGAGATAGGGAATCAAACCTGGCCCATTAGTCAGCATGGTCCTCGGTTTGACCTCTTCAAATATTACAGCTTTTAGTGAAGTGGTCCAGTAATCTGCAGAAGTTCATTGATGGTTCTGGAAACATAAGCTTTTAAAAACCTCAGCCAAGCCCCAACTCGAGGAGGGTAGCCTTGCTGGACCATGTGTGGATCCCAGCTTGAGCATAGTCTCAAGAGTGACTTCTCCCCATTTCAAGCATATACAGTCTCAGTGCTGGAATGTACTTCATAGGCCAACAGCACTGAATTCAGAGTTAGAAGACCTGGGATAGTATCAGCTCTTTCACTTACCTCTTATCTAAATGATCTGGGCAGGCAGCTAGGTGGTGCAATGGTTAGAACAACAAGCATGGAGTCAGGAAGATTCATCTTCCTGAGTTCAAATTTGACCTCTGACACGTAGCAACTGTGGGACCCTGTGTGCCTCAGTTTCTACATCTGTTAAGTGAAAGGGGTTGTTCTAGATGACCTCTGTGGTCTTCTCCAGCTAGGACTCTATGGCTCTATGATTCGTATAGTCTAACAGTTATGATCTCCTCTTTGATATCCTCTACCCTCCGTGTTTTAAGCTAAGATCAGTCAGAGCCAGTTTATTAATATATGAGCATCTCTCCTTGGAGAGAGGTTCAGAGGGAGAGAGTGTTTCCTCTGCCAATCAGAATTCTTTCTGACTCAAGCAGTTTTCTCTTATGTTCTATAGTAACCATGAAACAAAAGACAAACTTCCACAGTAAAGGAAGGTACACGGGTTTAGGATCTGTCATTTACTTAAACAAAACCATAGAATGTTACTGCTGGGGCATCTTTAGAGAAAATATCTTCCTGAAACCAACTGTGTCTCTTTGTTTCCTGCTCCAATCTGGTCAAAGGTTTAGAAAGATACTTCTGTTAACTGGATGATGAAAAAAAATATTCCCGCTCCAAATTTGGTTGCCATAAATGAGACTTTCTCTTTGTTTCATGGTAGGAGATACAAGGAAGGGAATAAGCATTTATATAGTGCCTACTGTGTGCAAGGCTCTGTGCTAAGCACTTTACAATTATTATCACATTTGATCACCCTGGGAGGTAGGTGCTATATTATCGTCATTTTCCAGTTGAGGGAACTGAGGCAAACAGAAGTTAAGTGACTTGTCCAGGGTCACACAGCTAGTATGTTTCTGAGGCTGCATTTGAACTCAGTTCTTCCTGCCTCCAAGCCCAGCCCTCTATCCACTGTGCTGTTCAGCTGCCTCTAAGGAACCTTATCCTATAAGATGGGACCTTTAGGGGATGGCAGGGACAAGTTTTTTAATGATGGGGGAACTTGGCCGTGTTAGGAGGCGGTAGGAAAAGAACATTTAGATAAAGCATGCCTAAAAAACTAATCATTTCTCTATTGAAGATTAGAGAAAGGGGGGCAACAGATCCACAGGACAAATTCCTGGAGGAGATGAGAGTGACTGGGATTAAGAGCATGACTTTGGCAAAGAGAAGGGACAGATCTTTACCAGAGACTGGAGCAAAAAGTTAGAATTGGGGGAACGATGAGAAAGAGTCTTGAAGAATCGAATTGGCAAAAAGAGGGAGCTCATGATAGATCACCTCCATTTTCTCAGTAAAGTAGGAGGTGAAATCTTCTGAGAGGGGGAGGGGAGAGGCCAGTGGAGGGTCTGTAGTTCGAGGAGAACATATCTGGAACAGCCCCCATGGGCTGTATGTTAGAATTTACCAGGGAATAATTACAATTTTGTCATGTGGGATCAAGGACACAGTTGGGCTTAAATCATAGAAATGTGTTCATATAATTGTATGATCACCCTTAGATGTAGGTGATCAGCAGCTTTGAGTGGAAGCAGAGAAGGCAAATGGTAGGGGTAGCCTAGGGTTAGGGTTTGCTAAAGCATGATCAGTATTAAAAGAAAGGTAGCAAAGCCTCCCTGGGGAGATGGGAGGCTAAAGTTGACTTGCTTTAGTAGATAGGGTTACAATTTTGAAGGGAGAGAATCTAGGTGAGAGCAGGGACAATGGGCTGGGAGACAAAAAAAGGGATATTGAGCGGCTGGAGCTTGTACCCAGAATAGATTTAGTGGTAAGCGGAAGGGGAGATGGAAGTAAAAGAAGTCGTGGTCAGAAAGAGCAATTGCTATTGGCAGTTCTCCAGATACATGAAGACAACTATTGTACCTCTTCTCCTCAACCAGATCTCCTTTCTAGGCTGCATTAACCCAGTTCCTACAGCTGGTCCTTGTGTGGCATGGTCTTGAAGCTCTCAGCCAACCTGGTTGCCATCCCCTGGATGCTCTCCAGCTTCCCAGTAGTTTTCCTAAAATGTGGTACCCATCAATGGACTTGATCCTGCAGCTGTGATCTGACCAGGACAGGGGACAAAGTGATCCTCTCTGCCTTCGTCCTGTATACTCAAGGTCAAATGTCCTCATCTGGAAAATAGAGCTGGCAATTAAAGGCCTCCACAGCTGTGCAGGACCAAAGGCACACTGGCTTTGTAGATGCATTAAGAAGTTTGAACCCACGCCCCCTGACTCTAAATGCCATTCCATGGCCCTTTCCCTGCCTAGGCTAGAACTCTAGAACCTCAGAGCAGGTTGAAAGTCATCTTATCCAGACTCCTGCAGCATCCCTGACATATGGTCATCTAATACTTCTGGGAACAGGAAACTCACTGTGATCAGTGTGAACCCCTTCCCACTTCCCCTTTTCCTCTCCCCCTTCTCTTTAATACCTAGCAGGTGACTGACAAGTCCATCTTGTGGATAGCTCTAATTGAAAGAAGAATTTAGTTTTATAGTGAATCCAAATTTTCTTCCTTGTAAGTGCCACCCAATGGTCATAGTTCTGCCTTCTGAGGCAATAGAAAAAAAGCTTTCACCCTTTGTCTACATGAAACTCTTTCAAATATTTGACATATTAACATTCTCTCCAGCCAAGTCTCTTGTAGAGTGGCATCATCACATTTTGGAGCCGCCATCTTCCTTTCATAAAGAGAGGCAGGACACTATGGTGGCAAAAGAAATTTGGTGTCAGAGGGTCTGGGTTGAGCTTCTGACAGCTGCTGACCTTCTGTGCGATCTCAAGGAAGCCACAGGTTCTCAGGGCCTCTCTTGCTTCATCTCAAAAAGAGGAGGTTGAGAACCGCTCCGAGGAGCCCGTGAACTGAGCAAGATGGCAGACGTACTGGACCTTCATGAGGCCGGAGGCGAAGACTTCGCCATGGACGAAGATGGGGACGAGAGTATTCACAAACTGAAGGAGAAGGCCAAGAAATGCAAGGGTCGCGGCTTCGGCTCAGAGGAAGGGTCCCGGGCCCGAATGCGAGAGGACTATGACAGCATGGAGCGGGATGGAGATGAACCCCGGCCGCAGCGCTCTGTTGAGGTGTGGATTCTCTTTGTGACTGGGGTCCATGAGGAGGCCACCAAAGAAGACATACACGACAAGTTTGCCGAGTATGGTGAAATCAAGAATATCCACCTCAACCTGGACCGACGCACAGGATACCTCAAAGGTTATACCCTAGTTGAATATGAAACCTACAAGGAGGCTCAAGCTGCCATGGAGGGACTCAACAGCCAGGATATGATGGGGCAACCAATAAGTGTGGATTAGTGTTTTGTTCGAGGGCTACCCAAAGGCAAAAGGAGAGGTGGCCGAAGACGGAGCAGGAGTCCAGACAGGAGACGTCGCTGACTTCGATGCTCAAATGTCATTCTCTCCAGAGGATCAGTTTACCTACATCCAGCCTTGGAGGAAAGGGGCTGGGATGGGACTCTGACTTAATCTCCCGCCTCCATAAGTGTTTCTTTTGTTTGTGAATAAACAGTTTAGTTTTCTTTTCTAAAAAAAAAAAAAAATAGGAGGTTGAATCACTCTAACCAGCCCTAAATCTGGTATCCGTTTCTGAATGCTGTTGGACATACAGAGGGAGCCCAGACATGGTCTCATCTAGGATCTGGTCATATACCACTTTGGTAGTTGTTTGGAAGGTGCATTGGAGAGGATGGAGAGTTGAGGCAGGAAGACAAATTAAGAGGCTCTTGAATTAGTTTAGGGAAATGATAGTCATAGGTGTGAAGAGACTGATGGGAGAAATGTTGAAGAAATAGAATCAATATGATTTGATCCCTAGCTGGATAGACTCCAAACCCCAGAGAAAGCAAGTGACTTGCCTAGGGTCATACAATATAGCGTTTTAAAGTTTGCCAAATATTTTATATGATGTTCCTACTAACTATGATGTTTGTGGTATACAGTGAGTGTTCTGTGTACCTCCCAGGGAGATAAGAATAGCTATCTCTAGCAGCTTCTTTCCCCACCCTTTTCTAAATGAAACTTTAATTCCTGGCAGGAAGGAAAGCAGGAGCGTGGGGCCTGAGGCTGGACATTCTGTACTCTCTAGAAAGAGGAGCAGAATGAGGGGATACTAGACTAGAATTATATCCATCTACCCCCTTAAATAATTAGTCTAGAACAGAGGTTTTTAAACTTATTTGGCCTACCACCCTCTTTTTAAAAAAATTACTCAGCACTCCCCTGGAAATCTCCTTTCTTTAACCCTTTAATGGGTTGTTTTTTTTTTAATGTGTAGCATTTCAAAAATATATGAATTTTTTAAAAAGATGACACATCTTAAATTTAATAATTTATTGTAAATTTGTGTTTTTTCCTGTATTGGAATTTTGATGATGCAATGTTGTGCCATGTAATCATATACCATCATGCTGTAAACAAGTTATTACACACACATAGTCCTCCCAATGTGTGCTGGACTTCCTGACAACAAGCTTACCTGCCAACACCTACTTGTTAAGACGTGTTGGTGGACTTGACCACTGATTGGTTATAACTTGCATTTTGTGTGTTTATTTGGAAAATAATGTAATCACTACAACTTTGTTACACAACAAATGAAACATGTATAAACAGTTTTTCAAAATTTTCTTCTCCTTTGTCCTTATGCTTCTACCGCCCCCTTATTTTTATTCAACGTCCCCCAGTTGCACTTGAAGCTACTACCACCCTTCTAGATCATTCCAGCACCCTTCAGGGGGTGGTATGGACCACTTTGGGAACCTATGGTATAGAAGATGTAATCTTTAGATTCAAGCTAAACTCCTGATGTCTGTTCATTAATGGGGAGATAGAGGCCTTAAACCAGCGATTCTCTACCTGTGGGTCTTGACTCCTTTGGGGGTTGAATGACCCTTTCACAGGGGTCACAGGGGTCGCCTAAGACCATTGGAAAACACATATTTCCGATGGTCTTAGGAACCAAGACACCACTCCTCTATCTGTCTCCAGGCAGGGCTGCCCACATGCAGATATGCCCACATACAAGTATTAAAGGGTCACAGCATTAGGAAGGTTGAGAACCACTGCCTTAAACTATAGAGCCTAGGTTTGACCCTTCCCACCAAATGCCAGGTCCACAATAAACACCCATAGCATATAGCAAAAAACAAAAACACAAAACCATTTATTCAAGTGGACAGTGAAATGAAACCAGAGAAAATACACATAGGAGAATATATATCAGACCATACACAGAGTAAATGAGTGCTTCCATTGGAAGTGACAATCAAGAGAGTCCCAGACCCCACCAAAATTCCCCAAAATCTCCAGTATAGCAAGCTACAAATAGGGACATGATCAAAGTTCTACATTTCAGCTTCTTCCCACTGGTTTTCTCTTTTCATGACTCTGAAGTGAAAGTCTAGACTCCTTCTCATCTTCTTTCTTGATCTTGGAAGCTAGAAGATCCCAAAGAGACTGAGAAGATGGTTGTCTTTCTTCTTTTCCCCGTTCTCTCCAATTCTGCCCCACTCCTCACTAAGGTAAAGGGCACTAATTTCCACTGAAGAAGACATAGTCCCATAGCATTTGGGCTTTGAGACTGGGTTTTCATAGAATTGCCTGAATTTTATTGATGAAGAAACTGAATCTCAAAGAGAAGAGGTGACTTGCTCAGTAGGTCACAGAGCTAACGATGACTGTCAGATCTCATAGGATTTGAACCCAGATCTCACTGGCTCCAAGTCTAGAAAATTTCCCATTAAACCACTTATACTAAGTAGAAAACTGTTCTAAATGATCTATTCAGCTTAAAATCCTATGATTCCAACCTACAATTACCCAGCACACAAGTACAAAAGCTAATGTAAAATAAAAATTACAAAATTTATAAATTATAATGTATGAATTTTAATTTATTTAAATTTAATATGTGTACATTATAAAACATATAAAAATAAATAAATAAAATTGTCAAAGGTTGATGTTCAGTGATGTCTGATTGTGACTCCTTTTGGGGTTTTCTTGGTAGAGATACTGCAGGGGTTTGCCATTTCCTTCTCCAGCTCATTTTATAGAAGAGGAAACTGAGGCAAACAGGGTAAAGTGACTTGACCAGGGTCACACAGCTAGTAAGTGTCTGAGGCTGGATTTGAGCTCAGATAGATCAGCCTTCCTGACTCCAGGTCTGGTGCACTGTGGTGCCCCCTAGCAGCCCTGAATCAAAGAACCTGGGTTCAAATTCCACTTCTGCCATGACTATTTTTATAACCTTAGTCAAATCACTTAACCTCCATAGGTCTCAAGTTTCTCAATTTGTAAAGTGAAGGGGCTAAAGGGGATAGCCTCTGAGATCCTTTCTAGCCCTAGAACCATTCCTGAGACCAAGGCCTGTTTCCTGTTGTGTATTCCCATCACCTGCACGAAGCCTGGCGCAGAGTGGCCATTTAATAAGTGCTTGTTGATTGACCACCAGAACACTCACTTTGGACCTCAGGGGCTTCCCGAAATAGAAAATATCATCATCGTGACTGTGATTGTTATATAGCAGCTAACACTTGGTCAGCAGGGATTAGAAGCCGCAAAATACTAGGTGGAGGTGAGAGATGGGAAGGGAAGAGTGGGTCCAAGCCCGAGGACTTCTGGTCAGCTTCACCTTGACCTGCCATCTGCAGTGGGAAGGCCAGGCATGCAGGTTTGACCAGTAGGGGCCTGGGGGTGAGACTGAACTCTCCTTCCCTCTCTTTTCTGGGTCACAGCTTCTCTCCCTTACCCGTAACCTAGAGAGCTTGTCTTAAAACTCTCCAGGCCCTCCAGGGAGCTGAGGAGCAGATGTATTTTTCCCCTGGTCAGTGCCTCTGCCCTCACCCCTACTCCTCCTCCCACTCCTGGAGCCTCCCAAGCTGACCCTGAGCTCTCAGTTCCTTGCTAAACCTAACAAGCCTGTGCTGGCTTGGGAACTATCTGGGTGTGGCAGACTGGGCTTCCAGCCTAGAAAGGCTACTGTTTCCACTGGACACCCCCAGAGGCTTTGCTTTGAGGTCAGCAGCAAAGCCAAGGACAGCTCTTTTCATTTGGGTCATCCTGGAGGCTGGTCTCTGGTGGATGGCTCACCCTGACGACAGTGGCTTTTTTCCAAACAACCCTGGGAGGTAGTCCAAGGATCCCCATTTCACAGAGGAATAAACCAGGGCTTAGAGGGAAAGTGAGGTTTGCCTGATCATAAGGCAGGATTCAAATCCAGGTCTCCTGATTGCAGGTATGGGGTTCTTTCTCCCACACTATACATAGTCTCTTCCTTGGTTGTGTGATCTATACTCTGACAGAGAAAGAGAGTTGGGTCAGAATCTTTGCTCCAAAATCCCCCTTTCCCTTCTTTACCTCCCCATATCAGGACTCACACTCCCTTAAGGATTCCATCTAGGTGTCCAGGAAGGCTGATTGAACGGGTTCACACCAAGGTGTGAATGACTTAACTCCCCCAAGGATGTTTGCATTTTCAAAACAATTAACCTTATTGTCTAATTGGTGGAATTTTAAGGACTTCCAGGGAGGTGAGCTTAGAGGTGAGGGTTCTCACTACCCTGCTCAAAACTTCAACAATTTGCATTTATTAGGCACCTACTGAATGCAAAGCATCATTTACTCACTTCCATAGGAGTTGGGAAGGACTGGTGTTAATTATGGAATTCACAGAATTTGAGAGTTGGAGGGACCTTGGGGCTATCTAGTCAAACCAAGACTTGAAGGAATCTGAATGTGTCTGTTCAGCTTCTTATTGGTGACCTCCAGGGTGATGGCACCTCTGGCGTATACTTGGTCCGCTCTCTGAGTATGCCTATGATCATATCCAACTCCTTTGTGTGGCATTCAGGGCCCTCTGACCCCAATCCATTTTTCTAGTCTTAGCCCAAACTACTCCTTACTTCCAGCCAAATTGGACTACCCAAAGTTCTTGGAACACACCTGGCATTTTCCCACCTTGTGTCTCAACTCATACCCTTCTCTACCTGAAATACCGTTGCCCCATAACTAGCTACCAAAATCTTCCTCATCTTCCAAGGCTCAGCTACAAAGTCTTCTTCTAAGAAGGCTCCCATGTCCCACCTCCATTCTCTGCCATGCTCAGAAACATATACCCAGCCTTCCCTGAATAGAGCTGGGATCCAGGGCCTGGGTCTGCCTTTTGTAAGCCCTGTGACCATAGGAAGTTATGAATGGTTTCTAAGTCTCAGTTTCTTCTGCTGTAAAATGGAGATACTCCTACCGTTTACCCCTCTCCCAGGGTTGTTGTGATAAAAGAACTTTGTAAAGCTTAGGAGTGCTATAGAAATGTATGCCTCAGTCAAATAAAGGGGGTTGGATTAATCTCTAAGGCCCTTTAAGTCTATGAATCCTAGATCAGCCTGGAGTGAAGGAATGAATGAATGAATGAATGAATTTAAGGCAGTGCAGAGAAATTGTGAGGGCAAAAGGGTTATTCTACTGTTCCTTAAATTCCTAAGACTACATGCTGACTCAACTACCAACAGGTAGGCCACTATTGGGTAGCTTGTGATTTTCCCATAATTCACTTGTTACTCTGGCTCCATGTCAGACAACACAATGGAAAAAGACCTGGGCCTGGAGTCAGGAAGATTTGAGATTAAATCTGTCCTCAGATACTTATGGGTGAGTGACCCTGAGCAAGTCACTTAACCCACTTTGCCTCAGTTTCCTCATCTGTAAAATAAGCTGGAGAAGAAAATGGCGAATCACTCCAGTATCTCAGCCAAGAAAATCCCAAATGGGGTCATAAAGAGTCAGGCATGACTGAAATGACTGAGCAACAAAAAAACCTACCTCCCGGCATTTTTGTGTAACCCAAATGAGACCCAATTGTTAAGCATTCATAAACCTTAAAATGATATGCAAACAGGATATAGACATTCCCACTGATACTGCATTTGGGACCTGACGCACTGGCACCACTTGGAGAGGAAAGGAGCCTGAGACCCAGAGGGGATGAAAGCTTTCTTAAGTCAATCAACAAACATTTCTTATGTATGTGTGGGCACTATGCTGAGTTCACAGAGGGTTTGACGCCAGGTCCTCTGACTCCAAAGACTGTATTCTTCCTGCTGTAACATGAAAACTCTCTCAACTCCAGTTTCCTTATCTTTCTAGCTGGATAATAATAGTACCTATCACACAAGATTGCTGTGAGAACCAAATGAGGCAAGATTTGTAAAGGGCTCTCTGGACGCCAGCTGGTGTGGTTTCTGTCCTTTACTAGCTGTAGGATCTTGAGGGTCAGTTAGAGTGTGGCAGATAATGAGCCAGCCTCCAACAAAAGAGTCTGGGTTGAGTCTAGCCTCTGACACATATAGGCTGTGTTACTCTGGGCAAATCCTCAGCCTTAGTGCTCCGACTCTCTAAGATTATAAGGTGTGCTGAAGGTGCCAACCTGCTTCTGTAGAGGGAATTTCCACACCTGGGAGTATCATTGAAATCACAGGCCTGGCCCTTGTCCCTGTGACCTTGGCTAAGTTGCTAGTCCTGTCTGGGCCTCAGTTCCCTTCTCTATAAAACAAAGCAGGATGGACTAGATGGGCTCTTCCTGGTCTATTTTGTACCTTTTCCTGGAAAAGTCCTTTGTGAATTAGCTTGGAGGGAGGATTATAAATGTGATGCCTATGGCCTGGGTGGCCTACAGATGGCGACAGAGCCATGGTTATGAACAGACTGGACCCTCATGGCAGAAGCAGCTGTGTCCACTGCACAGTGGCCTGCCATGATGCAGAAAGACACAAGCGTGAAACTGACATCTCCATTGAGTCAGCCTTGGCTCCCGGAATGATGGGGCCAAAAAGAACTTTCTTCTAGTCTGAAGCTGGTCATTTTTTAGAGAAGGAAAGTGAAGCCCAGAGAAGTAGGGACTTCACCCAAGTCCCCACACACAGCTGGCTGACACTCGAACCTAGGCTTTTCTTCAATGCATAAAATTACCACTGAATACTGTAGGCCAGAAAGCCATCTTGTCTTGGGACTTTTAATTTGGGCTCTGTAAGTGGATTTCATAAGGTCTACAGATTTGGATAGGGAAATGTAATTATTTTCTTTGCAATCCTTGTGTTCTATTTTATGCACTTAAAGACATCTTAAGAAGGGGGTCATCAGTTCCATCAGAATGCTGCCAAAAAAAGGTTGAGAACTTCTGATCTAGATTATCCCTATCTTTTTAAAAGATAAACGGTGCCAGAGAAGGAAAGTAACCCAAGATCACACAGCAAATTCCTGACACAGCTGTGTTCTCCTAACCCTCTGTTTGGTGCCTGGTCCACTGCACACCCCACCAACAGGTATTTTAAAATCATTTCTGGGCCAGATATGTTGGTGCACACCTGTAATCTTGCTTTTGGGGAGATTGAGGCTGATGGATCAGTTGAGCCCAGGAGTTCTGAGCTTCGGTAGGGCTAAGTTGATTGGCACCAATTTGGTGATGCCCTGGGCAGGAGTCACTACGATACCAAGGGAGGAACAAACAGGCCCAGATTGGAAATGAACTACCCATGCCAATCACTGGTGGGATTCAGGCCTGTGAGAGTGGCTATTGTACTTTAAGCCCAGGCAAAATTATGAGACTGGGGCTAAAAAAATTTCAAATAATTTCTGTGCTTTCTAATTTCTCTTTTTATTGACCACTCTTATGGGGGTGCTTCTGTGCCATTCTGTGACATCTCATTTCTTCTCTGCCCCTAGTTATCAGACTTCCTATGCCCAACCTCAAGAAATCACACATTTTTCTATTCGCTTCAGAAGAGGTGTGTTTCTTTTGTGACTTTATGCAATGGAATTATTCACAGCTTCCTTTGGCTGGTCCAAACTTTCCCACTTTTCACCCTTTCACTGCCTAATCATACCTTTCTCCTCAGGTGGCTTCCCTTCTGCCCCTTTAGTCCATGCCCATGTCTTCTTGCTCTAGTCTCCATCTCCAGCTAGGCACTCTAGCTAGCTCTCATCTGGTGGATGAGAGTTCTCCATTTTTAGCCTGACCTCTCAGACCATTGCCTGCTCTCTCTCCTAACATCTTCCTGCCTTGCTGTTGGCTTTTCCTCTCCCTTCCCCCTTAATACTTCATGGTCTGGGGATAATAATCAAATGAACCTTGCCATTCTACCATTCCTGGAAAGGTTTGCCACCCAATTGGTCTATGACAAGGGTGGGGAATGTGGGGCCTTAAGGCCACATGTGGCCTTCTAGGTCCTTGGGCAAAGCCTTTTGACTAAGTCCAAGTTCTACAGAACAGATCCTTTTATTAAGAGGATTTGTTCTGTGAAGTTTAGATTCAGTCAAAGGGCTGCACTTGAGGACCTAGCAGGCCACATGTGACCTTGAGACCACAGGATTCACTAAGAATCCCTGTGACTTCTTTGTCCCAAACATTCTCTGCAGGCAGCTGTTCCCCCATAGAGGCTGTCTTTCCCAGTAGAATGTAAGTTTCTTGAGAGCAGAACTGTTTTGCTTGTTCTCTCTCTAGCCCCTGTGCTTAGAAAAGTTTCTGACACATAATAAGCCTTAATAAATATTTTTCATTCATTTTTTTACTCATTCATTCATTTATTCATTTATTCTTTCATTCTTTGTTGACAGAAACCTTCCTTCCTTTTTCTTAATCTCTGGATCCATGGTTTCAAGGAGTGACTGCTGAGTTAAGAGCACTCACCTTTCCTAGAGTTCTAACCATGTGTTGAGATGGGACGGCAGAGCTAGAAGGGATCCCTTAGAGTTCATCTGGTCTGATCCAGTCTCCTCACCGTACAAATGAAGAAGCTGTGAGAGGTCCAGTCACTTGTTCCAGGTCACACAGCTAGTCAATGAAAGAGCTGGGTCTTTGCCAGTGCCTTTTCTACTCTCCCATGACGTGGTTCTAGAACTTTATGGTTTTAGGCCAAAATAATAGAAATATAGTATCCTTGTGAGTCAAACCACATCCAGACCATTGTGGCCAATTTGGGTCACTTCCCCTGAAGAGAAAAGTAGTCAGGTGGAGCATGTCCAGAGGAATGGGAACAAGATACCAAGGATCTAGAAACATGAGGAAAGGCTAAAGGAACTTTCAGAAAATATGCTCATTTCAGGGGAAGATTACTCTATTACCTTGCTCCATGGATGTCAGGACAGTCTCCTATCAATATCACCTAATTCTTTGTCTAAAACTTTATGTAAGTTTGAATCTTAATAGACTTTGAGCTTTTAGTTGTGATTTGGACACCATTACACCTCCAAAAGCCACCCCACTGTATGCTACTCCTTCACTAAGGGCCATGTGCCTTAATGGGGAGATTGGAAAGGAGAAGGGGAGGGAAAGAAGAAAGGAGAGAGAGACAGAGAGACAGAGACAGACAGAGAGAGACAGAGACAGAGAGAGCTGGAGAAGAAAAGGCTTGGGGTGGGAGGATAGGAGGGTGGGACAAGGTGGGCCACGACACCATCACTGTCTTCAGGTATTTGAAGAACCATCCTGTGGGAAAGAAGTAAACTCTTCATATGTTTTCTGATCTACCAGTCTAGTAGGATGGGCATAGTAGCTCTGTCAAAAATAGAAAGGAGGCATATCCTGGTGTTCTTGATGGCTTTACATGGTCATTATTTTCTTTTCTAGACATTCCTTAACCATATCTTTAATAATCCATTTTAGAATTTGCCAGGAATTCAAGTCAAGTTCATTAGACTTCAGTTTGCAGACTCCATTCTCTTTCCTTTTTAAAAATTCAGGATACCCTTCTCCAATCCTATAGTCACTCTCCCATTGTCCATGATCTTCCAGAGATGTCTGAAAACTTCTTGGCAATCAAATCTGCCAGTTTTTTTTTTCTTTTGGAGTGGGGAAGGCCGGGCAATTGGTGTTAAGTGATTTGCCCAAGGTCACAAGGCTAGTAAGTGTTAAGTGTCTGATGTCAGATTTTAACTCAGGTCCTCCTGATTCCAGGTCTGGTGCTCTATTTATTGTGCCACCTAGCCTCTTAAATCTGCCAGTTCTTTCAGGATTCTGGCATATCGCTCATCTGCGCCTGGTGATTTGAGCTCATTAAATGAAGCTCCCTACTGGGCTGTAGGGCTTCCTACATCAGAGGCACCTGGTAGTACAGTAGATAGAGTGTTGAATTTTGAGTCAGGATAGACCTGAATTAAAATCCTGTCTCAGATGCTGAATATCTGTATGACCTTGGGTAAGTACCTTAATTTCTTTCAGCCTCAGTTTCCTTATCTGTAAGTGAGAATAATAGCAGCACCTACCTCCCAGGTGAGGATCAAAGGAGATATCATATATGAAGTACTTTGTAAACCTTAAAGTGCTATATAAAAGTTAGTTATTTGTTCATTATTATTATTAATCCATCTCTCCCTGGCTAGTTCCTTATGATTTTATGCCTGTCCAAAGGTGTATGCCCCCTTCTGGTTATCTCCTCAAACTAAGGATTGGAAGTGGAAATGATTTATCCTAGAAACCCATTCAGTCTTAGCATAAAATTGTGTTTTTCTGGCTGTCAAATGATTTACATCTTGGACTGGCCTCTCTTAGCCCAAGGTTTTGTGCGTGTGTGTGTGTGTGTGTGTCTGTCTGTCTGTCTGTCTCTGTCTTTCTCCCTTTCTCTCTCTCTCTTCTGTTTCCTCTCCTCTCCCCTCCCCTCCTCTTCCTTCCTCCTTCTCTCTGCTTCTCTCTCTCTGTCTCTGTCTCCCTTTTTTTCTCTCTGTCTCTTTCTCCTTTCTTCTTTCCACCCTTCTCCTTTCCAATTTCCCCATTAAGACACATGGCCCTCAATCAAGGGGTAGCATACAGCAGGGTGGCTTTTGGAGGTTCAGTGGCATTCAAATTACAAGTAAAAGCTCCAAGTCCCTTAGGGTTTAAACTTACACAGAGTTTTAGACAAAGAACTAGGTGATATTGATAGGAGACTGCCCTGATGTCCATGGAGCAAGGTAACAGGGTAATCTTCCCCTGAAATGAGCATATTTTCTGAATTTCCTAATAAGGAATGAGGGGCAGGAACCCTGTAGACAGTACCATGCAAGCGAGGGGAGGAGAAGGGGCAATGGCTGTCTTTGGGTTTATTAAGCCTCAGTAAACATGCATGATCTTGAGGCCTTTCACCTTTCTGGTAACTGTCCTCTGGATGTCCTTCCTGAAATGTGGTGCCCAGAACTGAACACAATCCCCAAGACAGCAGCCTGACTAGGACAGACTGTGAAGAGCCTACATTGTGCCTTGCTTTCTTAATGAACTCTGTAACATGTATGGGACAAAAGCACTATTTCAGACAAACATCACCGTACCACTTCAGGTCTGTCCCCTCCATGATTGTAACAGGATTGCCTTTTGTTTTGGGGTGGTGGGAAGCCAAACCTGTACTTCCTAGGGAACGAAAATATGGAGTTTGGTTTGTATTTCTGGGACTAGACTCAATTGCCTCCAAGGTCCTTTCTAACTTGGAAATTCTACAATTCTGGGCCGCGAAAATAGGAAAAAAATGGAGAAGATGAATGCCGTCTAAGCTAGTTCTTTTTCATTTTTCTAAATTATTCTTCCTGCTCCAATACTCCTAAATTGATGGTAACTGTAAAAGTGTCACTCATGGACATAATCTGAATATGTCATTATGGATGATAGCTATAGACCCCTAACCTGTTTCCCAAGGCTCCCTCCATCTTCTCTTCCAAACAAGCCTGCAATTGTTGCTAGATTAGTCTTTCTAAAGCATTTCCATGTCATCATTCCTCTCAGGAAGTTAATATAGAAAGATCGAAAAAACAAAAACAAAATGGCAGAATCTCTGAACTGAGGAGGAAGAAGGATTAAAAGGCTGCTCTACAATGACTGAAATGAGTGGTGAGCTACCATTTCCCGAAAGTCTCCTTTCGAAGGGAAGCTCAGTGTCTTCTGAGGCTGTTCAGCTTTAATTCTTAGTGCACAGAACTGTCAGAACATGCCCCTGAATACAACCCACACCAGGTTACAATGTACTTGAGTAATGTTTAACAAAATTACTAAATTTACAATACAACATAGATAATGTTAATATGTAGTTTTCAAAGTCAGTATGTGGTGGCAAGGATCCATTTCTCTGTGGGTTTGATGCAACCAGAGTGCCTCCCTCAATGAACATAACCCCAGAAGTCCTAGATGGCTCAATTGAATCAGTCAATGGCCAAATATAACCACGAAGTGGGGACTTTCCTACAACCCCTCCACTATATGGAAAATCTTTAATCAATTTGGGAGAATTACAGGGCTCAGGCCATTAGGTGGAGGCAGATGAACCACACAGGAAGTGTTGTGTGATTGACTGAAAGAATCAGACACACCCCTGGATGTATAAGATAGAGGGTATAAGACAGAGGGTAAGGGGATTCCAAGCTCCAAACTGAGCATTCCAATTCTTGAGAGTGCTTTTCCCAGAGGGTCCCAGAGAGCTGGGATCCTCAGTTGGATCTGGGCTGCCTGTGATTATTATTGCATAGGCCCAGGAGTGTGTCTGATTCTTTGGGTCAGTTACAGCCTAGTCTGTATGGGGTCATTGTCCAGTGGCCAAAGCCCCATATTGATGGAAGCTCCAATTGATGGAATACTTACCGGAATTTTGTGTGGGGTTGTAGCAAAATTCCTCAACAGCTAGTTTGTACTCTGTGACTACATTTTGGGATTGATCCATTGACTAAGGTGAGTCATCTGGGCCTTTTGTGATTCTATTCATTGTGATCAGAATGGAAACTTCCCACTGGGCTGAAATCTGTGTCTTTGCAACAAAAGTCCACCAAGTGCTCTAGGTTCTGCCCTCTGGGGTCAAGGAGAACAGGCCTAACCCCTCTTCCATGTAACAGCCTTTCGACAACTTGAAGGCAGAATCATATCCCCTAAACTACTCCTTCTCTCCAGGCAAAACATCACTAATTCCCTCAGCTGGCTCTCATGTGGTCCAGTCTCCTTGGCATCCTGGCCGCCCTGCTCTGCACAGTCTCTAGGCTTGTTACTATTATTTCAGAAATGTGGTGCTCAGAACTAAACACCGCAAGAGATGGTGTGCCATAGCAAGTGGATTTCAAGTCTCTCTGCCGGTGCTTCATTGCTGTTCCACCCACTCACAGGGCCTTCGAAGGCCCTGCCCTGGGCCCTCCTCTCTCCTCCTTCTGTTCAATCTCTAACAAAACAAAACGAATCTGCCCAGGTTCGAATGAAATAATGTAACTCTGTAAAACCTGAAACATTATATGAGACTCTGTTGTTACGCTTGTTATCACTGCTCCTTATTATTAGACTTAGAGGACAAAGGTCTGGGATAGAGGTTATTCCTGGTACCTTTGGGGGACAGTCAGGAAATGCCCCCTGCTGGAGTTTAGGTGGGGGAATAAGGTAGGGGAGGGGGAATGACCCCACACATGGAAGAACTGTGAAAGCAACAGGCGGGTGCCTAACATGGGATCTCAGAGCCAGAAAGGCCCTCAGATTACCTGGTCTGTCCTCTGGGGCCTACCTATTATAATCATAGTCATAAGATTTAGAGCTGGAAGGGGCCACGGAGATCATCTCCTTCACCCCTTCATTTGATAGATGAGGTCACTGAGGCCCAGAGGGAGCAAATTGTTTGCCCAAGGTCATACAGCCAGGAAGGAAAAGAGCTGGCCCAGAAACTGGATCTTTGGGCTGTTAAAGGAGTCCAACACACTTTGCACATGACTCTCCAGTCCTTCAGAGGCCAGGAGATGGCCCAAGTGACCTTCAGGAATCTCTCTCAGCCCAAGAATTCAAACCAGAGCATGGCAATGCAAAGTTATTGGCACAAGTTATAGAATCGAAAGCCTGGAATCAAAATAAATTCATGCAAATGCATTCTCTCCAAGCTAATGGATCAGATGAAGCTGGTGGGTCCATTCTAGATTGTGAGGGATAAACAAGGGTTGTTCATTCCTCCTGGCTCACTCCCCTTTGAATGCTTCCCTTTACTGCTCTCCAACCCACCTATTGATCTGAGAGAAATGCCTCACTTCCTTCCAAAGCTGTTTGGGAGCCACGGGTTCCATAGTCTTAGCAATCTATATTCAGAGTTCAATCTATATCCGACAGTTCAGGAGACATTTATTAAACGCCTACACTGTGCAGAGAGCACAGTGCTAGGCATTGGGGGAGCTCACAAAAATCAATGATTTAGTTCAATTCAACAGGCTTTTGTTGAGCACCTACTATGGGCTAGAACCAGGAGCTAAAAACCAAAAATGATACAATCCTTACTCCCAAGGAGCATATATTCTACTAGACAAAACAGCACGTAGGCAAGTAGGTAAATTTGTTGTTCCATGATTTCTCCAGTTGTGTCTGACTCTTCATGATCCCATTTTGATTTTTTTTTGGCAAAGATACTGGAGTGGTTTGCCATTGGGGGATTTTCTCAGCCTGCTTTGAGGACGTAGTCTACTGAAATTTGGATATCTACCCTATTAAAGGGCTTGGGTTACTAGAAGATGCTCCATTGATCTCCATATGGGCATCCCTCTTTGGCATTAGTCTTCTCAATGCTGACTTTTGGGGTTCTACTCCCCACCACATGAGTACATCAAGGAAATGATATCTCCCCATTGCCTTGCAATTAGACTGGACCTGGAGATCACTGAGTCTTGTTTTGGGCAGAAAAAGCTGGGTTGATTAGAGAAGGGATTTCTAGTCCTATCTCTCCTGGTACCTACTGGGTGACCTCCAGTAAGTTCATCAGCCTCTCTGGTCTTCAGTTTTTTCTTCTATTAAAGGAGGGCATTTGGATATTAAAGGTTCTTTCATGAATCTAAAATCTAGTACCCTAGCAGCTCTCCAGCTGCTGACCTTCACCAGCAGCTTAGGGAACCCAGCCTAGAAGAGAGGAGTAGAATGAAAAGAGATAGGGATGTGGCCACAGGGGGCTAAGCCAACCAGGAAAGTGGACATGGATAGAACCTCCTGGGTAGAAATTCACCAAGAAGGTGATCATAGTAGGCTTGGCAAGTGGATTTTATTAACAAAAATAATTATAGCAGCAATCATTATTAATCCTTTCTGCCAACTAGGGCTGAGAAGAATTCGTTTACCTTCCATTTCCTACAGCCCTTCTCCTAATAATTAGTCTCAATTGACAACAAGGTCCCTAACCTGAGAATTGCTATTTTCCCCCCATCATTCACTTTTCCCCAGGGTCTCTGCCTCCAAGGAGGTTAGCTGACTTCTGCCATAAATCATTAACAGGTTGTAGCTCAGTGGAGACACACACAGTTCAGCTCTGCTCAGCAGAACTCAGCTCATAGAGCCCCTCCTGCTAACTCAGCTCCCTCAGCAGTAAAAACCCCGGCCTCCTCCCCACTATTACCTCTACCTGCTCAGGGACCGGACCAGAACTTCCCACTCTTCTGCTAGGAAACTAAATGGAGCAGAAAGCCAAGAAATGCTGTTTGGAGACTAGGAGCACACTCTGCAGCTGAACTCCAATGCCCTTCCCCAGGCTTCTCTCCACCTAAATTTCTCTTATTTTTTCTATTGCCTCATTGATTGTCATAGTCCCCGTCCCCCCACCCCCCCCCCTCAAGATTCCAGCCCTCCAGTCCTGGGATGCTGTTTTAGTCTAGACCTGTGATTTTATTCCTGCTGGGAAATCCCTCTACCAGTGCAGGTCAGCAACACTTCTGAAATTTAGATTTAGAAAGTTTCCCAGGGCCCTGAGAGGTTAAGGAATTTGCCCAGGGTCACACAGTCAGGATGTATGAGAGATGAGACAGGGGTGAGGAACCTTCCACCTTGAGGCCACATGTGGCCTTCTAGGTCCTTGGGTGCAGCCTTTTGACTGAGTCCGAGTTTTAGAGAACGAATCTTTTCATTAAGGGGATCTGTTCTGTGAAATCTGGATTCAGTCAAGGGCCACACTTGAGGACCTAGAGGGCCACATGTGGCTCAAAACCACTGGTTCCCCACTCCTAGATGGATAAGCTGAAGTCCAGGCCAGAGAAATGACTTGTTAACAGTTACTCAACTGATGGAACCAGGATTCAAACCCAGGTTGTTTGATTCCAAGTTCATTTTTCTATATACATGTTGCTTCTCACTTGCTAGTTCTCTGAACAGGAGTTGGTATTGATGAGGGATACATTTTGGGGGATTTCTAACGAGAAATCCTTTCTAGGTTCACATCTGAAAAGAATTACAGGCTTAGCTGTTCTTTGGCAGATTTACAAAAGTTTATTGATTCACAGGACAAAAAGGGATAGGGTGAGGAAACCTGGCTAAGAAAAGCTCGCAAGGGGCAAGGGGGGGGGG
>CM053589.1:180340587-180374573 GCA_028646515.1 Pseudochirops corinnae | reverse complement strand
GGGGGAAAGAGGGGGAGAAAATATGTAACTCAAAATCTTGTGGAAATGAATGATGCAAACTATAATAAAATTTTTAAAAAAAATAATAAAAAAAAGAAAAAAAAAAAGAAAAAAACCTTTTTTAAAACAGATAAGCAAATTCAAACCAAACTAATTCCTGCAATGGCCATGTTTAAAAAAAATATGTCTCAATATATTTCAAAAATGTTTCAATATTTTTCTATATATATATGTCACAACTTATTTCAATGTAATATATTTCAAAAAATATATGTCACAATATGCACCCTGAGTCTATCATCTCTTTATCAAAAAGTGGGTTACAATGTTTCTTCACAAGTCCCTTGGAATTGTGTTTGATCATTGCGCTAATTACAATCTTTAAGTTGTTATATCAATTGTTCTGATTTTGCTCACTTCCCAGGTTTCTCTAGAATCGGGTTCCGTCATCAGCACAATAGTATTCTATTACATTCACATGCCGTCCTATGTTCAGCCTTTCCCTAATTGATGGACATCCTCTCTGTTTCCAGTGCTTTGCCACTACAAGAAGAGATGCTATAAATATTTTTGTACATATGAATCTTTTCCCCCATTCTTTGAGATATCTTTGGGGTATAGACCTTAGAGTGGTATCTCTGGGTCACAATTCGGTAACTATGGGGGAGCAGTTCCCAATTATTTTCCAGAATGACTGAACCAATTCACAAATCCACCAAGGGTAACGGTGCCTATTTTCCTGCATCCCTTCCCATTTTCCCTTTTTAAGTCAACTTTGCCAATCTGATGGATGTGAAGTGGAACCTCAGAGTTGCTCTAACTTACATTTTTCCAAAATTAATAGATTAGATTTCTTTCTTTGAAAACTGTTTATATCATTTGACAATTTTTCAATTGGAGAATGATTGTTAGTCTTAAAAATTTGAAGTAATTCCTTATATACTTGGAAACTTTTCTCAAAGAAACTTGTTGCAAAGATTCCCCACCCCTCTTATTCCTTGTTATTACACTACAGGAACATTATTTTATTTTCACATGCCACAATTTGTTTATCCATTCCAAATCAATCTACTTTGTTTATAATTTTTATTTGGGGGGGAGGGGGTGCTACCAAACAGAAAGTTCTGCTATAAATATTTTGGCTTATATGGGGCCTTTCTTTTTATTGTTGACTTCTTTGGGATATGTGAAAATATATGTCAGACTTCCAGTGGAATCTCTGAGTCAAAGGGGAAGGACATCTTGGCCACTCGATTTGCAAAATTCTACCAACAATCCATTAGTGGAGTGCATGGGGTGTTCAAGGAGGACTAGTACCTCTGGTGTGAGGGCAGCTCATCCCCTTTTCACGTCTACCTGGCACTCAATTCCAAGAACCTGTCACATGAGCAGCAACCACCTTCTAGTAAACTGTCTTGGTAGAGGACTAATCTAGGTTGAGGGTAATTGATGGTCCTTAAATTGGTCAATGAATTAGAGAGATATCTACCTCAAACACATAAAGACTTCTCCCAGAAGAATGGGTGGATGAGAACAATTTGTTCCAATGGCCTCGAAAATGACTGAAGCGGGTTCTTAGAGGTTGGTCAGATATTGAAGAAGCCAAGGTCATCTATTGCACCCCAGACCATCACCGGTCATCCTGATTTTTGTCTTGCCACTGGACTTTGATGACTCAGGAAGAGAGAATGAGGCTGACAACTTTGCCTCACTTAAATTAAATCCAAGTAAAGACATCACCTCAGGATATCCTTGATCTTCTTAAAAAATTGAAAACAACCACAGTGTACCTATCTTTCCACCTACTCTAACACTGATTCTTAATATCTCTTGCCATCCTTGTCACTTTACTAGGTGTGAGGTGAAATCTCATGGTTGCTTTAATGTCCATGTCTCTAATTTTTAGTGATTTGGAACCTTGTTTTATATGATCGTTAATAGTGTACAACTCTTCTTTTGAAAACTGCTTGTTTATATCCTCAGACCGTTATCTATTGGGGAATGACTTTCAATCTTGTATATTTCTATTAGTTCTCGGTGTATCTTGGATACCAAATCCTTTTCAGAGATATCTGACACAGATTTTTTTTCTCATTAGACCTCTTCGTTAATTTTTTTGAGCAAATATGTGAATATAATGGAACATAATATAAATTGTATCATTCCAACTCTTTGTGACCCCTTTTGGGGTTTTCTTGGCAGAGATACTGGAGTGGTTTGCCATTTTCTTCTCCAGTTCATTTCACAGATGAGGAAACTGAGGCAAACAGGGTTAAGTGGCTTGCCCTATCTACCGCAACACTTAGCTGCACAATTGCACCATAAGAAATGACAAATAGATATTTAGAGAAGTTCGGAATAATTTGTATAAATTGACATATGGTGAAGTGGCAGAACCATGAAAACAATGTTTACAACTGCAGTAAATTTAAAGAACAATAAAACAAAACCAAACACTGCGTAACCAGACCTCTTAAACATCTTGAACTGGATGTCTAGTAGGCATATTAAACTCAATATGTCCAAAAACGAATTCCTTATCTTTCCTCCTAAATCCTCCCCACTCCTACCTTCCCTATTACTCTCTTGAGTACACTCCCTTCTTCCTCTGACATTACCCCTAGCCTGGTGCAGGTCCTTATCACCTCACCCTTGGATTATTTTGATAGCAGCTGGTGGGTCTTCCTGCCTTATGTCTCTCCTCACTCCAATCCATCCTTTATTCAGCCACCAAAGTGATTTTTCTAAGGGGCAGGTCCAACCATGCACCTCCCTCACTCAATAAACTCCAGTGGTTCCTTATTATTTCCATTCCATTGTGTCATTTGGACCACAGTAGGTATCTGATAAATGCTTGTTGGATGGTATGGAATGGAATTGGACTAGCCTGTGACCTCATTGAGAGCAGGATCATGTAGCAGACTTCCTCACCCCTCCACACCTCGTGTGCCTAGCCTAGTCAGTGCTGAGCATAAAAGAAATGTGCAAAAGACAACTTACTAAGTGATTACAACTGTGGGGGAAACCTTGTCAGGAGCCCATGGAAACTGGCACATTATAAGTGTTTAATTCATTAGTCCAGTCACCAAGTCAGAAGACCTGAGTTCAAATCCCATCTCTTTTATCTTACTACTTTTGTGACCTAGGATAATTTTATTTTACATTTAATTTTATTTTCTCAATTATATGGAAACAAAACATTTTAACACTTTAAGAAATTTTTTTAGTTCCATATTCTTTCCCTCCCTCCTCTAAGAATTGCTCTGGATACATTCCATGAATTTTCATATGTTTTCTCATTGTTATCCTCTTTAAGGCAGTTATGTATTGTTTGTTTCTATTCTTTGTTTTTTGACTCATTCTTTAGGATTAGATTACTTAGTTTCTAATTAATTTTTAATCTATATTTCTACTGCCTTTTCCTGAATATAATTTTATTGAATAAAAAGAATACATCTAATATTTCTGTTTTTCTGCATTTGGGTTGTAAGGTTTTTATACTTTAATACATGATAAATTTTTGTGAAGGTGCCATGTACAGCTGAGAAAAATGTATATTCCTTTCTATTCTCATTTAATTTTCTCCAGAGGTTGACCTTGGATACATTGATTAACTTCTCTGGGCTCCAGGTTAGACAAGATGACTTCCAAGCTCCTTTAATTTTTTTTTTCCTTTTTCATTGTGAATTTAACAAACCTTAACAAGCAGGAACATTTCAATATACAAAGAGCAAAAAAGATAATTGTATACAAAACAGAGAACTTCTATTAGGGATGGTTTATTTCCAAGGCCTTTCTTAGTTCCAAATTTGTGATTCTAGGACCTTATAAATTTTTATTAAGCACTCAATTAAGCAATGCCCTGTTCGAGATACTGGAGATACAAAAACAAAACAACATAGCTGTGTATCTCAGGGAGCATATATTCTATTAGAATGTAACTAAACAATAATAATAATTGCCATTTATTTACGTAGCACTTTATAGACAATATCACATTTGGTCCTCACAATAACCTTTTAAAATATGTAGAGTAAATATTATCACATTCATTTTGTAGATAAGAAAAGTAGGGCTCAGAGGACTTGTATAGGGTCACGTAGCTGAACTCTAATCGAAGACTTAAGTCCGAATGCAGTGTTCTTTCTGCTCCTTGACCTCCTCCCTGTCTCCTCCCAATCCACCATTCCATGCTGATTGTTTGTAAAAGTTCTGTGTTCCCCAAGACCTGGTTAGTCTCTGCAACAACTTAGTCCCCTAGTGTGGTATTTGTGAGAGCTGATGCTCCACAAAGGATGGAACACATACTGAGTGCTTCCCCTAGCACTGCTCAAGGGCTGCTGGTGCCCCAGTGAGGATCTTCACTGAACAATACTCAGGGGACCGACACACCCTTGACACAGGCCACAGTCAGAGCATAGAGAAGGGCCAGGCTGGCCTAGGATGTGTCCTCTCTCCGCATGCAACCAGCACCTCTGTACTGAGGGAGAGCTCTCGACAAAAGAACTTTACTTGGCTATTGGGGGACACTAAGACACACTGCCTCTATTTTACAGACAGGAAAACAGGCCCTGAGGGGTGGCTCTCTCTCCACCTTGTCCTGCTTTTCCATCTGGCTGCCTGATATCAGTACCTGGCTATCCCATTAATCTCTCAAACTCAACAGGCCCTGAATTGAGTTTACCATCTTCCTTTCCAAACCAATACCTTTTCCCAAATCTACCATTTCTTTTTTTAAACTGTTTTTAACTTGAAACTTAAAAGTCAAAAAAGAGCATTTCTGTGTGTGCGTGTGTGTGTGAGTATATGTATATACACACATAGCAGAACACAAAAAGATCAGACACGAAACCACGAATCTCCATCTCATACCACCTGTCTCCTTTTTAAAACTGATACAGAGCACTCCCAATGGTTTTAGGCTATTAAAGCTGCATACGGCCTATGTCATAAATCTCGTACACAACCTTCAAATTGTTTGTTTTTATTTATTTTTACATTCTTTGTTTCTCTTCTTTTTTTGCTACATGACTGATACAGAAATACGCCTGCATGACTTCACATACATAATGAAGATAATATACTTGCCTTCTCAATGGGCAGGAGAGGGGATAGAGGGAGGGAGAAAATTTGGAACTGAAAATATTTTAAATAAATGTTAAAAATAAATAAGTATAATTGTTTAAAAATTATCTTGATTCTTGATTGTTTCGTATTGTTTCTCTTTAAAAATTTTTTGTTGCCTTTTTTGTTTTTTACATTACCTGCCTTTCCCACTATATGGCTCCTCCCATAACCTTCCAAAGAGCTGTTTCTTATGATAAAGAAGATAAAAGAGGATGGAAAAGTTAAACAAAACTAACCAATATAATAAAAGAGACTGCTGCGATATGCAGTGCTTCATACCCATGGTCCCTTGCCTTGAAACAGGGTAGGTGTTTTCTCATATCTTTTCTTTGGATCCAAGCTTAGTTATAATTTTATAGTACTCAGCTTTGATTGCTTTGTTGTTGGTCTTCTTTCCATTTACAATGTTGTACTTATTGTATATTTTGTTTTCCTGGTTCTGCTTAATTTACCTTGCATTGGTTTATATAAGTCTTCCAATTCTTCTTTGAATTTATCATATTCGTTGTTCTTTAAAGCAAAGAACTATTTAAAACTTTCCATTATGTTTATGTAACACAATTTGTTTAGCCATTCCCCAATCAATGAACTGCCTAGTCTCTGTGAATGACACCACCTTCCTCTAAGTCTCCCAGATTTGAAATGTCAACAACATCTTGAAATTTCCCTCTCCCTTATGCCCTACATCTGATCAGTTGCCAAGACACATCTATTCTACATCTTAAATTTGTCCCTTTCTCTCCCTTCACATTGCTTTCCTCTGGGCTATTAGGACTAATTGGCCTCCCTACCCCTAGGTTTTCCTCTCTACCATTCATCCTTCATAGAGAATTATAAGGTCATCCTAGGATTATATATCTTCTGTTAAAAGGGGCCTCAGAGACCATCTGATCCAAACTCAACCCCACCCCAACCCCCCAGCAATACTATTCCTCTGTTTAAAAAAAAAAATAAGCAACTGCTGATTGTCCAAAATATCAACTAAAAACTCCCTAAACTTGGCATTCAAGACCCAACACAATCTGAACCCCGTCTACCTTTCCTCTCTTTAGTCCAACTAACTTTACTCACTGTTCCCTCCTTTCTTCCTGCCCTCTTCACTCTTGCCTTGGTGCAGGCTAGTCTCCCGTGGCTGGATCAGTCTCTTCCACACCCCTACTAACTGAAATCCTATTCTTGCTCCAAGGTCCAGCTCAGGTTCTTCCATAAATCAATCAGTCAATTACTCAACCATCAAGCATTTATCAAGTACCTACTGTGTGCCAGGTACCGGGAATACAAAGGAAAAAAAAAGAAGTTCCTGCCCTTGGGGAGCTTACATTCTATCAAGAGAGATTGTGCATAAGTAGTATATGATATAATAAAACAATAAAAACTCCTCCTCCTCCTCCTCCTCCTTGTAGGCCATTGCTGGCAATACATGTGCTAAGTTGAACTGAATTTGTTCCTGCTTAAAGGCTTCCTTATCTGACCTGCTCTCATTCCAACACTAACAGGGGAGGGAGAACCAGCCTCCCCTTCCCAGGATTGCTCACACTTTGAGCCCCCGGGGTCTCACTAGACAAAGAAAGTGCTTGATGTTATGGAAAGAGATCTGGGTTCCATTCCTGCCTCTGACATTTACCAGCGACATGAGCACAGAAAAATAATTGAACCCTCTCAGAACCTTGGTTTCTTCATCTGTAAAATGGATATAGTAATGCCTTCAATGTCTCTCTCAGGACTGTATGAGAACCAAACAAGATGATGTTTGTAAAGTGCTTTGTCTACCTTAAAGTGACACAGAAATTTCAAGCACTGTGCTAGGGGCCTTACTTCTCTGGAAAAAGAATTTCTGGCACTGGGGGAAGTGCAATATGGGGAGAAAAGTCCTGGATTTGAAGGTGAATTCTACTCTTCTCTCACTATCTGGACGAACAAAGTGTCTAACATCCCGGGGGCCTTGGTTTCCCCATCTATAAAATGAGACATCTGGACCAAATGAAATCTAAGGCCCTTTTTAGCTCTGAGTCCCAGGGTTTGATAATGCTGGGAGGCAATGGTAGGGGAGCCCAGAATGACCAAACAGGCTCATCCTCCCATAGGAGACCCATTCGGGAGCTGCCTTGTCCTGGAGGACAAAGTTCTTCCAACAAATTGGCGCAATCTAATGCAAAGAGGGAGGAATAAAAAAGCTCTGAATTTGGAGACAGGGTGTGAGCCCCAGCTTTGCTACTAATTAACCACGGGACCTTGAGCAAATCATTTTAACCTCTCTGAGACTCAGTTTCCCCAACTAGAAAATGAAAGAATCTTGATCAATGATTTCTTAGACGCCCTAGGAACCCCTGATTCCTTCTCCTCATCCGTGAGCCACAACAGAGCAGGATAACTGCCCGTTCTTCCTCTAGGAAAGAGCTGTGGATCTGGTATCAGAGGGCCTGGGTTTGAAACTCACCTCTGCTGCTAGGTCATCTTGGTGACCCTAGGCAAGTCTCTTGCTCTCAGTTTCTTCTCTTTTAAGTTGAAAGGACTGGTTCTTAAACATTCCTTCCCAGGTCTAAATTCTGTAGGTCAGGTCAACTTTGCCCACTCACTGGGCCAGCTCCCTGCCCCATTACTCAGTTGGGGCTGGGGGAGTGCTCTAGGATGGGCATCCAGGACCCTTAGGGCCTTAGAGGTGGTTGCTGAGCCCAGTGGGCCCAGAGGGCATCAGCTCAGGCTCAGAGGCCCTAATTTCTAGGTCCCTGTGCGCTCTCCATCCTTTCCCCCTGGCCTCTCCCCCATATCCCCTCCAGTGCTGGACAAGCCCCTAGGAGACCTCTAATGGAATGAATCATCCCTGTGCCCATCCTGCTCCTGCCTGGTGCCTCCCCTCCATACTGTGTCTCTGCTTCATTTCACACATCCCTGAGGCTCCCCTGGGCAGCTGAACCTCTCCTCCGCCCCATCTTTCTAAAAGAGGGAGGGGTCAGAGCTCTCCAGCCAGCTGGGCTCTCTGCCGGCCGGCCCACTCAGCTGTGTCCTACCGCCCGCCGGCTTTGGGGGAGCTGCCGATCCTCTCCCTCCGAGGCTCAGGGAGAGTCTATACCCCGTGCCTGGATAGCCACCCCAACTCCAGCAGCCTGACCTAGGGAGCAGCCTCTCCGTCCCTGCCCCCCCTGCCATGAGGAAGGCACCCATGCTCCTCCTCCTCCTCCTCACTGTGGTTTCCCTCTTCTGCAACGGTGAGTCACCTTTGGGAAAACTGGTCCTACTTGAGGGGAGGGGAGCCTCAGGGAGTGAGGTTCCAGCTAATTGGTACTAACTTCCAGACTCCAAGTACCAACTTCCTCTGGGGCTGGGGCTCTCTGGAAGCCAGGCTGGAGTCAAGGTGAAGGGCAGCTGGACATTTTCCAATTCATTGGGACAGTTATCTAGACCCTGGAAGGGAGGGGCGTGGGGAGCAGGGGAGGGAGAGGAACAGAAGATGGGGAGGACAGTAGGGGGGAGGAAGAGACACTGAATGGCCAGGAGTGGATCACCCATGAGAGGCCATGCCCACCAGACCAGATCCAAAGCTTGGGAGAAACTCCAGGAGAGATCAGCTCCAGAGACTTGGGGGCACATGCTGCCTCCAGTGTGCTCCCTCAGCCTTGGATAATAATAATAATTTTAAAATAACATTAATAACAACGACAGTAATGTAGTAGTATATGCTAATAAAATAATGTTAACAATAATAGCTCCCGTTTACATAGCACTTTAAGGTTTACAAAGCACTTTACAAGCTTATCTATCTTGTTTGCTCTCCCCAGCAGTCCCATGAGATAGATGCTGCCATCATTGCCTTTTTATAGGCGAGGAAACTGAGGCTGAGACAGGTGAAGCAATTTGCCAAGAGTTCACATGGCTACTGAGTGCCTGAGGCAGAATTAGGATCCAGGTGTTCCTGATTTCAGGCTCAGCACTTTCTCCACTATGTTGCCTGATACTGTGGGTAATGACAATAGCAACTCATAATTTCACATCCTGGTGTTTATAAGTCACTTTTCTCACGCTGGCCCTATGAAATCATTACCCTATGTGGCCAAGATGGGGGAAGGGAGGAAAGAGACAGAGACAGAGAAGAAGAAGAAGGAGGAGAAGGGGAGGGAGAGAGGATAGAGAAAAAGTAGGGAGGGAAGAGAGAGGGAAGGAGTAAGAGAGGAAGGAGAGAGGAGAGAAAGAGGGAGACAGGAAGAGAGAGGAGAGGGGAAAGAGAGGGAGGAAGGGAGAGAAGAGAAAGGGGAGGAGAAAGAGTGAGGGAAGAAAGGAGAGAAGAAGGTAGAGAGGAGAGAAAGAGAAGAGAAAGAGAAGAGAAAGAGAAGGGAAAGAGAGAGGAAAGAAGTGAGGGGATTTGCCCAGGGTCACAAAGCTAGTAAATCTTAGAGCTGGGGTGTGAAGTCTAATGACTTCTACTTCTAAAGCATTTCAAGGTTTCTAACTGACTTTCTTCACAACAACTCCGTGAGGTAAATAGAAATTGTTATCTTTTCTGTTGGGCAGAAGGGGAAATGCAGATGAAATGACTGGATCACAGTCCTTCGATTAGTAAGTGTGAGATCCAGGAATGCAGCCCGAGCTTCATGATGCCCGGGGCTCTCTCCCCCTTGCCCCACTGCCTCTTCGAAGGCTGCACTGGTGAGCTGAGCTGAGCTCTTCCCACACCCACACTCCCTCTCTCCCTCCCTCCCTGTGAGAGTGTTTTAGCTATGGGGAGGTGAGGGGATGGGGTGACCTTGCCAAACCTTTCTGGTCAGAACTTGATCCGTTTACTTTTCCTTTTTTGAGTCTCGGGTCAAGCACGGACAGCATCCTAAAGTAGGCACTGGTCAAAGAAAAAAAGAAATTGACCCTTTATCCCAGAGTTGTAAAGTTGAGGTTTCCCATGAACTGTCCCCAGGGGAGATGACAAAAATCACTTAATGAAAAACGTTTGGGGAAAGCATCTCCCTTCCAAGGCTGAAACTTGGAGGTGACTGGGCCCTCAGAACAGAGAATGTCAGAGCTTGGGGGGTTGAGGGGGGTCCTCAGTCAGGAGAGCTTCTCTGCTACCCACCCCCAGGATCAGCTCACAAGTCTTGGAGAAATCCACCAAAATGAAAATTGTTTGCCTACATCTGCCTCTGGGGCCCTTTGGGGATGGGGGAGTAGAGAGGATTCAGAATCCCATCAAGACCCAATCAGAACTCCCACAACCTTGGTCTGAAAATATAACTGGCTGTGAGAACAGTCCTTTGCATCTGCTTCTTTCTCCATCACACAAGGGGTACAGACTAGGTAACCTCCAACATCTCTCCAGCTCTGACATTTCCTACTCTACATTCTACTGCCCTTCCACAAATTCTCTGTTCTGTGTTCTAAGCTCCCTTCCAGAGCTGACACACTAATGTCCTGTGTTCTCATGTCCTTTCCAGCTCAGACCCCCTGCCCTGTGTTCTAAAGTTGTTTCTGGCTATGACATTCTTTCTCTCTTTTAGACAGTTTAATGGCCTTCCCATCTCTGTGGGATCTTGGGAAATTCCCTTCACCTCTCTCCCTGACTCAGTTTCCTTTCCTGTAAAAGGAGTATAGTAACATCAGCACTTCCTACCTCCCTCTGTCAGCCTTAAAGAACTGTTATTATTACCACGCCAAAAGAACTTGTTACTTCTTTTTTGCAGAGAGGAATTTATGCACTGCTAAAGCCAGGCTCTGGAATGAGACAGGTAAGCCTGGTGGGGCATGGGGAGAAAGTTGATTTGCATTTAAAGGTCTTCTCTGGAATGTATAGGTGAAGGAGGAAAGGGGTACTGAAGGTACTGGACCTATGGCCTCTGGGACCAGAGATGATTGAGAAGGTCCAGTAAGAAGACCACTGACTTTGGAGTGGGAGGGCCTGGGTTCAAATCCTGCCTCTCTGATGACCTGGGAAAAGTCACTTAACTTTCTTTGGCCTCAGTTTTCTTATCTGTAAAATGAGGTAGGGTTGTAGACGGGCTTTCTTCCAGTTCTAAATGCAGGGTGGCCCTGGATCTAAGATCTGACTTGACTGAAGAAAGGCAGCTAGCTCTCTGAGGGCCTCTGAGGAGCCCTCCTGACTGGATTTGGGAGAGGATAAGGCCAACATCATTTAGAGTAGCCATGAAATGAAAGGGGAAACCAAGATTAATCCATATGGGATGAACATTAAAGATGCCCTTCCAGGTACTTTAAATCACAACTCCCAAGTTCTTTTTAGCTACTACTGACATCTAGTGGTGTCCTTTGTATGCATCAGACCAGCAAAGGGGCAGCATCAATCCCTTTTGGGGTTCAGGGGTCCCCTCAATGCCTCTCAGAAGGCTGAGTCTGTCTGGTTCTGCCTAGCAATGAAATTGTCATGAGGATCAAAGGAGATGGTGTATGTAAAACCTGAAGGTGTATATAAATGTTAGTGATTAAAATCATAATCATTATAATTGTTTTTTATTATCTGAGCCCAGAATACCTAGAAAAGAGGACTGGGTTTCGAGTCAGAGAACCTGGGCTCAGATCCCAGTTCTGCTACTGTATATAACCTTGGATAAATCACTTCCTCTCTTTGAGATTCAGTTTCCTCATCTGAAAAAAATGATAGAACTAGGGATGATAGCCTTTTCCAGCTCTAAGTCTCTGAGAGTGTGTTTTTTCACCTTGTCAACTTAGGGTGCCACCCAACAGTAGTCATTCATTTCAATTCAATTCAACAAACGTTCCTTAAACAGCACCTACTATGTGCTAAGCTCTACGCTAGGTGTTATAGGAACCTATCAGCTCCTCCCCTATTCAGAAGCTCTCATTTTCCAAATCTCCCTCTAGGAAACCTGGAGTAGAGAAGAGGGGACCTGTCTACCTCCCTTAAACTCTTGTCCCTACAAGATTCTGCTAAGGTCTTGCAAAGATCGGGAACTGCCACACATGGAAAGGTACCTTCAGATTGGAAATTAGACCCACTTGAGCTTAGAGTGTAGAGAATAATAATCTCTGGCATTTACATAGAGCTTTGAGGTCTACAAAGCACCTTACACACATTAATAAGAGCTGACATTTATACAGAGATTTAACATTGGCAAAATGCTTTATTATGCATTTGAGTTTCACTACAAGCCAGCAAAAGAGGCATTTTATGGTTTTTATTATCCCCATTTTTCAGATGAGGAAACTGAGGCTCCAAGAGATTAAATGAGTCATAGACACAGAGCAGAGCCAGGACTCCAGCCTAAGTCTCTCTTGACTGCAAGGACAGCAGTAATGCAGCAGACTTGGCTGCCCAGCCCTATTTGGGTAATACTCTTGCTGAGTCTCCTGGTGGGGTTTACCACCTGGGTTAGAGCTGTAGAACCAATAGGAGCATTACACAAGTCACAATGACCACAAGAGAGATAGGTCAGAGGAGTGAAAGGTTATTGGAGAGGAGAGCAACTCTTCCCTATAACTGCCACAGAGAGGACCAAGCTATGTGTTAGGGAGGATCGATCCTTGGTGGCAAAGCTACTGTTCTAGTTAGGTCAGCCCAAGTCAAGTCTCAGCCACAAGACCTAGGCAATGGGGAAGCCTGCCTCTGTGTCCTATAGAGAGAAGAAAAGGTGGGCCAGGGTGATGATGGCTGTTGCTGAGTGCAGGTCAAAGGGAGTCCAGGAAAGCCAGAAAGATGTCAGAAGGCAGATGGCGATGAGGCATCCACAGCATAGGACCCCCAGAAACACCCTTTCACTCTATCCCGCTCAGTCACAGGATCACAGAATTTTGGAGTTGGAGGGGACCACAGCGGCCATCCAGTCCAGCTCATCACTGTTACATACAAGATCCTGTTCAGGGAACTAGGGGATCCCTGCCCTCTAAGAGTTTACGGTTCCACGCTGTGGCCCTCTCTTCTGAGGTGAGTCCTTGGCTGTGACCAAAATTTCATGAAGAACTCTTACCATGCTCACTTCTTCCTGGCCCCACTCCTCACTCTATTGGCTTTTCCACCTCCTTCCAGCAACCTTACCCTCATGTGGGGGCCCTTCCCCCCACCTTTCCAAGTTCCTTTTAGGTATTCTCTTCCCCCATGAAAATGTAAGCTCCCTTAAGCGTAGGGTCTTTTCAGGCTCATATTTGTATTGTCAGTGCTTGGCATAGCACAAAGGGATAACTTAATAAATTATGTCTCTCTCTCTCCACCCATCCATTTATCTCTAGCCATTCACCTATCTCTCTATTCGTCCATCTCTCTATCCATCTGTCTATCCATCCATCTCTCCATCATCTATCTCTCTATCTTTTAATGAATACAAAAGCATTTTTAAGTGCTTCCCGTGTACCCAGTCTTTTGATAGGCACTGAGGATACAAATACTAAAAACCAGCCAGTCCCTGTTCTCACAGAGTCATATTTGAACTGGGCAGATAATAACATGGAAGAGGGTTCACACGCAGAGCAAACATAAAAGCCAAGAGATCTGGGGGGCTCAGTAGATGACAAGACCCAGGGGCCAGCAGGGTGCCTGAACAGGTCAGATGGCAGTGCCCGAGGGTCTGAAGGGCGTATCAACAGGACAAATGGTAAGAAGTCTAGAGAACCTTCAAGGGCAGTGGTGGAAGACATGGCAAGTCTTGGTAGCCCTCCCTCTTACCAGAAGGATTGCAGCTGGATGTCTGTCCTAGCTATGATATCTGAGCAATGACAAAGGTAGCCTCCAAGAATCCCAGGAAGGATTTCTGGCATCAGAAGTCCTAGTGCTGAAAAAGCTCTTAAAGATCTTCTAATCTAGTCCATTTTATAGATGAGAAAACTAAGTTTCAGAGAGGCAGTGATTTACCCAAGGTCACACAGGTAGGATGGGGCGGACTCACAATGGGACAGGTCTTCTTATTCCAAATCCATTGCTCTTCTCACTTTGTGTTGTCTGCCCATCCAAGGGGCAGTCTCACCCCCTCCATCTCAGGTCGGTACCAAACAGAGACTAGCTCCTTCCCAGGGCCTGGTGCTCTGCCCGCCATCAGCAGAACCTCCAGGCAGTCTGGCTGACTCCAGGACTCCTCTTTCGGGTCAGTTGATCAAGGATGGAGACATCAAATGTGAGGAAATACTTGGAAGATTTCTTCAAGAACTGATAAATATTCTATCTGTTCTAAATAGGCAGTGAGTTGGAAAAAGGATGGGAAAAGATGAGAACTCTCCCAGAGCCAGCTTGTTTTGGTCACCCCTCCAAGCCCTGCTAATCTAGTGCCCACTTTGAAGGGTGCCCACCAAGGGACGGGGCCATAACTAGGGCGAGTGAACTGGGGCTTTGCCCCAGAGTGCTAAAATTTAAAACGTGCTAATGGTACCCTGCTTGGTGTTTGCCCTGAGGGACAGAATTGTTAATTAACAGTCCTAAAGGCAACTCTAGTTCTAAAGACCTCTCTTCAGGGGCCTTAATACATAGGATCTGCCTTAGTCTCTCCACCCAATCAACTACATTGATTCAATTTCTATTGATTGTGAGTACTTCTTGGGGACTGGAGAATACAGTTCAAAAGCAGATTGTGCTTTCTAGAAGTTTACTGGTGTAGGGGAAATCCCACGTTTAACAGAAAAGCAGAACACATGGAATTACAGCTCTATCACTGACTAGAATTCTCTGAGCCTCCATTTTCCCTTCTATAAAATGGGAATTATAATTGCACCTACCTCGCAGGAACACTATGAGGAAATGAGAGTATAAGTTTTGCAATTGCAGGCCCAATCAACATTGCATTTGAACTTGGGATGTAATTTTATTCCATTTTCCAGGGAACTGCAAAATGGCCAACGCAGAAGAGAAGCTAATGGACTTTCTTCTGAACAAGACTAGGTACAATAACTTAATTCGCCCAGCGGCCAACTTTTCCCATTTGGTGTCTATCAAGCTGCAAGTGAGCCTGGCCCAGCTCATAAGCGTGGTAAGTCCCTGCAGGGCACTCAGGCCATTTGTCTGTTGTCCGAATTTAAGGCTGGCAGCGTTTGGTAGCCAGGGAAGGAGGTGGGCAGAGTGCGGTTTTGTTTACGCTGGTCACGAATCCAAATCTTAGGAATTTCCCTAGAGCTCCTAGGCCTGGGAAATGTCGAGTAGGAAGCACATACTGAGGAGTCTAGTCCAAGATCTGGTACTAACTAGCTGTGTGACCTTGGGAAAATCATTCCAACTGTCTAAACTTTGGTTTCCTTTTCTACCTGCAAAATGAGAAATGACAAGATTCCCAGAGCAGACACTGGGCGCATCCTGGGGTTAAAGCAATGATCTCAGAAATGTTAGGTCAGGCATGCAGCAAATTGAACCTGGGCTACTGGGCTCTCAAAGACCAGAGTCTTCTGTTCTGGGACTCTTGGCAAATCTCCTGCCTAGAGAAGGCATCACAAGTTACGCCCGGGGGTGCACACAAGAAGTGATTTACTGGTTACTCTGCTTAAAGAAAAGGTTTTCCCGACCCACCCAAAAGGCTGGGTCCCTGAGGACCCAGGTGCTGCCATATGCACCAAATGGCCTTGACTTGCTTTATCTCACAGGTACATTCTTGTTCTCTGTTCAGAGCTTAGCACAGTGCCCAGCATGTAGTAGGCACTTCATAAATGCTCATTGACTATCTAGCTGACAGGGAGGCTTTGGTTCATCTAATAATGACATTCACTTGTGTAGTTCTTTCCCCCCTTTTTAAATTTTCAATAGATTTCATTGATATTTTATGTTTTAACTTTGCCTACATTTCCCCAGGAGTCCCTTCTCCTCCCCTCTCCCAGAGAGCCATCTCTTGTAACAAATTTTCTTTTTGTTTGAAAAGAGAAAGAAGGAAAAATAAATTCCACAAAATCAATCAACCCATAGAAAAAAGCTGACAATCTATGCAATGTTCTGCACATGCTGACCCCCTCCCTTTTGCAAAGGAGTGAAGGAGAAGAGATGTCTTTTTAAAAAATTGTTATTATTTTATTTTTAAAAATTTATTTTCAGTTCCAAATTCCTTCTGTCCTTCCATCCCTCCCCCAGCATAAAAAATCAAATACTCATTATACATATGAAGCCGTGCAAAACATTTTCATGTTAGCCATGTTGCCAAAAGAAAAAAGGCAAGAAAAATGAAGTAGAAAAAATATGCTTTGATGTGTGGTCAGAGTTCATCAGTTCTCCCTCTGGAAGTGGACAGCATTTTTCATCACGAGTCCTTTGGAATTGTCAGGGATTATTATTACATTGATCAGAGTAGCCAAGTCTTTCTCGTCACCATTCTGTTACAATATTGCTGTTACTAGTCTAATGTTCTCTTAGAGAGGTGTCTCCTTATATCTCCTCATTGGAGTCCCATTTGGCCTTCTTAATTTGGTTACTTTCACTTTTGATTTTGTATCTGTGCTTGTTCTTCCCATTTTCATTGTGTATGTTGTTTTCTTGGTTCTGCCTTCTTCAGTCTGAATCAGTTGATATAGATCTTTCCATGCTTTATCATATCTATCATATATATCATTTCTTACAGAACAATAATACTCCCTTACATCTGAGGATCATAATTTGATTAGCCACTTCCCAATTGATGGACCTCTACTTTGCTACCTCAAAAATATTTTGGTGTCTACAATACCTTTCTAGTCCATGACCTCCTTGGGTATATGTCTAGTAGTGGAATCTCTGTGTCAAAGAGGATGGAACATTTTAGTCACTTTCTTTGCATCATCTCAAATGGCTTTCCAGAATAATTGTACCAATTCACACAGCATCATCAACAATGTAGCAATGTCCCTGCCTTTCCCCAATCCTTTCGACATTGACTTTTCCCGTTGTAGAGCGCTTTTAGATTTGCTAAATATTTCCTTAATTAAAAAACTTGTGAAGAAAGTATGTTATTATTATTTCCATTTAACAAATGAGAGAACAGGCTCCGAATGCTTAATTGGTTTGCTCATGACTACACAGATAATTAAATGCTTGGAGGGGAATTTAGACCTAGATCTCCAGACTTCCAGGCCAGTGTGCTATCCACGATGCCAAACTGCTTCTATCCCAAAGTTCTTCCACCTTTCTTGGGAAGTCTGGTGAAACCTCTAGACTCCCTCCCAAAATGTGATTTTTAAGTTCACAAAATAAAATACATAGTATACATGTATAATACATAAGAATCCAATTATATTACAATAAAGATATGATTTTTTTCCATCTAAGTTCATAGACCCCTTGAAATCTATCCATGGACACCAACATAAGGATCCCTCATCTGACTGGTCAGATAACAGCAACATTCATTCATGACTCCCTGTGTTAAAAATCTGATCCTATATGCCAGAGAGAACAGGGAAGCATGCTCAAGGATGCAGCTATTACTGACTTGGTGACTCAATCATCATTGCCCAGGCTGGCTGCCGTTGCTCTTCAGATCTTGGGCAGCTCCCAGCATTTATATACCCTTATGGGGCAAGTGAATACTCCGATGTTGAGTCACATTTTCTCTTAAAGCCCTATTATACTTGTGGAGATATGTCCCCAAAGAAATTGTTTTGACACAAGCAAGGGAGGTAGCCTGGGATGGTGGAAGAGTCAAGGGCCATGAGGCCATGACTTCCCCAGGGACACACACAACACAGTGGAATGATGAGATTATAGGACCCTAAATTTAGAACTGGGAATGACCTTGGTAAAGTGACTTGGCCAAAGTCACACAAGTAGGACCGAACAGAGCTAGTCCACCCTCTTTTTTGTGCTATGCAGCCTTCTCTGAATTAGACTACTGTACCCACTGTTTCAATGATCCTTTCAACAACTCTGCCTAGTGGAGGTCTTACCCCAGAGGAAGTCTCCCGGGAGCAATGGATCCTTGGAGCTACACTGCTTTTGTTACTGAGAGATCCCATTTGACCTTCTTCCTCTGCCTCAGTTTCCCTCTCTGTTTCCCCATCCTCCTCTCTCCCAGTTATGGAGCTCAGCCCCTTCAGTAGAATGGCCCACCTATGACAAACACCGTCTCAGACATTGGAGTTTGAATCAGGAGCTGTGAGTTTGAGTCCCAGCTCTGACACTGAGTCCCCCACTCTCACACATATGATAGGGTCAGACAAGTCTCAACGTCTTCCTCTGTAAAATGGGTGTGATAACCTTTTGGTTCCAACTCTCATACTTAGGTGTATGACAAGGTGTGTCCCTGCGCAATTCACTTAATGCAAATATATATAAGGTGCCAACTTTGTGCCAGGCACCTGGTAGATGCTAGGGAGACATAGACCAAGATGAAAGATGGTCCTTGGCTTTGAGGAAATAGGGAAATCAGGAGGAGTTTCTGCTCTGCTTGAAGCAGCTAGATGGTATGTATAGTGGGTAGAATGATGGACCTGGAGTCAGGAGGACCTGAATTCAAAATGCCAAACTCAGCTGTGTGGTCTCAGCCTCAGTTTCCTCTTCTGTAAAATAATAATAATCATATCATCTCCCTCACAGGATTGTTGTAAGGATCAAATGCGATAGTTATGCAAATCTCTTTGAGAAAACGTAAAGCCCTGTGCAGATTGTCGTTGTCAAAGTCTCAAGTGAGACAAATAATAGAAGAAAGGTGCTTTCTGCAAGCCTTAATGTTGTTGCGGTTCAGTCTTTTCAGTCATGTCCAACTCTTTGTGACCCCATTTGGAGTTTTCTTGGCAAAGATACTGGAGAGGGTTGCCATTTCCTTCTCCAGCACATTTTATGAATGAGGAAGCTGAGGCAAACAGGGGGACGTGACTTGTCCAGGGTCACACAGCTACTAAGTATATGAGGTTGGATATGAATACAAGACTTCCCAACTTCAGACCCAGGACTCTGTCCATTTCACCACCTAGCTGCTCCACAAACCTTAAAGGGCTTTTAAATGTTAAATACTGTTACTGAATGCTGATTTTATGCTCTTTTTGTGTTTCCCCATCAGAAAATAAAAGGGATGAGCTAGATGAATTCTAAAATCCCTGCCAGCTGTGCTCCTTGCTTCAGACAGTTGTAGGGGGGGGACCCACACACAGGGTATAGAACAGGCTGCCATAACCTGGGGCTAGCTCTGGGCAGGTAGCTGGGGTGAAGACTGATCATGTCTCTGGCTTCTGCCAGCGAGTCCCAGAAAGCTCGGGGCCACATCACGCATCACCAAAGGGGCTCTGAATTGGTTGAATCCTGGAGAAAAACAACAAGCAGTTGGCTTCTCTTTCAGTCAATTCCTAGTTTGCTGAATCAATTAAATCTTATCAGGGGTGAGCCCAGGGGTTGACCAGTCAGGGCGGGCACTTGGATTCCCTGTATCTCTTCTAAGGGCTTCAGCTTAAGGCTTGTTTGGCTCAGGGGCAGAAGGCTGTAGATGCTGCCCTGATGTGGCCTGATTGGCTAAGGGAGGCTTTCACAGCAGAGGCAAAGCAGTGCCCCAGGCCTTTGGCCATTATCTCTGGTCACCTACAGTCAGCTGGGTTTCTAGAAGAGGTCAAGGGCAGAAAAAACTGCCTCTAAATTCACTTTCTTTGTCTGGATTTGGAGAGTGGGGGTCCTTTATTCTCATGTGTGATGTGAATGTTTGGAGGTTGACTCACATTTTCTCTTTGAGTTCTATTATAATTTTGGAGATTTGTTCCCAAAGAAATCATTTTGATGCAAGGAAGGGAGGTAGCATGGGATGACTGAAGAGTCAGAGGACATGAGTTCAAATCCCATCTTACTACCTGAGTGACCTCAGATGAGTCACTTACTAACACTCAGGCTCAGTTTCCTTATCTGGGAAGCAAGGACTGAGGTCGTTGTACTAGATGGCCTTTAGGATCCTAAGTAATAAAGGTCATACTTAAGAATGGTAACATTTAGAGTATAGAGGAGAAGAGCCCTGGCCTTGGGACCACAAATCCTGGTTCTGCCCTGGCCCTGCCCCTGGCTGTTGGTGTAACCTTGGGCAAGTCACTGATACATTCATAGTTATACAACAGCTACTCATAATAGTATCCTTTTTAGACCTTAAATATGACCATTGATATATAATAATGCAAAATAAATAATAATGATGATAATTAATAGTCATGATAATATAACTAGTATTTATCTATTAAATTCATGAATCATAAATCACAATCCACACATAAAGCTCAGTCATGCTCTTGCCAATTCACTCAGGAATTATTTTAAAGGGTAGGTGCTAGGGGATACGTGTACTCAGGACAAGTCACAATTTGGTTTCCTTTTTCTTTCTCAGGAACTGTCAATAAAAGTTCTTTAATGACGTAGCTTCTGTGATAAATCGAGTCTTCCATGTCTTAGCTGAATTGATTCAAGTTTTTCTTCACTAATACCTTACTAGGCTGATATCTCAGCCAAACTAATTTATACACTGAATGGCTTCTTTAATTCTCTGTTTCCAATCTGTTCCTCTGCTCAACTAGACTATTCTTTAATAGCAACTGTAATGTCTATCACTTCCAGTTTCAAACTTATATCATTTACTTCTGAAATCTGTCTTTTCTCTCCTCTTTACTTTCTCTCATCTTTCTAGGTTCAGACTTTTGGTCCTCTCTCCAAATGACTGCACTTTAGCTTATGGTTTTCAGTCAAATTCTTATCTTCTATCTCTGCTCAGATAAATTATATTTGTCTTAAAATTCTACAATAGTTCTGGTACCCATACCTGACTAGTACATAATAGTTTGTCACATTAAAAATTCAGCAAGAAGAATTGTCCCATAGAAGTAAAGTGGCTTAAATGAAAATACCGGAATTAGAAAAATTCAGCCAGCCCTCTTCCTACTACACCATACTGAAGGGCATCCTACCCTGGTAGCTGGCTTGAAGCTAAGTTCATTCTCTATAACCACAAAGAAGAAGGAATCCTTTATGTTCCCAAGAAGAAGAATATCGTAGAATCATAGACTTAGAACTAGAAAGACTCTTAGACAGACCATCTAGTCCAATCCCTCCATTTTGCATATGAGACAAGCTGAACAAAGTTGAGTGATTTACCCAAGGTCACCCAAAGAGAAGCCAAGATTTCACCATAGGTCCTTTGACTCCAAACCCAGAGCGCTTGGTACCATGCCATGCTAAATTCTAGCCAATGTTCCAGTTCAAGTCTATTTAATTCAACAAACTTGATTATAAGCATTATATTTGCCAGTCTGTGTCTTCTGTGCCATAAAGATGGAAAAATGAAAGCTTGTGGAGTTTATGCCCTTAATAAGGAAGACATATACAAACTTGAAATGAGGCAGAATATAATGGCACAAAGCGTAGATCCAGACATAGTAGGTAAGGCAGTTTGAGGAAGGAGAGTTCACTTTGGGCCAAGGTGATCCTGACAGCTCTTTTCCCTCTTTAGAATGAACGAGAGCAGATCATGACCACCAATGTCTGGCTGAAACAGGTAGGTGGAGCCAGGGCTTTCGGATACCCAGGTGTCCTTGAGCAAGCAGAGTCCATGGCCAATGAGCTGCCAGGAAGACTGCTGCCTAATAGACCCAATTTGTGCCCTCCCCCCAGCTTTGGACCTTTCTGCTACCAACTCAATGCCTAAGCGTCTAAGCCCAGTTTGGAACTCGTGTCCAACTTTCTGTTTAGTTTTTTGGACCGTGGTCTTTCTCACTTATCCCATTGCCCAGGCTTCTCTCTCCCCCAACCTGCTAATTACTGCAGCCTCTAGCATGGCTCGCTTTCCACTGTCCTGCTTCCCCATGCAGGGAGCAAAGACTGGACATGTGGGTGCTTCACAGCTTTCTCTCTCTGAGCCCCAGGGTCCCATCCTGTAGTCCAACCAGGACACTAATTGACCATGTTTTCCTCTGAGTTTGAGTTTGTTCATCTGTAAAAGAGATGAGGATGGGGCTAGTGTTGGTTAAGCTGGGGCCCATAAACTTATTTTTCAAAAAAGACCCTAGTAACTGTACTTAACTATAATTGGTTTCCTGTGCAATCCTCAGTATTTTATTTGATACATTTAAAAATATGCTTCTGAGAAGGGGTCCATAGGCTTCACCAGACTGCTCCAGGGCACCATGAAACCAAAGGATCCCTAAATTAGGTGGTGCTGAGGTCCCTTTCAGCTCTGACATTTTGTAATTCTGTGGCCCACTCTAAATATTCATTCCATATCTCTCTCCATCCCACCCCCACCCCTCAGGAGTGGACAGACTACCGCCTGGCTTGGAACTCATCACAGTATGAAGGCGTAAATATCCTCAGGATCCCTTCAAAGCGCATCTGGCTCCCAGACATTGTGCTTTATAACAAGTAAGTCAGAGAGCCAGGGCAGGCCCCCAAGGCAAGGCTGGAGTCACTGGTTGGCCAGAGCCCATGAGAGCAGTTCTATGCCAATGGTCCCATCTGTGCTAGAGCCGACTGGCATCACCACCTTCCAGACTGGCCAAGCCTCTCCCCGCTCAGAGAATTCTCAGTTCTATCTCTGACATTCTACAGCCTAAGGACTCTCTTAGCTGGGACATCTTCTGGCTCGTCTCACTTTCTAATCGTTGATATTCCCATTAAGCTCCAGTTTACAGGGTATTGTTTGTTAAGTGGCCTTTATAAAGGCGTCTTGGGGGTCATTAAATCCAACTCCTTAATTTGAGAAAATTGAGGTGGGAAGGGGAATGGATTGGAGAGGGTAGAGGCTGAATGCAGTGCAACTAATTTGGAAGCCATTCTGATAGTCTAGGCAAGAGGAAATGGGAGCCTGAATTAGGGTGGCAGCTGTGCGGGCATAAGAAGAGAGAATCAAGAGAAGTGGTGGAATTGGCAACTGATGTGGGTGGTGGTGACTGGAAGCATGGGCATGAGTGGAGTGCTAGCTCATCTTTTATTCACACCCATGACTTTGTTGACAAAATTGGATAAACAGAACAGGGGCTACTTAGACGGAAGTGTTGAGATTTTTAGTACATTCCTATTTCATCACACAAATTAACACACTAATTAGTGGCCGAGAGAGGACTGGAACCCAGATCTTTTGGTTTCAGATCTCATGCTGAAGTTCACTTTCCTGAAAACCCTCCACAGTCATTAAACAAATAGCAATCAATCAACTGGCAAGTATTGACCATGTCAGTGCTGGGTATTGTGGTGGGCACTGGGGATACAGGCATAAGGAAGGGGTGAGGGAAGGGTGGGAAATCGAATGAGTTCAGTTTGAAGTGTGTGGAGCTCCTTCCTCCTGCTCACCCATCCTCCCTTCTGTTGTTGCTCCCCTGCTCCCCTGCCTTCTCCTCAGTGCCGATGGCACCTATGAAGTCTCTGTGTACACCAATGCCGTGGTGTCCTCAAATGGCAGCATCTTCTGGTTGCCCCCAGCCATCTATAAGAGCGCTTGCAAGATTGAAGTGAAGCACTTTCCCTTTGACCAACAGAACTGTACACTCAAATTCCGATCCTGGACCTATGACCACACGGAAATCGACATGGTCCTCAAGACGCCCACAGCCAGCATGGATGATTTCACCCCCAGTGGAGAATGGGACATTATCGAACTCCCAGGCCGGAGGACGGTCAACCCCTTGGACCCCAGCTACGTGGATGTGACTTATGACTTTATCATTAAGAGAAAGCCCCTTTTCTATACCATCAATCTTATCATTCCCTGCGTGCTGATCACATCCCTTGCCATTCTGGTGTTCTACCTGCCCTCTGACTGCGGGGAGAAGATGACACTGTGCATCTCGGTCCTGCTAGCCCTAACTGTCTTCCTCTTACTGATTTCCAAAATCGTCCCCCCGACCTCCCTGGACGTCCCCCTCATTGGCAAGTACCTCATGTTCACCATGGTGTTGGTGACATTCTCCATAGTCACCAGCGTGTGTGTCCTCAATGTACACCACCGCTCCCCCAGCACCCACACAATGGCCCCCTGGGTCAAGCTGCTTTTCCTTGAAAGGTTGCCCACTTTCTTGTTCATGAAACGCCCAGAGAACAACCCCACCAGGTCTCAGTTTGACCAACACCGGAGAAACAGGTCTGACTCCCCCCACCACGCCAGCACAGGCAACATCTACAAGAATTCTATGTACTTTGTGAATCCCACCTCGACCCCAAGGACAGCAGCTGGAGCTGACAGCTCAGGGGGCCAGAAGGATTTCCGCTTCAGGTCCTCGAAGAGGTATCAGCCGGAAGTGCAGGAAGCCATTGAAGGTGTGAGCTTCATAGCAGACCACATGAAAAGTGATGATAGCGACCAATGCGTAAGTCAGCGCACCCCAAGGGGGAAGAAATGGGGGGTAAAGGGGGTTGTGCTTCTCTTTCCTGGACCTTCCCAAAGTCACTGTTGGACTCAGTTGTTCATACTAGTTTATCTAGCACATAGAGCACGTAGAGCTAGAAGGTGCCTTAAAGGCCATGGAGTCCAATTGTCTCATTTTACAGATGAGGAAACTGAGGCATAGAGAAGAAGAATGACCTGAACAAGGTCACACAGGTAATAGAGTGGGGATTTGAACCCAGACCCTCTAAGTTCAGCCTGCTTTTCACTGTGCCAGCCTGCCTCCCTAAGTAACTCCAGTCTGTGTCTCTTTCCTTCAATATGGAGCGAGCGCAGACACACACACACACACACACACACACACCACTTTGAATTCTGTGCTGTCAAACAGAAACTCATGAGAACCAAAAATAGCTCAATGTGGAGAAAGATGCTGCAGCCCCACCAAGTCTTCTAACGGGAACTTGTTCCAGATGTCCGCAATCTAATTTGCAACTTAATTAGCCTGAGCACACACAGCAGGCTCTAATTGGCTGCCTCCTGAAAACAGGTCCATGGCATAGCAGAGTCCATTGTTCTCCACATTATAGATGCTAGTGCTGTCCCTGCCAATGTTCAGTCAGGTCTGTTCACACAATACCAGGCAGAGTTGTAAATAGGAATGCTCACACCAGGCCAAATTCAGTTGGTCATGGGGAGGATGCAGGGAGGGATCAGGGGTTAGCACATGGGCCCCAGAAGAGTGATACCTTGACAGGGGAATGCTGGATGGAGCAGCCTGGGGGAGATCCCTTTGGGGAGGACACGTCTCCCTTTGCCCCCTTCAAATCTGGCACCTTGAAGTGAATCCCCAGTCACTCAATCCTATTTACAACTCTGATACCCCAGGGCAGTTTCTGGCCTGCGGACACATTGCATATAGCTTAGTCTAGCCAACACTAGAAAGTGTAAAGTTATAAGGAGAAGGGAATGCCAAAAGTCACCAAGATAAAGATTTTATTTGGGGATAAGTAAAGTAGCAACAATTGAAGACAAACCCCAGAATGCCTATGATATTTTTAAACTCCAGAGCACTGAAGTTGAGGGACAGAAGACCTAGATCCCAGTCCCTCTCTGTCACTAACTCATGCGGTTAACTTAGGGCAAAGCATTTCTAGTCTTTGGACCTCAGTCTCCCCATCTATAAAGTGAGGAGATTCACAGGTTCACAATATTTACAGCTGGATGGGACCTTCTCATATAGTTCAATCCTTTTATTTTATCAAGGGAACTAAGGCTCTGCCATTCTCTGTGCTAAGGACCCTCTCAGCTCTGACATTCCATGTTCTAAGGACCCTCCCAGCTCTGACATTCCATGTTCTAAGGACCCTCCCAGCTCTGACATTCCATGTTCTAAGGCCACTCCCAGTCTGATGTTTGGGGGAGGGGGAGGGTAACATCTTTTTCAGCTTACTACGTTCTGTGTTCTAACTTTCCTCTTACATTTGATATTCTTCATTCAAAGCTCTCCCCCTTGTCTCTGACATTGTGTTCTGAGAGCCTTTTCAGCCCTAACCTCCTATGTTCTGGGGTCTTTTCTAGTTCTAATATTCAGTGATTAGGAAGCTGGGGTTACAATGGAAAAAGCGCTGGCTCTGAGGTCAAGAAACCTGGGTTGAAATCCTGACTAACAACCTGGATGTTTTGGGGCAGATAACTAGAAGTAGCCAAGCTAGGTGATACAGTGACTAGAGCTCTTAGCCTGAAGTCAATAAGACTCAGAGTTCAAATCCAGTCTCAGATACTTACTAGCTGCGTAAGCTTCACTAAGTCATATAACTTCTTGTTGCCTTAATTTTCTTATCTGTAAAATGGGGATAATAATAGCCATCCACTTCCCAGAATTGTTGTGAGGACACAACAAGATGATACTTGTAAACTTGTACAAACACTAAACCACTGTAATTATAATTTAACCCTCCCAGGCCTCAGTTTCCTTACCTGTAAAATTAGTGGGTTGGGGTATGTGACCTCTGAGGTCCCGTCCAGCTTCAGATGTATGATTCTGCTATTCTAAGCTAACTTTTCCCCAAAGTATAGGGGCAAAGGGTTCTCAAGGAGTCAAGAGGTTCATGAACCCCATGAATATCTCCAAACGGGGAGAAATTTAAGAATTCAGACAGGATGGTGCACATGTATGCATTTGGGCATGTGTGTACATGTTCACATGTATGTGCACACACATGCATGTGTGTTTGGTTGTCTAAGTATAAGAAATAACAGCTGCTCCTGCTGATGGAGTTGGCCTAGAAAGTAAACCAAGCCTTTTAGTTTTGGTGCCTTGTGGAAGGAATGCAGGGTTTTGTGATCCCTGTGGATACCTTTAGCTGGTCAGGTCTGGAGTCTTCCTTCTGGACTTGGCTGATTCTGAGATTCCGGGTGAATGGAAGCGGGGCCGATAGGGGGAAGGGTCCGGAGAATGGGGTGCCCTCTGGATAGCAGCGAGCCTTTTTTTCTAGCTCGGAATATTTTCGTTTGACACAGACCACCCTTGTGCTCTGCTAGTGCCATTTTCTATTCACTGATTGATTCCTCCACTCATTCAGCAGAGATTTATTAAGCATTTACCATAATAACAACTCAAGAGTCCTCATGTCACAGTGGGCTGAGAACCAACCTCGGAGTCAGAAAGGGATGTTGGAGATCATCCAATCCAAACCCTTCATTTTACAGATGAGGAAACTGAGGCTTAGAGAATGGAAAGAGATCAATTGCCCAAGGCCACCCAGGTAGGAATAGAATCAGGATTCAAACCCAGGACCCTGCCCTCTAGAACTAGTGCCCACCTTATGACATCACAGAGCTGACTTGCCCAGATCTACACACCAATAAAGTACCTGGAGCCAAGACTAGAACCCAGACCTCCCGGTTTCAAATTTAGCATTGAGGCACTCTTTCCAAAGTCTCTTCATGGTCATGAAATAAATAGCAATCAATCAAACGGTAAGAGTTGATTAAGGAAGTGCCTACTATGTGCCAAGAACTGTGCTAGACATGGGAGTACAAGTAGAAAGAATGAAATCATTCCTACCTGCAAGGAGGTTACATTCTAAAAGCCAGCTCCAGGAAGATTTATGCTGCAGCTGCTGCTGCTAATTGATCTTTATCATCATCATCATCATCATCACTGACATTTCCATAATATTTTACTGTATGTAAAGCACTTTATGTACATGAACTAGTCATTTACATTTGAAAGTTTTAGTAGAATACTTACTCTGATCGCCATCAAATTGTTCAATGCCTCTAACCACCCTGTTTCTCTCCCCTTCTCCATCTCACTTCGTGTTTCCTTCTCCAGGTCATTGAAGACTGGAAATATGTGGCCATGGTAGTGGACAGGCTCTTCCTCTGGATATTTATCTTCGTATGTGTCCTGGGGACTGCTGGCTTATTCCTGCCTCCTCTCTTTCAAAACTACTCTCCACCCTAGGGTCCTTGACCACCCTGCCACCCCCTTTCCCCCTACAGACTACATCTACCAAAAGGAGCTTTGTCCAGTAAGGGCTGGGGTCTCTTAGAAGATGATGTTATTTCTGTCTTTTCAGTGAGAGAGGGGAGAGAGAGAAAGAGAGAGGGAAAACGCCTTTTTATCTCTTGAAACAAATTCTGCACCTTACAGAGTGTGCTGAGGATCTCTCTGTCCGCCACATGCCCAGTGGGTCTGACATTGGCAACTGAATTCAAAGCACAGGAAGCTGAGGATATCCCCCTTCCCATTAAGTCATCTAACCCTTCCCTACCCCCTAGATCTGCACCCATACTGTTTTATAAGAAACAATTACTAAAGATATTTCTTTCCTCTGGTTTTTACTCATCTGCTGTTCAAAGATTGCTTTGAGTAGTGACAGAAACAATGGTGTATGAAATACCTGGTCTTAAGACCTTTTGTCGATGGTCCTATTAGGGGAAACCAAATAAAGATGTGAACAGTGACCATTTCTTTCATCTATTATTGGATTCAATAAAATCTCGTTACTTGGGAGGAGGACATCCTCAGGAGTTGGGCTATGGGATTAGGGTGGCAGGATTGTGGAGCCAGAATGCACCCTAGAGGTCAGAGGATCCAAGCTGCTTCCTGCAGCCCAGGGGAATCTCCTCTACAGCCTCCCTACAAGGAAATCATCTCAATATAGCATGAAAACCTCCAACCACAGGGAGCTCATTACTTCATGAGGCAGCCCTTTGTTATGGTCAACCAGCTCTTATTATCAGAAATGTCATTGGACTGAGGTTCACCTCACTATGAGAAAGACCTTCCTTTTTTTTCCATTGACTTGTTTATTTACTTTTAGTTTACAAGATTCAGTTCTACAATCCCTTGAGTTTCAAATTTTCTCCCCTCCCTTCCTCCCCGCCCCCATGGTGGCATGCAATCATGTATAGGATCTGCAAATATTTTCACATTGTACAATAGTCTGGTTGTATAGAAGGGTTGTAACCAATGAGTGATCACTGGGAAAAAAGAGAAAACCAAACATGAAAAAGAACGATAGTATGTATTGCTTCAGTCTCCATTTAGACTCTGTTCTTTCTAGATCTTTCTCTGAATGTAGACATCTCCTTCCATCCTGAGACTTGTAGAGCTGTCTTATAGCTGTGCGTTGCTGAGAAGAGTCCAGTTTGTCAAGGTTGGTCATCACACATACGATGTGTCTGTGATTGTGTACAAATTTTTCCTGGTTCTGCTTGAGGAAGAGCTTCCTAATGAGGAGAGACATTGAAAACTAAAAAACAATTTCTTATGATGGGAACTCATTGAAGGCCTGCCAAAAGAAGCTAGGCAATTGCTGCTTAGAGATTTTGTACAAAGGATTCCAAGCATTGGCCAACTCAGAAGGCACAGGATGGCCCTATAATACTATCTGTGACACCTCCCTGGGGAAAGAAGTCACAGACTAATACCCCACCCCAACACTTATGCATACATCCACCCCACGTGCCATACAACAACGACACTAGTTTCTTGTGCTCTTAGTTTATTCCTTCACTTAATATTTATTAAGGACCTCCAAGGCTCAGTACTAATTGCTGGAGATACAGGTAGGTCAAATTGTCTAGAACAAAGAATGCATGATGGGAGGAATGTGAAATAAACCTGGAAAGACAGGCTGGGGCCAGACTGTGAGGGACTTTAAAAGGAAACAGAGAACAACAAAATACATATCTATTAAATGCCTACCAAGCGCTGAGGATTCAAAAAAGAAAAAGACAATCTCTGCCCTCAAGGAGCTTACAATCTAATGGGGGAGGCAACACACAAAAGGAAGTCTGAGGAGTGGGGAAATAAGTGAAGGAGGCCACCAGGAGGTACCTGGGAAGAAAGGGGAGCATGATGTTCTGTGGCATCCAAACCAAGCAGAGCCACGGATGGAAAGTGGAGAGTTAGCTGGAAAGATCCAAAACCAGCCCTCTGTAAAGGAAAGCTTGGGGAGGGTTAGAGCTCCAGCCTCCAGGCCTCCAATCAGAGGGGAGAGGAGACTGAGGGGGTTGAGACAGAGTGAGACTTTGCACTTTGTTGGAGAGGCAGTAGGGAGCCATGGAAAATTCTTGGCTAGGAAACTGATGTGGTCAGACCTATACTTCAGGAAGATTACTTTGTCAGCTCTATAGAGGATTAATTAGGGAGGGGTGAGATTGGAAGTTGGGACAATAATTGGGACGCTCCCACAAAGGTACAGGGGATCAATTATTCAATAAGCATTTATTAAGTACCAACTGTGTTCCAAGTACTATGAGACAAAAATCAAGCTTACGGTCTAGTGGGAGAAACAATATTTTCCAAACATATGCAAGGGTGGTGGTCACAGGAGTGAGAGATGCTTCAGGAGAGGACGAAAGGGTCCAATGTGAGAACTAACTGGATGCAGACTAATTGTCCAGGGCCACTCCTCAGTCACAGACCTGGGGGACTGTCAGGATGGTGGTGCCTCAGCAGCCACAGGAAGTCAGAGTCATGGGAAGAGAGAGAGGCTTAGGCAATCAGAAGGCCCTGATGCCCTCCACCCAGGTTTGACCCTCCCTCGTGGTGCTGAGGCTGATAGTGTCATTTTTGATCTATACCACCAAAAACCCAGGGCCAGGATGGAGAAAACATTGAGTGAGAAGCTGCAAGTGACAGATAAGGCGAACCAGATGGGCCTCCTCTGAGTCTCCCCCCTTCCAAGGTCCTGGCCATAAATTATCAAGGCTGGAGAAGGCTGTGTCAGGAGGAAAACATACTGAAGGCTTTAGAACAGCCTCAAGCTGAAATCCACCTTGTAAACACCAGGAATCTGGACCAGAAACCTGGTACAGGGGAAGAGCTCTGGGCTGGAATGATGGTTATGATGATAATAATATGCCATTTATAGGGTTACAAAGCACTTTGCAAATGTTAGCTCATTTGATTTTCACAATAGCCCTGGGAGGTGGGTACTATTATCATACCCATTTCACAGATGAGGAAACTGAGGCTGAGAGAGGTTACAAGGTCACACAACAATACAGTGTCGAAAGCTAAATTTGAACTCAGACCTTCTTGAGTCTAAGTTCGGTGCTCCTGTCACTGCACTACTTAGGTGCCTCTAAAAGTTAGGAGACCCTGACTGACTTAGCTTTGGGACCCTCTATAAGTCCCTTCTCTTCTCTGGGCTCCAGTGCTATCCTTTGTGAAATGATAGGGGTCAATAAGATGGTTTCTCCCCAAGTTCCCTTCCAGCTCAAACATTCCATGGGTGCTTGGCTCTAGGCACATGGTGGGTGTGGGGGACCTGTTTTTCAGAAGGGCTTTTAGCTCTCTTGGTTATAGGTGACTGTCATTCCTGGCCATCTGACAATGAGGCTCCCCAACAATGCTCCTGCTGGGAGTTTTCAGATCATGAGCATACAAGCCCTGCAGCCTTGCCCCAGGAGGAAGATGAGGCAGAGGGGGCTGGTGTGTCTGGAGGCAGAGCGAAGGGGCTCCAAGCCTCACTCTCCCATCAAGTCCTTCCTACTCTCAGCCTCAACTTCTCCTCTGTAAAAGGTTAGGGCTGGATTAGATCATCCCTACGGGTCCTTCCAATTCAGATGTGTGAGCCTATTAGTAATAAGGAGCTGATGCTGGACAATGTCTGGATGTTTCAAAGGGCTTTCTCACAACAGTCCTCTGAGGTGAATAGGACAGGCATCATTATACCCATTTTACATATATATATGTACATATATATGTATATGTGTGCATATATGTATGCATGTATAGTATAGGCATGTATATGTTTGCATACATACACATAAGCATACAGTTATCCCTTCCATCCACATCATGGGCGTGAAGGACGCAGCACCCTCCCTAATCTGGAAATCCCCATAAAATTTTTGACCCTCCCTTCATACCAGAGAATTAGTCTGAATTTTTTTCTTTTATGGGGTGTTTACAGTACCTTATTATAAAATTTGGGTTACAGGCTCCGTGTTGTCTGCTGGCCTGTGCTTGTTGTCTGTGGCTTCAACAAAACTTCCCCCAAATTCCCATTTAATTTCTTATGCCAACCCACAATATATTGAAACCACAATGGGGAAAGTGATGATGTGGAAGGGATAACTATATGTATGTATTGCATGTATGTATGTATACACATGGTACATTTTATATATGTCCATGTGTATGCATACATGTGTACCTATGGCATTTGTGTGTATATATGCATTGTGTGTGTTGTGTGTGTATGTGCATGTGTGTATATATATATATATATATATATATATATATATATATATACAGTGTGTGTGTGTGTGTGTGTGTGTGTGTGTGTGTGTGTGTACACAAATGTGCTTGGAGGGAAAGTGAGAGCCAGGCAGAAGAGCCAGGAGTGAGGGAAGGTGCATCAAGCTAGAAATGAAGTCCAAGGAGGACCTGGGTTCCAGTGCCACCAGGACTGTTACTAGGCAGGGGACTTCACCTCCCCACCCCTCCATCTTCTCACTCTCTTTTCCAGCTTTGGCTCTTGTGACCCTCTGGCTAAGCCAGGCAGCTTTTTACTTGAGGACAGAAATCATCCCAGATGCCCCCTTAGGCTGATAGAATGGCTTCCCTCCAGTGTACTCTGCCGTCTTTATTTGTATTCTCTCCTTTATCTCCACATTATTGGCACCATAGAGATTGCCTGGTGCTCATCAGGTACCCAGTGAATCCTAGAAGCCGATGGGCAGGCTGACATTGCCTCGCGTCAGTAATGACAGGCATTATTTCTGCCATTTCCCACTGAAAAGCAGGATACTCTCCAAGGGTTCTTCTTGACCTTGTCTGTGCCCTGGCACAGCGTCTGGAAGTCTGGTAAAATCTAGGCACCCTCCTCAGATGGATGTCTATTTCATAACTGAAGGAAATGTTAAAATTCAGTTAAAGATGAGTGAAATTAAAGATATAATTTCTTTCTCATCCAAGTTCATAGACCCCCTGAAATCTAGCTATAATCCCCTTTGGGGTTGGATTCCAGTTTTAGAGCCCCCAGGAGCTCTAAAGCTCCCTACAACTAAGCTTTGAGGGAGAAATCAATTAAACAGCAAGCATGTATTAATCACCTACTAGCTATCAGGCTCTGTGCTAGGTCCTGGGGTTACTGAGACAAAAAAAAGGGAAACAATTCCTGCTCTTAAAAAGCTTACATTTTATTATATATAAATAATTACGTACAGAATGAACACACATATACACACACATAAGGTAGTTATGGAGGGAGAGCACTAGCAGCTGGGGGAAGGGAGTCAGGAAAGGCTCCATATAGAAGGTGACACCAAGCCAGAGTTTGGAGGGAAACAAGATTCTAAGAGGCCCAGGTGAAGACGGAGGGCAGAGGGGCTGATTTTGATCCCGGAGACCATAGGAGCCACTGGAGGGTTTGAAGTATTACTAAGGCCTGAGATTTTTTTCTGTCCTTTCGGAATCTTCCCCTCCTTCAAATACCTTGTATATTAACCCCTCAGCAAACTCAGTGAGTCACCTCCAGCATGGATCTCCTTCACAGGCACTTGATCCAAGTTTTTTCTTGCTTTTATCTTTTTTTTTTTTTTTAGCACCACATAAGCAAAAAGCTTCCTAAAAGAAAGGGAAATACCAAAGTAACAGACAAGCCAGCTGTGGAGCCATGGAACAGATCACAGAACACTGCTCTCTGCTCTGACGAGGGGGAGGAAGTCTATGAGCGCAGAGCCCTGCATATGTTGTCAGCCCTGGTCAGCTTTGGGGAAGGAACTGGCTTTTGCTTCCTTTTGGATCCTATTACGGGCCAGGCACATAAATGTTTACTGGCTGTCTTTATTTGGCATTTTTGCTTAACTTTTTTCCTTTTTACTTATGACAGAGGGTTTAATAGGAAGGCAGGTGAATGGGAGAAGAGATGGTGATATTTCCCAGACAGCTTCAATGTAAAAAAAAAAGCATTAGTAAAACTTATTTTAATAAATAATCATAGGGACTGAGCTGGAGAAAAGAATCACACTAAGGGTCTGGTGGGTAGTGGATGTGAAGATAATGTCAGAGTTCTGGGCAAATTAAAGATTGTGCTTTGGTCAGGGAAGGAGGGCAGGGGATGAGGAGAAGTCCTGCCCCCATACAGTTAAATTGATACTGTGAATTTACTGATGAAAAAGGAAAGAAGGAAGGAAGGAAGAAAGGAAGGAAGGAAGGAAGGAAGGAAG
>CM053589.1:180310336-180340087 GCA_028646515.1 Pseudochirops corinnae | reverse complement strand
GAAGGAAGGAAGGAGGGAGGGAGGGAAAGAGTGAGGAAGGAAGGAGGGAGGGAGGGAGGGAGGAAGGGAGGAAGGGAGAGAGGGAAGATTTTTAAAATGTTTACTATGTGTCAGGCACTGTGCTAAGTGCTAGGGATACAAATAGAAAAAAAGCCCGTCCCTTCTCTCAGGACACTCCCCTTCCCATGAGGGAGTCTACACATAGAGAAAGTTTCAGCTGCCAGCCAGATGGGAAGGTCTCACCGTCCTTTGGGTAGAGCAGAAAAGCACATGATCTTGGCTCTTCTTTAGTCATTTACACCAGTAACATCCTATCAGTTTCTGAGGTTGAGCCACTTGAAGGGCCAAGGACTCTGGTAGGGAGAACTCTCTTCTGGGTGGTCAGTAGCTGTGCAGCCGGGCCGTGGAGGGGTTGCTTCCCAGGATGATGGTTGAGGAGGTGCAGAATGAGCATTTATATAGTACCTGCTATATACATGTCAGGCCCTGTGCTAAGCACTTTACAAACATTACCCCATTTGATCCTCACAACAACCCTGAGAGGTAGGTGCTGTTATTATCACCATTTTACAGTTGAGGAAACTGAGGCAGGCAGAAATTAAGTGGCATGGCAAGGGACACAGTGTGAGGACAACCAGATTTTAATTCTGGTCCTCCTGACTCCAGGCCCAGCCTTCTATTCACTGCACCATCTGGCTGCCTCTGGGCTAGAAGCATTGCTGTTCTCAAGGCTCTTAGGCTCCCGGTTCTGGGCTCTGGAGGGAGATGGTGGTCAATGTGGTGGTCAAAGTTTGACTTGCCCAGTCCATGCGCCTTCCTTTGTGTCTCCCAGGGTGCCTTGCTGCTTGCTTCTGCTAGGCTGACTTGCCTGCCTGGTGAGTAGCAGTTGGTAGGGATGGCTAGCCCTTTCTCCACAGGAAATGCTTTCTGGGATGATGACTGTTAGGGCTGCTCCGTGTGTATGGCTAGAGTCAGATCTTGGGACAAAGGGCCTCCTTCTCTTTACACTTGGAAGCTGAAGTCAAGCCCCAGATCAGCACAAGACCAGAGGTGTGAAGAAGGGAGGTTGCTCAGCTCTGCAATTTTGAGCCCAGTGAGTGAATGACAGCCAGCCCTAGAGCCACGCCTCTGCATCCACCTCCCTTTCCCTTCAGTACCCCATGACATTCCCCAGGTAGGTGGGAGACCTGGGGGCTGTAGCACGGGCACCAGGTTAGGAGGTGGGGCAGTCCTGGATTTCCCTGGTGCTCCCTCCCTCCCTCTCCTCTGCCAAGGGGCTGAGAATGTTACAAACGGCAGACACTTCTCCTCACACTCCCTTCTCTGCTTCCTCCCCTCTTTCTTCACTTCTACCGTCCTCTCCCCCTCACCCCTCATCTCCCCGTCAGCTTCACTCACCCTTCTCCTTGCCCCTCCTCTTCTCTTTCCTGCCTCCATCCACTGCTCCCAACCCTTGCCCTCTCCCCTCATCCTTTTCTCTCCTCTTTTCCTCTCCCCCTCCCCTCCCCTCCTTCCCCCTTCTCTCCTGTCTCTCATCTTTGCTCTCTTTCTCCTGCTCGATTTTCCTTTTCTTCCTCCTGTTTTCCCTCCCCTTTTTCCCCCTCCTCTTCCTCCTCCACCTCTTCTTCCTCCCCCTCCTCCTCTTGCCTTGGTACCTTCCTATCCCCCCACTATCCACCTTTAACCCTTATGGTGCAGCGTGCGGGGGGCGTCGTGTGCTGCCCGGGCCTCTGGAGTCCCGGCTGGGGAGGGCCAGGCTGGGGCGGGGCTGGGCGGGGCGCGCAGGGCCGCAGGCTCTGGGGGAGGGCCGCGGGAGATGAGCGCTGCCGGGGAGGACGGCAGGTGCAGACTAAGGGACTGACAGACCGACGGGGCCATGGACACGGGCGGTGCGGGGCTTGGCTGCCTTCTGGTCGGCCTGGCCTTCCTGTTCACAGGTGGGTGAGTCTCGGACCCCGGGCGGTTCCCCTGCCTTCCTCGCCCAGCCGCTCCAACTCAGGGCTTGGGGGCAGGAATGTGGGGGGGAGGGGAACATGGGCGAGAACCGAGGGACACGGCTAGGGAAAGGTCCGGAAGAACCCAATCCCGGCCACCCGGAGAGAAAGCAGGACTTTTAATTAGGTAGGGGGACCTGGGCTGCTTCCATCCATCAGAGCTTCAAGCCAGCTCCGGGTGCTGGTGTTCTTTATAGACGTCGAGCATTAGTGAGCAGTCCAGAAACCCAGGGTGGCTAGGGACTTCCAAGACCTCCCCTCTGCTACCTACCTGGCCACTTCAGCCTTCAAGTAACGGGACAAGCCCGATCTTCCCCAGATAGCCCGTTCTGCTCCGGGAGGCTGCTGAATCTCTAGGAAGTTTTCCCCTAACCAGAGCCTGCATCCGCCCCTCCCATGCTTCCTCCCCATCTAGTTCTCAGTTCGGCCCTTAGGGCCCTCAAGGAGAAAACTGACCCTTCTTTATTGGGACAGCTCTTCCAATACTTGACGATCAATCAAAACTTACCCATGCCTGGAAGACTCTGCTGCCCCCCCCCCCCCTCCCTCAGGTGGAGCCACCTCTTCCGGAAGGCTTATCCTGGTCCTCTCCTGCCTCTCCCAGCAGCCAGCGCCTTCCTCTCCGGAATTATCTCCTGTTTTCTCTCTACGTGTAGGTACATAGTTATTTGCATGTTGTTTCCGCCATTAAAATACAGGATGCTCGACATCAGGGACGTAGTCTTGCTTTTCTTTATACTCCCAGTACAGTGCCTAGGACAGAGTAGATGCTTAATGGTGCCTGTTGACTGACTTTGTGTCCGGACAGTCCCCAAAAGGATCTGAGTTACCAAACTGAAATGTTGATGGATACTAGGTCTGCTCGAGGGGGCGGGGGGAGGGAGGGAGCGGTGGCGCGGCGGAGAGAAAGATAGATAGAAAGACAGAGAGACACACAGAGACAGAGACAGAGAGAGATGGCCAGATGCCTCTTGTTCTTGCTGTCTTGGTGACTGGTGAAGGACTGGTCTTCTCTCCTGCCCAACCTGTTTGCATACTCTACTCCAGACCCTGACCTTTTGTAGAATCAGGACCAGGGACAGATCATCAGCAAACTCTCCTCGAGGGATCCCAGCCGCGGAAAATAGGTGCCGCTCAAGGGTCGATATTGGGCCATCTTCTTTTTTGTTGTTTCCTCCCTAAGTGATCTCATTCACTCCCTTGGTCACAGTGGCCACTTCTGTGTGGATACCTCCCAGTCTCCTGGTCTGTATTTACAGCTGCCCGCCTGATATTTCTGCTTGAATATCCTCCTGGCAGCTCAAATTCAATATACAGCATGTGCACCTGGACTCAGCTTCTTTCCCAAACCTTATGCTCTCTTGTTTTCTCTTTTTTTCTATTTCCGTGTCTCCTTCCTTTCTGTAACCTAGGTTCAAAATCTTGGAGTCCTTTGGGTTCCTTACCATCCTTCACCTTTCACATCCTGTCCGTGCTCATTTCTGTTGAATCTCCCTCCATGTTCTTTCCACTTCCATTCACTGCCACCCTAGCTCAGGGCCCTTTCCCACTTGCCTGGACTACTTTAGCCTCCTCATTGATCTTCCTGAATCCGATTTCTTCCCCCTCTAATCTATCCTTCACATGGCTGCCAAAGTAATCTTCCTAATGTATAAATCTGACCAAATAATTCTCTGCTCAAAAGTCTATCATGCCTTCTCACTGTCTCATGAATAAACATAAACTCATGGTCCTGGCATTGAAAGTCCCCCACAGTCTGGCTCCCACTGTCTTTCCCTTGCCCATCTCAGGACTTTATATTGCCTAGCTTGATTATTTGATGTTCTCTTTCTGCCCTCTCCCTATCTCTGCACCTTTTCTCACAGTTCCCCAGGTCTGGAATGAACTCCCTTCCCATGATCCAGCATCTCCATTTGCCAAAGCATTCTCCCTTCCTCCAAAGCCAGTTTGGGCTGGCCTCCTCTGTCTTTGAAACTTGCCCTGTTCTGACATCTTAAAACTCTATGGAAACCTGAGTTGTTGCTAGATCAATATCACCATTCCCAGTCTCCAAACCCATTCCCACCCCCAGTGAAACTATATTCCCAGCCCCAACCCCATGGCTGTTCATCAATATATCAGGACATCATGATCCCATGAATGTGACAACTCCCTTCAGCATTATACAGTAAAAAGCATGTGGACTCTGTAAACAGAAGCTCTGGGTTCAAATCCTGGCTCCACTCCTTCTTTCTGTGTGACTTTAGGTAAATTGCTTAATTTCTCTGGCCCTCAATTCTCTCCTCTGTAAAATTAGAGAGTTAGACCAGACCTCTAAGGTTCAATAAATGATTCCTCCACCAAGACAGATTGTAACTCATCTATAACATAGTTTTCCAGAATTGCCTGTGGCTTCAGAAGAGGTAAGTGGTTTGTCCATGGTCACATAACTAAGAAGTCCACATGCAGAACTGGAACCTAAGTCTTTTTGACTCAAACTCCAGCATTCTATTTACTATCTACACTGCCTCTCTTACTCATAGCTCACATGTAATAAGTATTCATTTAATTGAATGCAATGTTATTTGTAAAGATCCTAAATTTAGAGTTTAGACACACTGAGTTAATTTTTTTAGAACTAGAAGTGACATTAAGAGGCTATTTAGCCCAACTTCCTCATTTTACAGATAAGGAAACAGGTTTATTGAGATTTAAGGACTTTTCTGGGTCACACAGAAAATTAGTGGCAGAATTAAAACTTGGAACCCAGATCTCTTGAATCTTAGCCCTATATCTTTTACCTGTAACCACTAGGATAGTTTATGAATAACAATTACTATTATCATTTTTATTAGGAAATCACTTTACACATTTTTTTTTTTGCTTTTTGGAGGGCAATTGGGGTTAAGTGACTTGCCCAAAGTCACACAGCTAGTAAGTGTGTCAAGTGTCTGAGGCCAGATTTGAACCCAGGTCCTCCTGACTCCAAAGGCCGGTGCTCTATTCACTGCACCACCTAGCCACCCCTACATATTTCCAAGAACTCGTCTCTAATATCCCTTCCAGCTCTATCTGTGCTTTTCTTGTAATTCATAAAAAAAAGATCGTGAATCTCATCAATCTCTCTGGCTACCTGAAGAAAAGATAAATGAGAGTTACCAGTGACTGTATTGCAAATGAACAGACTACAAGGATATCTTCATGGAACTTCGGGGCCTGCAGAAGGAACCATAGAGGTCAGCTGATTCAATCTTTGACTGAACAGGAAGTCTCTTTCCCACTTCCCTGAAAAGTAGCCTTCTAGACTCTACTGGAAGACCTCCAATGAGGTGGGACTTTGCTCCCTTCCAAGGCAGCCAATTCCACTTTGGGTTAACTCTTGTTATTAAGAAGTTTTTACATGACAATAAATTCATATCATATAATCTTTGTAATAACATCCTTTGCTCCTTGATTTGTCCTCAGGGCCAAAGCAGAAATTAATCCCTCTTCTGTCTGGCAATCCTTTGAATACTTGAAGAGGTTATCATTCCCCTACTAAGTAAGTCCTTTCCAGGATAAACATCCCCAGTTCTTTAAATTGTTCTTTATATGCCATGGTTCACAGTGCCTTTACCACCCAAGCTTGGTCCTCTTTGAGAACAACCACCCCAGCTGCCCTCCTTTCAGGATATCTTCCAGTCTTTCAAAAAAGTTGTATCCAGAACTGAAAATGGGTATTTCAGGTGTTGTCTGACTATGGCAGAGCATCTACTCCATTATGGACACTGCCTCTTGTACTAAATCCCATTAGGCTGCACACGGCTTTAGGTATTGTGCCATTGACTCAGATTATGCTTTTTTTGTTATTGTCCAGTCATTTTCAGTCATGTCTGACTCTTCGTGACCCCATTTGGAGTTTTCTTGGCAAAGATATTGGAGTGGTTTGTTATTTCCTTTTCCAGCTCATTTTACAGATGAGGAAACTGAGGCAAACAGGATTAAGTGACTTGTCTAGGGTTACCTAGCTTTTAAGTGTCTGCGGCTGGATTTGAACTCAGGAAGATGAAATTTCCTGACTCCAGGCAAGCCACCAGGCCACCATATCGAGTTTGCAGTTCACTAAAACCTCCTAGATCCTTTTCATGTAAACTGCTGGTTAATTCTGTCTCTCTGCTTCCGTACTTGAGCAGCTGATGCTCTTGAACCCAAATGGGAGAATGTTATGCCCAGAATGTTCTTCTCCACAGGGGCTGGTGGCTCTGATGCAGAGCATCGCCTGTTTGACCGGCTGTTTGAGGGCTATAATGAGATCATCCGGCCAGTGGCCAACGTGTCTGATCCAGTCATCATCCATTTTGAGGTGTCCATGTCCCAACTGGTAAAAGTGGTGAGTCCTGAGGCGTGACTTGATTTCTTAAAGGGAGGGACAAGGGCAAGAGTTTTCCTTGGTCAGTACAAATCTACAAATTTTCTTCCTCTTTTTCTCCATCACTTGACTAGGATGAAGTTAACCAGATTATGGAGACCAACCTGTGGCTGAAACATGTGAGTTACCAATCAGTTGGTGCATGAACTTTACTGGGCACTTTCTACAGCCCCATTCTAGGCAACATCAGGGAAGAGAAAAAAAAGAGAGCTGCCCTTAAGGGTCTCATCTTGTCTGAGGGAAAATGATAAGACACACTGAAATAGGGTGCTAAATAAACCACAGGTGATTGAGCCAAAACAGCCCTTAATTTCGAGGAGCTCACAGTCCAATGGAGGAAAGGACATAGAGACAACTTAATATAAACAAGATATATAGAAGTTATATTGAAGATCATCCATTGAAAGAAGGCACTTGCATTAAGGAGGATGGGTTCTGTTTGAATACCTTCAGTAAGTGAGGAGAATTGACCATTCCACTTAGAGACTGATCTCAGGATTAGGAAACTCTTCCTTAGATTCAGGCAAAATCCACTTGTTTGGAATGGTAATCTGGTTAGAAAAGGAAGGGATTGACACGGGTCAAAGTAATTAAGGAGGGCTTGCAGGAGAGATGGGAACTGGAATAGGTTCTAAAGGGTTGTCCAGATATAAAGAAGGAGAAGAGAAGGAGATAACCTTCCAGGGAAGGTGACCAGAATTAACAAAGTTATGCAAAAGCAGGGAATGAGAGGTAAGTAGACCAGAGGAGGTAGGGGAAAATCAGGATAATGAAGGGATAAGTGTTTCTTTGTGACTTGGGAATCAAAAGCAATCAATCAAGAAACATTTTAAAAGCACCTGCTATGTACTAGGCATTTAAATGACTTTTGGCTTGTGAAATTAATCAACACGGATATATGAAAACTCCCACTGTGTGCATTTAGCTAGGTCCAGGTCAGTGCTTACTGGGGTGTATATGTTGGCGTCCGTCTCTGGGGTACTCAATGATCTCTTGCCCCTGAAATCCACCAGAGGTTACCTGCTTTCAGTTTACTTCAGCAATGACAGAGGAAGGGAGAGGAAATGGTGTAACCTAAATAACCAGAGAATCCATAGGCAGTGGTTCAACTTGGTGTGTATTCAACAATCATTTAATAAATATCTAGTATGTTGATGGCCTTGTGGAGGTGATACCGGAGTGACTAAGGCACAGTCCCTTACCTTCTTGGAGCTTGTAGTAGGGTGGAAGTGGGGAGGTTCTGTAGGTTGTATCACTGCCTAAATCTGTCTGAGACAATTTATGAGCAGAAAAGATTCTTATGTGAAGAGAGGTCCAGATGGCCAGTTTCCCAGCTAACTGGAATTCTCTCTAACACAAGTAATTTCCACTTACATTTCATGGCCATCCAATCCTTTGCACAGTGCCTGGTCCACAGTAGGTATTTAATAAATCCTTGTTGACTTGACTTGACTAATCCCCAAAATTCTCCAGCAAAGTCAGACAAAGGAGTGTAGTTTAAGATTAGAAATTTCTGAATTATGTTAATATTAGCGCACCCTGGAAGAATATTGCTCCCTCTTAACTGCACTTTCAATAGTGTCCAAGTTGCACAAAGAGATTTCTCCTAATTGAATTAAACAAAAACATTTCCATTTGTAGTCACCATGAAACCATTAGTTTCAAGATCAGGCTCCATCCTTGTAACTCATTAAAAGTCTTCTATTCAAAGAAGACAGATTGGGTCTTTGACTCAAGTGAATCCAAGGGGCTCAATATTATCTCAAAATTTTCCAACCAGATGATGTCTCAGCACTCTGTGTATCCATACAGCCTGGCCAGGGGTATTAGACATGACAAAAATAGGCATAAGATGATGCAGGATGTGATAGATGTCCTAATAGAGGTGCCATTTGGTGTTCTGTAAAAGGAGAGAATATTTCCAAATGGGTAGATCAGAGAAGGCTTCCTGGAGAAAGAGGCATTTAAGTTAAGCCTTTGAGAAGGGGCAGGTGTTCAACAGGTTGGGGTGAGGGGAATGTAGAAGGCCATTTCCAGACGGAGGTAATAATAAAAGATGGGAACTATAGCTATAAGTCAGAAGATCCAAAGGAGAACACTTGGATTTATTTAATTTTTTATTAACTATTTATTGTTGTTAAATATTAATTTAATTAATCAATAATGGAGGAAATATTTTATAAATAACCTTTTATTCATTTATATACTTATAAATTAAAATACATAATAAAATAATTTATTTAAATAAATATTAAATATTATTAAATATTTAAAGGCATTTGCATTCTTCTTTCCTACCCCAGTGCCTTTGTCCATGCAGTTTCTGGGCTTAGAATGCCCTCTTTTGCCTGTTAAAAATTACCACCTCCCCGCATCCTTTAAAGCCCAGCACAAAAGTCACCTCCTCCAGGAAGTTTTCCCTGATTCTTTCCACCTTCACCTGCAGTCATAAGTCTGTACTGCCCTTCTCAAATGTGTATATATCTTACTGATTTCCTAGAATGTAGGCTCCCTGAGGGCAGAGATTTTGCTTTCTATAAATGTCATATCTCCCTCAAAACTGAATGCCATGTATTGCATACAATAGGGATAGGGAGAAGAACTATACCTGTGATTTCAATGCTCTAGGGAACCCCCAGGTGAGTAAACTCCCTTCACCAATGTAGTGAAGAGTAAGTGTACACTTTCAGTCTTAGGCTATTGCCTAGAGCACTGAGATGTTGAGGCTTACTCATAGGATAGCTCTATCCACTACCCACCCTAACTTTCAAGGCACATTGTATACAATATTTACTAAATCAATCAGACAACCAAAATTCACTAAGTGTTTATTGTGTGCCAGGCAGAAGCTGGGCTGAGGAAGCACCAGAGATACCAAGAAGGGGGGAAACCCAATCCCTGCCTTCAAGGGGCTTTCATTATAAAGAATATTGACTTTGAACTTCCTTTGACTGGGAGAGAAGGGGAAGTGATGGCATTTTACGCTCTGGTGCTTCGTATACTACAGCTACGCAGATTTCAAAAACACTTGTTTTTGCTCAGAAACAAGACACTGAGGAGGAATGTTTTGGCATCATGGGCTGGGCATTAAGCTTTCCCTTGATCAATGCTGACATCTAGCGGTAACATCTAGGTTTGCTTCAGGGGTACAAATTCTGCAGATCTACGTTTACAGGTTTAGGGGTGCCTCCACTTACACAGTTGATGTGATCCTATAAAAATTTATAGGGACATGAACTTCAATTGTTAGTAAACTGAGTCAAACTGACTCTTAAATTCTGCTTTTTAAAAGGTTTCATTGATGTTATTTTTAAAATTTTCACTCTCTTCCCTTCCCTGCTCCCATTCTCCCCAATCATCAATAGAACTTGTTCCTTTAATTAAAAAAAAATGCAGTATTATGTGTATCAGCTTACAGTCCAAGTCAGCCCATTGTTGGCCGCCATGTTGAGATATGGAAGGTGTATTTCACAATGGATTCTCTGAAGTCCTTGGTCACTGCACTGATCAGAGTTCTGAGGTCTTTCCAGTTTGTTTTCCTTTACACTTACAATATATATACAAATGATGTCATCAAGCAAATTCCTAAAGCTGGAAGAGACCTCAGAAGCTACTGGGTACACTGCCCTTACTTTACTGATGGGGAAACTGAGTCCCAGAGAAAGAACATAACTTGTTTCAGGTGGCACAGGTCATTATCGTCACAAGAAGGGTCTGAGCCTGGTCTTCCAGCTCCTTCCTGCTTACTTAACTCTGTCTCACTTCAGGAAAGTCTTCCCAAGTCTCTTTGAATTCTTAATTTCAGCTTTCCTTTCCCACTGACTCATGTCACGATACTGGGGGTTGCTTTGCATCTCCACCCAGCCTTGTGTCATGGGAAGGGCAAGAGGAAGATCAGGAGGTCAGGGTTCTACCCAACTCAACCTCTCATCAACTCCATGACCTTGACCAAGTCACTTCCTTCTTTTGGACTTCAGTTTTCTCTCCTAAAAAAAAGTAGATTGTACCAAATGACCCATGAAGCTCCTTTCAGCTCTGAAATCCTATGGCTAAATTTCTACGCACCCATTCTTCCCAGTTTCTGACTTATAAGCCAATAGGGCAGTATACCAGGAAGATCTGATGTTTTAAAGGCAAGCTGAGCAAATCTTTCTATAATGTGATGAGGCGCCCTGACTTCTCTTTTCTGTAAATTCGGCTTTCATTCATTGGAATGGATTATAGCAAGGCTGGAAGGGACTTGGAGACTTCTAGGCTAAACTTCTCACTTTACAATGATAGGGGAGGTACCTGCCCACAGAGGGTAGTAAGCATAAGAAGTAGGTTTTGAACCCAGGGCCTGAAGCTCCAAAGCTAATGCTCTTTCTACTCTACCACCTGGGGCTTGGAAAGGAGGCCCCAAGGGATCCCCTCCTGCCTGGACTCTTGCAGTAGCCTGCCTCAAGTCTCTCTCCATTCAAGTTGAAAACTTCATCTTCCTCAACTGCAGGTTTGACCACCCCACCCCCTCCTCATTACAATAAACTCCAGTGGCTCCTATCACCTCTTGGTGCCCAATACCATTCACAGATTCTCCTCCCACTTTCTAGACTTCTTACCCCATCCCCCATGCCTGGAGTGCTCTCCCTCCTCATCTCTGCCTCCGGCCTTCTCTGGCTACCTTCCGGTCCCAGCTAAAACCCCATCTTCTCCAGGAAGCCTTTGCCAACCCCCTCATTACTCCTATTTATCCTGTACAGAGTTTGGACACGTTTGTTTGCAAGTTGTCTCTCTCATTAGACTGTGAGCTACTTGAGCGCAGGCAGGGACTGTCTTTTCTTTTCTTTGTATCCCCAGTGCTTAGAATAGTGCCACACTCTAAAGTAGGTGCTTAACAAATGCTTGGCAACTGATCCATGGCTCAACGTTAGCTGTTTTACCAGAAGCTGTTCAGGAGAGGAGGCAGCCGTGGTGTGGTCTGGAGGAGAAAACATTTGGTGAGATGGTAGTGAGGAGGGAAGACAGTCCAGGCATGGCAGCACCCAATACAAGGGCATTAAGTTGAAAAACCCGAGTTCTAGTGCCAGCTCGGTCACTAATTCAGTTTGCAGTGAATTATGGGAGGTTCCCTCCCCTTTTCAGGGCCTCTGCTTCCTCATCTGTCATTTGGAGGAATTAGATCTGATGATCTCCAAGGCTCCTACCTGTATCCATGTTGGAAGGCCCCTTCTACCTCTGGCCTTCTCAGCTTTTCCACTACTGTCATTCTGCTTTCATTGTTCTCAGGGCCCTTCCAACTTGGACATTCTGTCTTCTACATTCTAAAAGCCCTTCCAGATAGGACATTATATGTTCTAAGAGCCCATCAAGCCAGGATATTCTATGTTCTACATTCCAAGAGCCCTTCCAGGCAGGATATCCTATGTTCTAAGGATACTTCCAACTAGGACTTTCTGTGTTCCAAGAATCCTTCTAGGCAGAACATTGTATGTTTTAAGAGTGCCTTCTATGTTCTATGATCCGGATTAGGCATCCCACCTTTGGCCTTCTTACTCATGAACCACGGAAGGGACAGTTCTATAATGGATCATTACAGAGATGCCCAGATGGCACCTGGCAAATGAAACGGTGATTACCAAGAATCAGCAGGATTTCATCAAGTCAAACCTTATTTCCTTTTTTGATAAGGTTCCCAATCTGGTAAATGATGGAAATAGTGTAGATAAAGTTTTACTCAGATTTTAGAGAAAAACAAAATACAAAAACCTTTGTTAAAGTATGACCCACCGTGTTTGTGGAGAAGGTAGAGAGATGAGACAAGACAACAATCCATCTAGGATTCAGAGTTGACCAAACAGCCAGATGCAAAAGAAAAGTGGTTAATGGTTCAATGTAAACATGGCAGGAAGTCTCCAGTGGAGTGTCCCAGGGATCTGTGCTTGACCAGTGATGTCTCACATTTTTATCAACGACTTGGACAAAGGCCTAGGTGGCATGCTGATCAGATGGGCAGGTGACCCAAAGCTGGGAGGGATAGCTAGCCTGCTAGACAGCAGAATCAGGATGCCAAAAGGTCTCGCCAGTCTAGAGCATTGGACTGAACCCAATAAGGTGAAATTCAATAGGCATAAATGTCATCTTACATTTGGGTATAAAAACATCAACCACACAAGTATGAGATGGAGGAAGCAGGCTTAGAAAAAGTTGCTCCAAAACAGACTGAGAGGTTTTAGTAGATTGCAAGCTCCATGGGAGTCAGCAGTGTGGTGGGGCAGCCCCCACCGAAAGCTCATGCAGTCTTGGACTTTGTTCAAAGGGGCAGAGGTTCAGGATGAGGGAAGTATTGATGCCACTGTCCTCAGGCCTCATCACCCCTGCTTTAGAGGGTTGTGTTCACTTCTGGGTGCTACGGTTTAAGAGGACATTGGTAACCTGGCGAGTGTCCAGAAGAGCCCAGCAGGGATGGAGAACGGACTCAGGCAGTGAAAGAAGGGGTTCTGATCCTGTGTCTGTGGATTTGTTTTGGAAAAAATATTTTTCTAACTCTATTTCATTGCAGTTGGTTTTCATCCTTTATGTTGCTCTTTTTAAACTTAAGGACATTATTCTGACAAGGATCCATAAATTTAAGCAGATGGCCAACTCGTTCTATGACACAAAATCAACTAAGAGCCAGTGGGTCAAAGGAACCCTCATATTGGGAAAGCCAGCAGCTCCATCAAGTCTTTGTCATATGGGGGAGGGGTCAGATTAGTTCTTTTTGGCTTCCAGGGCAGAACCTGGCTGGACCAATGGGTAAAAATTGCAGATTCAGCTTAGGGATGAAGAAAAACTCCAAGGGAAGGAGAGCTTTCCTAAAAAAATGGCCAGCCTCGAGGGGCGGGACGCTCTCCCTCCTCGGAGGTCTTCGAGCAGAGGCTGGATGTTATGGGTGAGATTTTTTTTCATCTATGGGTTTAATTAAATGGCCGCTGAGGTCCCTTCCATCTCACAAATTCTGCGGTTCCTTGAAAGGCACCCAGTAGGACTCTTAATCCCAGGTAATTTCTCCCATTAGGTATCAGTGAGTGAAAAGTCTGAGGCTGAAGCCTCTGTCTGTTTGGGGGGAGCAGGGCCAGCCTCACCCAACCCTGATCTCCTTCCTGTTGCCACAAAAAGGTCTTTTAAAATAATAGCCACACAGCCTGCAGACAGGGCAATTTATCCTTGTTAGATTAAGGCCAGTGACATCAGAGTCCATATATACTCCTTCCAGGGGAGATACTGCCCAGAGCTGCTGTCAGACAAGAAATACTGTCCTGACCTACCAATAACCCCTCTGTGCCATGCCAGGACCCAGCTGTCGCTGTACTCTCCTAGGCTTTTTATATCGCAAGGATTTCTCTGACCTCAGAAGCTTGAACCACAGGGCAGACGTGCCCTTTGTCAACCTGACCCAAGACTCTCAGAGCCTGGGGTCGTGGAGGCTGTTTCAAGCAGCTCTTCTCTTGAGGTGTCCCAGCTCAGCGGGGCAATCATAGCCTCCTCCTCCCAAATAAGAAGAATCAATCAGCAAGCATTTATTAAGCATTGACTGTTTACCAGGCACTCTGTGCCAGGTGCTAAACAAATACAAAGAATGAAACAGTCCCTCTCCACAAGGAGCTGACATTTTAATGGGGGAACTACAAGAAACAGCTATCTAAGTGCATACAAAACAAGTATAATGAGTATATGAATATATGCAAATTAGCTAAATACCAGAACATGGGGGGCAGGGCACCAGCAGCAGGGACCAAGAAAGGCCTCATGAAGGTGGTACTTGAGATGAGTCCTGAAGGGAAAGAAGGAGGAGAGGAGGGAAGGCATTGCTAGCGTGCAAAGTCACAGAGGTGGGAGATGAGATAGAAGCTGAGCAAAGCCATATGGGGATAGTAGCAGCAATATGAAAGGGAAGGGGAAGAAGGTAGCACACATGCAATGTTTGGGAGGGAGGGGAGACTCAAGGCCAGGGATGATCCCTGAAGCCTGGGAAGACCCCCAAGGAGGTCAGTTATTTTCATATCCCTCTCTCTCCTTTGTCTCAGATCTGGAATGACTACAAGCTAAAGTGGAATCCGGCTGACTACGACGGGGCTGAGTTCATGCGCGTGCCCTCCCAGAAAATATGGAAGCCTGACATTGTGCTATATAATAAGTAAGGGCACTGGGCTCAGGGAGCATGGATTTAGGGACTCAGAGGTCCCCTAGGACCACCCTCATCTCACAGATAGGGAAACTGAGACTGGGGTGATTTGGCAAAGGCAGATTTTGAATCCAGGTTCTCTGATTCCAAAGTCATCATTGTTCCACTGAGCATCACTAGAAGTTTGGGGGAAGCCAATGACCCAACCCATTGTAGTCTCTGAATCAATCAGGTGACATGTCCTTATGCCAGTGGAAGGCAATCTCACAGCTTAGAACAGACCTCTATGGAGCAAGAAAGCCGGGATATAAGAAAAGGATTCAGGACCCCCAGGAGCCAGGAGGCCTGGAATTCAGGTCATGGGGCTGGGGTGCATGGGGTTACGTGGTGGGCCAAGTCATGCAGGCTCCCAGTGATCAGAGCCCTGGGTTTGAAACCCAGCTCCCTCTCAGCTCCCAGGCCAATGTTCTCAACACCACCTTACATTTAGTAGCTCTGTGATCCCAGGTAGATCACTTAAACCCTCTGAGCCTTAGTGGGCTCATCTGTCAAATGGGACTGAATGATACCAGCAGTGCCTACCTCAGGGGTATGTGGCAAAGTCCAAATGACATAGTGTATGTAAAGCTACTTTGGGCACACCGTAGGTGCTTATACGCATATATTTGTAGAGACATATCCGTATGTAGATATATCTACCTATCAGTACCTATATGTGTATGTATGTGTGTGCATATATACATGTGTATGTGTGTATTGTATATACTTGGATATATGTGTATATATACACATATACATACACACATATATGTACATATACATTCCTATATGCAGACATGTCTATAGCCTCTCAGGTGCCAACCTGCCCTGGTGAAGGAGACCATGTGTGTGTATACACATGCATATAGTATATCCGTGCACATATGTGTATATATATGTATGTACATATGTGTGTGTACACTGATATCTACAGATATCTACACATACACACAGAGCTATGGATGTCACACACACAGGCTGTCCCAAAAGTCTTGATGTAATTTTAAGCTTGAGCTGAACCACACAGGATGTCTGTGTGTCCGTGTGTGGAGCCAGCTTCAAAGTTCATGAAGTAGTTTATATACTTGATCTCATCGGAGGGTCATAGCAACCCCAGGATGGAGGTAGCTGGTTGGATTAGTGACCTCTTAAGTTCCTACCAGTTCTATATGTGTGTATGTGTATGCATATGTATCTACACATCTATTTTACCCCAGATCTGTGATTACATGCACACACACACATAATTTTAACTGGACCTGGGATTCTACTGGTTTAGGGAATGACAAATGAGGTTGGTACTTGCTCCCCATTTCATCATCTGGGGCACTGAGAAGTGCCGTAGCTTACCAAGGTCACACAGCCAGTGTATGTCAAAGACTTGAACCCTTCTTCCTGATTCAATGCCAGTTCTACCCATTATACCACACTGTCTCTCTTAAACCTCAATGCATCATTTAAATGTTACTTAATATCATATGCTAAATGACCACCACACATCCACCATTCCCCCCGCCCTCCACCCTGTGAATTCCCCCTAACCTGCAATGGGTGAACGAACTCCTTCATGGTCCCTGGAAGTTGGCAAGAAATTCTCTTGGATTCCAAGAGGTAACAAGATTTAGTTGGAAAGAGAGTCTTCTGAGAATCAGAGAACTCAGGTTCCAGATCAGGCTCTGCACTGACTACATTGCTTTGGGTAAGTCACATGCCTTCCCTTCTTAGGGTCTCAGTTTCCTCATATGTAAAATGAAGAGGTTGAATGATCAGCTCTGACCTGGACAGTCCTGAGATGGGGAAGGAAAATCCTGAGCATGCTCCTGCTCTAGCTCAGAGGACGTAGACGTCCAAGGGGGAGCCTCTCCGTGGCTTACCAAGGCCTCCTGGCTCTGACCCATAAGGTCATATCCTGCATTTGAAGGGGCCATAGAGGCCGTCTTCCCCAACCCCTCACTTCACAGATGAGGAACATGTACACAGCCACACAGCTAGTGTTAGAGGCAATATTTGAACCTGGCTCTTTCTTGAGCTCTGACATTGACTAGCTGTGTGACCCTGAGACAAGCACTTAACCTTTCTGAGTTCTAAGCTTCTAAGCAGTTCACCCTATTTCTCTTCTCCGCATCATGGCCCAATTTGTCACCAGAAGAATGTCTATTAAGTGACAACTGTTCTTTGTCCAGAACCAGCTGTGAAACCACCTACTACAGCCTACAGGTGTATAATTTGCATTAGGGGAGGCAACACCTTTGCCTGGGAAATCCCAGACTATTTGGTGTAGCCAAGTCCTATTGACTTGGGCAGCCCAGTCAGCCTCTATTCATGTTTCTCAGCAGAAAGCTTGGCCTGGGACAGTCTGGATTATTTTCTTCCAGAAAGAAGTCCTGACTTTACATCCTGAGCCTTTTGAGATCTTGCCAGAGGCTCCAGAAGAAATTCCTGGTGCATAGAAGGCATGGTTCCCCAGGACTGCTGCTGCCTCCCATCTGGGCCAGGACAGCCTAAGTGGGCCACCCACAGGTTAGACATACCTGACCCGGGGTGAGTCCTGGAATGTGGGTCATAGGATCCCAGATTGACAAGAGGATGGAACTTCACAGACCATCTAGTCTAACCCCTCTTTTCACATAGGAAGAGACTGGGGCACAGAGAGGTTAGGTGACTAACCCAACGTCACATAAGTAGTAATCATCAGATATTGGATTTGAACTCAAGTCCTGTGACCCCAGACTTTCCCAGACCACTCCTGGGTTTAAAGGAAAATTTTGGAACAGGATCAGTAAGCCTCTTTTCACAACAAAAAATTGCTGCCTGTGCCATATATTTCTTGGGGTGTTTTTTGCCACATATTTTTAATAATTTTGTACTTCATGTTTTAGAGAGGGAAATAGTACAGTTCCTTACAAAATGCTCACTCGGATCACTCGGAAGATCAGGGACCCAGAGAGAATGCTTTTGGGAGGGCTGCTCTAATCTAACCCTCTCCTTTTCCAAAAGAAGAAACTGAGGCCTGGAGAGGAACCAGTGAGTCAGTGGCAGACCTGGTGTCCTAACTCCCAATGGGAGGCAAGTACTACAGAGACCTCTCCAGACGTCTACCTAGCAAGAGCAACAGCCACAACAGCAAACATCGCTATCAGACCATCTCACGTTTCTACACTCGTAGGAAGGTTTACAAAACACTTTGTGTACATTCTCTCATTTCAGCCTCAGAACAGGCCTAAGACATAAGTTCTACAAATATCATTCCCATTTTATAGATGGGAAAACCGAGGCCAAAAGAAGTTAAGTGACTTGGCCAAGGTCACACAGCTAGGAAGTGTCAGAGGTAGAATTCAAACCCAGGTCTCTTCCACCACCAAGCACAGATAGTCTTCCATTCACTGTAGAATACTACCTCTTTGCAAAAAGAACACACTTCTTCTGTGATTGCACACTTGAGGCGGTTAAACCGGAACTTAATAAAGTATTGTTATCAGGGCCATTGTTATCTTGGAGGGATGTGGGAGCCCAAAGTCAACCCTGGGACAAATCACATTGTGTGTGTATGTATGTATGTATGTGTGTGTGCATGCATGGGTACATGCATTATCGTCATATATTATAATGTTATATTAATATGTTATAATACTATATATTAATTTTCCACTTGAGAGTTTTATGATGTTTTAAGATTTGCAAAACACTCACTTCACACAAGTGCAGGAGACAGGCAGCATTTAGGAATTAGGATGTCAGTATCCTGTGTTTCGACCAATCAATAATCATTCTGTTTATACCCACGTTCTCTGATTCACAGGACTTCACAGGTGGAAGCAGGGTGTGCCGATATCTGTTTAACAACAGGCTCTTGGTAGGGGAATGGGGGAGCAGGGTAGGGAGAGTAATGTACTCAGGTCACACCATTTTATTATTAACATTTTTTCCATTACATTCTTAAGTCTAGACCATCAACAATTCAAGCCCTGATTTGTAGTGTTTGCCAATTTCTTAAGATATAAGTGCTCAGACAGAAAATTTAACAATCAACTCTAGCAAGCCAGAATGAACTGGTTCCAGCACATTCTTGATCAGAATGGGCTTCAACAGCCATCTAGTCCCATAAATGACCCCAAAAGAATTGCCACCTCTCCACTAGTAACCATCTCTAGCCTGTGCTCAAAGACCTGCCATGTTTCAGGCATTTCCAATGAAACACAATGTCCGCTAGAAACCCTTACCATTATTATAGCCAATTTCCAATCACCCAGAACCTTGGGAAACATATTGCTCTGGATAATGGGGGTTTTCCAACAGCTGTGAGTTTACCTCTTTGATCAACAAAACATGAATTTATTGAAGTCTCTATTACGTGCCTGAGGACACAAGGAGAAAATGAAATAGCTCTTGCCTTCAGGGAGCTTGCATTCTATTTGGGGGAAGCAACACATAAGTAAAAACAAAACATATCTAAAGTAAATATAACTCCCTGGATTCTTAAGAAGACCCTGAACACAGTTTCACATTTTTTCCCATTGGTATAGAGTTTTATTATGGAGTTTGGCTTGTTGTTGGGTCGTTTCAATCGTGTCTGACTCTTCATGACCTCATTTGGAGTTTTCTTAGCAGAGATGCTAGAGTGGTTTGCCATTTTCTTCTCCAGCTCATTTTTACAGATGAGGAAACTGAGGCAAACAGAGTTAAGTAACTTACCCAGGGTCGCACAGCTAGTAAGTGTCTGAGGCCAGATTTGAACTCAGGAAAATGAGTCTTCTTGACTCTAGGCTGGGAACTCAATCCACTGCACCACCCAGCTGCCCCTATTTTTTCTAAAAACATTCAACAAAATATTTGTTCAAAATTAAAAATGAATAAAAGTCGGTTGAGAGGCTGGGCCACATTGTGATTCCTTCCTGTACTCCTTTTGTCCTTACAGTGCAGTTGGGGATTTCCAAGTTGACGACAAGACCAAGGCCCTGTTGAAATACACAGGAGAAGTTACCTGGATGCCTCCCGCCATCTTTAAGAGTTCATGCAAAATAGACGTGACTTACTTCCCATTTGACTACCAAAACTGCACCATGAAGTTTGGTTCCTGGTCCTATGATAAAGCCAAAATTGACTTGGTCCTGATTGGCTCCTCTATGAACCTCAAAGACTACTGGGAGAGTGGCGAATGGGCCATTATCCATGCACCTGGGTACAAGCACGACATCAAATACAACTGTTGTGAAGAGATTTATCCCGACATCACTTACTCTCTCTACATCAGGCGTCTGCCTCTGTTTTACACCATCAACATGATCATCCCCTGCCTGCTGATCTCTTTTCTGACAGTGCTGGTCTTCTATCTGCCCTCCGACTGCGGGGAGAAAGTGACCCTCTGCATCTCCGTTCTCCTGTCCCTGACTGTCTTCCTCTTGGTGATCACTGAAACCATCCCTTCCACATCTCTGGTCATCCCCCTGATTGGAGAGTACCTCCTGTTCACCATGATTTTTGTTACCCTCTCCATTGTCATCACTGTCTTTGTTCTCAATGTGCACTACCGCACGCCCAAGACTCATACGATGCCCCAGTGGGTGAAGACCATATTCCTGAACTGGCTGCCCAAAATCATGTTCATGGCCCGACCCGCGAGCAGCGAGGAGGCTTGCCAAAAGTCCAGGCCTTTCTCCAGTGCCGAGCTCTCCAACCTCAACTGTTTCAGGGGCACAGAGGCAAAATGCTGCAAGAGAGGTTCGACGTGCCAAGATGGGACGTGTGGTGTCTGCCGCCACCAGAGGGTCAAGCTCTCCAACCTGAGCTCCAACCTTCCAAGGAGCTCCAGCTCAGAATCTGTGGATGCCATGCTCTCCTTCTCGGTTCTGTCCCCAGAAATGAAAGATGCTATTGAGAGCGTCAAATACATTGCTGAAAATATGAAGGCTCAGAATGAGGCTAAGGAGGTAAGAGTGGCTTTTGAGGCTTCTTCCCCATCGGCAAGATCTGTTAGCATTTTGTAGAGCGCAAGCACCTTGAGGGCAGGGGATACTCTTATATAAATTTTTACTTCTCTCTCCTGCCTCACCCCACCCCAGATCTGAGAACATGCTATACACACGTTAGGCATTTAATGTGTGAATGAATTTTTAAAAACCATTTATTAAGTGCTTATTGTAAATGAAGTAGCGCTAAGAACTGAGGATACAAACAGGAAAAGAAGATGGCTCCTGATCTCAACAAGCTCACACTTTTATTGGGGAAGACAACTTGGGTAAGTGAATTGAGCCTCATGGTAGATGGCAAGGCCCAAGAGTCCTAAGGATGTATCAAGAAAGAGAAGTCTTTCACCATTGGGAAGAGGGAGCTCTGGCATTGATAAAGCACTTTGAGGTAGTGAGAGGTACAAAATCCTTTACAAGCATCATCTCGTTTGAACCTCACAACAATCCTATGAGGGAAGTGCTATTATGCCCATTTTACAGATGAGGATCCTTATAAAGAGAGTCCAGCACTCTGACATCAAGGAGAAGGCAGAATAACTCAGTTTTTATTTTGTTTCCCTTTGCTCAACCAGGGAGAATGGTCTTCCTGCTGAGGAGAGCACAACAATGTTTAACAGGGAATTGAAACCTCAGATAAGTGAGGATGTGCTAAGGTAGATAACAGTGACATGGTCCAAAAAATTGTCGACACGTATCATTTCACATGATCCTCACAACACTGGCGAGTAACCCCACCTTCTCGCTTGGGAGAATATACAGCACACCACTCTGAATTCTCATTCTGTAGGTCATCACCCAATCATAGAGACAGAAGCAGAGTGATGAGATGGTGAGATTCAAAGGTGGTCTCTGACAAAATCCAAAAGTCAACCAGTTGGCCCTTCTCCCACAAGTGACAAGTGGAAGGAGGGTCAGATTTGTTTGAAACTCCTACAAGCTACTTATTACCTATGTGGTCGGGGGCAGGAGGGGGGCGGGGCAGGAAGTCAGCTCATCTCTTAGATCCAAGGTTTTTTCACCTATAATATGATCTCCATTATATAATCGACTGACTATATTGACTAATAAGCATTTAAATGCTTACTATGGGGCAGATGCTGTGATGGGCATCAAGGACACAAAGAAAGGTAAAAACACAGTTGTTTCCCTCAAAGATCTTCCATCCTAATGGTGAATGCAACATGTAAACAATTGTGTTCATATAAGATATTTGCAAGTCATGGGTAGCAGCCTCTGGGGGACTGGGGAAAGTCTCCTAGCATAGGTGATGGTGGAGATGAGTCTTGAGGAAAACCCAGGAATCCAGGATGCAAAGGGAAAGGGGGAGAGAATTCCAGATGTGGGGAAGAGCTGGTGAGATGGACATCGAAATGGACATGGAAAGTTCAGTACAAGGAGCAGCAAATTGGACAGGGCTGAGGGATCATAGAGTAGGGTAGAGCAGAGATTAGTGTAAGAAGGTCCAGGTGTGGAAGGGTCAGCTTTGGCAGGGGTTTGAAAGTCAAACAGAGCGTGGAGGTAGTAAAGAGTCATCCGAGCTTAATGGGAAGGGAGGAGGGGAAGGAATAGGGAAGAGATTTTCAAACTAATTGATTTAACATCCGGCTCTGCATTCATTCTGCCCCCATATTACCCAAGTCATTTCTGCAATCTTACAAGATGTTTTTGCCTTCAAAATTAATTAGTTCAGCCTTAGGATGCTTAATAACAAGGAGCTGATTACTAGACTAATCCCTGTTCCTAGCACAATGTTCAGAATGGATGTTTGTTTTAAAAAAAAAAAATTTCCTGCATGTTCTTGGGTTTGGGTGTGAAAGTCAAAGAGAAATCTGTTAGCACTGAGGAGATGAGGAGCTAATTAGGACTCTTGGCTTTTCTGAGCCAGGAGTCGCCTTATAAAAAGAGTCCAGCACCGATCACTTTCCTAACTGAGCCCCAGGCTGGTTAGCTGGTTTGCTCAGTTCACACTGCTCACCAGAGGCGCAGGTGAGATACAAACCCAGGCTTCCTAACTTTCCCTCCAAGGTTCTTTCTACTCTACCAGCTGGTTTCTAGAGCTTTCTGTAACCGATTACTTGCCAAGTTTTGGTCTTGAAAAGTTACTTCCAAATTTATGGGTAGAATTCCTTTACAGCTAACTCATCCGCAATTCTACTCGTATCCATGTGTTAGAAACAGTTTTCTTTTTGATCAAATTATCTAATGGTTTATCTGTTTTATTAGTTTTTACTAGAGGCAGCTGGTAGAACAGAGTGCTAGGCCTGGAGTCAGGAAGACCTGAGTTCAAATGTGACCTCAGATACTTACCAATTGTGTGACCCTGGGCAAGTCACTTAACCTCTGCCTCAGTTTCCACAACTGTAAAAAGGGGGATAATAATAGCACCTACTTCTTGTGGTTGTTGTGAGGATCAAGTGAAATAGTATTTACGAAAAGCAACGAGCATAGAATCTGGTTCATAGTAGGCTCTATATCAATAATTATTCACTCTCACTTCCCTTTTCAAAAAAATCAGTTCCAAATTTTATTAATTTAGTTTTTTTTGTTTTTAATTTTGGTTATCTCTCTTTTGATTGTCAGAATGTCTATTTTTTATATGTTCGTGTTTTTTTTTAATTTGTTGCTTTTCTGTGTATTTTTTCTTTTCATTGCTATGTCCAATTCATTGATCTCATCTCTCTCTCTTTTCTTGATGGGTATTTAGAGACACAAATTTTCCCCTAATATTTTCTTTCCTCACGTTTCTTAAACTAGACTATCTGGGTGGAGTATTCCTGTTGACTTCAGTGGGGGCTCTCTTCTTGTTAGGATCTGGTGTGGCTTGGGAAGAGATGAGAGACAGGCCAATTGTTCATCTGAAGGACAGTGAGAGATAATGCTATTCAGCAAGCATTTGTGAAAGCACCTACTGTGTGTCAGGCCCTAGAGAAAGCAAAGACAAAAATTATATAGTCCCTGCCTTCAGCAAGTTTGTTCCTACTGGCACAACACACTACGAATGTAGGTATCAGATATGTTTCGAGCCCTGCTGTCAAATTCAAATAGAAATTTAGAAAACTACAAATTAATGTTATTTATGTTGCATCACTTTTTATTTATTTTAAATATTTTCCAGCTGCACTTTTAAATGGTTGTGGCAGCACACAGGAGTTTGACACCTCTGGTTTGGAGAACTCTGGACCAGGAAATTCCTACCCATGCAGATCAGCACTTCCTCTGAAATTTAGTCTTAGAGTGACCTGGGCCAATGAAAGGTTAAGTGACTTGCCCAGAGTCACATAGCCAGGATATGTCAGGGGCAGAATTTGAATCTGTCTTTCTATCCACAATAGCTTATGGCCTCACCAAAATATAAAATTGAATTCCAGTTGCTTCCAGTAGTATCTGACTTTTGGTGCCCCCATTTGGGGTTTTCTTGGAAGCAATACTGGGATGGTTTGCCATTTCCTTCTCTAGCTCATTTTACAGATGAGGAAACTGAGACAAAGGGGGTTAAGTGACTTGCCCAGGGTCACCCAGCTAGTAAGTATCTGAGGCCAGGATTTGAACTCAGGAAGATAAGACAGGTATTCTATTTATGGCACCACCTAGCGGCCCCAAATACAAGATACATACAAGATAATGGGGGGGGAGTGCTAGACTGGAAGAGTCAGAATTTGAACTCATGGTCTTGACTGCAAATCCTCCATCATTTAAGATCATAGTATCAAAAATAGCTTTCAGACAAAAAACTTTGGCCCTTTCTATGAATTATCTTGCAGCCACTAAAGCAGATAATTAGACCTTTACAGCTATTGCACCTGAAACCCAGAGGGAGCAAAAGAATTGATTTTCAGGCAGGCTCAAAGGCTCTTTTCATTGTACAACTAATTGAATCCCTCAATGACATGCTCCTGCTGTTGGGATGGGGTAGTCTCTTTAAATTCACTTGTTTCCCAAGCTTGAGCCTCTTCCATCCCTTGTTTTTTCCTTCTGCCTTGTCTAGGAGGGTAATTAAAGTACCAATGACTTCCTCCTGATTTCAAGGGTTGAGTCGATGCTGGATCGGGCCCAATTAGCCAAGCTCTCTCCAGGCTTCCACTTGACATTAATTACTATTTGTGGTTCAGTATCAGAGCAGCAGAGCCCTGGCTTTTCACATTCCTGCTGTCCCTTTGAGTGCGAAGGTGACTTCGGATGGGAGGGCCACAGAGGGAGGAGGGTGTTAACCCAGCCTTCAGAATGGCAGTGAACTTGCCGTGGTCGGGTCCTACCATTGAAGGATGAAGTGACAGACTCAGTTTCTAGTTTTTGTTCATTGGAATCTGTAATTTCATTGGTGATTCCTATGAGGAAACTCTCTAACTCAGGTGATCTTAACCCAGGCTCCCTTTAAGGGCTTAAGGGATCCATGTGGAGATTTTAGGAGAGTCTCTAAATTTGTTTTTAAAGGATATTCTGATTATTTCAACATAATTGGCTTACTTTGTAATACTATGTATTTTACTTTATTCATTTAAAAACATGATTCTAAGAAGGGGTCCAGAGGTATCCCAGGCTGACAAGGAAACCAATGACATCAAAAAAGGTTAAGAACCCCAGTTCTGACCAATGTAAGGTAGTAAATGTTCTGTTACTTAGAGACTTAGACCCCAAGAAAGGAAAGACTTGCCCAGGGTGATTCAGCCCTGTGTCAGAGGTGGTCCTTGAACCCAGGTGTCTCGACTCTGAGGTGGACTCTCTATCCCCTGTGGCCTCTGGCAGATCTCTATTAGCATCTAAAAACCCATCCTCCTGCCTCTTCAGTCTCCTTAGACCTCCCTGCACATGTGATCTGGGACCAGGGACACCAGACTCCCTGCTCCTTTCTCTGAGCGAGTCCTCTGGCTATCAGGCATCTGGAATGCTCTCACTCCCTGGCTCTCCCTTCCAGCTCCTCTGGCTTCCTCCAACTCCCAGCAAAAATCCCACCTTCCCTAGGAGGCCCTTCCCAATCCCCCTTAATACTCCTGCCTTTCTCCTGAGGACGATCTCCGATTTAGCCTTTCTGCATCTGGTTGTCTGTATGTCACGTCCCCATTAGACAAGGAGCTCCTTGAGGGCTGGGCCTGGCTTTTGCCTTTCTTTTCATCCTCAGCCCTTAGCACAGGGCCTGGCATAGAATAGGTGCTTGATAAATGCTAATTATTGATAAAATGGCAACTGCTACAAGATTTCTGCTGGATGACACAGAAGAGTTTCAGAGTCCACATTCATGGTGCAATTGAACAAAGAGCTAGATTGGGGGTCACAGGAGATGGGTTCAAACTCTGGTCCTGCCAATTATTTCTGGCAAGTTAATTAACCCCTCAGGGTCTCAGTTATCTAATCTGAAAAAGGAGGGGGCTAGACGAGGTGACCTCTGAGGCCCCTTCCAGCTCCAAACCAATTATCCTGGGGTCACAGAGCTAATATCGACCCTTTCTTTCATTATCGAATCTTGAACTTCACTAATAGTTGTGGGGTTAAAACCATGTGCCTCAGTGTCCTCAACTGTAAAATGGGGTCAGTAATAGCTCCCACTTTCTAGGGTTGTGATGAGCCTCAAAGGAGATGTTTGCCAAGGGCTTAGCTGGCACACAGTAGGACCATAAGCTCGCTGTTTTCGTGATCATTATTTCCATGAACCTTTCTCACTTCCCAGCTTCCCTATTGGTCCCTGGGGCCTGCTATCTTCCCCAGCACCCAGGCCTGGTTCAGACCCTCAGCCCCCGTCACTTGGACTGGGGCAGTTCCCTAACTGATGTCCACCCCATTCAGCTGCCTAAAGCACAGGTCTGATCATGTCTGCAGGCTCCGGTCACCCCCTATTCCCCCTAGGATCAAACATAAAATCCTCTGGCATTGAAAACCCTCCCTAGCCCGGCCTCCACCTACCCTTACGGTCTTTGTGTACCTTACTCCCCTCCCCACACACTATGATCCATCTATACCAGCCCCGCCACTGTCATTGTCGCTCACACCCATGCATCTCCCGCCTCCATGCCTTTGTCTTGGCTGGCCCCCGTGGCTGGAATGTTCTCCCTCCTTGCCTCCTCCTCCTCCTCTTAGGCCTTTTCTGGACCCTCCCCACTCAGGCCTCTCCTCTGACATCATTTTGGATTCTCTCTCTCTACATGATGCCTCCACATTAGAATGTGAGCTCCTCGAGGGAAGGGCTTGCTTAGCACGGTAATTGGCATGCAGTAGGTACTTAATAAATACTTATTGACTAAGTCAAAATGTTACTATAAGGAAAAATTTCTTCTTTTAAAAAATATCTTATTTTTGATAACTTGGGGGGGGCGGGTTTCCATCGCCTTCATTTCTGAATGTACTCCAGACCTCCCCTACTCAGCAAGCCATTCCCTATAACAAACTTTAAAAAGAAAAGCAATTTAACAAACACATTAACCGTGTCCAACAACAGAGGCCATCTTCTCCACCTACGGTCTCTCATCTGTGAAAAGATGGAAGGGAGGCTGATTTTCTTAACTCTTCTCTAGGACCAAACCCCGTCATTAAAATTACTCGATTTTCTGTTTCCAGACATTTCTTCTTAATAAATCTTTTGCTGTCTACAGATCCCTATGTTTACCATTGGGGGATACACATAGTTTAGCTAAGACATAGTTCTTGCCTTCATGAAGCTTATAGTCTAGTGAGGGATATGACACAAATACCTAAATGTCACAATACAAAACGATTCATGTGTGACAACTGCACAGGGGTGTGTGGGGCAGGAGCAATGTCCTAACCCCTACCCCCCAGCAAGTTAGGCTAGCTTTTCCTTAAAAGGCATTGAGACTTCCTTGAGATTTGGTTGGCTCATGTGACTAAAGGCTTAGACCATTGACATCACCTCCTCATCCCATGAGTACAAAGCAACCAGGAGAGGTCTCTGGGGCGGGGCTGGTGCATCAGGATGGATGCCTCAAGCAAGGGAACTGCTCAGCTGACTCAGCTTGAGGTGTCTTCAATGCCTTTCCTTGTTCCTGCTATAGTTAAGGAAACCTCTTTCTTTCTTAAATGCTGGATGACCGATGAGTGTCACTGTTCATCATAGATAGAGAGTTAGACTTAGAATCAAGAAAATTTGAGTTCAAATCCATCCTTAGAGATTTAGTATGACCCTGGGCAAGTCACCTTACCTCTGCCTCAGTTTCCTCATCTGTCAAATGGGGATAATAACAGCATCTACTGCCCAGGGTTGTTTTGAGGACTGGATGAGATAACACCTGTAAAGCACTTTGCAAACCTTCAATTGCTACATAAATGCTAATTATTGCTATGTTGAACCTATATGACCGGGACCTGGCAAGTCAGTTCCAGACCAGAACAGGACACAAAGAGCTATGTAAGGCCCAAAGGGAAAAAGTCATCACCAGTTGGAAGAGAAGCAGAGATCAGGGAGGGCTTATGGGAGGAGGAAGACATTCTGCTTCTTAAATTTTGAGACCAAACTGAGTTTCTCTTGGTCTTCATGTTTCCACTTGTGTTTTTCAGATTCAAGATGATTGGAAGTATGTTGCCATGGTCATCGACCGCATTTTCCTGTGGGTTTTCATTCTGGTTTGTATTTTAGGAACAGCAGGGCTGTTCTTGCAACCTCTGATGACTGGAGATGAAGTGTAGCCACAGGGTGACGTGGATCAGGAAACTGTTCTGACTCTCCCCACTAAAGCTCCATCTGCTGTTGTTCCATTGTCCAAGAGCTCACTCTGTCCTCCATCTTACTTCAAGGGACTGGATGTCTCTCTGGGTGCCATTGGGATCCACTCCCCTCCTTTGTTTTTGACTCCTAAATTTTTCCTTTTTAACTCGCCCACTTACACTTTAACCGCCTTCACTTCACTAACCCAGAACACCTTAACACCACTTATGCCCAGGTATACACCAAGCAAGAAGACAAGGGGCTAACTCGTTTATCCCTTACAACAATGTGGATAACCAAATTTTATAAATAATGCAACGTGGAAAATAACAAAAATTGGAAAATCTAATTTCTCTATGTGGGAAACATGTATATTCAGCAAAATTCAGTTCAGCAAAATCTTATTAAGTGCAAGACACTGAGGGTACAAGGGTGAAAAAGCAGTTTCCATCTTCAAAGAGTTTACTTTTTAGTAGGGGCCAAGTTATATTCCCCAAAAAGCAAAGGATCAGAGACAGAGACCGGAAAAGATCCTAGGCAATCATCCAATCACAGATTTCAAGCTGGAAGGGACCTTAGAACCCAGCCCTCCTGTTTTACAGATGAGGAAACTGAGGCCCAAACTCACCAAGGTGTCCCAGCAGAGCCAGGATTTTAATCCAGGTCTTTTGACTTCAAATCCATGGTGAACAGAGCAGAAAAAAGAGAGATCTAGACAGAGTGCTGGGAGAAATTTGTGAAAGGATAGTTCACTGTCTGCTGGCAGGAGGAGGCAGGGAAGGCTTCCTGGAGGAGGTGAAGGAGACTCTTCAGAATACTTTAATGGTTAAGAGAGGACTACTAGAAAGGAAACCCTGATAGAGTTTGGAGGCGTTTGGTGGGGACCAGATTTGTGATGTCATTGGCACGGCTCGGCAGCAAGATAAGCAGTATAAGAAGGCTAGATGTGGAGCCAGGAGTACTTGGGTTAAAATCTGGCCTCAGACATATACTAGCAAGCACTTAACCTGTCTGCCTCTGTTTCCTCGTCCATAAACCGGGAATAAGAAAGCACCGACTTCCAAGATTGTTGTCAGGATAAAAGGAGATAAGCTGTCCAGGGTTTAGCAAAACTTAAAGTGCTGTATAATTCAATGATAATTAGAATAAGAGTAATAATTATTATCAAGACCTTCTGGTAAGGAAACTTCTCTCCCTAAAGAGATAAATCTTTCTTACTGGCATTTATTACAAGTAACTTATAGTCTTGTAAATATTCATTTCTTTTCACAAACTTTTGTTATCTGTTCCCCCGCCTCACTAGTTGAACAATAAATAAACAAAAATCCTCAGAGTAAGTATTATTTTAGCCTTACACACTTACTGGGGCACAAAGGTTGAGTGACTTGCCCAGGGTCACCCAGTCCGAGTCACTGGAAAAGGACTAAGATCTAAGTGACACAGCTTGCAACTGACTACATTGATTTCCTTCTCTATAAAATGAAGGATTTGGACAAGATGCCTCCGTAATCCTTTCAGCTCTAAGTCAATGATGCTCTGACTTAAAACAAGGAACAAAAAGGAACATTTGG
>CM053589.1:180263610-180309836 GCA_028646515.1 Pseudochirops corinnae | reverse complement strand
TGGGATGAGAAGTGAATACAGACCCCTCCCCTCAACCCCCTTGCTCATATCAATCAAACAATCTACCAACTCAATAGAAATTTATTAAACTCCTCTCATATGCCAGTCCTTAGTTCTGTCTGGGAATACAAAGATCAAGAATGGACCACCCCTGCCCTCAGGGAGCTTGCATTTTATGTGTGGGCCTTCATGTGTGGAGATTCGCATCCATGAAGCAGATTAAACTGGGGGCAATTATTCACTTCCCCAAAAGATCCAATTTGATTCAATAAGCATTTACTGAGCATTTCATGTGTGCATTTAGAAAAAGGTTTCATCTTAAGATTTCTTCTTTTCTCTAGATGAACCGTAGGCTTATTTAGAAAGACTTGCTCCATAAATACTCCATCCTCCCAAAGAATTTCCAAAATTTACCTTTTGTCCAAAGTGGGCTCAGCTGCCCTTTTCTGACACAACTCCTTTCCTGACAAAAAAATCAAATAGTTCTTAACTGCCTTTATGTTAAGCTTTCCCCAGAGGTCAGGGGCTCTTAACCTGAGCCAGGTAGAGACACTCTGGGTCCTCAAACTGGGATGGAAACATTTTCTTTTAATTTCCCCTGACCTTTATCTGAAATTGAACAGTTCCTTTATTATTTAGAACAGGATTCTGAGAAGGGGTCCATAGGCTTCAACAGATTACCCCAGGGCTCCTTGACACACAAAATAAGTCAAAAATCTCTATAGTGGGGAGACCTTATGCCTCCCATCATACCTAGAATTGCCAGATCTGTTAGGATTCATTGGTCTTTAGAAAAGTTGTTTAATATCAAGAGGAGAAAATGGCATCTAGTATTTTTATCAGAGTGTGCACCTGGTCCCACTTTAAACCCTCCTGGACCGCCATCTTGAGTGTAAAGAAAGCTGACGATCCAGAGAGACCATGTTAATCTTCTCTTTCCCCTCAAAATTAAAGTCTGTTTTCCTGTGCACAAATAAAACATGCAAAACTCTAGAAAATCAGTGACTCACTTCTCCATTCAAGAGGCACATTTTTAGGAATTTTATTTGTACTTGAAATGTTTTAAAGCCATAGAGGAGTGGGGAAGCCATTAAGAGTTCCAGGCATGTCTGTGCTAAGCTGTTCCAATATGCCCATGGTCTGTGATCTCCTAGATTTGAATATTCCCTCCAGCAAGGCAGATGGCAACCCATCTGTGTCTGCCCATCCCATGCCATTCTGCTCCAAGTCTTGCCTTCAATATTTTCTTATTGTGGATGTTACTTAATGTCCCTGGGCCTCAGTTTCCTTTTCTGTAAAGGGAGGCAGTTGGATTAGATGGCCTTTGAGACCCCGTCCAGCTCTTGGCCTGTGATTCTATGTGAATGGAAACACAGCCTGTTCTAAAATATCAGAGTCAGCTAGAGACTCATTAAGCCAATCCATCATCATGACCATCAAATGGGGTTTTCTAAGATGTCTACTGACGATAAAATGCAAGTTAGCTAGACATGGGACCTGCCCTCCAAAGGTGGTTAACTTGCAGAATAAATGCCTCAACCCAAGAAGGGCTTTCTAATAGTCACCTAAATTCAAGTGACTCTTCAGGAATTTCAGTGGGAAAGACAGACTGCCGACCTTCTTGCCTGTTCTTTTAGCCATGAAGGCGTGTTTAGAATCGTTATGGTCTATCAGTTTGTAATCGAGTGCATCCCACCAAGAGACACAATGCTTTTGCTTATCTCCTCCTGTCTAACCTGGACCGGGAATTTGGAAAATGAGAGACCAAAACTGGCTTAACGATGCTTCACTCAAGCGTTCTTGTTGTTTAGTCAATTCTCATGACCCTATTTGGGGTTTTCTTGGTAGAGAAAATGTAGTGGTTTGCCATCTCCTTCTCATTTCACAAGATGAGGAAACTGAGGAAAAACTATGATTTGTCCAAGGTCACACAGCCAGCTAGCTGAGGCCAGATCTGAACTCAGGAAGGTAAATCTTCCTAACAGGCCTGGTGCTCAATCCACTGCACCACGTTGGCTTTTGGCAAATTGGATTTAGGCTGAATGTTGTCTTCAGGCCCAGGAGGCTATTTGCATGGAAAAGGGATTGTACTAAGAATATCTGAAAAACCAGCCTGGAAGCTCCAGCCAGAACTGTCTTTGTAATTTTGGAGAATGTAGTCTGTGTACAAAACATTACTTGTGTGTGTATGTGTGTGTGTGTGTGTGTGTAGACACACATACATATATTTTCTAGGTAGAGATGGGATGATCCAAAACCGTAATATTTTGAATAATGTTATATAAAGTAAACACAAGGATAAAGGAATAATACTGGAAAGAATCTGGGATTTCAGACAGTGTGAGAAACTCCCAGTGAGGGGACACCCTTCTCCAGATCACTTTGGGACTGAGACTCAGTAGCTAAGTGGTAGGGAGCTCCTGGGACAGGAAAAGGTTAGATGCCCGGCCGATGTTATCCGGAGTAAGTATCTGGAGGTGGAATCTGAACCCCGCTATTCTTGAGATGTCATTACAATTTAATTTAATTTAAACCAAAGAGAATTGCTTTGATTGATGGACCAAGGTTGGGGGACAGAGGGGAAATGAGAAAATTAAAGCTAAGTGCCCTGAAGAAAATGTTTCAGGACAAGGAAGGAGCACACATCCAAGCACTTTAACATTTATATAATTTTAGAGTGGAAGAACGCAATCCCATTTATGGTGAAATGAGAGATGTAGAAATATCACAAAATGAAAAAGAGATTATTTACAAGACAAAGACAGGGCAAAAAGAGTCAGGATTTTAAAACTGGGAGTGCACCGACCAAGGCAGAGCATTTCAAATTATTGTTAAACCTTAAATCTTTGTGCAAATGTGAATTTCGTTGTAAATAAAATTGGCATTCTTCAATGATGTCAAGAGGAGAGCCTCTTTTTAGCATAACTAAGGAAGATGTGTGAACATCTAGGTGGCAAAGTAGACGGAGTACTGAGCTTGGAATCAGGTCAGCATCTTCATAAGTTCACTTACTGGCTGTATGAACCTGGACAGGTCACTTACCCCCGTTTGCCTCAATTTTCCCAACTGTAAAATGAGCTGGAGAAGGAAATGGTGAACCACTCCAGTATCTTTGTCAAGAAAACCCCAAATGTGGTCATCAAGAGTCAGATATGACTGAAAAATGACTCAACAGCGACAAAAGATGCATTGGGTCAATGATCAATGATCCAGTTTAGAAAGCATCTCAAAATGCCGTTATTCAAACAACATACTTGGGGGGGTTACCTTATTTCTACAGGTTGGTCCTATTAGAGACAATCTCTTAGAGAATGCTAGTGCCCACAGATCAGGATCCATAGTGGGTGTGAGGATGCCACCCTCATTCTAAAATTTAGACAGGATTTATTGTTTTATTTCTTCATAATTGCCAAAGTCAGCTTTGAGAGATCCCAGGTACCTTTTGTTAGATAATCTCATCTAGACCATCCTCGAGACAGCATTCACTTGGTTGTACTCCCGATGTGATTGGGTATGGGAATACTGGCCCATTTATAAATAACAGGAACGAAAAGCCCAAGTGATCCGATGATTGAAACCAGAAGAAAAGTCCATAAAAACATCCGGTCAAGTACTTGGGCTATGAATTTCCAGTCTTCAACAACCTAATGTGATAAAAGAAAAAGAAAATAGAAAAACCCACACGTGAAACATCTATTTTCTCAATATGGACCAAATGTAATAACAGCGGATGTTTTATAATTCGCATTTTATGGACATTTTAGAATAGGTTACAAAAGCGTCCTATGCCGTATGCTGTAAGAGACACTGAACAACGGCTCCAGTATCTTAGGCCTTGGGCCATCTCCCATCACTGTAAACCCCAAGCTCTGGCTTCATCTACCACCTTCCGGAATGAGGGGATCCCAGAATATTAGAGGTGGAGGAGCCACTCAGAAATCAGCTGACTCAAGCCTCTTATAAGAAATAACAGCAGTCAGTGTTTACGTGGCACTTTCAGGTTTGTGAGGCCCTTTACGTACGATCTCCCATTGATCTTCGTCTTACAGAGGCTAAGAGGCAGACAATAATGTTCTCAGTCCACAGACACTTGTCTAGAGTCTAGAACCCTGGGATCCTGGCTGAAAACCAGTCACTGTCTCCGGTCTGCCATGCTGCTGCCCCACGTCCTTGCCTTTGTGAGGCTCTCTGCCCCCACACTTGGGCAAGGGGTCCCTCCTGACCTCCGCCCATCCTCTGCCCTTCATCTCCTTCAAAACTCAGCTCAAGCACCCCTTCCTAAAGGAGGCCTTTCCTGATGTCCCCCATTGCTACTGCTTTCCCACCCCCCAAAATTCTCTTGAGTTGATGGTACAATTCCTTGTAACCCTTCTTTTCAATGTCTAATAGGGAGACTAGGGAGACTTCCTGTCTCTTTAAGACTCACGTGAATGCTGGGAATGAAACTTCTACAGTCTCTGTAAGACAGACATTTGAAATGGGTTGGCTACATCCCCTCACAGCAGGCTGGAGTAGGCGGTCTCTCAAGCTCCCCCCAGCTCTAAATCCATGATCCTGCATGTACAGGTTGTCTCTTCTGACAAAATGTAAGCTCTCTGAGGGCGGGGATTGTTGTGCTTTCGTGTTTCCCTTTTCATTGCATGACATATTGTTGGTTGATTGATTCCTTTTTCTTTTAAATTCATGTGTGTGTGTGTGTGTGTGTGTGTGTGTGAGTGTGTGTGACAGTGTGTGTGAGTGTGCGAGTGTGTGTGTGTGTCTAAGTGCGTGTGTGAGAGTGTGTGTGTGTGTAAGACCCTTATTAGTTGTGTGACCCTGGGTAAGTCACTTAAGCCTGTTCGCCTCATTTTCCTCATCTGTAAAATGGACTGGAGAAGAAAATGGGAAATCACTCCAATATCTCCGCTAAGAGAACCCCAAATGGAATCATGAAGAATTGGACATGATTGAAAAGGACTGAAAAACAACAGCAAAATGTTTGGATTATGCATCTACCAAATTACATATTAGGAATTATGTATGAATTACGTATGTACCTAAAGAGACAGCTTGACATAGAGGATAGAGAGCTGGTGTCAGAGCCAGGAAGACCTGGGTTCCAATTCAACCTCTAGCTCATACTGGCTGCATGACTTTGTCCAAGTCACTTAACCTCTCAGTGCTGTAGGTGACTTGCTAAGTTGCTGAGGAGGCTGCAACCTGCATCCACAGAGAGCTTCCTCACTTGGGAGTTCCTCACACCAACGAAATCACAGGTCTAGGCTATATCTCTATACGTTTCAAGGATCCATGATTTTTAAAGAGTCTATGACCTCCCCCAGTTTCGGTTACCATCCCTCTATGCCTTTCCTGAGTCATTATGGCCAAAAGTAAGTTAATCACCTTACTACTTATTTACTTACTATTATCTACGGAAGCATTTGATTTCGACTCAGAAGTCCTATGCTACTATGTGACCATGCTCAATGACCACAGACAAGTCAATTACCCTGAAAATAATTTAGGTCGCTACTGAACTTCAACCAGAAAGCTAGGGAGTAGTAAGCCAGAACTGGTACTTTATCTCGATCTTAAATCTGAGTTTAACTCACAAGACACTGGAACAGACCTCACGGACGTCATTCTCCTTCATGACGTGCCTCGTGATGTAGCGGATGGAATCAAGAGCAGCCTCCAAGGTGTTCCGAGAAGATCTGGAGCCATTTGTCTTGCCAGTTTCCTCCTTGTGGGTAAAGTACCGATCTACATGGCTTCTCATACAAAGAAGCTTGGGAAGCTGATGAAGAAAAATTTTGCGGACCCAAGGTGCCATGGGATTGTGTGTGGAGGAGGAACGATGGTTAATGTTGATTGCAAAGACAGTCACCATGATGGACAGTGTCACAAAAATCATAGTAAACACTAGGTACTCTCCAATGAGAGGGATGACTTTGGAAGACGATGGGATGATTTCTTCGATAACTAGGAGGAAGACAGTCAAGGACACGAGCACTGAAGTGCAGAGACATATCTTTTCACCTTCGTTTGAAGGAAGATAGAAGACGAGCACAGTTAAAAACGAGAGTCCAATGCAGGGTATGATGAGGAAAAGTGTATAAAAGAGAGGCAAACGCTTAATTACAAATGAGTAAGTCACATATGGATACCAGCAACATCCATCTGTTCTGTTCCCTTTGTTTCCAGTAGCACTCACTATTTCCCATTCTCCATTATCAAAGAAATCTCTTTTGTCTACATCATAATCCTCCAATACTAAATCCACCTGTGATCCATCGTATGTCCATGAACCGAACTTCATAGAACAGTTTTGGAGATCAAAAGGGAAAAAGGTGACATCTATGGTGCAGGAGCTTTTGTAGTTGGCCGGTGGGGTCCAAGCCACAGTACCATCATATCTTACAACCGTTTTTGTGCTGGTCCCTTCAAAGCGTCCATCTGCACTGAAACAACACACATATGAACACACACATTAGTTACATAAGAAAGCAAACAATTCAAACAATTATCTTACCAGTAGTATTTTTTTGTCTCAAACATGTAAGTACCAGAATTTTGCTAGTACTAGAAAAGCACCTTTTATTATTTAATGACTTAAATATGCAATTTAGCCACTATAAAAATCACATTCATGCTCAGCATGATATAATACAAAGAGAACTGCACCATACTGCTACTAGGCATGTACTATACTCCAAGGAAGTCAAAGACAGTGGGTAAGGACCTATATGTACCAAAAAAACCCACTCATAGCAGCATTTCTGTTGTTGCAAAGAACTGAGAACAAAAGTGCCCATGAATTAGAGAGTGGCCAAACAAGTGAAAATAGTGGAATATGACTTCCCTGTAAGAAAAAGGACAGAATTCAGAGAAACCTTGAAGGACTTGTATGAACTGAGGCAGGGTAAAATGAGTAGGATTAGAATAATATACATGATAACCACAGTATTATAAAGGAAAACAGCTTTGAAAGACTAAAGAACTCTAATTAATCCAGTGACCAGTCATCACCTAAGAAGACTGATGATAAAACGTACTTCCCCACTTCTTTACAGAAAGGTAGTAGACTAGAAGTGAGGAATCAGACATACATGTTCAGATAAAGACAATGAGGTGACTTGTATCACTTGAATATGCTTATTTGGTATAATAAAGAGATTCTATTGGGAGAGGTGGTAAGGTGATACTGTTAAAGGAAAAAGAGGAGGGGAGGAGAGGGAGAGGCAGAGGGAAGTAAGAAGGGAAGGAGGGAAGGAGGGAAGAAAGGAAGGAAGGAAGGAAGGAAGGAAGGAAGGAAGGAAGGAAGGGAGGAAGAGAGGGAGGGAAGGAGGAAAGGAGGGAAGGAAGGAAGGAAGGAAGGAGGGAGGGAAGGAGAGAAAGAGGGAAGGAAGGAAGGAAAGAAGGAAGGACGGAAGGAAGGACGGAAGGAAGGAAGGTTGGAAGGAAGGTAGGAAGGAAGGAAGGACGGAAGGAAAGAACAAAGGAAGATTTGGGTCTAGATCTTCCTATTTATAAGTCTCACACTCTATCCATCATACTGTACTTTTTCCCAGACTCAGAGTTTAAAGGATCATTTGTTGGAGCTGGAAGGAATGTCCAAGGTTATCTGCCCTCTTCATTTCATAAATGAGGAAACTGAGACCCAGCTAGATGTCTTTTCCAAGGTCACACAGTCTAGGATTTGAACCAAGTTCTTCTGTTTCCAAAGCCAGTGCCCTTATAAAAGTGTGAAAAGAGGCTCCGAGGATGGCATCGTGTCCTGTGCCTAAGCACACAATGGCTGCTCCACATGACAGAAATATGAGATAGCCCAGGACATTTTAATACGTAGCTTAATAGAAAAGGACAAGATGAGGTCCAGAAAGAATGTGATTAGATCACTCGCTCTACAAATCTCCACGTGGGGGAAGAGGAGAGGCAGTGACGAGTATTCACACAGCCTGCTTGTACTCTACAAACATAAATCACACTAATGTACCGCTCTTACTTGTCAAACAACACTATGTCTGGAGTCCAGATGGAGTCGGAGGGGACGCGGATAGCTCTGATTCCGGCGTAGTCATCAGGGTTCCATCTTAGTTTCACATCAATCCATTCCTTAAAAATAAAGAACACCACAGGGCATAAGAAAAACGAAGTATCTAAAAATGTCTGCAGGCAGTATGAGCAATCATGCATTCATTCAACAGAAGTTTATTAAGAAGCCCAATCCGGCAGGCACCCTGCTAGGCGCTGGGCCCAACAGACACAACACAGGCCCTGTTCTCGAAGGGCTTTACAATTCAATTATTTACAATTACATGAATAAATAATGATAAAAGGGAGCCTGAAATAAGTGCAAAGGAGAAATTGAGGCACAGTGTTACAAGAAATTTGAGTGAGAACACTGTTACCTGGTGGGGGAAAGGTAGGAGAGATTAGGGCAGGAAAGATTCCATGGGACTCAGCTCTTTCTTGCAAGACCATGAGTTACACAGACATGCACTTCTACCCCATGCTTAAGGCCCAGGGCCACTACTTTCTTATCTTGCCAGGGGATAACCCTGATCCTTCCTACAACATTCTTAGCAAGCAGGGGCTTGGAAGTGGTTTCCCCCCCTACTCAGGACACCTCCAGCTGTGGTCCCCAAGAACCACAGATGAGCTGGAGCCTTACACAACATCCAAGCCAGGTGCTGGGGGGCTCTACCTGCTCCACCAGAGTCTACACAGGGATCCTGGCCAAGAAAACCAAAAATATCAGGGTCCCAGCACTGCTGCCATGATGAGCACAGTTGCAGGGCCACTCACGGAAACCATTCCTCGTGTTTCCCTTTCATTCCCTATCAGTGCATCTGATGAGGGCCATCCCGTCCTTCTACAGGTTCATGTCTATACCCAACAGAACAGTATCCCAAGGACGTAGATGACCCTGAATTATGGAATGCCCTGATGTGGTTTTATGGACTGGATCCAAAATGTAATTGGCATAAGGAACTTCTAGTAAATAAAGACCCTCTGCCAATGCAGGTTATCACTGCTGTGCCAATTGTAGCCTCCTAGAGTTGCCTTAAGTGATTCACAAAGGGTCACGTTATCAGCATGTGCTGGAGACAGGACTTGGCCCTGAATCTTCTTGACTTCCTCTCAGTCCACTACTCTGAGCTGCCTCTGTCTCTCTTCTCTTTACTTTTCCTCCTCTTCTTCCTTCTCTCCTCCTTCTCTTCCCCACCCCTCTCTCTCCATCTCTCTGTCTCCTCTCTCTATGTCTCCATCTGTCAGTCTGTTTCTCCCATTCCCTTTCTCTCTCTCTCCCTCCCTGCTTCCCAGGATGGAGAGCTGATCAGCATGGAAGTCCACTCTTCCAACCTAGGCCAGTTCACCCCTCCTAAAAGCTTGGTGGTCTTCCACTCCCAGGGCTTACCACGCAGTTCTACACTCAGTTCAGACATCCAATCAGCTTTAGCCCAATTGCAGCTCAGAACTTCTAAACTCAAGCAATCCTCCAGCCTCAGTCTTCCTAGCGGTGGGGACTGTAGGTATACTCTACAACACCCAGCCTTTCCCTGATCTCTTGAGAATAAAAGTGACAAGTAAGTCAATGGACACTGGAAAGCCACCTGGTGGCCATAAGCAGGCTATGGCACGTTACCAACAATAATATATGCTAGAAATGACCCAGACCCCATGGCTGGTTAGGAAAAGAAGGCAGATCGGTCATGGAGCAAGGAGGAGACAGACCAAATAACCAGCCCAAATGCGTCTCTGGCACACTCGGGACATTGAAAGACCCAGAGAACGGCCTCCAGTGCATGGGGCAGATCCTCTGCAGATGATTTATAGAAAGACAGGGGTGAAAATTACACAGGATAAGCTGTGGAAAGATTGCAATTTATACTAGAGAGCATTCATGCCTAGGAAACCAGGGGTCCTTCAAAGCAACTGAGTTTTTCCATGGCCATAGCAAACCCTCTAACTATCCCCACATCTTGGTATGATTCATGGATGGGGGAGAGGGGCAGGAGAAAGACATAGTGGGAAGTATAAAAGAATGACTGAGTACACTGAAAGTCAGTCTTAGAGTCAGGAAGATTTGGGTCATCCTGACCCATTCTGACTGCGTGACCCCAGGTAAGTGGCGCTTGGTGCTTAGGTCAACACTGTAAGATGAGATAATACAAAGAAGGTACCAGCCTGCATCTGACAGGGGGGATGTCCTTAATCAGTGAACTCACAGCCCAGTCCCTGACCCTACAGACAAGCTGGAAAGTGTCCAGAGTAGGACAAACAGTATGAGGAAGGGACTTGAGTTCATTCTATACAAGGGCAGCTGGAGGACACGACAATGGTCAGTGTGGAGAAGAGAAGGTTTAAGGAAGGCACACTAAGTGTATTTGAAGGGCTGTTGCCTTAACAGGGGATTAGCTTCATCCCAGAATGAAGAGCTAGGACCAAGGAATGGAAGCAAAGTTAGTCTTGATATCATGAAAATGTTCCTAACAATCAGGGCTGTCCAAATGTTCAGGCTCACGATGTAATGGATTCCCCCTCATTCAGAGGTCTTCAAGAAGAGGCCGTATGACCACTTGTCATTAGAGGAGTCCTGTTCAAGTACAGGCTGGATTCAGCGGCCTCTGAGGTACCTTCAAGATCTACAAATGTTCTGAGCTAACTTTTCCCACCAAGGACCTGTTGGGAGTTGGAGGGTAGGCCAGAGTACAAGGAAAAGAGAGGGGAGACACAGAGAGAATAAGCAGAGAACACTGGCTGGTGGAAACTGTTGGAGGGGGTTAAGAAAAAAACAGAAACTTGATGAGGGGTAAAAAAGAAGGAAGGTGATAAAAAAAAATCCACAGAAATAAAAAAGGGACCGCTGTTGCTCAATTTCATTCACCTTCATCTTCCTTGATCAAACCCAGCACCATCAAATGGAGCCCTTCCACAAGACCTTCCCTTTGGCCCCTCAAGAAGCACCCACGTGGAGGGCTGAGGTGTCTCCTTAGGGCCTGGAGCACTGTACATACCTGTTTCAACCACACGTTTGTGGTCATTAACTGATTCTTCTCGTCCTGTACAAGGGAAATGAAAAGAAAAAAACTATTTTCAATGAGCATCGTCATATTTTGGGTTGGGGGGGGTGTTGTTTTTTGTTTGTTTGTTTTGGTTTTTTTATTTTTTTTGCTAAACTATCCCTGCTTTTTTAGAAGAATCTATATCTCTCTCCCTCCTCCTCTCTCTTCCCCTTCCTTATTCTCTTCCTTTTCTTCCTTTGCTCTCCCTCACCTCCCTCTCTTCTGCCCCCATCCCTGTCTCTATCTCCATCCCTCTCCAACCCCCCCTCATCCCTCCCTCCTTGCCTTTCCCCCTTCTCTTCCCCCTCTCCTATCCTCAAACAAGCAGAATCTAGAGGGGGAAATATTGGAAGGGAAATTCAGAGCCCTTTTTACTTTGGTCTCACTCACTCAGCTGAACCTCTAAGTGACTTTTTGCATACTAGATCTCCTTCAACCTTTACTATGTACAGGGCACTATACACAGTACAGATGCCATGTTTGGGGAATGGCTGATACTCCAGTTTCATTGGAGTGCTTTAAGGGTAGTAATGTAGTAGTAAGGTAGGGTTAGAAAGGTGGTTGGGTCTTAAACAAGAGTTTGAATCTTCTCCTGGAGGTAACGAGGAACCATAGAAGGCTTTTGGAGTAGAGGAATGGTGTGCCCATACCTGTGCTGTCTTCCTCTCCATTCATTCCTAAAGAGCTTACCTCCATGCTCAAGACTTCCAGTTGTTGCCTTTATGCTAAAGACTCAAATCCCAGGTCTCTTATTTCCCACTGCCTCCTGGACATTTCCTCTCAAAAGTTCCAGTCCTACCTCCAAATGGACACATCCAAGGTTTAAACCATTTACACAATTGTACCTCTTCCAACATACCTACTTCTGCTACCATCTTCCCTAGCCAACCAGGTGGGAAGCCTTGGGATCATCTTTGACTTAATATCATCACAGAGAAAAGACCTTCAAAGATTAATCAGTCCAACCTCTTGTTTCACAGATGGACAATGGGAGACCCAGGAAGACGTGACTTGCCAAAGGTCACACTGCTAATAAATGGCCGTTAGAACTTGAACTCGGGTCATGTGGCTCTGAGACTCAGGTACTCTTTCCACAGTACTACACTGACCCTTCTACTGCCTTAATATTCCAGTCAAACCCTACTCTGTCTTATTGGTCTCCTATCAGCTTCCCAGTTCTAGTCTCTCCCTATTCTGGTCCAACCTAAACACTAGTTGTCACCTTTCCCGCATTAGAATGTAAGCTCCTTGAGGGCAGGGAATCTTTTCCCCATTCTTGGTATCTTCAGCACTTAGCCCAGCGCCTGGCAAATAGTTGGGCAGCTAAGTGGTACAGTAGAATGCCAGGCCAAGAGTCAGGAAGATTCATCTTCCTGAGTTCAAATCTGGCCTCAGACACTAGCAGTGTGACCTTGGGCAATTCACTTCCTGCTGTTTGCCTCAATATCCTCATCTGTAAAATGAGCTGGAGAAGGAAATGGAAAACCCCTCCAGTATCTCTGCCGAGAAAACCCCAAATGGGGTCATGAAGAGCTAGACATGACTGAACAACGACTGAACAACAACAACAGATGCTTAATAGACACTTGCTGAGTGCCATCTTGGGGAGGGGGGAAGGGAGAGGGTGGGAGAAAATTTAGAGCTCAAAATCTTTTGGAAGTGAATGTTGAAAACTAAAAATAAATAAATATTTAAAAAAGAAAAGAAATGAGGACGATTAAAAAACATGCTTGCTAACTGATGTCCTAGTATGTATCTGCTGATTTAGCCTGGCCAGTGTTACTACTATCCCCCAACATCCAATATGTGCTTAGATTCCTTTGCTTACAGCATTCCTCCCGCTTCTGTCATGTGGCCTAAATTCTCTTATGTCCTTCAAGGCTCTGCACACATGCCATGTCCTCCATGAAGCTTTCCTTGACAAATACCACTCACCAATCTTTCCCATCTCTGCATTTCCACAGTCTTTTAGAGTTTGTACATCACCTACTACATGAGGCCACACAGAGTTGTGGATAGAGGACTAGACCTGGAGTCAGCTCCCACCTCTAACACTCACCAGCTGCATGACTCTGGGCAAGTCACTTAACATCTCCCTGCCTCAGTTTCCTCATCTGTGAAATGAGGATAAAAATAGCACCTGCTTCCTAGGGTGAGTGTGAGGATCTCATGAGATAATATCTGTAAATACTGTTTCTGTTTCATGTATGTACATGCTGGGGCTCCCCAACTAGACAACACGCTTCTTAGGGTAGACATTGTGTAACATCATTGGTAGCCACTCACCCCACCCCGACCTTACTGACAGTTCTATCCAAGCAGTAACACATGTTGATTGATGGGTTTAAAGTCAGAATAACTAAAACTTCTTAGAAATGGGAACATGAGGAAATTAGATCACGAGGAAGAATTTCTAGGCAAGAAGAGACAAGCATTAGAATGCATTATCAAGACAGATGGAAGGATCCTCCCTGCAGGAAATTCAGCACAAATTCTCACCTTTCTATGATGATGGAAGGGTGATATTGCTTGAAAGGGTATCTCTATTCATTAACCAATATTTAATGTTTCTGAGCTTAGCAAAAGTCAAAAGGTCAAAGGAGGGAATTTTCTGCACAAAGTGGCATGGGGAAGGAGAAGGGAAAGGGGGTGTTTTCTATGGTTAATTCCCCAGTAAAAAAAAAAAATGATTCTCTAGGTTTTGTCTATGGTACATCAACAGCCTGATGTAGTGGGTAGAGCATGAGCATTAAACTCAGGAAGACCTGGGTTAGAATCCTGCTTTCAGTACGAGCTATATGACCATGGCTGAATCTCATTTTTATCCTCTATAAAGTGGGGTTAAAAAACCTGTAAGATATACCACAGAGGGCTGTCATGAGGTTCAGCTGAGAAAATACCTACAAAGATCTCTACAAATATTGACTGATACTTGTATTACATAGGCAAGTACCTATTCACACAGAATCATCCTCGTCATGCAAAAATCCAGCATGGTACAGTGAGCTAGAGACCTAGCTCCACTCCTTAGCCAAGATCAAACTCTCATTCTCATTTTACAGACAGGGAAACTGAGGCTGTAACAACATACTACCCACTTCACAGGGCCACCCTGGGATAATGTACATACAGTGCTTTTTAACCATAAAATACATTAGAAATGTTCATTATTATCATTATCTTCACATACACATACCACATCCACTAACTGAGAGATTGCAAGGCCGAACTTTATTTTTATTTTGTCATTCAGGTGTTTCACGGGACGAACCCATTTTTCATAGTCTCGAAACAAGTTCTTAAACAAGCGATCTTCGCATTTTGCCTCAAAAGATGGTTCCGAAATCCCTGAAATAACAAAGGCAAAGAAATCAGTGTCTAGATCTTGACTTACTTCTCCCTTCTGTGTCCTCACACTTGAGAAAAGTTTGTAGTATTATTAACCAAAATGTAATTTAGAATGAGAGACACTACGGCGTCATGGACAGGGAGCCAGGAAGTTAACAAGACCTACGTTCAAATCCTTCACCTGACCCATATTGGATATGTGACCTCAACCAAGACGCTTAACCACTCACATCTCAGGCTACTCTCTAAGACTATATACTTATATATACATATATACATATACATTATACATACATACACACATACATATATATATATATTACATATATTTGCAGCTGATCATGTGCCTGTGCCTAGAGAATATAGATTCCCCATTCTGGGAGTTCCCATACCAATGGAGTCACAGTTCACAACTAAAAATAAAAACCTTAGGATATTATATACACACACATACACACACACATATATGTATATGTGCATACACACATATATTTTTTAAAGAAGCTATTTTAAAAGCATAGAAACAGGGGTGGCTAAGTGTCACAGTGAATAGAGCATTAGCCCTGGAATCAGGAGAACTTGAGTTCAAATCTCACCTCAGACACTTAATACAAAAAACTAGCTGTGTGACCTTGGGCAAGTCACTTAACCCCAATTGCCCTACCTTCCACCCTCCAAAAAAAAAAGCATAGAAACAGATTTGAGGGAAAAAACAGAAAAAAATTTCTTTAATAGCACAATATTTACAAAGGGTAGAGGCCCCAAAACCAACTTATGAGGTAGCCTGGGCACATATTATCATCTTCATCTTATCCATGAGGAAACAGACCAAGAGACTTGTCCATAGTCACACAGCTGGTAAGTGGCCCAAGCTGAGATTCAAACCACAGTCTCTTGACTCCAAATCTGCCTTCTTTTCTTTGTATCATGCAGCTAGTTAGATGGTGGGTTTGGGATTTTTTTTGGGGGGGAGGAAGAGAGAGTGGTATAAAAGTTTATCAAGTTCATAATTCTAAAAAAGCAACTCAAGATGGAGGAAAGATCTAATGAAATAGCCTTGAACTCAATATTCATTTTCAAGCCCTGGAAAATAACCAAAGCTGGAATGAAAGAGACCCAGTGTATAATTTTCAATAAATTCAGCTCTGCTGAATAGCTCCAGAAATTAAGAGCTGGCTTTCCCAATTTTCTCCTTAGCACTGTATCTTCCATTCTGTTGGGAAGTCAAGTTGATTATGCATACTATAACTGCTGCCAAAGCCACAACATCTTGGACATCTGCCAGCAGGAAGCTGGCACGCACACACATCTGCCCCTAACCAGAAAGTTCCATGGGGTTGTTGTTTCAGCATTTTCTTCATCCTGGGGAAGATGCTTCTGAGAATCTGTATCCATACTTCCAGAAGCACACTAGCACAAGTAGTATGACTTATTAATATCCTCTGATGTGGTCATGATAGATTAAGTTTGTTTGAAAAACAAACAAATGAGGCATATAATATGGCAGTCTTATCACAATCAGATGTCTTTCTGCAGTCACTCCATAGATTGGCTAGAGAAAAAGCAACATCAACTTCAAAGACAGGTTAAAGATGAAAAGATGACACTGTCTATAACTACAACAGCTTTAACCTGGTCCGTTCAAACATGTTAGAAATGCTGAAAAATGGGAAATTGAAAAAAGGCAAAAATATTGACCTTGATGATCGTCCTTTACCACAGATGTTTAACTGATAGAAAGCAGACAGTATACCAGGCTAACAGAGCCCAGATATCCCAGTAAACAAACACCTCATCTCCTTGCTCAACAGAGAGGCAGGGCAGCCAGTAGCAGCATTGGTTTAGAACAGAAACTCATCCTTAGCAGGATCAGCCCCATGAAACAGTGAACAACAGTGGAAGTAAAAATAAGTTTGTGTAAAACTCAGGGTGAGACCCAGATAAGTCATATTGCCCCAATGTGTGGGAATTAGACTTGTGATTTCATTGGCCCAGGGGCTCCTCTATCAATGTGGATTAGCACTTTTCCTTCAATTTACAATCTTAGAGGTTTGCCTGAGGCATTGACTTAAGTGACTTGCCCAAAATCATGCTCACAGTCAATAGGTGTCAGAGACAAGACTTGAATCCTGATCTTCCTGACTCTAAGGCCAGCTTACTATCCACTATTCCTCACCGGTTCTCATCGTCTCAAGAGCATTCATAAATAAAGCTTGTAGGAGGTCAACAATGACATGCTATAGATTTACTAATATTTCTATAACCCTCTATTTTCCTCAAAAATGACAGTGGAACCAGTTCTCAGATCATATTTTGGGGCCATCTGGGTTTTGCCACATGGCAGTGACATTCAGGGGACACAGTCCCTTCCCACAGTGGTCTCACAGGCACCTCTATTTTTGGGCTTTTCTGCTCCTTTGCCTAAACCTCACTACAGAATACTATGGCTATGGCTCCCCTTCCTCAGAAGTCTTCCAACGCTCCCACCTCCACAAAGGCTTAAGCAAATTTCCCTGGAGGACAGGCTACTATTTTTCTTGATGTGACTGTATTTAGATTTGGATTGTCCTCTATGCCACCAAAATGGCCACCACCACCTTTCCTCTGTCCCAAGCAAAAGTGTTTCTAGTTTCTAAACCTAACACCTCAGTCTCCAATGTATTATATAAGGAAGCAGAAAGGCATTTAAGAAGACAAAATTGTGGTGAATTGCTGAACCAGATGAAGTACATACCACGGAGATCCATTCTGGAGGAGACACAATCCTGAAAACACTGAGGGTTTGTTTTACAAGGTCTCTCAAGGAGAGGAAGAGGGTATAAGTACAGAAAAATCACCAACAATATCAGTACTCAAAAAAAAATTATCTAAGGCACACCAATTACCACTGACTCATATGACTACTTTGTCATCATTTAAAAATCTTCATAAGAATGACGGCTGGAAAGAAGGAAGAAGGGAAGGAGGAAAGGAAAGAAGGAAGGAAGAAAGGAAGGGAGGGAGGGATAGAGAGGGATAGAGAGGGGAAGGAAAGGAAGGAAGGAGGAAGGGAGGGAGAGAGGAAAGGAGGAAAGAAGGAAGGAAGGAAGGGAATGAGGGAGGGAGGGAGGAAGGGAGGAAGAAAGGAAAGAAGGGAGGAAGGGAAGGAAGGAAGGAAGAGAGGGAGGGAGGGAGGAAGAAGGGAGGGAGGAAGGGAGGGAGAGAAGAAGGAAGGAAGGAAGGAAGGAAAAAAGGAAGGAAGGGAGGGAGGGAGGGAAGGAGGAAACAAGGATTTTCTGAGTGCCTACTATGTGCCAGGCACTGTGCTAAGTGCTTTACAATTATTATCCTCTTTCAGCCGCACAACAAACATGGAAGGTAGGTACTGTTACTATTCCCAGTTTACAAATGAGGATAACTCAGCTAGAAAGTGTCCCAGACTAGATTTGGCCTCAGCTCTTCCTGGCTCCAGGCCCAGGGCTCTAGCCACTACACCACCCAGCTGCTTCATGGCTCAAAGGTATCCTTGATCAAATGAGATAATAGTGTAAAGTACTTTGCCAATGTTAAAGCGATATGTAAAGGTCTGTTATTGTTGTTGTGTTGTGTCTGACTCCTTGGGACCCCATGTGGGGTTTTCTTAGCCAAGATACTGGAGTGGTTTGCCATTTCCTCCTCCAGCTTGTCTTGTGGATGAGGAAACTGAGGTAAACATGGTTAAGTGACTTGCTCAGGGTCACCTAGCAAGTGAGTGTCTGAGACCAGATTTGAACTCAGGAAGATGAGGATTCCTGACTCCAAGGCTGGTGCTACATCCACTGCACCACCTAACTGTTAGCTGTTATTGTCCTTGAAGAAAACGTGAAATGGGAGCAGGCCAGCTTTCATAATTTTCTAGAGAAGTTCACACCTTCCTAGGCATAAAACTGACATAGTTCAGAGAATATGAGGTCCCAGAGTCATAACTAGGTCAAGGCAGCTGGGGCTTTGTCTGAGAACCCTGAAACTTAGAGGGTGCTGAAAACATATTCTGTCTTTCATCAGCCTAGAATCAGCTGAGGTCCACCCACAATTTATTATCTGTGTGACTTGGGACAAGTCACTCAATCTGTCTGTGACTTGGTTTCTTCATCTGTCCAAAAAGAAGAGTAAAACATAAAATCTATCTTCAGCTCTAACTCTGTGATGCTAAGGCACAAAGAATAATCAGTTAAATGGGAAGCAACCAGACAACAGGCTGATTTTCCTCCTGATTCCCACCAGTGCCTGCAGGGTTGGTATCCCAGAGACTCCCCTTCCCGAGTAAATTTGTCTTAAAAGTATATTTTGTGCTGTGTGCTCTAAATGCAGATTGCTAACATCACTGCAGAATCCTTCAGGGCTCACTCTGCTGATTACAGAAAAGGGTTTGGCTCAGGCGGGGTGGATTTGCGTTAGCTGTCCTGGCTGATTCCCCTCCTGCTAACTCCAGCTGTCCCAGCCTGTGTTGGCCTGAGGGAAACAATTCACCTGAGCGTGCTGTTTAAGCAGCTGCCAGTCGGTGGGGTTCACATCTTGAAGGACTGGGGCAACATCTGCCGCTGTTGCCCTCTACTCTGAGGATGTGTCAGGGTGAAGAGCACCGGGGTCCTCTGAGGAGTTTTAGTGGGGAAGACTCCACGCCAGAATGCCGGCATCAGGGGGAGCTTTAACAAGAATGACCACCACCACCACCCAGAATCTTCCCTCATACTGCGGAAAGAACAGTGACCTTTGGAATCAGGACAGCCTGGTTCAAACCAAACCCTTGGCACTTCCCAGAGGCGTGGCCAAGGACAAGCACGTTAGATGGTAAGCCTCCTGAGGGCAGAGATTGGTTGTCTTTTGCCTTTATTTTGTATCCCAGTCCTTACCACAATATTTGGCACATAGTAGGTGCTTAATAAATGTTTATTGGGAGACTTAACTTTTCTGAGCCTCAATTCCCTCTTCTGTAAAAGGGGGAAATAACACCTGTGTTGCCTGGCTCACAGCAGCATTGTGAGAAGGAAGTCTGTAAGTTACAAAAATGCTGGAAAACCCAGTTATTATCATCACTATTACTATAGGAGGGCATGCAGAGATAGAGTGGCATATAACTAGGGCCCTGGACTTGGAGTAGGAAAGGCCTGGGTTCAAATACCACTTCAGATACTTACTTCCCAGCTCTGTGACCTTGGACAAGGCATTTCACAACCACGTCTACCATGGAGACTTCCCAGGTCAGAATTGGACAAGATGAGTGGATGGTGGAGGAAGCTGATGAGAGGAGGGATTCACTGAAACACAGATAAGCAAGGCGGCATGCTGGAGCTGGAGACTGCGTCTAATGCATTCCTTAGATGCCCACATGGAGCTTACATTCTAACAGGGATACATAGACCCAGAGAAAGGGACTTTGGGGCAGGCTACTGAGGGGACTTTACGGAGAGAAGAGAAGAAACAATGAAGGAAGAATAAAAGGGTTGCAAAGTGGTGATGAGAACTCAGACGATATTAGGTCATGTGAGCCTACAGGGGACCGGTCTGCCTGGCTGCCTGGCTCCCTCCAGAGGCAAGGGAAACTTGCTTCACAGTGGTAGAGGAGCAGCAAAGGGGATGACCTAGGGTGGAGGACTGGCAAGGTATTAGGGGCAGTCAGACAAGGGAGCTAAAGTGAAGGATCGGATGACCTTGAATTTGTCAATTATAGGGTTAAGATTATGAAGGAAGAAAAGTGAGGCCAGATCAGGGCTGATAGCCAGAGAATAGGCAGGGATAGAGGCCTGGAAGTCACGGTGAGGGTGAAGAAGAAATATGAGAAAGTAAGGTAGGAAGACGGATGAAAAGAGATGAGGATTAGAGAAGAGAATTCAAAATCATGGTGGTGAGTAAAGGCCTCAGGCTAGCCAACCAACAACCTGGGTATGCAGGAATGAACTCATGTCTGGGGACAGAGGGAATATGGGTAAGATCCCTGGGCAGAGGAATAAAGTAGGCAGAGGAAGGGAGAAATCATCTGATCATAAGATTGCCAGCCTAGAATTAGAAGAGACCTTAGTAGCCATCTAGTCCAGTCCTTCCATTTTACAGATGAGGAAACTGAGGCCATGGAGGTAAAGTGATATGTCTAAGGTCATAAAGGCAGTTAAGCATCACAGGCAGGATTTGAACCCAAGTCCTGTGACTTCAATGGCAGTACTCTTTCCACTATAACAAGGTGACTGTCTCCTCTAAGAACTAAAGGATCTCTTTTTACAGGGTGTCAGAAAGTCAAACGTAGATTTCAATTCCATTTTATAACATACATTATTTTATTGATGCTTGGGAAGTTCCTATCCCCATTCCACAAAGAAGCAAACTAAGGCTCAGCCAGTTATTGCCCAGGGTCACACAGAGATAGTGTCTGAGAGGAGACTCAAGCCCCAGGGCTTCCTGAGCCCAGTCCAGCCTTCTACCACACTGCTTCCAACTAAATCAAGAAGCAATTCTCAAGTGCCTTCCACACACACATACCAAAGCGGGTTAGCCCCGGCCCTGAAGGACCTTGTCATCACATCAAAGACATAAACATTGGAGAGGAGAGTCTGGGGTCACTTTTCTCCTACAGTGCAGGGTTCTTAATCTGACACATTTGGGGGGGGTGTCTGTGAACTTTTAATTATTTGATAACTGTTTCAGTGTGATTGGTTTCCTTTGTAATACTATGTATTTCATTTTAGGTATTTAAAAACATCCTTCTGAGGCTTCCCCAGCCCAACAAAGGGCCTATGACACGAAAACGGTAAGACCCCCCTCCCTGCCAATTTCCTCCTCACCAGTGGTCATTTGAGAGCTCTCCAAATGGAAATGATAGCAAGAAAAAGGCCAAGCCATAAACATCCATTCTGCAAATGGAAGGAAACTCGGGTCACATATCTATCTGTCGAGCTTATTTCCAACATGACCAAGAAGTGCATTTACTCTTTCAAGAGCTTTTAAATTGAATGCAGAAGTTTCCTGTATTTCAGAATTTTCATTATGTTTTCTATTGATTTTTTTTTTTTACCCAGAATTATAGGATGAAGTTTCTCGGCAGCTGATCTGGTATAGCCTGCTTAATTTGACATCCGGCCCTGTCAAATTCCCAGAATGCTTACAGTAAGAAACTCACCGTAGGCTGTGTTAAATTTAGGTCTAGTCAATAATTCTCTTATAGAGGAGAGAACACTTCACGTGGGCTTGGGGGTAAGGAGCAGAGACGACGGAGGGCATCTTCAGATCGTGGGAAGGTCCAAATTAAGGGGGCAGACTCATTCTTTCGGGCCATAAAATATCCTGTGGGATCGTAGCAGGACTCTTTCAAATTCCTGCTTTAAAATCTATTTCTTCATGAATTTCACTGTTTGGGTATTCACACTCGCAGAGCCCTAGGATTTTAAAGCAGTCAATCAGACAGAATACTGGCTTTGAAGGCAAAGGATCTGAGTTCCTATTCTGCCCTGGCCATCTACTTACCTATGTGACCCTTTCAAACCACTTAACCTCTCTGGGCTTGTTTCCTCATTTGTAAAATGAGAGGGTTGGATGACAGGAGCTCTAAGGTCATAGAATCAGAGATTTTTGAGCCGAAAAGGGAACAAGCCCAACCCCCTCATTCTACAGAGGAGGAAACCAGGGCCAGGGGAGGTTAAACAGGGCTCAGGTAGGAAGAAGCAGAGGAAGGACCCCAACCAGGAACCTGCTCTTTTCATCACACTACGTCATTCCATTTAAGGCTAGGGAAATAAACCGGGAGTTTCAAAAATACTGGAAGAAAACCATTTGCAAAGTACCTCCTTTGAACAAGGGATTGGAACCAGCTTTCTCCTCACCCCAACCTTGAAGTTTCCTCCAAAGCTACGCCAGGTCGCTGCCTCCTGCACAAAGTCTTTCCTGATTCCCCAGTGACTGGCAATCTCTTCCTCTGGCAGGTACTTTGTATCTCTAGCTAGGGCCCAGTCCTTTGAGCACGGCCCATTACAGCTACTTTATATCTCTGGATCTGTGGATACGTTGTATTCCCAACACCCATCTTTAATCAAGGATAAAGGGCACACTTAGCAAATTTGCAAAGACCCAAGGAGGGGACAAATTGGACGCTTGAATCCTGATCCAAAAATATCTTGACAGTCTGTAGCACTGGGTTGAATTTAATAAGATGGAATCCAATTGGGTTCAAATGTCAATTTCATAAGCACAAGGTGTGGGAGCCATGTGAGACAGTTTATGTAACAACAGAAAAGGCTAGGATTTAGATAGTACTTCCAGCTTTGCAAAGCGCTTTACAGATATTATGTCATATTATCCCCACAACAACCCTGTGAGGTAGATGCTATTATTATTTCTATTTTACAGATGAGAAGACTGAGGCAAACAGAGGGTTGGGTGATTTGCCCAGGGTCGCATAGCTTATAAGAGTCCAAGGTAGGATTTGAACTCAGGTCTTCCTGACTCCAGGTCCAGCTCTCTCTTCACTGAGTCACCCAGCTGCTTGTATTTGAAAAATATCTGGGGGCTTTGGGAGAATACAAGCTGAGCATAATGTGATACGGTAGCCCAAAAAGCTGGTGTAAATATGGGCTGTGTAAAGAACGGCGTAGCTTAATATGGGAATGTACTTTGCATGACTCCACATGTATAATTGATCTTATATCACTTACCTTCTCAATGGGTGGGGGTGAGGTTAGAGGGAAGGAAAGAATTTGGAACTCAAACACAAAATTTTAAATAAATAAAATATAAAATAAAAGAGTATTTAAAAATAAATGGATACATGATTTAATCTTTTGTTTAAAAAAAGGCATAGCTTTTAATAATAAGGTGGCTAATCCTTCTATACTCTGTCCTAGCCAGACTGCACTCGAAGTACTGTGTCCAGCTGCAGGCACCATAGCTTAGGACGGACACAGGTAAACTGGAGACCATTCAGAGGGTGGCAACCAGAAGGATGAAAATTCCCAAGAGCACGCAACATGAGGACTGAAGGAGCTCAGGATGCTCCGGGTCATGAAGCCAACAAGCACCTACTATGTACCAGCTTAACTTCAAGAAAAGACAATTCAGAGGCAACATGATAGTTAGGCTTTAAATGTCCCTTAAAGTGGCTGTTGTATAGGAAAGGGATAAGATTTATACTTCTGGATCCTAGAGAGCAGCCTTCCAAGCCATGGATAGGAGCTGAAAAGAGGCAAATTTCAGTTTGGGGTCAGGAAAGAAGCTCCTAACAGCTAGGAGGGACAGTACATAAAGTGCTGGGCCCACAATCAGGAAGACCTGGGGTCAGCTTTGGCCTCAGACACTTACTAGCTGTGTGACCCTGGGCAAGTCACTTAACCCTCCTTGCCTCAGTTTCTTCATCTTTAAAATGATCCAGAAAAGGAAATGGCAAACCACCTCACTATCTTTGCCAAGAAAACCCCAAATGGAGTCATGAAGAGTCAGACAAGACTGAAAATGACTGATCAACAGCAACAACAGGAATATTCAAACTAGGAAGGGAGTGCCTTAGGAGGCAGTAGCTTCCCTCTCATTGAAGGGCTTCAAGCAAAGGCTGGATGATTGTGTGATTGGTGTGTTTTTGCAGGGATTTCTTTTTCCAGGACCAATGGAGTGGATAGCCACGGAGGTGCCTTCTGAGTCTGAAATTCTGTGATTCTCTCATTCTAACTGGAGAATTATGTTTGATAAGCATGCCATCTACACTGTTATCCACACTGTTGATAAAAACATTAAGCAAGACAAGAAAAAGATATTGGAGTTAACAGAAATTTCTTTTACCCTAAAATAGATCTTAAAAATTATCCCTTGTGACCTTGGGCAAGTCACTTAACCCCAATTAACCTGCCTTCCCCCCTCCAAAAAAGCAAAAAAAAAAAAAATCATCCCTTAATCAGAAGAAATTTTCAGGTGGATGAATAATTTCAATAATTTTGACTGAAAATTACTGAAAACCAGAACAAAATTGTAGACACCGGCCTTCCAACACTAACACAGCAAATTAGAGCTATGCTAGGTAATGTGGCCAACCAAAATAATTTCATCTTCAAATCTAATTGTAAAAATTGTGAAATTAATTGATTATGAAGCAACTACGTGGCCTCTTGGATGTACCCATACTAGAAGTAATGACAGCTGATTACATATGAATTTCAAGGTTCGTTCATATGGTATTTTGAAGATTTTAGGCATGAAAATTGTATTGAAAACCATGCCTTTCCTAGAGCCCTCACCTTCACAGACAGAACCACTGACTATCCTTCTTCCTTCCCCCCCAGATATTTTTTCTTCTCTGAAATATCCTACCGTCAACTGTCCTCACCATCCTTTACTGATTCATTTCTTTCCCCCCCCCACTGAAATCCTACAAATCCTTTAAGAGTTCAAATGTCACCGTACTACCATGAAGCCATCTTTTATTTGCTCCTCTATCCCCACCAAGTTGATGATCTATCCTTCACATCTCACACAACAGTCTGGAATTATAACAAGGCATCATAATGCAATGGAGAGAATCCTGCATCTGAAATGAGAGGGCCTGGGTTTAAATCTTGACTGTGCCCTGCCCCATACTACTTGTGCAACCTTGGGAAAGGCACTAGACTTCTTGGGGCCCCTGAATCCTTCATTTGTAAAGAAACAAATAAATAAAAAAATTAATTAACCAATTAATTAATTAAAAACCAAAAACTACAAATAAAGAGTTGGACTAGGTGACCACCAAGGCCCCTTCCAGCTTGAAATGTGGCCATGAAGCTGCTGCATCTCAGACTCTGCCTCCAACCAGGAGCTCCAGCTCCAGCAGTGGGGCCCTAGGCTCCTCATTATCAGGTAGTCACTCTATCCAGGGGAGGCTTAGACCCATGACACTGCATTCTCTCTTCTGTAGGCATTCATGACACTGGTTTCTCCCTGTTCTATCTATCTGACCATATCTCAGTCTCCTTTGCTGAATTCATCCAGGTTACGCCTTCAAGACTCTGGCTTGGAGGAAGGGGAAGGAAATAAGCACCTACTATGCATCAGGCACCTACTATGTGTCAGGCACGTGCTGAGCACTTTTTACAAATATCTCAGTTGATCTTCACAACAATCCCCAGAAGGTAGGTGCTATTATGATTCCCATTTTACAGATGAAGAAACAAAGGTTAACTGGTGTCATGCAGCTGACAAATGCCTGAGGTTAGATGTGCACTCAAGTCTTCCTGGCCACAGGTCCAGTGCTGTGCACACTGTGGTACATCCTAGCTGCCGCCTAAGTCTTGGGGCCTCTTCTCTCCTTCTACTCTCTCATCTGGTGATCACATCAGGTCCCATGGGTTTCAATGATCCTCTCTGCGCAGATGATTCCCAGATCCATATCACCAATCTGGATATCTCCCCCAAACCTAACATGTCCAAAACCCATGACCTTTTCTTTGAAACTCTTGCCTCTTCTCCATATTCCTACTACTGTCCAGGGCACCATCATCCTCTCAGTTAGCCAGGCTCAAAACCTAGGGGCCATCCTTGCCTCCTTCCTCACACTCACCCCCCATCTCTATTCTCTTGTTATTTCTACCTGAGCATCATCTCTCTGAGCCCCCTCTCCACTCACACAACTGTCAGCATTGGGCCAGTCCTCATTACCTCCTACCTAGACTATTGAGGAAGCCTTCTGCCTGGTCTCTCTGCCTGCAGTCTCTCTGATCCAATCTCTACCCAGCTGCCAAGGTGATTTTACTAAAACCTATTCCCCTGTTCAATAAACTCCAGTGGCTCCCTATTACATCCAAGATGTGGTTTGGCATTCAAAGCTCTTCACAACTTAATGCCTCCTACCTTTCCAGTCTTCTCATGCTCTGCTTCCCACCTTGTCCTCTGGGAGCCAGCACTGAGTGGCCGATTTTCTTCACACATGACACTCCCTCTCCAGACTCCACAGGTTTTGCTGCCTTCTACCCTCCCCTCCCCCCACCCCACCTGGAATGCTCACTTTCTCTGTTTGCCCCTCCTGGCCTTCCTGACTTCCTTCTAGACTCCCCTCTAATTCAGCCTTCTGGAGGATGCCCTTCCAATCCCTCCTCTTTCCTCTGGAATGACTTGTCTCCCCATGGGAATGTAAGCTTCTTGAGGACAGGGGCAAAGCCTTTCTTTGTATCTCCGGTGCTTAGCGCGGTGACTGCCACATAGGGAATGATTATAATGACAACAAAATGTTTGTTGACTGACTGATTGGTCATTTTGTAGCATGCTGCTGCATGTGGCTTGCCCACGTGCCAGAAGAGAGATTTGGACCCTGGTCTTTTGACCTGCTCTAACAACTGTACCATACTGCTTCTGGAATAAGTGCTTATAACTCATTTTCTTAAATGTGGGTTCTAATGAATGATTAGATCAGGGTTTAAATGCTTTGTATTACCTATATGTGCCTGTTTAAGATACATACTTTAATAGAGAAATTATTAATCCCTTGGGTTCTCATACTATGACTCATTGCCCTTTCTATCAGCTTGTTAAGTATGGAAGCTGCTAGACAACAGATTTAATTTTTCTGGAGAATAACTCACTGAAAACCATAAGGCACAGAGGATTTGAAAAAAAAAAGGAAGGAAGATTTACTTGAAAATCATCTAATTTGAGAGTTGAAAGGAATCTGAGAATTAATCCATTCTCTGGTTTGGCTCCCCGGCAGCAGAGCTGGGCCTATAAACCAGGGCTCTTTTGTTCCCCCAGATATTTATACAGGCAGGCAGGCAACAAACATTTATTGAGGACCTACTATGTGCCAAACACTGGCCTAAGCTGATACAAAGGCAAAAGTTAATCTACTAAGGGAGACAATGTGCAAACAGCTCTGTACAATTGAGTTGTAGATGGGGTACACTTGAGAGAATGAACAGAGGGAAGGCATGAGAATTAGAAGGGGTTGGGAAAGGTTTCCTATAACAGTGCGAATTTTCATTGGGACCTGAAGGAAGCCAGGAGGCAGAGATGAGGAAGGAAAGCATTCCAGGGATGGGGAGCAGCCAGAAAAATGCCAGGAGTCAGGAGATGCAGTGTCTTATTTGAGGAACAGCCAGGAGACCGGTGTCACTAGATCTTGAAGAGTATGTGTGGAGTGGAAGGCAGTTTTAAAGTATAAGACCAGAAAGGAATGGGGCAGAGGAGAGGGGAAGACTAAGTTATAAAGGGCTTCGAACACCAAATAGAGGATTTAAAATCTGATCCTAGAAGTGCTAGGGAGCTCCTAGTAGAAAATGTGACATAGTTAGATGTACACTCTAGGAAAATTGCTTTGGTGGCTGAATGGAGGATTGCCTGGAGTGGCAGACAGACCCACCAGCAGCTATTGCAATAGCCCAGGTGTGAGGTGATAAGGGTCTGCACCAGGGTGGGGGCAGTATCAGAAGGGAGAAGGGAGTGTATTTAAGAGATACTAGAAAGGTAAGATCAATAGACCTTCCCAAAAGAGTGACTATGGTGGCTAAGAGAGAATGAGGAGATGAGGGTGACACCTAGGTTATGACTCTGGGGTCTGGGAGGATAGTGGTGTCCTTGACAATAATAGGGAAATTTGGAAGGAAGACTATTTGTAGGGAAAGACTTTTGGACATACTGAGTTTATGATATCTGCAGGACATTCAGTTTGAGATGTCTAGTAAGCAGATAGAAATGCAAGACTGGCGGTCAGCAGAGAGGTTAGGGATGCATAAGTAAATTTGAGAATCATCAGCATGGAAATAATCATCGAATCCATGCGAGCAGATGAGATCACCAAGTAAAGTGGTATAAAGGAAGAAGAGAGGAGGGGCCAGGACAGAGTTCTGGGGGACACTTAAATTTAATGGATATGAATTAGATAAAGATCCAGCAAGAGACTGAGGAGGAAAGTAAGGTGGCATTTACAATAAACACTAACTCCATCAGTCCTCTTTGGACCATCATGACTTGGTTCATTAGGTTTAATAATTGTCTAATGAAGAGATCTTCTGAACTAATTTGTGAAAAACAGTACCATTCAGGAGTATGTCATGATGAATAGAATGATGGACTTGGAGTTGGCCAACAAGCATCTATTAAGTGCTTGTTAATACCAGGAGCTGTCCTAAGTGCTGGGGGTATAAAGAAAGACAAAAATACAGTCCCTGTGTTCAAGGAATTCACATTCTAATGGGGGAGATAGCATGCCAAAAATTATACATACAAAAAATGGAAGATAGTCCCAGAGGAAAGATGAGAACAGTTTGGAAGGGAGAGGGGAATACTGGGAAAGGCCTTAGGAAGAGGTAAGAATTTAACTGAGACTTGGAAAAAGCCAGAGAAGCTTAAAGGCAGGGATGATGTGAGAGTGAGTGAGTGAGAGTGAGAGTGAGAGTGGAGAGAGAGAGAGAGAGAGAGAGAGAGAGAGAGAGAGAGAGAGAGAGAGAATATGAGAATGAATTCCAGGCATGGAAGAGAACCAATGCAAAGGCATGGAATGTCAGGCAATTTTCTTTCACTCTAAGAAAGACTGGATGCAGTCTCTGTTGGAGGAAGGAGCTCCCACACTCACCCAAATCATAGATGCTCAATATGCTGACACCACAAGATGAATTTCAGCTTTAAAATATCTGATACACAGGTTTATTTCATGAAATGTTCATGATTTCTTTCATGACATAGTGAAAGGTCATTCAGTCAAAACACGAATCAGTAGGAAAAGTTACCAGCAGCAAAATACAGACCAAGCAGATGCAAAAAGCTCCGCTCAAAATCTTGCAGCTTCAGCTTCTCAGACAAGACTGACTGCTCAAAAATATGAATGCGCTCATTAGGACCCACTAGGATTACTGTTCGGCATTTTTCTGTGAAACTCACTGCTGACGTTTTATATTGCTGTTGCGGAACTGTTCAAAGCAGCCCCTCGTGCTGTGTGATAAAGAGTGCCGGGTTTTGGGGGCCGGGGGACCTCGATTTGGATCCCAGCTCTATTGTTTGCTCCCCGGGTGAATCAGTCACTGCCTTTTCTGGGTCTCAGTTTCCTCCTCTGTAAAAAAATAGGAGGATTGGGCTAAATTGGTTTGTTTTTTTTTTTACCCTGGGCTATATGAATTCATTTTTTTAGATTGCTAACTACATTTCCTTGCATTTTATTTTGTGCATTTAAAAAAGGAAGAAGTTCACAGGCCATCAGACCACCAAAGCAGGTCATGCCACAGAAGAGGTTAAGAACTCCTAGACAAGGTGATCTCCAAGTTCATTGTCCCCTCTGATATCTGATCATCCTGTATTTGCTTCATAGTCTGATTTATGGGGATTTTTTTTCTTTTTGCTGCCTCCCACAACAGCTTGGACAAGTAAAAGTAAAATATATCCTAGTGCTAAATAGAATCCTGAACCTAATGATCTGCTATGCTCATGTGCGTGCCTTGTAAATCACCATTTTAAAAAACTAAACAAGGAACAGAAACAAAAGCAATTTTCTAGATCTGTGCTTCCTTTGGATCACAAATGGAATCCCTTTTGACCATTGAAATATGAATGATATCTACCTAGTTTCTGTGTTTAGGTCTCCCTCTGTTCCATGACCTTTTGCCTTATGAATATCTAACTACTGGGCTTCCTTTGGGGCCTCGTCCTGTTGTCATTGGTGTGACCCTGGGCTCTTGAAGACTCTTCTGACAGAGCACATGTTCTGGAAGCTTCTACTCCGCTGAGCTAGAGGACTTCAAGTTCAGATGGACCTTGAATCCATCATCTGAAAACCAGTCCAGCTAAATTCAGAGAGGCTTCTCCCCAGAGGGCCAGCCACCAGGTGATGAATTGCTTTGGCTACAACTCATTAAGGTGTCTATTAATGCATGGAGGAATTGGACTCTGTATTCATGAATTCAATTCATTTCCACAAGTAAGATTTAAGTATCTACTTTGTGCCAGACACTCTGCTAGGTGCTGGAGGTACAAAGAAAAAGAAAAATCCATCCCTGCCCTCAAGAAGCTTACATTCTACTGAAATTAGGGGAGGGAGGAACACCAAGCACATAAATAATTACACACAAGCGAAGAGGGGTGAAATCAGAGTTTCCTGAAGCTCGGAAATAGGTAAGGCTTTCTCTACACATGAGACTTTTAGACACCATATGCTCCCCTTCCCCAGGGAAAATGATCCACCCATCTCTGGAACCTTGCCCTGGACCTAAGTTATCCCAGTTGGTGAATCAGTAAGTGATTGAAAACTCACCTTGCCAATGACATCCAGCTGATCCCAGACCATGCTCCATAACCCAGCCACTCCACACATTTTGCCATTCGCCCTGCTGCTGGGTATATACATTCCCACTAGCCCCCACAGAATCGGCTCCCCTAGCATTCTATTCCCTAGATTTTCGACTCTATTAGAGGGAAGCTATAGCTAATAGCCATCTTTTGCTATTAGAATGCAAGCTGCTGAAGGTAGGAACCATCTCCCTTTTCTCTTTGAATCCTTCATGCTTGGCACAAGGTAGGCACTTAATTCAAATATTGTTGTTCTCCCTCCCCAAAACACATTTAGGCAGGTTAACACAGTGTTGCTCTTCTTCCTGAACTAATGAAGAGCCTGCAAAGTGGCCCCCACAAATGAAATTAGAATTCCATGTCCTGACAGAGATCCATTGCTCAGGCAAGGGAATGGTGCCCGAGGGAATAATAGGATTGTAATGGTGGATACAGTGAAACATCCTTTTTATCTTCTGTTCAAGAAACAAGATTTTAAAAATGAATGCTCCTGGTCCAAATGCAATGCTAACTTTGTACCCATTTCAAAGACCAGAACGGAGTTTCAAGCTACCTCTCCCAGAACAGGAAGAAAATCTGAAGCCCTGGAGGGGAAATCAAAGCCGAAAACCCAGTCTACAAATTACTACAAATAATAGGTCAGGCAACAATAGGCTTTAGCTTGAAAAAGTTATACTTAGGACATAAGCAGCTATTCTGATGGCTTCCTACCTTGCAGACAAAAAAGAAAAGTTGACCTTTCTTTGCATTTTAAACACGAAGTCCCAAAAGTCTAGGGACTGTTAAAATCCCTAATTAAAGCATTACAATAATTAAAGTGTCATAGCAATTAACAAAATGAAACCCTAAGCCAAATCACCAAGGGGAAAAAGTCCTTCCAGCCCTGTTTCTAGTCTCTTAAAATCTGTCCTTAGTTTTTCCTTAAAAAAAATAATAAATGCAGCTGATCCTATTCAATTCATTTTGCATTCTTTACACAGAGCTGCATTTCTCTCTGTAAAGTATATTTTTAGTGAGTGTTTGTACACAGACATGTGGAAAGCAGAAAGGTGCATGTGTATATTCAGTGGAAAGAGTTTTCGTGGTCACAAGACCAAGACTGAGGTCCCAACTCTGATGCTCTGACCTTGCTTGCTAGGTAAGTCATTTTCTGAGCTTGTCTCTTTTTCTGCAAAATAGTACTAATAATATTTGCACTACTTCACAAAGTTGGGGCAAATTATATAAAATGTGAGCTATTATATACATATGTACATACACCTAAAAACACATATGCCTAGACAAAGTCAGTTACTGCTCCTCAGTCTTTTCCCCCACCTCCACCCCACCTCATCATTCCTAGAGGTGACCCCTGGATTCACCCTGGGCCATATTAGCATGATTTCTCACAGCTGGAAAAATCTCACGAGTTAGATGCTCTGTCTATCCTCTGAGGGTCCATCTAATTAAGTAAGTTCTAAGGGGTGCATCACCAATTTCAGGGTAACAAGGCTAGAGACCAGATCAACTCTTTGGAGACAGTGAAAAACACAGAGGTAAGTCTTTCTGAGTGCCTCAGTGGAGGGAGTCCCCAGACCAAGGAGCTCACAGATCGTTGAAGTATGGAAACACACACACCCATGCAGAAACTTGTACTTATATAAAGCAAACACATTATCCAGAAATCTCTAGCTCCCCCGCCCCCAAGCCACAGGACGCTGGCACGAGGTACGAACGACACACAGAACAACTCATTCCGGAGGTGCAGAACAAGGTTCCGTTTGAGAGCCACCGGGAACCGCTGCCTTCTTTCAGGCACTGCATCAAGCTGGTGTTTTAACACTTTCTCCTCGCACCTGCCCTATCTTCTACAAGGCTCCTCGCGCGCCCCTCCCTCGCATCCATACCCCAACCCCCTCTACCCCAGCTCCCCTCCTAGGTCCAGAACTGTTATTTTAACACAAGTTCCTCCCTCTCCCCTCACCGGCCCCATCCCTCCACCCGCCCACCCCCGCATCTCTTCTCTCTGGGCCCTGCTTCTCCCCTCCACCCCACGACCCTCACGCACAGCATCCCCCAGATCCTGAGTTCCGTACCTCCACCCCCTAGGCACTACATCCGCTCCTTTGACTTTTTGCCCCCATACCCAGCATTCTCTTCTCCTCCCAGACCTCCTGTCACGTCGCCCCCCCCTCACCCGCGCCCCGGACCCCTTCTTGAGTTCTCACCATTCCACGCAGCGCTGATCGGGGCGCCGGCCCGAGCCAAAAGCAGCAGGGGGAAGACGAGGAGGAGGCGGCGGCGGGGACAACGGCTGCTGGGGGCGAGGGCAGCAGGAAGAGCAGAAAGGAGCTGCTCCACTGCAGCCATGCCCCCCCGGCCCCCCAGGGGAGGGTCCCGAGGCCGCGTGGAAGCTGGAGAGGCGCCCAGGTAGGGAGCGCTCAGCGCTGCGTCCCCTCCACCCACTGGAAGCCCTGCTCGGAACCGGACCCCGCTGAGCCCCGCCTCCCGATCAGCCACTCCCCCCCGACAGCCACGCCCAGAGTCCAATCTGCACCTTAGCCCCATGGGGACGTCCCCAACTGGGCCCCCGCCCCACTCAGCAGTGTATCCCCGTTGAGCCCCTCCCCACTCAGCCTCACACCTGCCCAGCAGCGTCCACACCGCCCCTAGCACCTGCCCAAACCTCCTCCTCCAGCACCCATCCCCTCCGCCACCTCCCCATGTCGTCAGTGACGACGATCCCTTTGCCTGCCCCATCCCTCGGTTTCCCGCCCCCTTTTAGTGCCCCCGCCCAGCCAGCTTCTAGACCACACCTTCGCCTCAAAACCACCCGGGGGGCGGGGACCTGGGGAGGGGCTCTCAATTCCGGCCACGTGCGCAGGGGTAGACAAGAAGTAGTTACTTTTCACGGTCAGTAAATATTTATTAAGCACCTACTACGTGTCGGGCACTGTGCTAAGCGCCGGGGGTACAAAAATAGGCAAAAGACAATCCTCGACCCTCAAGGAACTCACAATCCAGTAGGGCCGACAACTAGCACACAATTAATTATGTACAAACACGTTACATATAGGATAAGTAGGAGATAATGAAGCGAGGGAAGGCATTAGGATTCAGAGGGACTGGGAAACGTTTCCTATAGAAGACCGGATTTTAGTTGGAACTTAAAGCCGGCGCGGTCAGCAGCCTGGGCGGAGGAAGGAGAGCATTCCAGGCATGTAGAATGGCCAGAGCCAAGAGATGGAGTGTCTTATTCGTGGGGGCAGCCAAGGAACCAGTGTCACTGGATTAAAGAGCACGTGTTGGGGAGTAAGGTGTAACAAGCCCGGAAAAATTAGGAAGGGGGTCGGGTGTGAAGGCCTTCCAACCTCAAAAGGCTTGTATTTGATCTCCTAGACGAGCAGGATCAGAATCTGGCTCCCTCTGCCAGGGCCTGGCACTGGGCTTTGCACCTGTGTGCTGGCCCTTCTCCACCCACCCCCAAATCTGGGCTCTGTCCCTCGGCTGTACTTTTCGGTACTTCCGATGCTTCAGGCTGTCCAGGGGAGCCCAGCTCCCCTTTGCATTTCATTTTTGCTTGTGCTCTGATATTTTCTTTATGTGACTACTTATATTTTGAACGATTGCATGGATTTAGAGCAGGAGAGCATGGTACCCATTCAGTCCAAACACCTCGGCTTGCCGGTGGGCACAGTTAGATTTTGCATTTCAAGATTCTTTGCCTTCAAGATTCTGTAGCTAACCCTGCCTTTACCTTGGTGGATTCTATGAAAAAATGTTGGCCTCGGGACGGGTAGGTGGCACAAGGAATAGAGCTCTAGCCCTGGAGTCAGGAGGACCGGGGTTCAAATTCAGCCTGAGACACTTAACACTTACTAGCCGTGTGACCTTGGGCAAGTCATTTAATCCCAATTGCCCTGCCTTCCCCCATCAAAAAAAAAGGCGAATGAATGAATGAATAAATGTTGGCCTCCCTTCTCTCCAGAGAGAGGCAGTAGGCTTTGGGTTTAGGTGCTGTAGACACTGATGATATTCTGGTTGGTGGTTCTGACTTGTTTTGATTCCTTACAAAGGACTGCTCTGTTAGGGCAAAGGGGTATATCCAAAAATGACTGTGCAATAAAAAACAAAAGATATCACTAAGGGATTGAAAATATAGAAGGGAGTGGAAAGAGTCCTGGCTATGGAGTCAGAAAGGTCCTGAGTTCTGATTCTGATTCTTCCATTTACTATTTATGTGACAGGCAAGTCACTCAAGCCCCAGGCTTTTGTTTCCTTTCCAAAATGGGAGAAGTTGGCCTCGAAAATGGCCTCTAAAGTCCTTCCTAGTTCTAATTGTTTTTTATCTCAAGTTGGCAGAAATGTTCGTTGAGTGAATAAATGAATGAATGAATTATCCTTCTTCCAAAGTCTCCCTCCAATGCCTCAGCTGAATGAGGTCGTGATCCTTCCTCCTTGAGGATTATGCCTGGGGATGCCAGGGGATCATAGACTCTAGTGGCTTCTAATTTCAAAAAGCTTTAACCAGGGGTCCATGGACTATGCCTTTTTCAGGATACCCAGCCCAGTAAAGGACAAAAAGGCTTTCATATAGAAGGTTGGTCACTAGAAGACAGGATTTCTGGCTTTAACATCCCATGTAGATTATACTAAGGTGTAGAGGAGTCACAAAGGAAATCACAGATTTTAGAAGTGTTGAAGTATTATTCCCCACCCCACTTCTCCCTCCTTATGAAAATACTGTCCAAATGTCAGAATGTAAAGTTATATGTCCTGGAAAGAACACCAGTGCTAGAAGTCAGAAGACCTGGGTTTTAATCTTGTCCCTGTGTTTTGTAGAAAGAGAGATTCTGTGAAAGTGCAGGGCAGTAAGGAGGGAATGCATTGCAGACATGAGGGTGAACAATGCAAAGGCGTGAATATGGGAGATTTATTGACCCATGTGTAAGGAACAGGGGGAAGACCAGTTTGTCTGGATCAAAGTGTATCAGAAGGGGGAATATGTCCGATAAGACAGATTGGGTCCCTGTCATGAAGGACTTTAAAAGCCAAAGAGAGGAGTTTATATTTAATAAGTTACTTAACTTCCCAGTTTTCTACATATATAGAGGAAGTCCCTGCATTGACAAGAATCCTAGGTTCAGACCCCAAAATAACCCCTATGACTCCAGTCTCAATGCTCCCCCACAGAGATTTCAAGCAAGTCACTTTCCATTTGAGGCTCAGGTTGGTCCAGTTCTAACATGAGGGATTAGACCAGGTGACCCAAAAGGCCCCTTCCAGCTCTGTCTTTCTCTGATATCAGCAGGGATGACACATGGCTCCTTCAGATGACTAGGTAATCCCAGCACTCTATTATTATCAATTAACATTTATAAATATCACTGACTCCATCTGTCGCTGATGCTTAGCAACTTGGGCAGTGATTCTGGGTTGCCAGCTAAAAACCACTTTCCAAATCTCCATAGGTCCTCGATTCTGCTGCTACTGTTCCTAATTGATTAGCAAGGTCTATTTGGCAGAAGAGACAGCAACAAATTCTCTCCAAACTTCAGCGGCTGAGAATGCCACAAAACTTCTTACAGAAAAGTCTTCTGAGGCTGACTCTTCTTGGTCCATCTTGGAGGACTCTAAGCCACAGATTATTGGAAAAGCAAACTTTTGTTTTTTTCTGGCTACAAAGAATCTGAGTAACATAGAAAACAGTTGCAGTGATCTAGTTCTGAACACAGCCATGAAAACAGAAATAATGGCCAACAGAGCCAACTTCTGTAAATAGCTAGAGATCAGAGTGAAGGTCATACTGATGGCAAAGCCAAGAATGAGCCAGTTAGCAGAGCCAGAGAACTCCTCAACCTCCCTCTTGTACGCAAGCCCCAATATATGAACAACTGTCTTTGCATATTGTGCAGCATGCAAATAAATAAATAAATGAAGTAAGTTCCCCAGGGAAGGGGAAATTACAAAGGGGGGGAAGCATATATTTAGGTTGAAGTTTTTGTATCTGGCTCAAGAGGCAGTATGGTACTAATAGAAAGAAGATGGGATTTGGAGTCAGAGAACCTGAGTTCAAATCCCACCTCCTACTACTTGTGTGACCTTGGGCAAGTCACTTAACTTCTCTGTTACTCAGTTTCCTCATCTGTAAAAGAAGAGAATTGGACTCAATGACCTCTAAGGCATCTTTTTTTTTTGTACTTAATAGTATTTTCCCCCCAATTACATGTATTGATAGTTTTCAACATTCATTTTTATAGAATCTTGAATTCCAAATTTTTCTCCCTCTCTCCCTTTCCTTCCCCCTCCCCAAGACAGCAAGCAATCTGATACAGGTTACACATGTACAATCATGTTAAACATATTTCCATCTAATTCGGTTGTGAAAGAAGAATCAGAACCAAAGGGAAAACCACGAGAAAGAAAAAACAAAAACCAAAGTGAAAATACTGTACTTCCATCTGCATTCAGACTCCGTTGTTCTTTCTCTGAATGTGGATAGCATTTTCCAACATGAGTCTTTTGGAGTTGTCTTAGATCCCTGCATTGCTGAGAAAGAGCTAAGTCTGTCAAAAGGTCATCACACATTGTTGCTGTTACTGTATACAATGTTACTGTGTGCAATGTTCTCTTGGTTCTGCTCACTTCACTCAGCATCAGTTCATGTAAGTCTTTCTAGGTTTTTCTGAAATTCATCTAAGGCATCTTCTACCCTTAAATTGTAGGTTCTTAATCTGGGACCATTAATTTATTTGAAAATATTTTGATAACTGTATTTTAATATTATTAATTTCCTTTGTAATCCTATATATTTTACTTTGTTATTGTTACTTAGTTATTTCAGTCTTGTCTGACTCTTCATGTCCCCATTTGGGGTTTTCTGAGGAGAGCTACTGGGATGGTTTTCCATTTCCTTCTCCACTTCATTTTACATATGAGGAAACTGAGACAAATGGGGTTAAGTGACTTACCCCGGGTCACATAGCTAGTCTGAAGCCAAATTTGAACTCAGGGAGATGAATCTTCCTGATTCCAGACCCTTTGCTCTCTGCACTATGGCGCCCCCAACTGTGTATTTTACTTTATGAAGGCGTCAGTAAACTCTCAAAGGCGTCCAGGACACAGAAAAGGTTAGAACCTCCACTCTAAGTTGGGATGTGTAGTGCGGAATGCTGGGACATCTCTAACAGATCAGCTGTTAAATTTTCAGTGTGACCATTCACAGCTCAAATTGGAAGGCTACAAAGCTGGGCTTTATTCTTGTTGTGTTGGTCATCTTTGCTTGAGAAAGGGATGTTTAAACTTAAAAGTGTGTCATCTGTGTATTTTCCCTCCAGAGAACCCTTGATTAGTCATTCAGCAGGACACTTCTAAGATTGTACTGTGCACCCTCTCCTGAGGCTTTTCTCCAATGGTTTGCAGGCGATGGAGAGGGGCTCCTGAAGCCTCTGCTATATGAGCACACATTCTTGTCGGTCCTTTTAATTTAAGTTAGCATTTATTAAATACCTTCTATTCTCAGAGCACTGCACGGGGGGTACACAACAATGAAACCATCATAGAATAGCAAACCACATCATCCAGCTGTGGTCCTTTGACTGAATTCAAATTCACAGAACAAATATCCTTAATGAAAGGATTTGTTCTATAAAACTTGGACTCAGTCAGAAGGCCACACCCAAGGACCTAGAAGGCCACATGTGGCCTCGAGGCTGCAGGTTCCCCACTCCTAGTCCAGTATATCCCCGAACCAGCCTGCCCTCAAGTGGCTTCCATTCGATCAAAGGCCATGACACATACACAGAAAAACATAATTCAATGCAGCAAGGTGGCTTGAATGTTGGACTTGGAGTCAGGACCACCTGACATTCGCTGTCTGCCTCAGTCTCCTCAATTGTGAAATGGAGATAATAATAGCACTTACCTCACCGAGTTGTGGGGATCAAACGAAATAATAATATTTGTAATTTTTTTGCAAAGCACTTTTCAAAACAAAGTATCTAAATGAGAGGTATTATCATGGCACTCAAGATCAAAGCATTAATTGTTCATTATAAATTATCAAAACCAAGGCAGAGAAAATGGTTGTTCGTTGTTCATCTAAGTAGTCGTTCGTATGAAAACCAAATTCATGAAGGGATGGAGGCAGGGAAGAGAGCACCTCATGGTCCTCTGCCAGAGGGCGGCTCAACTATGAGGAATTTAACCAGCAGGTGGCACTACAAGGCTGTTAACAGCCTCGGGAGAGCCAGCCCATTGTATGTGAAACCAGGTGTTGACCATTGGTAGAACCAGAGTAAGGAGCTGGTAGGAGCAGGACAGGAATCAATGTAGACAGATCAAAAGTCAGGGAGACTCAGTGGGAGTAGATATGGCAGAGATGGGTAAAGAATACTAGTATGGGTGTTGTAGACACCTAGACAAGTATGTTGAGATGTTGGACCAAGCTGGCTAATAACATGGGCAAGCAGGTACTAGACAGAAAAACTGTTCCAAGAGGGACATGCTGCTCAGAGAGGCAGGCCCCTTCAGGGCCATGTTGGTTGTTCTCCAGTGATGATGGGCAGATAGAAGCTAAGGTCCCAAGGACTGGCTCCTCACCACAAGGTAAGTCTTGGAAGGCAGGTAATCATTGAAGACGTAATGTGAAGGGAGGGAAGAATACAGAGAAGCACAATAAGGAATGACTTTTAAATATAATTTTTTGTGAGTGCATATATTACATATGTCCCAACAAGGAGGTCAAAGATAGAAAGGAAGGTTCTGCTGGCACCAAGATATTCATAGCAGCACTTTATTTTGTGGCAGCAAAGAAGTGAAAAGAAAGTTAATTCCTATTGACTGGAGAATGGCTAAACCAATTGTGGTATGTGAATATAACAGAATTTTACTTAAAAGGACCAGTATGAAGAATTCAGAGAAGCAAGAAAAGGCTATCTGAACTGATGCACAGTGACACATCAACAGGAAGCGATATATACAATAACTACAAATGTATGACTGGAAAGAACAAAATGTAAAACTGAATTCTAATTATAGACCTACTGCTGTTCAGTCATTTTAATTGTGTCTCCAACTTTTTGTGACCCTATTTGTGGTTTTCTTAGCAAAGTTATTGGAGGGGCTTGCCATTTCCTCCTCCAGCTCATTTTATAGAGGAGGAAACTGAGGCAAAGAGGGTTAAGTGACGCATCCTGGGTCACCCAGCCAATAGATGTCTGATTTGTCAGATTTGAACTCGGGTTTTCCTGATTCCAAGCCCAGTGCACTGCTCTATCCACTGCAACACCTAGCTACCCTAGCTTAGCCTACCTTAGCCATTAAAGGAGATGAAAAAATGTACCCCACATCATTTCTTTGCAGAAGTGGAAGAGTGTGGGTGTGGAACCCTGCATACACTATCAGACTCACTTCCCTCTACTAATTCAAGTCAGCACCTTCTCTGCAATTTATAGAATTAGAAAATTGCCCAGAAATTAAGGACTTGCTCAGGATCACAAGCTGATATGTGTCAGGCCGAGATGGGACTGAGTGCCAGGTCTTTCTGGCATCAGGTTCCGCCCGCTTGCCACATCATTCCAAGCTCCATTCTCTTGATAACACCAGAAAGAGCTTGGAGTGAAATAGGGCACATGGGAAGACAACCAGGCCGGATGCCGTTACATTCCAAGCCAGAAACAAACAGAGCTAACTGTGAGCGGGCCTTGCGGTCTCATGAACTGTCATTCACTCCAGTGATGTTATTTGTTCTATGTAATGGGGTCAACTGAGCTAAACTGGGAGTATTGAAGAGCCCTCCTACCCCATTCCTAATATTCCATCTCAAGCCCATGCTATTGCTTAAGAATAAATTCTGCACAAAGTCAGGGGCCCATAAGATGAAAGCCCAACCAAAAAGCTTAATTTTTCATAAGAATTTTGAATACTTTTCAGGAGACCAGTCCTTTCCCTGTTCTACAAATGCAGCTCTCTCTCTCTCTCTCTCTCTCTCTCTCTCTCTCTCTCTCTCTCTCTCTCTCTTTCCCTCTCTCTCCCTCTCTCTCTCTGTGTCTCTCTCTCTCTGTCTCTCTCTCTCTCCCTCTCTCCCTCCCTCACTCCTCTCTCTCTTTCTTTCCCTTTCTCTCTCTCTCTCTCTCCCTCCCCCCCCCCCCGTCTCTGTCTCTCTGTCTCTCTGTCTCTCTCTTTTAAATTAAAAAACAGTAATGACAATAACAACAATCTTTTCCTGGTAAGGCTGTGAGTCATGTCATACCAATCTCTGAAAAACTCAAGGTGAAGGTTACCCAAAGGGCACATGGTGGGCATGAGCTGACTGCCACCCATGACAAGAACAGTCCAGGGGAAGTGGCAGAAAGGATGCTATCGGGTAGACAGAGGACCAGACCAGGGCGGGAGAAAAAGAGGAGAGATCTGTGTGAACATGGAGGTGATGTAGAAACAAAAGATGAGGATGGGGGGGTAAGGAGAGAGAGAGAAACAGAGAGACAGACAAACAGACAGAGACAGAGAGAGGAGAGACAGAGAGAGACAGAGAAAGACAGAGAGACAGAGAGAAGAGAGATAGAGAGACAGAGAGACAGAGACAGAGAGACAGAGAGAGATTAAGAGAAAACACACCGATGACCAGCTTTCATGTTCCATTACTCCTGAGGCAATGGGGAGACCTAGAGAAAGCCCCAGCATGTTTATTGGGTCCCTGTTTAGAATTTATGAGTGGATGTAGTTAGACAAGAGTCACACAGGAGGAGAGGGCATGGCTAGGTCACACTGGAGTATTTAAGAATAAACGTGTATTCTTATGAAGCAAAAATGAAATGTGTTTTTCACCAAGTAAAGCAAAGAAATAAAGAAGTAAATATTTAAAAGGTTTTCCAGTCAACTTCTTCCAAAAGGCTGCAAAAAGCCCAGGAGAGTTGTTACAATGGGAGTGGACACAGTCATCAAAATGTTAAAGAGCTTGGCAATGTTTTCATCTGGACAGCTCTAAGAAAGGAACCTAATTTGTTTTTATTAGCTTTCGGTAACAAAACACAACCCCATGAAATAAGGTTCAATGGAGTCTCTGGACAGTGAAGTATGTCACCCCGGAACGTGTTCTCAGACACGTTCATCACACATGCCATTCCTGTGCCATAGAAGAGCAATAACAACAATCTCTCTTCAAGTAAATGACCAGAAATAAAACCAGGCTCAATCTTCATTGCTGCCAAGTTTTCCATTATAGAACCAGTGATCGCTAGAGAAATCTAATTGTGGGAGGGGAAAAAAAAAAGCCAAGTAAATCACGAGATGAGAATAATTTATGCCAAAGCCTAGCCAGTAATAAGAAGGCTCAACATAAAAGAAACCAAAATTATTTATTGTGGTTTCATTATTTAAAATATTATGAGATCAGTGCTGGGCAAAGGATGCTTGGGACACTGTGCCCACTTCCTCCCTCACTGAGGGTCCCATTTGCTGTGGACCCAGGTATCTGGCTCAGATTGAGTTCAGTCTTGGAGGAACGTGGCCTCTAATGAGAGAGGGCTTATTAGTGGTGTGCTGGAGCCTGCTCATAGTAATTTGGGAGAGCAGATTGTTACAAAACGATGAAAGAGTGAACACAATGAGACCATTTGGGATGTTATTGCAATAGTCCAGGTGGAGGGTGATAAAGAGGAGTCCAGCTAAGATGGCGGAGTAGGAAGAAGTGAGCCCAGATGACCCCACAACTATCTCAACAATGATATAACAAGAATGCCCTGCATATGGTGGTGAATGGGAAATTGAAGGAGAAACTAAAGTTCCTTCAACCCAAGATAGCAAAATTCAACCTATAGGCAAGTGACCAGGGCAGGAACTATGGGTAAAGGGTAGGCTGGGATCATAGACTCAATGCAAGGTAGGAATTCCCAGAGCTGATCTTAGACTCAACCCCAGCTCAGGCTAGTATTTAAGGTCCTGGAGCAGACTCAACACTGGTTCAGTGACCAGGGGTCACCCTGAGCACATCATGGACCTCAGTCCCCTACCCAGGAATGCAACATATTCACAGCGTCAGCCCCAAAAGACCTCCCAGCTAGGTGAGAAACATCTGGTTGTCCAGAACAGATTTCACAGACAAAAAAAAGATAGAGCTCTCATGAGGACAGGAATGCCCAAAACACAATCTAGAAGAAAATAACTCTGAAATATTTACAAATAGAATCTCAAATAAAAATACATTTGGGCTATAATATCAGCTAGACTTTTGAGAAGAAATGATGCAGACTTTTGAAAAAAATTAGTTTTAAATAGGTATTATAAAAGAAATTAGAACAATGGAGGAAAGAATAGGAATGACAACAAGAACTATGGAGGAAAGACCTGGAAAGAGAAATAATGGTTTCACATAGAGGTACAAAACTTTAGCATGAAAATTAGAATGGACCAAACTAAAGTTAGTGAGTCCTTGAGACAGCAAGAAATATTAAAACAAAGTCAAAAGAGTAATAAAAAATAGAAGAAAATGTAAGGTACCTCATATCCAAAACAACTGACATGGAAAACAGATCAAGGACAGCTCATTTATAGAATCACTGGACAACCTGAAAACTATGACCAAAAAAAAAGTCTGGATACCATATTTCAAGAAATAATGGAAATTTCAAGAAATAATGGTAACTGCCCAGATCTCTTAGAACTAGAGGTCAAGGTGAAATGAGGAAAAAAAAGAAAAAAGAAAAGAGGAAGAACTGATTAGTCAGCCCTTGAAAGAAACCCCCAAATCAAAAATCCTAGGAATGTCACAGACAAAACTCAGAGCTTCCAGGTCAAAGAAAAAAATACAACAAGTTGCCAAAAAGAAAAAGAAAACATAGGTGGGATCACACAAGATTTGGCAACTATGGAAAATAAGTAATCAGAAAACACGGAATACAATATTCCAAAAGGCAAAAGATAGGGGATTACAATCAGGAATAACTTACCCAATAAAACTAAGTATATTCTACATCGGGGCAAAAAATGAACCTTGATCCAAGAGAGGACTACCAAACATTCCTGATGAAGAGACCAGGGCTTAATAGACATTTTCCAATACAAACATGGTCATAAAGAGAAGCATAAAAAGGTAAATATGAGCACAACAATTGGGAAAAGACTTGAAGCATCTGCATCCTAGTAGGGAGAAAGGGGAAGACACAAGAAATATAATGTCAGCAGAGATCAGAGAGGAAGTTGACTAAGACAGAGATCAGGGGTGTTATTTTTCTTCTGGTTCTGGTTTGTTTTGTTATAGTTTGTTAATATTAAAAGAAAAGAAAGGTTGGAGAAAGGATAGACCAGGGAAGGAAAGGGAATGAATGATGGGAGGAAATTATGTAATTAGGGGGCACAGATAGAAATCTATAAAAATAATAAAGGGATGAGGGGAGCTGGAATCGCTTGAACTTCACTTTGAACTGATACAGAGTGAATCGAGCAGAACCAGAACAATTTATACTATAGCAACAATATTGCAAAAATTAACAATTCTGAAAGATTTAAGAATGCTCATCAACACAGTAATCAACTATGATTCCACGGGACAATAATGCCCACTTCCTGACAGAGAGGTTGTGGCAGGTAAAAGATGAAATGAGGATACAAAGGTTCGAGTGTCCAAGCTTATAGATTTATTCAGCAATGCATGCCAACTGCCCGACAGATTGGGGCCAGCAGACTTCCTCATCCTTGGCACTGGACCTCCAACACAGGGGGAGACAGACTTTTATACATTAAAAACAATTAACTAAATACGACCAATTAATTAAAAGGAAACGATTAACCAGGGTACAACATTGGGGGATTTGATTTCTAATTGGAGGAAAGATCAGGGACTTTAAAAGTTGGGAGGGGGAGAGTGAACAGGTACAATTCCCTGAAATCAGAAGATATGTCTCCCTCCCACCAAGTGTCTGTATCTAATCAAAGGAACATGGAAACAATAATTGATTGATCAGTTTAGGACCAGTTTTCAGATAAGACGTATGGGTTGCTTGAGATGTATAATGGTGAGAAAATTTGCATCAGTCTTTGGATCTGACTGAGGTCTTTAGTTAAAGCTCTCTAAGGAGCAGGGAGAGGTGGTCCAGCTTCCCAGCCACGCAGGACAACAAGGCAACAAAGTCCTCTCCCAATTCCCACAACTGAATACAGTTTTCTCACAGGACTAGACTAGACTCATAACTGAATAGGAAGGGAACTGAGCTAGGTCCAGAGTTGAGTCACAAGACAGAGTCAGTGTGGTTCACTCAGTTCCCACAATTAACTGCTTGTTCCAATTCCTTTACTTCCCTCATGGTGATGGACAAGACGTCCAGAGTGAGACGTGTGCTTTCGGACGTGGCCAATCGAAAAAAAAATAAAACTGCAATAAGAAAAGAAAAAAGTGATACATACCTGAACTGGGGTGGTAGCAGAGGGGATGGAAAGGAGAGTTAAATATTGAAGGAGTACTTTACTAATAAGTGATGTAAAATTGAACAGAGATAGGTGAATGAATTTCCTGTGGGGGACAATGCCCCTGCAAGACACAATGTGATTAATTTCAACAGCACCTTTCTTTTAAAACAAATAATGGGGTGGCTAACATTTTCTCAGAAATAATTTACTCTAGGAGATAGGAACTACACAAAAGACTGGCTCAACAGGCAGAGCTACCATGAACCAAGGCTTGGTTGCCAGGCTGTTCCATGAGAGGGGACATGCGGAGGTCACTCCTGTTACAGATTCAGCCTGTGGTCTCTGTCCCTAGGAAATGGATGAACAACAAACTTCCAGGAAGACTGAGGACCATGAAAGCATTTTTCCCCATATCATTCTAGTCTGTCTCAATAGAATACAAAAAGTCATTTGGATTAGAAGGGGCCCAATCTTCTATCTGATGCTTCAGTTCTCTTCCTTAGCAGGTAGTCGATCATCCTTGGCTTGCATACTTCTAGGGATGAGGAAGTCACTACCTCACAAGGCTACACTTTTCTATTCTAAATAAAACCCTTCCTTCCTATAATTTTGACTCTCTGGTCTTAAAAGTATATAAACATAGGTTGTTCGAGTTCTAAAATAGAAGATTTAATTCAACAAAATATTGACCAAGGACCTACCATCCTTTGTGTTGAAGATACAAAGATGAATAATATTTAACAAATATTTGTGGAACTGAAATGAATACATATATTTTGCCATCAAAGAATTTACAATCTCGGAAGTGAATAAGACAAGTACATGAAAAACTATAATACAACTAAGAGATACCTAAGTGGCACAGTGAGGAGAGGGTTGGAGCTGGAGTCAAGAAGATTTGAGTTCAAATCCAGCCTCAGACCTTTCACTAGCTGAATAATCTTGGGGAAATCACTCAATCACTGCCTGCCTTAGTTTCCCCATATGTAAAATGGGGACAATAATAGCAGCTACCTCTTACAATTATGAAGATAAAATCAGATATTTTAAAGTGCTCTGAAAATGTTAAAACAGGGGGCGGAGCCAAGATGGCGGCGTAGCAGCAGCAACATACCGCAGCTCTCACATAGCCACCCCAAAATACCCATAAAATAGGACTCTAAACCAATCCTAGAACTCCAAAACGCACACAAAGATACATCCCACTAAAGTCAGCTC
>CM053589.1:180196503-180263110 GCA_028646515.1 Pseudochirops corinnae | reverse complement strand
GTTGTGAATATTATAATGTTTTGAATGTTTGTCTTGATTTGTAATGGAATAAACAGAGTGTTCACTATATTTTGTAATCTGAACTCTAAAAGCTGTTCACAGTAGCATTCCTTTGGGAATCTGCTGGTGTATGGCATTACAGTGGGTAAGGCAGATCTGAACTGTGAAAGCTCAGAACTTGGCTATCTAACAAGCTGGTGGGTAAATGGCACTGACCACCTCAGAAATGCCTCCTTTTCCATCTCCAGCTATCAACACTGGCCCTCCTCACCTCTCCTGCCACTATGATGGAACAGAAACCAGCCCCTGCTGCTGGTTTGTCAGTTCCATTCATCTCCCACCCAGATGCAAATTCACCAAGTACTTAGTCTGTGCTCAGCAATGGCCAGGGCATTCTGTCAGTGTATTCCTCTATCAGAAGGTGGATAGACCAGCCTCCTCTAATGGCGTTCAGTTCTCAGCGACAAAGCTGGAATAAACACACAGTTCAGTTCTTTCCGAGTTTTATTCAAAAAGCAGACATAAGATGTCCATGAGGAATAATCATCATTGCAGTAAAGTACTGAGGGGCCCAGGATCACAAGGGCCCCACCCAGTAAGTGATGTCCTATTTCCTCACTGAAGATACTAAGAAAAACCAGGCTCGAGGCTTCCTCCGTGTGGAATTTTAAGAGCAGCTTTTTAAGCTGAAAAGGAACCCTAAGGTTATCTATCTTAAAAAAATCCTGATTCCAGATTCTATTTATCCTTTTCTTTCTGTTCTTTTTCCTTCTTCTCACGTTCTGCTTTTGCTTCTTCCTCTTCATGTTTCTTAATCAACTGCTCCACTTCTTTCTGCTTTAAAACTCTTATTGTCGTCTTCCCATTTTCTCTTGTTAATGTTGCAATTTCAACTATAAATAAAACACAGGAATGTTTATCCGAGGAAGTAAATCATATTCTAAAACATCAACAAGCACAGCCTCATCCACACAGCTCCTCCCGCTGTGTCTCCTCCACATCTCTAACCACCATACTAGCCTAAACAAGATCTCTTTTTGTCTCCAGTCACCTCTCAGGGCCTGATGAGCCCAGGCTCTCGAAGGCAGACTCTGAGAACTGGAAAGCCTTCAGCACCCTGGGCCATCCAGACCCTGGACCAGCCACAAGGTGACCCCCAAGGCAAGGTGAGCTTGTGAACCACTGCTGGAGACTGAAGGCCGACTTCCTCTCCTCCATCTGATCTACCTGTTCTGTCATGTGCTTGCTGATGGCGTCAACCACAACTTCCTTCTCAGAGCCTTGTAGCTGCTGTGACCTCAGAGACCATCTAGTGCACATTTTAAAGGTAAGGAAGAGGTCCAAGAGCTTAGTGACTTTACCAAGGTCATCATGACCAGAGCTGGGACTGGAATCTGGCTCTTCTGGAGCCAGTGCAGGTGAGGCTCCTTCCCGTTTTCTCATTAAGACCTCTCTGATCACTTCTCCTTTCTATTTCTTGTATCAAGACTTTCCAAACTTCATTAACTGCTCTCATGCATCTTCCTGAGGGAGAGGGTCTCTAGCTATTGCCAAGCAAAGAGCCCCCACGATGAAGGTGGGAATATATAGTGAGGGAAAAAGACAAAAGGAACAGGGCACATACATTCCAGCTACAACTTGAGAGGCTAAATTCTAACTCAACTGAACCAAGAAGGTACTAAAATAAGCTACTTTTTAACTGAACTCTTGCTCTGATATTTCAACGTCTGTGATTTCACTGACATGGCACAATGCTCACCCCTGAGAGGAAGGCTTCAGGAGCTGCTCTGGCCACAACCATCCATCCCACCTGGGAATCAGCCTTTGGGCTCCTTCACACTCAGCACGGCTGCTTCTTAGACACCAGCCAGGGACAGAACCACAAGCCTTTCCAGCTCAGTGGGGCCCACCCAAGGTTCTATTTGTTATTGTTCAGTCACGTCAGATGTGTCTGACTTGTCATGACCTTACATAGGATTTTCTTGGCAAAGATACTGGAGTGATTTGCCATTCCCTTCTACAGCCCATTTTACAAATAAGTGACCTGCCCAGGGTCACACAGGTAGGGTCTGAGGCCAGATTTGAATTCAGAAAGATGAGTCTTAATGTGAAAATATGTTAAATGTGGATGTATATGTAGAGTCTATATCAGATTGCATACTGTCTTGGGGAGGAGAGGGAGGAGAAAATTTGGAACTCAAAAGCTTATAGAAGTGAATGTTGTAAACTAAAACAAATTTTAAAAAGATGAGTCTTCCTGACATTCTAACCACTGTGCTAGCTAGCTGCCTGAAGGTTCCATGGTGATTCTGAATCCATGACAAGTTATATTTAGATTCCTACTTACTGTTATCCATAGTTAACAATAATGACAATACTAACACATGTAATGCTTTAAAGTTTATATGGCACTTTCTCCATAACAGCCCTATCTACGTGCTAATTACTGCCAAGTAATTACAATTACACTGCCCCCTTCTACAAGGGTCACGACTGAGGAAGGTCACAACTGGCCCAAGTTCATGGCGCCAATAGTCAAAGCTCTGATCTGAGCTCAGAACTCCCAATAGCATGTCCAGGTCTCTTTTCATCCCTCCATTTTTCTTCAAAGGCTTAACATGAAGATAACTACAAAAGACAGAAGAGTCTCGGAGGAAAATCATCCCATTTTTCATGGAAGTTTTTTCAAGCTAAAGACTGAAGCCAGCCTTGCCAAGACTCCTTTATTCACTTATTTGATTCTTATTCAACGTAGAGCTTCTGTGAAGCCATTCCTAACCCTATCTCCCTGACACAACACCTGAACCCTTGACCCCTTGGGGGGGTTGGACATTAGACTTGGCTTCCGCCTCTTGTATATTTATTTTTGAAGCTTTGGATTTTATTTTAAAACATTAAAGTATGACAAGATGGACATGTCAGTATCTAACCCTGGCAGGGATTTTAGATCCCTTTACACCAGTTACCTGCATGCAGCGTCCCCTCTTCCCCCAGGCCCATGGGTTTTCTACATTTTATTTTCCCCAGTATTAAATACCGCTCTGCCCAGAGCAAACAGAGATGTGCTGAATCTCTCTGAACAAGTTTACCTTAACTACATAACAAAACAAGCACAACCAATCCAAGCCTCTTAATGGTGTTGGGTATTTTCAGCACCAAAACAATCAGCTCATAGATAGGACAACAGGTATAGTTGAGATACGGGTTACCTTTTTCTGCAGAAAGTTTACTAACATCCATGGTTTTATTGAGCACTTTAATTGCTAAAGCAAGTGCTGACTTCAGAGTCATTCCTCCTTCCTTGTAATCTTGCTTTAACATTGACACAGCAGCCTATAAGATAGAGGGAACAATCAATGCCCAGAATTCCCTTTAAGCTTCTGGATAAAGTTCTTCAAACATACATGCCAGAAGACAAGCATCATCCCAGGTGCTCGATGTAGAAGGCTCCCCACCACCACCCTGTGAGGCAGCTAGTGGCAGTGCCATCCCCAGCAGAGCAAGCTGATGCTCAGAGGGATCCAAGCCCACAGCCAGGTTAACACAAGTCACAAAGGTCAGACTCGGGTCTGCTCCAGAGAACGCCCTCTCTTTGCATGACACAGGGCTGCCTGCTCCTGCTGCTGCTCTACATTTCCTGCCATTAGAGGACACTCACCGCACTATTATTTCCAATGCAAGTGGCCTTCCAACCTCCATAATTTCCACTGGGGTCACTCTGATACAGCTGGAAACCATAATGCTTATCCCAGCCGATGTACAGCAATGAAACACCAAAAGGGCGTTTTCCTACAAAAAACAGGTCAGTATTAGCAGAGTAAATGTAGGATCCAGATGGTGCTCATTAAACTCATTTATCAAACCCTTTTCCACAAACTAAAACTTTCATAAACTGTTGAAAAGCTCTACCATAAATCCTACTTTTGTTTATTGGAAATACAGAGTCAGAAGGCAGAATAAAGATATGAAAGCTTGGTTTTAAGTAGCATTATTATGTAAACAGAAATTCTCTTCCTTTTTTGAACATGTTTATTTTAGCCTCTCAAGAGTTTAGCAACAAAATTTCAGGCCTAAACCACATGCCTGCAATATGAAAGCAAAAAATTTGAAAAAAATGTTAATATACATAATTTTCAACTTCTTTTTGCTACCTAAAAAGTAATTTCTTATTCATAAGCTTTTATGCTTTAACATTTTTAGACAGGTTTCAAACGATCAATAACCAATACCTCCAAACTGTGTATAAGCTTGCTTGATATCACACAGTGCTGTAACCAACTGCTCACAAGGAATAGGCTCTTGATACTGTAATAGGTACCTAGTATGCAAAGAGAATGACATATTAATGCTGCAAACAAATGACACCACTCAGGAGCTCCACTGCATGGAGATATTATCGGTCTTATACCACAACAGGAAAAGGTAACATGGAGGAATCAAGCCAACACAAGCATTCCTAATGTTCCAAATATTACAACCATATAGTTAAGGCAGAAAAGGCCAGTGAAGAGAGCTGTAATGACAGGATTATTTACCACCGAGAGACACACATTTGTTAGATTAAGGCAGCTGGGTGGTGTCATGGAGAGAGCAATGGTTTGGAAGTCAGTAAGACCCGCATTCAAATACTTTGTTACACATCAGCGATGTGAGCCGTGGAAGTCACTTGGCATCTCTTTCCTCATCCACAAAATAAGGATGAATAACATACCTTAAATTTCTATAACTCTGGAATGACTCTTCTTCTCAGTATATCAACATATCTATTGTATTTCGGCATTTCCCTCAATGAGGAGAAGACTTTCAGGCCCAGAAGACATTTAAAAACCCTCAAAACATTTTTGGGGGAAATGTTTTATAAACTGAGGAAGGTCTCCACAGCTTACAGACTCAGTTTTAGCATAGCCTTGGTTGAAAAAGTGTGTAAGTTAAAAATCATTTACATGTAAAAAAAAAAAAATCCCTTTTTATTAAAAAAAAATATCTCCTACTTCTTAGGGTTGTTGTTAGGATAAGATAACAAATGCAAAGAAGCTTTATAAAACCTTAAAGTGCTACATAAACCTTATTATTAACAAGAGAAAAGGTCTGGTATATTACATGTATCACAATTCTCAATTTGTGACATAAAGAAGAGTATTATTACTACTACTAATAAAAAAGGCACTGGATCAGCTTTTATCTGTGTATACCCAATGATGAAATTATGAATCTTCCACAAATTGAAAATAAATAATTCTATGATTGCCAATGATCTGTTTATCTTAATAGATCACAACATGGCAAGATCCATAACAATACTTTTAAGTGCAGTAACATCTGAAGTTTTAGTCTCTTTTGGAGGGGAGATTTTTTCAATGACTCTTAATGACACTGACCCAACTCTGTGCCACAGATGAGCTCTCCCTGGTATTAAACCCAGACTGCTGTGTGTTCTCACCACGTGAACCTACCTCTGAGCAATGAGTCTCAGTTCATTAGTTAAAACATTAGCATCAGAAGTTATGCCTGCCACACTGCAAGCCATATCCCTGAAGGAAAAAAAAATGAGGTTTTATCAGATAAATAGTGAAAATTCCTGTAGAGAATAATTGACGGTATTAAAGAATAAATATGTGTAAACACCTAATAATATTGCACTCTAGCCATACTCAGCTCTGGTGACCAAAGCTGCTTACCATCTATTATCTCTGAATGCACTATCAGTAACCCAAAATGTCTGCTTCAGAACATCAACATATAGAGGAAATTACAAAAACTCTGCCTTTGTAAAAGACCTTTGAAATGGTGTTTCATTTTGGGAGTTTCAATCCATATTGTTCATGTATAGTTAAGGGGCTGCCTCCCCCACGTGCCCAGAGCCTACCCTGATGTCTCCCCTTCCTCATGGCTGCTGGTGTGGGCCTCCAGGATGCTGAATGCTAGACACAGCTCCTCGAATCTCAACAGGGAGTGAGTCACCACCTACAGTCTTTCTAGTTATGTGGAGGAGCATTAGGCCAGCTGGGTGGCCTTACTGCTGTGCCCTCCAAACCTGGGCACTGCATCTGCCCTGCTGATAACATAACATTCTTCTGTGCAGTGTCTCCTTCAATTAGAACATGGTTCTTTGAGAACAGGGCTGGTCTCACTTTTCTATTTATACTCCTAACACTTAGCCCAGTGCTCAGCACAAACTAAGCATGTAATAAATATTCTCCATTCCCCTTCGTGGCAAACACCCTCCTGTGAATGGGGGAATACAGGCAACGTGAAGTTAAAAACTTCTATTGATAAACAGACACGTATGTCATGTGTGGCAGCGTGTGTAGGAATGAACTGAGTCTCAAAGAATATGGGACGAGACAGAAACGAATGGCCTTTATTTCTACTTTGTGCCCATCAGCTAAGTTCCTTTTCGGCTGTTTAGGATGGAATGGACATCCTCAGCTCCACCTGGCATTTACCCCTCTCATCACACGAAATGAAAGCAGGCCAACTGGCCACTGGGCTCTGGCCACAGGCCCACCATAAAAGAAATGCCTTTGTCATGGGAAGGATCGAACATTTTGAGATTTTATGGAATATTATAGTTGAAAGGAACCCTGGAGAGCATGTAAACCAGTCCCAGCATTTTAGAGAGTGGCAAAGTTTAGAGCAATGGCCCCCAGAACACCACAAACACAGTTAAGTCGGGTGAGGTCAGAAGCAAACCTGGCTTTCCTGCTTCTACATTACAAGTAGGCCAACATCTGGCGGTAGCGCTATACCAAGGCTACAGGCAATTCCACCGCAAGTTTTTCTCCCTTTTCAGGCTGTCACTTGCAGACACAGGGAGAAGAGCTGCTTATAATGTGGCAGGGCAAGTTCTCATCTCATAAAGTATGGCAATGTGAGAGTGTATACTGGACTAAGGGCCAGAAGACACTGGTCAGGTCTTGCCTCTGGCACAAAGTAGCTGGTTGCCCCTGGGTCATACAACCCCTTGATGCCCCAGGCCACTCTAAGACTACAATTCAGCATCAAGCTGCCAATCTGCATACACTCCAAGAGATCTGGTACTGATGAAATCACAGGCTTTGACCAAAAAAAGGGGCCTTTCAGAAACTCCCTATGATAGCTGCCCACTGGCTCTTCATCTGAAGTGAGAATCCTTACAAAGAACAAATTACCACATTTACTGAGGGCCGGCTAAGTGCTGAAGAACTGGGCTCAACAGACCAGAACCTGGCCTTAACTCTATATAACAGCCAAAATGAGCAACTTGGCTCTAAAGAGCACAAGATTTAATTCAGCGCCTTAAGGTCTCATTTACCAGCTACTACCCAAGTACATTTTCCCACGACACACAGAGAACTTCTAATTTCCACTCCATCGTAGGTGTATACATCATCATGTAGAATGAACCTTCTTTCTCAGAGATCTCACTTACTCGTTGAGTTTGTAAATCTTTTCTGAAAAAAAGACTTCATCCAGAAGCTTGTGGATGTTGCGTCTCTCTGCAGCAAGTAAAACCCCATCATTTGCTAAAATCCCCAAGCAGGTGCCTGCATGTCCGATAGCCTCCATGGCATATTCCACCTGGTACAAGCGACCTACAAAACAGGGTCAATAAGCAAGCTTTCTTGTCACTGCTGACAGATAAAACACTCAAAAGAAACCAAAGGGGCAGCAAGGATACAAACAAGTCAGAGATGATGCCTCTGGTTTTTCTATGCAGGATACTAGAATACCCTAGAAGATATATTACCAGAAAGTTCCATTTTTGACAGAGCTTAGATATTTTAAAGAGCATAAAAGTTTTTTTTTCTTTTAAAAGACACTGAAACAAAACTAATAGTTTTCTCTCACTATGATTTTTAGATAAACTAATGGATTTCTATTTACCTTCTGGTGAAAATATAGTGGTCCTTGAGTCATATCTTCGAGACTACAAAAGAAATATACACAATGAAATTTTGCCTTTCCAAAAGTCTCTGTATAAATTCCCAAACACATCCTCACCTGCACCCACCAAACCCAGATGCATACTAAATAAGAAGACAGCAATGGTTTAAAAATCTTGGAGTACTTCCTCCAACTTCATTTTACCCACTTCAGTTTTTTGCGCCATACAGGTATGAGGAACAAACCATGCTCTTTTGTTACTAAGACTGTGGAACTACTACTGGCGTGTACATAACTTACCATGTTTCCTGTATTTTATATTATTCCTAAAAAAAAAAATAAACAAGTCTATTAGAGTGAATATGACGCCAGTTTTCTAGACATTTTAAAAACATGTGTTACAAGTCTTATGACAGTAACTGATAACAAATATCTGAATTTTTTCATTTATAAATATTACTGAGCAAAAAAAAAGGCACAGCAATCTCATCACAAGATTTGACTGACTGAAATTAGAAAGGGAGTCTTAGGAAATTAGCAATGGAAGGAAAGAGGGGAAACAAACTTTTATGAAGTATCTGCTATACACCAAGTACTGTACTAAATGCTTTACAAATATTTCATTTGATTCTCACTACAACCCTGGAAGGTAGGTACTAACATCCTCATTTCTCAGTTGAGGATACTGAGTCAAACAGAGAATAAGTGACTTGCCCAGGGTCACACAACTAATATGTATCTGAGGTCAGAGTTGAATTCAGGGAGATCAATCTTCCTGACTTCAGGTCTAATGGGCGTCCCTGTCACCAGCTGCCTGTCTACAATGCCTGTAGGGATTCTGAATTCTAATTCTCACATTACAATTATGATATTGTGAGGCTGAGGGAAACAACAAAAACTTCCATGGGCCATCCTTAATTTGTCATCTCTACCATGTTAAAGATATACCCTAACCTCACCTTACAGTGAAAGAAGAAAAAACTAAGAGATCACGACACCTTGAGACTCTTCATGGGAAACGCAAGTCCCAGCTGTCCCTTAGTAGCTATGACCTTGGGCACATAAACTTTACCTCCCTAAGTCTCAGTTTTCTCAAGTATAAAATGAAGAAAATCTTCACAAGATTTTTAAGGAAAGTGCTCTGTAAAAAACCATGAGCTATTATTATTATGCAATGTTTTGTACCAATTTAAAAAATACAAATCTTTCCATGATAATTAAGAGTTTGCAAAAATAAAAGCCCTAGTCGTTACAGATATTTTAAAGCTTCCTATATATTACTTACTCCACTCTCAAATTCACCTGTTCTGGTGACAAATGACTCATTCTACCTGATCAGGAGCTGAGGAATAACTGTTTAGCTACACCAGAAGCCACATAAGGTACCAGCAAATAAAAGACTCCTTTTCTGTCAATTTGGCAAATTCAGGAGAAACCTGCCTCCTAGGGACAGAGGCTTTTGATTCCATCCTATAAGATACAGCTCCTTTTCTCATCTCTCAAGTCTGATTGGTCTTACACGACCTCCTATGGGGCAGCGGAGCCCAAGCGCTCCTTCTCCTCCTCCAGCTTCTTGGAGCCATCCCGATCTCTCCTGTCCCACTCCCGACACCACACCAACTAGCCCTGGAGCCCAGGCTCAGCTCCAAGCCCCTAGGCCCAGCTCCGAGCCCCCAGGCCGATCACTTTGGCCTCGGGTCGGATTGGATGTTTTAAATCCTCCTGGTCTAAGCTCCCAGGTTGTCAGATTCGTAAGCAGAAAGCAAAGTGAAAGTGAATGTAAAAGCTCCGCAGCGAAGCAGCTCCAAGCTGGGCACCCTTACCTCGCCCCATCCCGACTTCGAACCCTACGAGGCCACAAAACAAGTCCTATCCAAGCCCTCAGACAATCAAGGGAAGCCTTCGGGGATTGGCCCCGGGGAGGGGGAGCGGCCCCGGGAGAGCGCGCGGCTCAGAGGGATACATTGTAGCCCAGCGCCGTCGGTAACTAGAGCCCACGCTCCTGCGGGGGAGGGGCGGGTCCGGGGGCTCTGGGCTGCCCACCCGGAGGGCTGGAGCGCCGGGGGACTGTCCCGGCCTGCTCCCACCCCTAGTACCAAGGGGCGGCGGGACCCGCACACAACAAACGCCGATGGGGAGGAAGGGCAAAGGCCGCGGACGGCCTAACTGTCCCAAGCCCCATTTTCCAAAAAAGGAAACTGAGTCCCGGAGGGAAAAGAAGCGCCCGAGGTTACCGGGAGTGACGCCGCGCTGCCCCCCACCCCGAGCTAGTTGGGGGGCACGGGCACGGCCCCGGGCCACAAGGGTCTCCCACACGCTCCCCGAGCGCGGCTCTCGCCCGACCTTACAGTGCAGGGGAGAAAATTAAGGCCCGTCCGCCTCGGCGCCCCCCGCCGGACGGTCGCCGCCGGGGGACAAACTCTTCAAGCCCGGGGGCGGCGGCTCCTGCACCGTCATAGCGCTGCGCGCCGGGCCCGGGAAGCCGGGAGGGGCCGGGCGCGTCGGGGGAGGGCCCGGCCGCGCCCGGCCCTGGGGGGCGGCGGATACGCACCTCTGGGAGTGCCGGGAGTCGGGGTTCTTCGGCCGTGCCGCCGCTCGCTCCGCCGGGTCCGGGTCGTGTCTCCGCGAGTCACCGGCCAAGCTCCGCCGCCACAAATGGCCGCCCGCGCCTGCGCACTTCTCGGGTGGGGGCGGAGCCGCGCCTGCGCAGAACGCCGTGGCCTGGCAGGCGCGGGGAGCACGTGGGAGCCGGCCTGCACCTGGCCCGGCTGCCCGAGGACAGGCGACGAGCAGATGTCTGGCCACGCTGTCTCCCCTCCGAGTTTCTTCGCCTCCCCAGCTCTGACGATTCAGATGGTCTGAACCCTTCCCCGCTCCCTGCTTTTCCCTTCGGTTGTCACTCAGCCTAAGTACGTGCTCAGTCCGTAGGCATATAGAAAAGCCCTTACCCACGTACGAGAATGCACCCCGCGGGTGGCTGCCCATGCACCTATCTTCCGCCATCACTTACTCTTCTCTAGCTAGCAGGCTTTCGTTCTGTTGTAATGAGCGAGCCGTCTTTTTGCTTTGTCACCTAGCAGGTATAAAGATCGTGTGTTCCATTGAACGATCGTCCTCCAGCAGCACCAGGGTGCGGGCACCGCGTACAGAGTCCAGTAACGGGCACTGCTGCTCTGTTGAGCCCAATAAAAACCTCTCATCTGGTTCGTGCCGCCTTACTTGGCATTAGCCAGCTGAATTGGTAGGAAAATTCCCTCAACGTTTATGACTAGAACTTTTGCTCTTATATTAGTTATAAGTAGGTATTAGCTGGAGCCCTCAGAAGTTAAACAAACCCAGTAAACGACCTTGTGATGGGTGTAGGCAGCCTTCCACACCCAGGATCCCCCCGCTGAAGTTCAGCATTTTGTTCTTGGCTATGGGGGCTGGAGCTCCAGAGACCGGACTTGTATAGAAGATCCAGACATCATCTGTGTGGATAAAGACTGAACTGATAGGAGCCGATGAGGTCACTGAGAGTATGGAGAAAGTAGAGCAGATGGTCAAGGACAGAGCTCTGAACCACAAACACTGGGGACAGTGGGGGCCTGATTGTGTGATGGTCCAACAAAGGGCTGAGAAGCAACCAGGCTGGTGGGCTTCCTCCCATTTGTGGGTGGCCCCCCCAAGTTCTTTGCTATTACTTAATCAACAAGCATTTATTAACTTATACTGAATATGTCAGGCCCTGGAAATGCAAAGGCAAAAATTAAACAAGTCCTCAGGTTTACATTTTATCAGGAAAGACAATGCATTCACATAGAAGTTTCTACAAAAATGCATTCAAGGTCGTTGGGGGACTATGCTCTAGTGTCTGAGGGGGAAAGGCCAAGAAAGGCTTCAGATAGTGGCCCTTTCCTTGAGCTGCTAAGGAAAATAGGACTCCTAAAACAGAAGTGAAGAAGATGTGGGCAGTGCTGGTGCAAGGGCATCCAGACAGATGGCAGCAAGTGGGTAAGGAGCAGTAAAAAGGCCAATGGGTCTGGACTGTAGGGTGTATGAAGGGAGTCTCGTGTAGGCTAACATTGAACATTGAATAGTTGCAGTTTCCGGCACCAGCCTGGTTTTTGCCAGGGGTCTGGTCAGTTGTTGAATTTTTTTTTCAGTTACTGAAATTCATAAAGCCCTGCCTACTAAGGCTTGAAGTGGTTGTGATCAGTGTTAACAGAGGGAAAGCCCACATCAGTGAAGAATCTTTTTTTAATATTAACATAGGTAGTATTTATTTAGTGCCTTGAGGTTTACAACGAAGAATTATTCATAACAAAGATTTTTTTTAAAAAGAAAAATTCAGCAATTAATAGCATTAATTGGGTACTTCTCCAATGCCAGGACCTTGAGTTCCCATTCTAGTGTGTTTTCCCCAGTGACAACCACCAGGGTGATTAGAGCCAGTGTTGTTTTACCAACTGAAATGAATTCATTTTTATAAAGGGATATTTCCTGAAAAGACACAGCATGAACAGTGGTACAAACCTTCACACCAAACCTGGGGCACACTCACTCCCCACTACTTTGATCTTGGGAAGGAGGAGGCTCAGACTTGAAGCAGTTTCCACAAAGTCTTCACCCCATTCCTTTCCAAATGCAGCCCACCTGCTGGATTCCCTCCCTCCTGTAGGCTTAAAAATTATGGCCGCGGGTCATTCTACTGCTGGGTTGGATCTCACTCATTCCTTGGGGTTGTGCTGGTGGATTATAAACTAAAGGGGGGGGGGGTCACTCTCCTGATATCCCAGCGTTTACTATCTTGTAGCCAGTCCGATACACTTTCTCCTAAGGTCAGGAAAAAACAGGCAGAGAGACAAAGGACAGAGACATGTGTTGGTTAAGCCTTCTCTCCCTACCCCGAGGCTTCCAGCCTGTCTTCTGCCCTCCATCTTGCAGGAGGAAGGAGAAATCAAATGATCCCTTTGGGGCCTTACAAAAGCAATCGTTCTCAGTTCTAGCTCAGGAGACAATTGAAAGACTCCTTCACATTGAAAGTACACAGGAAACAATACCTGTGTGGGCTCCTCATCTCTGTGCCTCTGCACACCTGGAATGTCCTCCTCCCTCACGGCTACCTTACAGAACCCCTCTCTTCTCTCGAGATGTGGCTCAAGCACTAACTTCTACAGGAATCCTTTATCTATCTCTCCACGCAGGTACTGCCATGTGGAGGATGCTTATAAGGATTGGACTCTAATTGGCCAGTCCCAGCTTCCATACTACACAAAGAAAAATGGATATATAATCCAGAGCTCACTTGCAAAAAACAAACCAAAAAACTGTATAAAAGCAAACATGCATACATGGCTTTTCTGTATAGAAAAAGAACAGTAGTGTGATGGGGAAAACCCTGGATTTGGAGTCAGAAGCTCTGGGTTTGGCATCAGTGCTGCCATGTACAGGTTGTATGAATGGGGGGAAATCATTTCACATCTCACAGAGTCTGGGGTCCTCATTTGTAAAAAGGGGATAACACTTTCACTACCTTCAAGTAGTGGAAGAAAATGCCTTGTAACGTATAAAGTTACAGACACATGAGCCAACATTTCCCTGCACAGAAGACTTTCCCAGCACCGGATGAGGGCAGAGGTGACCTTGGCTTCTCAAAGGCTTGTCAGGGGATGGCTCTGGAAGGACCTATCAGGCTGGAGAGGATTTGAGTACAGCCCATTAAGAACCAGTCTGGCTCAGCACAGACAAATTCATGACAGAGAACAAGGAACTTGCTACTTTCCTCAGGGGTGGGTGGGGGGTAACATGTCAGTGGTTCCACACCAATGAAGTCCAGTCTGGCTCCTTGGTATTTTTACTGGGGTCTAAACCCTTTCATACTCCTCTGTGCTCAGAACATTGGGAGTTAAAGGGGGCTTCTCCTACAGCCCCACAGCCATATGTGCTGACCTTCTAGTGACAATGTCCTTTCTTCCCCTCACTAGTTCTAGTCACCAAAACATTTTCTTTCTCTTCCTTTTGGTCCAGGGTTTGTCTCATGTGATCAAATGAACAGAGACTGTACTGTGTACCATGTCTTCCCTGGTCTTTCTCCTGAAAATTCTACACAATTCTACACAATTCTACACATGACTCAGGCATTCAATTTTTTATCTTTTAAATGGAGGTAACATTATTATTCCTTTCACAGTTAAGATAGAATTCCAGATTTCAGAGCAAGAAGCAACTGCAAAGACCACCTGGCTTGGCCCCTGCCTTTAAGCAGACATGGTGGCATCTCCCCAATTTTGTCCAAGACAGAGCTCACTGCCTGGCCCAGAGTCACATCACTAGCGTTAGGGTAGCTCCTTACTCCTCAGGCAGTACTTCCTAACTTCAATCTCATGACAATTAGATTATGTGAGAATTCCACAGATATCCTGTGTTCAGTGGCATTATTATTAATTTAAAAAGTAATCATTTCAATTAACTTACATCTCATAGTGTCATGAAACTACATGAAAAATCAGGCTTAGCCAAATAATTCCCAGTCTATTTCATAAACCGTAAGATAGTAGAAATGCAAGCTGCCCTCACTGGGAATACCAAGAGTGATAGTCACTAAGTGGTGTATGCATAGTGCCCTTGGGTGCTCATTCCTGATGATGTTTCTAGGAGGGTACTGCTGCATAGGCCTTGGCGGTGTCAAACCACATGTCCTCCACAGCTTTCTGACCCATACTCAGCAGGGTCTGCAGGTGCTTCCAGCCTGTTTTGGCAGTGATCATGACATACTCTTTGTTCTCAGGGTAGAGCAGGCTCGTATAAGCAGCCATCACAAGCGACTGAGAAAACCGACTGGTCACCAGTAAAAAGAGAGCCCCCTTTTCTTCGGCTGTAAGCGGGATGACGCTCTCAAAGCCAGCCAGCACGTGGCCGCCCACGGCCAAGGAGTCCTTGCTGTCTATCATCATGTACATGATGGTGATGGCCAACTCGAACACATAATAGCCTTGGCTCATGTCCTCAAAGTCCAGGACTCCAGACACATGATACACTGGGTCTCCAGAAGCCTCAGGGTTGGCCTCCACCAAGATGTTGTAGCCATTCAGGTCCCCATGATTGATGCCTGAAAGGAGAGCAGAGAAACCAGTGGAGATGGGGCAAAGGGCAACAGAAAGGTGGTTAAGCCTCCCAAATCACTAGTTTTGTATTTTCTTTCTCACTAAGGTCATTCACACCATTTATTGGGAAAGTCAGCAAAAAACCGAAATGGCACCCAAACCCTCTAGGTGCCTCTTTGCTTCACACAAAAGCACAGTCCTGAATACAGAAAGGACAGAAGCAGATTTCTCTGCTTTCAGCCTTCATGAAGCCAAGAGATGGGACCTAGAGGAATGTGGATGGTCTGAGCATGACCACGGAAAGAGTAGAGAAAAAAGTCACTTTTAGTACAGAAAGTCTGTATCTGAATAAAGCCCAAATCATATTTCAACAGAAATTCAAAACCCACAAAGGAAATTAAGATTAATTTGAAATTAATTTATTTTATCCCAGAGCTTCTCTTGATGAGAAAATAGTTTTGCTTTCACCCCCAAATCTCATCACTCCTCTCACAGGCAAACTGCTGACTGATGTTGGTGGTGGTAGGGGAATCAGGGCACTTTCTGCCCCTCTCAGGGGAGGGGGGCCATAGTGGGAGCCGAGGTTGGAGGCCTTGGCCTCAGGCAGGCCCAGAGCCACGGGCTGGGAATCTCCATGTTACCCCACTTACCCTGAATGCCATGGAGCACTGTGCAGTTACGTACTCCTGTGCTGTGGGTACAATAGGATGACAAAATCCAGAGGTTCTGGGGGCCCTCAGCTGCCACTGAGACTGTCCCTATGATTTATCCTAAGCACTTCAACGGTCTGGCCCTTCATATTACTTGCTTCTACATTATTTAAGGAATAATATACACTGACCCTGCACATACCCCAAACGACTACCATATAATAGCATAATGGCCTTAAAAGACGTTATTAAAAAGGCAGTAATGTGGCGCAGTGAATAGAGCACCAGCCCTGGAGTCAGGAGGATCTGAGTTCAAATTTGGCCTCAGACACTTAACACACACACACACAAAACAACTAGCTGTGTGACCTTGGGCAAGTCACTTACGCCCAATTGCCCTCCAAAAAAAAGGCAAAGAAAAGGTAGTAATGGTGTAGGGCCAGGCTGGTTCTAGGACAACAGGCATATGGTCTGAGTGGGCCCAGCTGCAGACCAAGGACCTCTCACTAAATCCAGACAGGCACATCAGACAGACAAAGCCCCAGTCCAAGAGCATCCAGTCAGTTACTGAGGGGCCACGATCAGCCTGGAGGAGGTGTTTCCACTCTGACCCAATGGCAGATCTTTGCAGGACTGCTGCAACCTCCTACCTGCCCCCCAAAGTTCTGCTTTAATGCCGCATCATGACATGGAGACAACTCTCAGTTCTCAGTCATGCCCACAAAGCATACATCCTGCCACATTCTACAATGTGGAAAAGGTTCCCTGGGTGGTCCTGGCAAAGCCTATCTCCATGGTGTCCACAGCTGAAGGGCCAGCCAAATGAAATTCATAAAGGCTCAGCCACAGATGGGGGCTGGCCCTTCTAATCCCCCAAGGATGGTGGAAAGGGAGCAGGGGCTGCACTAAAGCTTCACAAAGCTAGACACATTCATCTTCCTGTTGGGGTTCTCCTGGCGTGACCTCCAGCCAGCAGCCATGAGTGGGCACACGTCTGGTGGAACTGATGGTTATTCTCTTTCTGTCCTTAAGTGTACTACAGAGGAGGGGGAGGGGCAGAACGAGGAAGAAAGGGCAGAGAGAGGAATGGTAATCATGAGACCCCAGATCCACAAGGGAATCTGGGCAAATGGGTAGATGTTTGGGAAAGCCTCCTCCGTCTCATCTCACCACTTCCCCCGCCCCCATCTCAAAGAGCTTGTCATTAATTGTGAGGCAGCAATTTACTGCCTCGGCTAGAAATGACAGTCATCACTAATTTGGGGGGCTAGTCTCTGACAGTGGGAAATACTCACACTCTCGAAAATGGCTTAACCTTGTCACGATCTCATCCTTGAAGCGGTTGAGCACCCACTCTACCATCTCTCGATTTTTGCTTTGGCCCAAGGCATAGACATATTTTTCTAGAAGAGGAACATTTCTCAGGTTCCAGATGAAGTCCCCTCGATGCAGGCTGCTTATCTTTGGATGGCGGAATTTCTAAGGAAGAACCAAACAAAGTAATGTGAAGGCCGTGTACTTTATGTACTGGGGATAAAGGGGGAAAGAAAACACTCCTTGACCTCAAGGCCCTTGCAGTCTAGTGGGGGTGGTAAGGGGGGAGACACTCAGATCGCTGTGTGTGGTACAGAGAATTGAATAGAGAGAAGAGGTCCAAAGTCTAGGAAAATGAGAGGAAGAGTTCATTCTTGGGGGAGGGAGATGCCAGGGGTGGTTTTAAAAAGGAGATAGGACCTAAGAGGGATGGGAAGGAAGAAGAGGATTTTACAGGAGAGATGAGGAGAAAGTTGGGAATTCGCAGGATCCTAGATTTAGAGCCAGAAGGGAGATGAGAGGTCATGTAACACAACTTCCTCATTTTATGGATGATATGAAATGGTTTGTCTGCATTGTAGTATGTGGTGAGAAATAAATGGGAGAACCCACATTTGAACCCAAGTTCTCAGGGCACCAGCCTTGGACAAACTGTATCCTACTGTGCTGAAAGAAATGGGATTACTGAGCTAGGGTGGCAGGAGATGACTCACCATGGTGAGTGGGAGATGAATGGCAGGAAGAGAAAGGAGGGAACTGGACAAACCATAGGCCGGTAATCGTGGCTTCCGATCCTGGCAAAATCTGAGTCTGTTATTGAAGGCTAGGCTTTGAGAGGCAGCGTGTTGTCAGCAGGCAGAACAATGGGCACATACTACCCCCGTGGTCCTAGGTAAGTCACAATCTCTCAGAGCCTCAGTTTCCTCATCTGTAAAAATGGGATATTCTGTATATTTCCCACCTCACTGAGTTGTTGTGAGTAAAGTGCTACGTAAATTTAAGTTATAATTATTTAGAAAGGGAAGCCATAATCCCAAAAGCCAGAATGGTTTCATCAGAACAAGTCATACCAGACTGACCTCATTTGACAGGGAAATTCTGGCCAATCTGGAGAATGCTACAGATACACATACTTAGATTTTAGCAAACCATTTGCACCAAGTCTCTCCTCGTTTACTTGTGGGCAAAATGCAGAGATGTGGGCCAAGTGATGGCTCCATTACGTTAGTTCAGAGCCTCTTGAATGGCTGGACCCAAAGAGAGATTTATGGTTCAATGTCAACCTGGAAGGAGGTCTTCCTAGTGAGCCAGGGATCTGTCTTGGGCCTTTTTATAAATAACTTGGAAAAAGGCACGGATGGGAGCCCAATCCTTCCAGCTTCCCTGGGTCCCCTCAGACTATGATGCAGCCAAACTGGCCTCCTCTCTGGTCCCCACAGGACACTAGTCTCTGAGACTTGCAGCTCCCAGAATGCCCTCCTTCTTCCCCTCGGCCTCCTGCCAGCTGCAGCCCAAGGACCACTTTCTACACAGGACTTTCCTACCCCCCACTACCCTTTATTTAACTACTTCATGTTTGTTTATATTCATTCTCTTCATATTTATTCTGTATGTAGTTATGCAGAACTTAAAATTTATTAGTGACCTAGAATCTTAATCGATAAACTCCTGGTTGGTAGGGAGTGTTCTGTCCATTGTATGTGCTCCTTCAGCATGTAGAACACAGAAAGGTACTTAATAAATACTTGGTGCTTGACTGACAGCTAAAAAGCCAGGAGGGACAGTCAACCCCCTGGATAATATAAGAGCTTGGCAGGCAAGGATGTTCGGCCTAATCTAAAAGATGAAATTTAATGATAAAAGAAAAAGCTTTAAAATGGCCTCAAAGATTGGTATCATTAATACATAACAGGGGAGGTTTTTGTAGGCAGCAGAATTTTTAAAAAGTCACAGAATTTCGGAGTGAGAAGAGCCCTCAGCAGCCACCCTGTCCCCCTAGGGCTCCCCGGGGACCCCTTCCTCCAACATAGGGGCTGAGTGGCAGAACTCCATCCCCCTTCTGGGTAACTGTCCTTGTCAGGAGGCTCCTCCTTCTTGCATCCAGCCTCAGTTTGCCCTTTTGCAACTTCAGGGTTCTCTTCCAGAAGCATAAACCCTCCAACTGCAGCCAGATCAGATCCAAACATGCCCCAGGTTTTCCAGGCTCTGGGCTCGGGCCTTTGGGAGCTTCTTCTCCACTCCCATCTCCATTCCTCCCCATCCTTCAAGGCCCAACCCAGATAGCACTGACTCCTGCAGCAAGCCTGACTCAATGAGAGGGCTGGCTCCCACACAGCACTTCCACTCCCACATTACACCCTGCATCCTAAGTTATGCTTATGTGTCTTACCTTGGATGCCCCGGGAGGAGGACCCTGCCTTAGCTTCTCTGTAGGCCTCAGGTAACTAACCAACACCAGGTATTCAGTGATCATCTAATGAATGAATGAAAAGCCGTGAGGCTGAACTTAGCAAAGAACAAGCACCCACCCGGAAGCTGAAGCCCTTACCTCCAGACTTCTATCTATCTGGGCTGCCAGTCTGCCGACTTCATATAAGAGCTTCGGAGTGACGGGAACCTGGGCTATGGGTCTTCCTGGCAGGTAGGTGAACAGCCTCACCAAGTAACTGTTGGTCTCAGAGCCGCTGTCTGGGGCATGGAGAGAGAGAGAGATGATCAAGACTTCAGGAGGTCCACGTCTCAGCTCTGACCCATTATAGTTGCCTGGGTGACCTTGGGCCAGTAAGTCACCAAACATCTGAGATGCTGGGAGAATACACCATCCACCTCATAGGGCCATTGCAAGGAAAATAATTTACATACCATGAAGCATTATATAATAGTTACCTACTGTCATTTATTAAGACAAAGACTGCCAGCCTGGGGATGCAGTATGACCCACCACTTGGTAGCCAGTGTCTCTGTATATGTCCTACTCCTCCTACTAAACTACAAGCTCCCTGAGGGCAGGGATTGAGTCTTATCTAAACTTGGCATCTTCCTCTGCCCCAGGACAGTGCTCTGTCCACTGAAGGCAGGTAAGAGATATTTGAACAAATTTCTAGCTGCTCCCTTGGCTGCTCCCCTGGCTACCAGAAGACACTTCCCAGTCCTCAGAGTCCCCAACCCCGACTGTGTCTGAACTAAAGGCCTCAAACTGGGGCCCCTGGGGACAGTGCTCCGTCTCTGTCAGGACACCTGCACAGGTGATTCTGGCCAGCCAGGGGCTAGGCCACAGGTGCTTCTGGAGATTTGGTCACCACTTACCTATGGATATCAGAGAGGTCAGGCTGCCTCCTTTTGTAGGATGGACAGTGGCTGTCGGAAAGCCTTCGGCCTTCAGAAACATCATGATGTGGCTCTGCACCTCGACCAGGTCGGAGTTCTTGCTGGATTCAGTGTTGTTCACTTTGAGAATATACTCGAGAGGCCCACCACTCATTTCAGTGGCCCTTGGAACTTGCACGTGGAAGTTCTGATCATCATAGCTTGGAAGAGGCTGGATCTTGGTCACCTTTAACCCAAACACTGACTCCACCAGTGCAGAGGCTTGGAGCTCACTGAAGGCAGGCTTGGTGAGGGCCTGGGACTGCTGATATTCTGGGCTTGACATGGTGTCTAGGAGGAAAACAAAGAAAGGGGCTCAAAGAAGTGGATCAAAATACACTTATTCCCAAAGCAGATTTTGGCCCTACCCTTTATACCAAGCTCTCTTGGATGACCTCGATCCCCCTCAAGCCTACAATCTGATCCTTCACTCATACTAAGTTATGAAAGACTAACATCAGATTAAAAGGGTGGTCTTTCCCAGGGTGATTTCCAGAAATTAAAAACATGAGCTGAAAGAGAGGAAGCTGGCAGATAGAATTTCAGGTCTCAGTCACAGGTGTGAGAGAGACCTTGTGGGAAATCAAGGCCTTTGTCACATGCCCCTGAGACTGGACCAGAGGCATTGGTAAAGGACTGGGAATCCATTCGGTTTTCTTCCATACTGCTAAAGACAGTTTCCTTGTTGATTTTCTGTCCAGTGTTTTCTTCTGTCAGAAATGTGCTAAATAATCTCCTTTGTTTAGTTCCAAAACGACATAAAGAAGCTTGAGTTGGGGATTAAAATATTCCTTGCCCTTAAATGTGCTAAAGCCTTCAAATCCTGGCAAATAGTTTAGCCTTCTATCAAGTGATTTATTTAGCTGGCTTAGCCAGTGGAAGTGATCTGGGCCAGTTTTCAGAGTCATATGAATTGAAAATCTAACTTATGGATTTTTTTTCCTGGAGATGTCCTTAGGTTTTCAGAAGCTATAAATGTGTCCGAAGGGGTTCCACAGAACCATGAAAACATGAAGGGCCCTCAGACACTCTCTCGGTCCACCCAATGCCTGGAAAATTCCTTCTCCAGCACCTCTGGTGGTTATCCAGCTTTTGCCTGAATGCTACCAATAACAAGAAGCTCCGTATCTCATGAAAAAAGCTGTGCCAGCGCTAAAGAGCTGAAATCTGCCTCCTGGCTTTGTGGACAGCCTTCCAAACCTCAAAACTATCAGTGCTGTTCAGTGACCCTAAAGAGCAGATACACATGTGAGATGGTTGGTGTGTTTATTTCAAACTCTTGTTGGCGTCTTTCTCTAAAAAAGCAAACCACAAACCTTCCTGGATCATTTGCTGACAGGTATCATCCTATGAAAACAAAGGATCAATGATTTCATTATTGTGGAACCTCTAGCTGAAAGCCCCAAGTCCTACCGACCCTCCCCCTCTTCCCGGTGCTGCATGCTTTGGTTAAACTGAATCATTGCCAGTCCCCAACACACGTGGCAAAAGTTGACCTCCACGTCTTTATGTCTGGAACTTCTATTCTGGCCTATCCTTTAAAGGCCAAGTCAAACGCTGCCGGTTTGCTCCCCAAGACCTCTCTTTTACCTGTGTGAGATGAAAGAGTTCAGAGTCTGAATCTGAAGTCAGAAAAGGTCTTTATTCTTTCTCATGAGAAAGGATTCTGCCCCTGTCACCCACATGGTGGCAGGGAGAGAGGAACAGGTAGAAGCCAGCCCATGGTTATATAATCTTCTAATGCAGAAACTCAACCGCCCAGCTGGCCTTCACTATTATTGGTAGGGAGGCTGGCCCACAACTAAGTGTGGGAGACAAAGGACCCAGAAACACGTGGGTGTCCAATGAAAGTGTCTTAACCTTACTTGGCATATCTTGTGCTGAGTTGGCTCTGGGGGAGGGTCTCCGTTGCTCTAAGTCCCAGATGGCTGGAAAGTCAGGCGATCTAAACCTAGGCCTAGTGAACACTGAAGCCATTCTAGATTTTATTTTTTTTATTTTAACGGAGAAACTTCACTATGAATTATCTCTCACAAATCCCCCTTTTTCTTTTTTTATACCTTTTGAAGTTTCCCCACTTTTCTTAACTCTAATTACCCTTGGAGCCCTTGTCGCATTGACAACATACAAGGGAGCAGTCCCCTTTATTGAGTACAGATACAGAGATTAAAAAGAAAACAATAACGATTATCTTTTCAAAGTCCAAAAGTCTCTTTTCACATTGCTGTCCAGATGTGAGGAAGTCCTCTGGTCACGTACAGTCATCCATCTTCAGTCCTGCACCCCAGCTTCTTGCTCTTCCTTCTGTCTTCTTTCATTCATTTACCTACAAAAGGAACCTTGGAACCAATTTAAATGACCACTCCAAAACCCTTATCATTCTTACAAAATTAAAACTGGAGTCTTAGTCAATTGTCATGATCACACATTAGAACCAGTTTCTTATATTTTGCATTCATCCATTATCAAGTCCTCCACCAGAAGGATGGGATTTCACTAAGGGATTTACATTAAGCTCACAATTAAAACAATTAAAAATGTTTCCGACTAGTCCAGAAATTATCCTCCTTTTTAACATGGACTAATTATAACAAAGTTGAGACAAATGTGATACTAACTGAATAACAGAATAATATTCCCACAAACCCTTGACCTACTTGTCCTCATATTATTACAAAGAACTAAAGGACTCTGACTCATACAGGAATACTTATACTAAACCCTAAGCCTAGCTAGCAGCTTTATCTTATAGTAACTTAAGATGTTCCAGAATCAAGCAGATTTGTTGTTGTTTTATTTCAAAACTTTTGATTATTGAAACTTGCCACCAAGAATAGGGATAAAATTATAATGAGGGAACCATATTTCCCAAGCTTCAGAATGCCAATTCCAGGCACAATATATACCATGCTGCAATCTCCATGGAGCCAAGCTTAAAGTCTGCCAGGTGCTTCTTGCCAGTCAGAAGAATCCTGCCTCAGCCCATGCTGAACAGTCGTTCCTCCGACCTTCATACTTGTATCTTACAGGATCTGGCACCATCGGTTGGTGGCTTGGGTAGCTTGGGCAGCCTCTTTTAACCCCCCCTATCTGGAGCTGAACCCAAAGAAACAGTCAGTTAACAGTCCCATCATGTCTTAAATAACAAGCACCAACAATCAGCTTAAGATATGATGATAATCTCACATTGGTTAAGGAACATCTTTGAAGTGAGCCTCAAATAACCTACATTCATTCCTATATTTATTCTTGTTCATAAAAAAATCAAATCTATAACTTATTATAGATAATAGATTATAGATAATATTATATTATTATATTATATAGATAGTATATTATATTATATTATATATATTATAAATTATTGCTCTAATAGATGTGCATCTACTTTCAAACTTCTCTACCTTCTTATAATTATGCTCAATCTCAGATCATACTAAAATTTCTCTTCTCTCAACTAAAAATGCCTCTGGTTTAATTCCAACAATTAATTGTATTAATACCCAATTGCTCTTTCATCACTTTGAAATACACTGGGACCCCATTTCACTCATATATACAAATATACCTTCTCTACAGTAACTTTATAATCCCAAGCTCAGTCCATGGGATAATGATTCAAAGTTGCATTTGTATCCTTATTTCCTCTCCTTCTCAAATTTGATTGACCTATTAATTATAAAATCAAGTTACAAATCTGTTTTCCTAGATACTTTCTCAATTTACTTAAGCCCTTAAAAACTGGTATCACCATCCAGACACAGGAGGACTTAGATAAACCCACATTTGTCCCCAAACCTTATCTGCCTTCCATATTCCCAATCAAACCTTTATTTATCCTTCCAAATTTCTCAAACCCATTATTCAAATTATTCAGCACTTCTTCACATTTTTAACCGTAAAACAAGATAGCTCATAAGTTATTACCCTCTTACTAACATAACTGTTCTGCTTAGACAAAGCAAAGAGGTTAATGACTAAAACTCACAAACTGATAGATCTGACATACAGAATTATCTGATCTTGTTATTCCCTCAGAAGTTTCCACTCTGAGTCTAGTTCTTTAGGAGGATCAAATGCTGTTGAGGATCCAGCTCTATACATGTAAATATAAGTAACAACACTTTGCAGGTAGAAGTTTTCTATCCTTGAGTTGAATGGTTATACAAATGAATTTACTTATAGGAGAGACTAACTTCTACTCCAGTTATCATAAAAGACTTGGGAGGATCCATAATTAATCCCAAAACAGTGCATATCAATAAACTGCTTATAATAAAACGTGTTTGCCCCACAGAACAGACAGTACAAACAGGTATTATTTCCACAAAGGTAACAAACTTGGAATGAAGTTGACTTTTCCATTAATACAAAAGCATTCCATAATTTACCTCCCTCTAAGAAATTTGCACTGAAACTCTTTTCCTCACATAGAAGATCTAGTTTCAGTAATTAATAGAATAACAGCTAGGTCCCTCAATTGGCTGTACCAATACTCAATTATTCTAACATGATTTTGAAACATTTAAGGACCTTATTCCATACAGACAAATACCTAGTGACAGGCAGATGACTAGGCCAAATATCCATTTACCAAGTTCTTTGATACGTAAAAAGGAATATAATCTGAGGCTGAATAGCCCAGAACCTAACCACACGCTTCATTATAGTAGCTCAGCTGTATCCCAGCCTTAGTCTATGGGATAATGATTCAACATCATGTTTGCACCTTTGCTCCACAAACTTCTTTTCCCTTGGTCTAATTATTCCCATATTATTCAGAAAAAAAATGTTGTCCCAAATTTGTTTATTCTTACTTCAGGAATCTAAAGCTTTTACTTATACATTCAATTACAAATGTTAACTTTTGCTTATACCATGCAACCACAAATTTAGATTAAAACAGCAAAGTGTCTTCTGCAAAACATCCTTTCTAAAAGTTATTTCCTTTCTCTAAAAAAAAAATAGTTTGAATTTATCCTGGTGTCACTGAACTTTTATGAAAGCAATATATAATATACCACAAAGGTTTTCCAGGACTCATATACATAATTAATTCCTGTTCTATATTCCAAAGCGATACCAAAAACCAATTACTAGAAATCAATTATACCAACTTTAAAGGGCCAGTTTTGAGACTGACTCAGTGAGGCTTCTTCAGATGGTGGGGAGTGGTGAAATTCCCTTATTTAATCTGATAAAGACTCTTTAGGCAATCCGCCTAAAATTAAATTCACAGTAAGTTTGAATATTACAAAATCTATACGCAATTAATAAAATGACTATAAATCTTTCAAAATCTTTGTATAATTGCTAACTTTCCCTTTACAAATTTTAAATTTCTTATTGCCCCAGGAAACTGGGATTGAAGACCTTGCCCACACAGATGGTTTCTGTGGGGCCATCTAACCCCTCCTTCTTTCCATGCACATTAACAGTCAACAACTTTAGTCTTTCAAGGTAAACAATTAACTACAGGTGATACCTAACGCACTAAGGGGCGGGCTTCTCTACCTAAGCATTGTTGTGTCCCTCACCTGTTAAACCCATAAACACCACCTCCAAATATTGGGGTCTGTCTCTCCTAGTCTTCCTGTCTACTAATCTGTTCCCCATCATTTTATAGCAAAAGATCTTGTAAAACATTTCTTAATAAGAATATTTCCTTTTTTCAAAAACAATTTAACACAATTTCTAAATTCTCTGGTCATAAAATCTTTCCCACATAACAAAACTTAAGACGTTTCACTGGTCTTTTCTTCACATAATTACCAATAATTACTTCTCACAAATATATTTCTTAATTGAAACTTCCTTTTAAATAAAGACAAATTAGAAAGTTTATGATTTCTTAAATTATAATACTTCAAAATATCATAACACAACTGTTTGCCAGTAACACAATTATGTTCTTACATTTAAACTTTTGAATTCAAAACCACTTAATTACCAATCCAGTGATCTTCAGCTGGATGTTTTTTTCAAATTGAGCCACATCCTCTCTCTCTCTCTCTCTCTCCATATATATATATGTATATATATATATATATATATATATATATATATATATATATATGTATATATATATATATATGGATGTGGCTCAATTTATATATATAAAATATAATATATAATATATATATTTTTAAATTTGCTCAATAAGAGTTCTACAAAAACACATTTCCAATTCACCTAGCCCAGAGGCTCATTCACAACTACAGGTAAAGGTGTATATACCTGGTTTTCTGAATAGCAGAAGTAACAACATGTAATATAACACTTCACACATACCCTACCCACCCACCTTCACCTCCAAATTGGGTAAAGATTTCTCCTTCCTCAGACTGCAAGTATCTTTTTTTGCATCTAGTAATTACAGTACAAAATTACACCATCAGAGTATTGGGTATATATCAAATCTCTACCAGATTTTAAGTTCCATAATGATAAGGACTTGGCTAAATTGTCTCTTCTGGGCCCTGAGCACACAGTAGGCGTTTAATGACTGTTTCTCGAGTTTAGCCAAACTAGGCAGCGGCAGAGCCAGGGCCAGAAGGAAGCCTTTACAGCCTGGTAGCATCTGCTGGCACTGTGGCTCCCCTGGCAGAGGCCACGTGATCCTGATCGATGACAGGACCCTCCCAACCGAGACTCGGGCCAGGAACTCCTAGCCCTTCCTTTTGCTCTCCCAGGCTGGAGGCACCGGGATTCTGGTCTCCAGACTGCCGTTTGAGCTGTCTACACTTTGTACCTTGCACTAACCCCGTGGTCATCCGGAGGCTGGCTCCCAGGCAGCCCCAGGTGCTGCAACTGAGCAAACACTTTAAAAGAGTGGAGGGGAGCCAGGGGCCCCCCCGAGTGAGATGGAGAGGTGGACCCAGGCCACGCAGGCGCAGCAGGAAAGCGTGAGAGGGCTTCACTAAGCGGGTTTGGCTGAGGGAAGGTCACCCTGGACGGGCCCGGAGGGGGTCGTGGGGGGGACGCCCAGCCCCCCGTCCTCGAGGGCCAGTGGGGAGCCTACGTGGCCGGCCCGGGGGAGGGGGGTTTCTCTCCTACCCGTACCTTATTCAGGACGAACCTGGGGGCTCAAGAATGGGTGTGCCCCCCCGCCCCTCCCCACGCCCCTGAGAGTGACCCCTGGTCCGACTGCTGGGGGGGGAGAGGGCTTTCTCCTCATCTGTAAAATGGACCGATGAGGGAGTGGGGCCGGAGAGGGGTGGACCGGGGGTCTCTAATGGGGCTTTCCAGTCTGGGACGCTCCCCTCCCCAGCTCTGGTTTCCTCCCTTGTAAAATGGGCATCTCCCCTCCTGACCAGCCAGGACAACACGCAGGTCCGGACCCTAGGACCAGACGGACCCGAGGAGTCACTGCCAGACAGGGTCCGAGAGAGTGCCTTGGAATCCCAGCTGGCGATGCCCCTGGGTGACCTTGGGCCGGCCAATCAACCTCTCCAGCCTCAATTTCCTCATCTGGAAAAGGAGCGGGCCGGCCTCTGGGCTCTGAGCTCTAGGCGGCGAGGTGAATGGGGCCCCTGACCCGAATTCAAATCCTTCTTCAACCACCAAAGTAGCCGTAGGACCCCGGGCACGTCCACCCCCTGCCTCAGCTTCCTCGTCTGTAAAATAGGAATGATCAGGGCACCTACCTCCCGGGGCAGTGCTGAGGGGCGCCCAGCCTGGGGGGGACCCTCGGCAGGAGCCACGTAGGCACAAGCCCGCCCGCGGCCCTGCGCCCTGGACTGAGCTCCGAGCCCTGCGCCCCGCGAGGCTCAGGGGGAACCCTGGGGCGGGCCCCTCCTGATTCCGCTTCTGGATTGGTCCGAGTAAGCCAGAGGGCGGGGCGGAGAAAGCAGAGGCGCGGCCTCACGTCAGGCTCAACTTCTGATTGGCCATCTCTTCTCTTCCCGCCTTTTGGGAGCCTATTTTGTAAGAGAACGAGATTCTGATTGGTCAAAATTCCTCTCAATCGGTTACCTTGGTAAAAGAAGGAATCACGTCCCCCACCAGCTTTTCTGTATCTGCCTCCCCATTGGCTGCTCTCCCGAGGGGTGTTACTCCCCCTCTCCCGTATCACGTATAGAGGCGGAACCTCCGCGGGCTTTGAGTCACTTTCCGCCTGGAGGATGCTCGGATGGGCTCTTGGCTCTACTTTGGCTCTTAAAGCCCTTCTCCATGGGGCCAAAGCCCACCTTCACACACGCATCACATTGGCCTTGCTGCCCCCCCGACTTTCCATTCTGCTCCGCTAAATCACTGCCTTTCACTGCAAGGCTTTTCTCGATTCCCCAGAGCGGCTGATCCTTCCCCTGAATAGGTTTTGTGCATACATCTAAGAGTACGTACAGACTCTGCCAAGGGAACTGCAAGCCACTTGAGGCAGGATTTGTTTGATCAGGTGTTGTAACCTCAGAACAGCGGGCACTGTGATACTTCATTGTTTTGCGCTTGTTCTCCGAGCTTGACACTACTGCAAAGGGTCTCAGTTAGGTAGTGCTGTCTTGAATGTCTTTGGGGAATTGTTTCCAGACAGAAAGCTAAACAGCATCTGCTGCACCTGTTGTAAACAATTATCTGTTAGAATCTAGGCTTTTTCTCAGACCTATCCTGCTCCCCCCTCCCAGCTCCCCAACCCAGCCACTGGACTTTTAGGACTCTGCATATCTTCATTAGAGATGAATCATATCTTCATTTACCTCTTAACTCTGTACCAGCCTCCATCGAGTTGTCTTCTCAGAAGTTTACAACTTCAGCCTTGTTCTCAGTTGGGGAAAGAGATTCAGGATGGCACTTTGTGCCCAGTCTGTTTGAACGTCTCTTCCCTTGCAGCTGTAAGAAATAAAGAAAAGCCTTGCTCAAAGAAAGAACTCAAGAGTACTTAATAAATATTTTCTGGTTGATTGGGCCATCTGGTGTGGGTGGTTAGGGCGGGCTCTTGAGCGACATTCTGGTTCTGTGGCATTCCTGGGCTTGATAGCACAAGTTCTATGGTTATCAGGAGCAGGTGGAAGAGCCGTCTAAAAGGGAATCGATCCTTCCTCAATTTGTGCTCCGCTGGACCTTCTCCACCACAGCGGCCGACACTCCGAGAGAGCTCTTTATCGGTCTATTTCAAGCATCGAGGGCATGCTTAGAGATGATTAGAGGGCCACCCAACTAGCAAGGGGTTACTTGTGCTTGGCACCAGAGAGGACAGAATCAGGACCAACAGGTGGAAGTTGCAGAGCAGCAAACTGTGGCCTGCTGTAAGGGAAACCATCCTAACATAACTTAGTTGTTCAAAAGTAAAATGGCTTGGCTTCAGGCTTCTTGCTTTTTACAATAAAGCAAAAGTTGAACTGCCGTTTTTCCAGTAAGGGGTGGAGTCTTTTACATGGGTAGTGGGTAAAATGATTCAGGAACTGACTTCCACGGGCCTTTACAATCCGAGTCCGTAATTTCACTGATGCTGAGGAATTTGGCTCCCTGGGGAAGAAGCTGGCCACGTTCTGTGAAGGTCCTAAATCCCAATGCCTGGAATGAGTATTCTGCCTCTGGAAGGATCAACCAAAAGTATTTGTTTAAAGTGACACTAATGGAGTGAATATTATAGTGGCACAAAACATGATAAATGTGAAACAAAAAATTCAGGGTAGTGATGTAGGCAGAACCAGTATATATGTGTGTTAGCTTACTTTGTACTTTGTTTTTATAAAAAAAAATAAGGAACACAGGGTTTAAAAAGATACCAATATAGGGCATCGGGTTGTATGCCACCCACAACTCTCCTGGAGCCCACTACATAAAAATGAAATTGGGAAATCTTTAACAAAATATACACAATGACACAGAGATGATGTTAACATGTGGCTTCCTATTCCATGTGCACCAGCAGGGATCCTCATGAACTTAAGTGGCCCATTTCTACTTGAGTTGGACACCACCAGGGTGAAATGACCAAATTTCAGACAGGGCTTAAAAAGAAACAAAGAACAAAATGCATCTTGATGATGGCTTGTTTGGAATTTATTTTGTTTCTGCCTTATTAAAATTTTTTCTTCTTGCTTTATTTCTAAATGCTTTTGTTAATGTTTAAAAAATTTTACATATGGTTCTCTGATCACTTTACAATGCCCTCTCTAGGAGGAACCCTATGGACCTCAGGACAAAACAAACACAATGAAGCAAAAACCATCCCATACAATGACATCTGAAACATATATATGTGTGTGAATGCCTGCGTATAAAAGCACCCTATCCTAGGAGCTCCCTGCTCTTTTGCATTACCTGGCTGCTAGGACACATTACAACGTACACCCTTTATCTACACTCCCAGGCACATAGTAGGTGCTGCTGAAGCAATGGACTGACTCCATTGGTTTTTCATCTTATCATGTTTGACTTGGTGATTATTTATTTCATTTACATCCATGTAGCCATTGTGCATGGTTTTCATCCTACGTTAACTCATACACACATTCCCTTATTTCTGCTTCACAGCTGTCCTTTCTTCCCACCCTGTAACGCTCCATTACATCATATACTACAGTTTTCTCACTGATTTCCTTGCTGATGATTATTTAAAGAGGAAGCATGGCACAGCAAATCATTTAGAACTTGGGGTGACTGAGTCCTGCCTCTCAATTGCCCACCTCTGATACTGTATCTGTGAACATGGGATGGACAAAGTACATAAGCTCTTGGTTTCTCTCTTACTAAAATAATACTTGTTGTATGGACCTTACAGGGGTTATATTATCCCACTGCAACATCGGTTCTCAACCTGTGGGTTATGTTCAATTTGTAACAATGAAAATACATCCTGCATATCAGATATTTACATTACGATTCCTAACAGTAGCAAAATTACAGTTATGAAGTAGCAATGAAAATAATTTTATGGTTGGGGGTCACCACAACATGAGGAACTGTATTAAAGGGTTGTGGCATTAGGAAGGTTGAGAACCACTGCACTGGAGCCTTGCACTTAAAAGTGCTTTGCTGGTTTTAAATGTTGGCTATTACTAGGTTCATAATAATAAAAAAATAAACAATAGTTCTTGCCCTTGGAGAGCTACACGCCTTTTTGGGTCCCAGGTGGTCAGATAAATGTGAGTAATGAATAACTAAGGAATCTCTTCGGTGTAATGGGAAGAATGCCAGAATCACAGGATTTAGAACTTGGAGGGCCCTTAGAGAGCTCAATGCAATCCCTCTGCTGGAGGAAGTGAAGGCCGCCATGGGAAGGTCATTTGGTCGGATGATTCCAAAGCCAATTCTTTATAGTGATGGTCACACACGGCTGCTCAAACCCAGGCTCTGTTACTTCTTTCCAATTCAACACCCTCATCTAGAAACAAGTAGTTTAAGACTAAGGGATCCCTCCATATGGAAGCCCTTAGAATCTGATGATCCTTACGAACAAGTGGATGGTAAAACTATGAAGAAGGCTGTATAAACTAAAGAGTAAACCTCCAATCGTAAGACTCATTTTGGTCTGATTGGTCCTGATTTGATCAAGGTTGGATTTCTATTATTCATAAGCATTTTTAAACAGAAAAAAACAAAATCAGTGATAATACAATTTTCTTTATTAAAAATAATTTACAACATCGGTAACATTTATATGCACAATTGTCATCAATTGAACTTTGCCTCCAGATAGATTTCTATACAATACTTAACATTGTTGAACTTAAAACTGTTATACTGTTTGGTTGGCTTTAAACAGTAGACATTGATTTGCAATTATTCAAATGTGATTACTATACATATGGTTCTACAGCCATACTAGATGTCAAATGGATAGAAACAGCAACATTATCACAATTTGGGGAATAAACATTTCAAAAGCCCAAATAATATTTTTTAGTTTTGTTCTCCCAAATCAAACAAACCAAGGAAGTCTCAGGGTGTCCATTTTGTTCCCCCTACTATCCTCGGTCAAAAGAAAAAAGATGTCTTTTCATTGGGACCATGCCCACACAGTGGCCAAATGACTTCTCTCCACCCTATTACAGGCAGGTGCAAACGATGCTGGCAACACTGGTACTGACAAGGTGGGAAATCCTCCAGGTGGCTCAAGCAGCCGCTGAAGTGTCTGTGCTTCGTGTCCACAGGAAAGTGCCCCCTCTCCCCACATGCATGACCCAGTGAGGCCGTGGGGACCACACTCCTGCCCTTGAAAGCACAGGCCTGCAGCTCCTTCCCTTCCCTTCAGAAGTCAGAGTCACAGAATAAACAACTACAACTATCAGGGGGTCGGTGTGGTTACCCACGACAGAACAAGAGAGCTTTTTCACTGATTTCGTATCAAAGAGCAGCAGACCTATAAGTCTTGAAACTGGGCATTCCATTTAGCATAATTTACTGCTTAAGTAAAAAACCCCACCATTCCAGGTGGCAATGGGCTTTTACAAGTGTACTTGAATTCACAAACCCTGAGGTGCTCCTGTGACATGTCCACAGGACTTCCTTTCCTTAAACACTGCTTTATCTCTTCTAGTTTCAGTGTGCAAGAGGCAGCTTCTATGCAAGAAACAGCGATAACTAAAGGGACGGACAGACAGACAAACTCAGCACTGAATGCCAGGATTTCCTCCTGCAGCAAACAGCTGGCCAACAACAGTTCTTCCTGACAAGGACAACCTAGCCACCTCCCAGGAAGGGAAATTCGACTTGCGATATACAAATATGAGATCAAGATAACCGGGATTAGACAACAAATTAAGGCTTGATGCCCGTGACAGCGGCCACTGGGCTAGACACTGAATGTCTGTGAATGCTTTATTCCTAGTGGAGAATTCCAAACGGCCCCTGCTGGGCCGGACACTCCATGTTTCACCTTCATAGCCCTACCTGGAGGCTGCAGGATGGCCCCAAGTCTATAAAGACTCTTTTCCAAATGGTTTGCAATTCCTGAAGTCAAGCACTTCCTTTTGAAAACCACCATGGCTATTGTGACATTTAGAGTGTAACAATTCCAACTACCACACACTTCCTCGTAAATTAAAAAATTCACCAACAAGGATACACAAGAGCATGAAAAAATATAGGAAAAACAACACAATTTAAAGGTGATAGGAAACAAATACTAGACAAGAATTTGTTTTTAGTGCACATGGATGGTGCCTAGGGAAAGGGAAGGGATGGGAGAAGAAAAATCATTTAGCTTCAACATTTTATCACCCAAATATATATTTATGACTTCTCTGTAAACTCTCACACTGGTAATTCTGTGCAATAGTTATTCAGTGGTCCCCGTCCACTGGTTTAAATAGTCAGAAGGGTTTTATCATTCCTTATACAGATGCAATGTTAATTGATTTAAAATTGTAGTAACATTTCAAAGTGAATACTACATTACCTTTCCTTTCATTCAGTTTTAGTTCTTAAAATGAAATCCCTTAAATTTAAAATAATTTATAAAAGCTTCAGAAATAATTATGTAACCTCTTGGGTAATAGAAAAGTAGTCCAGCTTCTTTGGGTTATATCAAGGAATTCATTCTGGTGAGCAAGAATATATGCTTGCAAGACAAAAGCATTCAGAAGAGGCTAAACATTGCTGCCCTCAAGGAGGGTGATAACACAATTAGGACGAAAGCTGACCCAAAGAAATAACAGGATGACTCAAAGCAAGAGAAAGTGTTTTTAAATAATTCAGAAGATGACCAAAATATTAAAATGAAAACGGCACAGACTGCTCAGCCACCTCCCACCTTGTACTTCCGACTGAACGTCTGCTCTAACATAGGCTGATTGTTTTTATAATTGTCTGGTCAGACACACAGTTCCCTTCTCAGATCCTCAACAGTACAAAGGTGAGTTTCTGGTAAATGATGCATACTTGGAAGTAAAAGTCTCAAGTGAAGGTGGGTAACTTCTGTTTCATCTGTGAGTCTATGATCATGCCTCGCAGTTTAACCGGCAAATTACACAACATCCACAGGGAACAGGTTGGACTACTAAGAAACAGGCTGGTCTCAACTTTCTCCTGGATCCTCAGGGACAAAAATGGGTCCCTATCTGGAAAGGCCCATCTGCCCCTACACAAAATGCTTGTTTCTCGAGGTCCTGGCCCTCAGATGGAAGATGATGCTAGCTCTGGCCTCTATTTCCAAATGAGAGCAGACACCTACCCAAGTACCCAGCTTTGCTTACTTCAAATCTAAGGCTACAGAATCAAAGCTGAAAGTCCATTTAGATGCCAGCTTCTCAGCTTCCAGAATTGATCATCGGATTTGGCTTCTCATAAATCAATTTGTTACTCTTAAACCAACAAACAGTAGTACCCAGTTTAAAGGTGCAGAACTAAAGGAGAACAACTGCAGGAAGGCTGCTCTTACATAATAGTCTTCACCACAATTCAAGTTCAAATGCCACCTCGTTTATTTACAAAATGGTTTGATAAAATATCCCCCCACCCCCCCTACTTACAGCTCTCTTCCACAACACACTTGGGCTGATTTTAGCAATGTTAATAGCACCATTCGTATAGTATTTAAAATCAAGAAAGATCTCATTGTGGTCACTACGATGATTCACAAATCATTTACACCCATGGAGGAGATAACTGAGCGCACAGCGAGGTTTGTAGCTCCATGGTAGGAATTCCTGGGTCCATCACACAAGGCATTTGCAGTTACCAATTATGGAAGGGATCCATGTTCAGTAGATACTAGGAGAATTTTCGAGCCACATAGTTTAATAATCCGCCATGTTTGTATAATGTTATTTCCACATCATTTTCAAATGAAGCAATCACGTTGAATACTTTTCCAGTGCTTGTCTTTAAAAGCAAACAAACAAAAAAAAACAACACAGAACTGAGTAAGATCAACTTGTCATTCCTCCTAAACAAAGCACCCACCCCCAGCCTACAAGAAGAGATTCTTTCCCTTGGAGCTTATGGCTCTCTGGTTTCATAGCTCCTTCTTAAGTATTACTAGTCATCCATTGCCCTGCGAGAATAAACTCCACAAGGGCAGGGGCCAGGTCTTATTGTGAGGTATTTCCTTCAAGACTTGGCACAGTGCTCCATAAACAGTGGGGGCTTTAGAAAGGGTCTGAAAGAGTCAATGGCAAATTCTCAAAATGCTAGACAATGTTTCTCACTGCCTAAACCTTTCCCCACCACGAAACTCTTCTTGATGCCAAATGTCTCCACAAACCCTTCTTTAACAAGTGAAAGTCAGGATTTTTTTCTATTCTAGAAGAAAACATAGTAAACCCACACAGAGATGCTTAATCCTGCTCCCCCTAACTCTGAAGGCGTCAAGGCATCAAGGAAGTGATCCTGGGCTTCCCAGGGGGCTATGCCAGTGCCAAAAGACATCATGTCTGGCAGGTCTTACCAAGCTAACAAAGCTTTGCGCATAGAGACATGGCAACAAATTGTGCATCTGCTGTCCAAGAACCAATCCAGATCAAGGTGGGGAGGCCCCATCATGAGGTGGGCACCAGGTGAGATCTTGTTTTGCCCATATGTGGCAGGCTATCCATAGAATGAAGAAGTCTGTGATCTGTCTGGTAGGCCCTGCCCAGATCCCTGCCACACATCCCATTTGAGCTGTGGGATTACAGGACTATGGGAACTTCGTTCTTGCCTTAACAGAGATAAAACCTAGGGAGAGTTCCTCATGTTGCTCCAAGACTCAAATGAGATAATACATGAGGATTTTGTAAACTTCCAAGACCCTTGCAATGTCAATTATAGTTATAATCACCTGCGATTTAATATTTACTGCAAATATTCTGGTTAAGTTTTGTTTTTAGGGAGGAACTGAAATTGGGTTTTCTTCTCCTTGCTCCTGCCTCAGGACTAGTTAAGGGATGTCTCCACTCTGCAATGAGATCCTCATGCAGTGGTGGTATACACATGCCTTGAAACCACACCAGAAAATAAAGATCTCAAAAGGGCCTGGAAACTAGGAAACAAGCAGAGTCTGAAAATGGATCAGAACAAGGGAGTAACAGCCAGGATTCTGCAGTGTCCGTCCACAGATTGGGCCTTCAGGTCATGTCAAGTTCTGTAGAAAGATTTTCCTTTTCAGTAAAATGAAGGCATTGGACTAGAGAGGTTTTCGTGTAACAGACCCCTTTAGCATTCTGGTGCAATCTAGGGACACATAAGGAGTTTTTTCCCCCCTATAATAAAAGAAAATGCTAAAATTCAGCTAGAGATGAGTGAAAATAAAGATGTAACTTTTTTTCTATACAAGTTCAAGGACCTGCTGGAATTCCCCCATAGGTCTGCGGCACTTTTCCTGCTAGAAATTCCAACCTATAGAACAAACAGTGGATCTGGGAACTCATGAGGGATTTGGAAAAATCTATGCAACATACAAATGCTACAAGAAGCCTTGTGAATTTACTAAACAAAATCAATGTGAGGCGATGGCTAAGGGTGCTAAGGTAATTAATGACAGTAGGATGGAGATATATCAACAGCTTTGCTATTTTTATTGCATTACATATAACATAGTGTGTGTGTGTGTGTGTGTGTGTGTGTGTGTGTGTGTGTGTGTGTGTGTGTGTGTGTGTGTGTGTGTGTGTGTGTGTGTATTACTAGGATCCAAGCTGTGTGGTTTTCAACATGATTCTGTCTCTCAGCACTGACATACTAGAAAAGCTGATCAAAACCAAGGGGCTGAGAAGCCACACATCGATCTGTACAACTGGGGCATTAGAACATATACCCCAAAAAATGTCACTGCAGGCCACAAGTAAAGCGCTGACTATACAGTACTGGGAAACCAGTTTTTCAAGATCACTGCTTTTCAAAGCTTTTGACATTTTACATAGAATCTCCCTTGAATGGCTCCCACCTTTCCGCATCTTCTTAAATAGAATATATCAAAGCCTGGTTAGCAATTCTGGATAGCTACTAGACCCTGCAGTTCCTGCCATGACCTTCCCTGGGTGGAAAAAGCCCTGCCCTGCTATGCCTCTGAGGTGTATTTACAGTAAAGCTTTCGCCCTTTGCTTGTCCATGCTTTTTAATGAGGCAAGATATCTGAGCTCATCAGAAATGAGCATGGGTTCTGGGACAGTCAGGCTGGCTTTTGGAAGAGTAAAACCTGTAGGCTCTACAGCAGTGGTTCTCAACCTTCCTAATGCTGCGACCCTTTAATACTCACATGTGGGTGTATCGGCATGTGTCTCAGTTCCTAAGACCATCAGAAATATGTGTTTTCTGATGGTTGTAGGCAACCCTGTTTGAGCCCCAAAGGGGTCGCAACCCACAAGTTGAGCACCACTGCTCTACAGCATCATTTTTGGCTTGCTTTCCCCCCTGTGCTGGCACCCTGATCACACTTTATGTAGGTGAGGCTGTCAGAACGCAGAGGCGCTACATGAATTAAGTCACCCAAGACTCTGCCGACACCCATTGTTGGACGGGGCACAGACATAGACCTGAAAACCCTGCACATACCTTTATGTTTAAGGTGGCTCCTGGGGACAGATCTTCAGGGAATGAGAATGAAAGCTGCTCCCTGCCGGAAAGACCCAAGGAACTGGCATTTTCTCCCGGCAGAAACTGCAGTGGGGCGATGCCAATCCCGACCAAATGGTCTTTGTGAATCTTCTCATAGCTCTCAGCCACCACAGCTCTCACGCCCTGGAATGAACAATCTTTATTTCTTTCAAACTCCAGGAAAAGAGAAAAGGTATACAGCATACACTCCAGCCTGCAGAGCAGAGACAGCACCTTCTTCAACCCCTGCAGAAGAGCTTTCTACCTTCTGCCCTGGAGTGGAACAACCTGTCACCTCCTGCAATTGGCATGGCAAAGGCACTTCACTCCCCAATGTACTCTAGAGGCTCTAAACCAGGCTCCCAAAATGTAAAAATAGTCTTCTCAGAACTACTGATGTTAACTGTAGAAGACAAATTGGCAAGCTATGGTCCTGGCAATAAAATATGGCATCTTCCCAGGGCTGGCACTAGATGAAATTGTGACAGTGGCAAAGTCTATTGATTCCTGCTTATTCACTGGGACAATCTGCATTTTAAAAGTGTATCTAACGTGGCACAGTGAATAGAGCACCAGCCACGGAGTCAGGAGTTCAAAGCCATCCTCAGACACTTAACGCTTACGGGCTGTGTGACCTTTGGCAAGCACTTAACCTTAACTGCCCTGCCTTCCTCCCTCCAACAACAATGGACACTTCTGTTCCATCTATGCGTGACCATGAGCTTGCCTTTCTCCAGTCACAAAGTGTGAGTGTGAAAGATCCACACTGTAGAAAAGGGAGCTAGAGGGGAGGGCACCATGACTGGCATGTCAATTAATCTAGCAATAAATAATTACTACTAATAACAACCAAATCCCTGACCCCAACTTTCTTAGTGCAGAGAGAAAAAAATGCTTGTCTAGTCCTAGTCAAAATCTTTAAGAGAATATTCAAATGTAACCACAATCTTCTAAAAAAAAAGTCATAACGAACCATGGGCCACAGGCAAACCCCATACAAAGGTTTCAACAGCATCCCAAATCCAAGACTCTCGAGATGGATTTGGGGGAGCACACCCTCCCACCTCTCCATTCCTCAAGGGAAGTCGTACAAAAGCAGAAAATACCATCAGATACGGTCCTTTGGCTGCCCAGTCTCGTGAATTCCCAGAGCCATACTTCTTCCCGGCTAAAATAACCAGTGGGATACCTTCTCTCTGGTATAGCTCCGCAGCCTCAAACACATCCAGCTGGAGAGTAAAAACAAACACCGACTCACTATCACGTCAGTGGGCAGGACTCTCGTCAATAACAGCCAGCCCAAGCTCAGCCTGTCCTCACCGTCTGTCCTGATGGAAAATGAACTGTTTTGGGAGCTGGTTTTCCAATAAACTTATTGAAGAGCTTGATATTTGCAAAGGTGCCTCTCGTCATCACAGCATCATTACCCCTCCGGGCTCCATAAGAATTGAATTCACGAGGTGTAAGGCTATAAAACAAGATACAAATCTGAGATTACAAAATGGATGGAAAAAAACCCCACAATCCCACCCCCACCTCCCCCAGGGGAGGCAAGGGAGAAACAGAAATCACTATTGACTGCGAGGATGTTTATAGTCAACAATTAAGTTAACTTTGCTTTATGTTTTCTCAGCAAGAAAATAACTTATTTTCCCAAGGCCTTGGTTTCTCAATCAATAAAATGAGGTTGAATTATGACTTCTAAGGCTCCTTGTAGTAGACTGTAAACTGTTACGGTTAAATTTGTCCATCAGATCCCCCAAAAAATCATAACAAGTAAAAAAATCAATAAAATTATTGATTTTATTTGGACAGTTGAGAGCTGAGATAAATTGGGATGAAGACTTTCCTTTCCTCAAAATATTTCCAAACTTATGACCAGAATGGAGACCCTAAGTATATACAAAATGAGGGGGAAAGTGACATTATTCTAGTTCTCATTGTTATTATATTAGGAATCTCCACAAAATTCTAGTCTCTTCATGGGAAGAGTCCTAGATCTAACGGTGTCTAAGTCTAAAAATAATCATTTACAGCTTTCTTTAAAAACTATTTTTATAGACCTACTATCAGAAGTTTAAGTATACAAGTCTTTTTCTGTGAGAAATGACAATTGGTCCTCCTACAGAATTTATTGTTCACAAGGCATTTTTAATAAATTCTTTCAATGAATGGTTTAATATACCAGAAGGCAGCTCTGCAAAGAGAGCTCTGTGCATAACTTTCACCCTGGTGCCAAGGCACCTATCAGGTAACCAGACAATGTCTACTTTATTAATCATTAAAAAGTGAAATAAAATCTACCTACCTTCAGATTATGATCTCTCTCTCTCTCTTTTTTTTTTGCTTTTTGGAGGGCAACTGGGGTTAAGTGACTTGCCCAAAGTCACACGGCTAGTAAGTGTGTCAAGTGTCTGAGGCCGGATTTGATCCAAGGTTCTCCTGACTCCAGGGCCGGTGCTCTACTCACTGCGCCACCTAGCCGCCTCCCCAGATTATGATCTCAAGAATTAATGGTTATTTTCACTGCAAATTCCCAAGCATTTATCAGGACGCAGAGGGCTATCACCCTTTGATGTCAACTGCCCCATGATGCCTGAGTGGCAGGATCCAAGTAAACACAGTATACCATGCATTTCTCACAATGGGCGCATAACAGGAACCAAATGATCATTCTGTTCTGGCAGGAGACGTTAAACTAGTCTCTTAAATGAACATGATTTCAAAAGAAAAAAGGGGAAATTGCTATTTTGTTTTTCTAAGGAGCTATATTTAGACAAGGCTCTATTTAAGTGAGTTCTGTAGACAAAGAAATGAACAAAAGCAAAGATCCGACTGGCAGTCTGGCTCCCCTTTGAATGAAGCACCCCCACACTCAGGCATGTATGGCTTCTACTAGGAACCAGAACAAATGGGAATGGTCTTGGTAGGAAGCAGCCTCGCAGTTGGGGGGAGAAGAGTCCTTTCAGATACACACCCTCTGTGAGTGAGATACTTGGCAGCAGCGCTACTCCTGGCAATGCTTCCAGCAGGTGATATATGATCGGTTGTGACTGAGTCTCCCAAATAGAGCAAGACGTGGGCATTTTCAATGGGCTGCAGTGAAACTGGCTCTTTGGCCTACAAGATAAGCAATGAAGATGTTTAAAGACCAAAAGGGCATAACTCCCACTACGGAAAGAGCACTGTGCTCTAAAATTTGTAAAAGAATACTTACAAGTTTATCAAAAAAGGATGGACATCTGATATAAGTGGATTTCGAATCCCATGGGAACAAAACAGAATCTGGTGCATCTAAAGAATTCCACCGCTTATTTCCTTTCTGTGACAAAAAAACACATCAATAAATAGGCAAGTTTGTGGAAGTCTCTTCCTTGTGCAGCCCCAAGGATGGTGCACAAAAAACCTGGAACAAGGTAGTCTTCATTTGTCATCCTCCTTGGCCATGCGCTTGCCTATGGGCACTCGGCCAAGGGATCCCAGCAGCCTGGATGTCAGAGAAGCCCAGTTGGAAGTGCAGCACTGCCCTTCAGTGAACATCCCTAAAACCCAAGAACTTTCTGTAAAAAGCGCAGCACACACCAGAACAAGTGACTCCATACAAGAATGGTAAGGATTCCCTACACGTTCAGGGAAAAAGGTGATATGAGCAGAAGCAGGGTGGCTATGGTGGTAAAACAAAAACAATTTTCTGGAAAAAGGAAAAGATCACAAGATTTGAGATTTGAATGTGAAGAACACAACTGCAGGTCTAAGAGGACACCTGCCATTTGTAAGAGGGAGTATTTTGAACTGGGAGGAAATGAGAAGAGCAAGGGCCAAGTGATTCAGTTCTGAGGTTCACCGTTTTCATCTTAATAGGAAAAAAACATGCCATTCCTTGTCTTTGTGTTTTCTGTCTTGGAAAGGAAGAGGCTCGAGTAAAACCAAGCCTCATACTATGCAAAGCTTTTCCATGTAGGTAAAACTCGTGGGGATGTGACTGAGTGTGGTAACTTTAATCACCTACCTAATGAGATTTATGTGTCATAGGAAGAAAGCCCAGATGGACATTTCTGGGGGGCCTGAGTTATTAGTACTATGGCTAAAATAGTTACTGATAACCTAGATTGCCAAGCAAATTGGGAGTGGGAAAATTAGGGATACAAAGTAATAAAGATAGGGATAGCTAGCCCCTACCTTATAGGCTTCCAGCAAATCAAAAAAGTAATTATTCATCACCTTCAGGGATTGCCTTGTTTTAAAAATATTAATGAAATGGCTTCCCATATCGATGTTGTTAGGGTTCTTTGTGGAGAACTAATTAATAATGATTGAATTGCCTGGTCATTAAGAAGTGGCCTACTAATTGAAAACTCATGTGTATCTTGTTTTTGGAGTATTAATGAAATGATTTCCCATATCGAAAGGGATGGCCTATTAATTGAAAACTGATATTAATTGTATTTAGGGGTGGGTGGGAATGACAACTGGTCAAGACTTGGAACAGTAAAGAATGGAGGTTGTTGTTCCTTTATTTCACATCATTTTTAGTGTTACATAAATCTGTATTAGGCTTTAACCCCTCTCGAGGGCAGAATGTTCGTCCATGTTGATCTCTGTATAATGTATCACACTAAAGGTGCTTAATAAACACCAAGTCTTCCTAAAAAGAAGACAACAAAAAAAGCACCCCAGAAGAAACCTGGAATACCCTGAGGAGATCAGACTGTTATGGCATGAGCCAGATGGCAGAGAGCTGGGAAAGGCTTCTATTTTCCAGAATATTCATCCACAAGGTTAGAGAAAAGACGAGGCAGATCTCTACCTGCTATGGACACCGAATGAGGACATAAATGACATCTGCAAACCTTCAAGGGCAGACACAGGTTCAATAATTATATCCTTACCAGATTCCAATATATAAGAACAAAGGGCCACGTCCAAAGGCTGAAGGTGAGTTTCATGACCAAACAACTTGTATAAACAGTATGGAGTCAACATTAAAAAATCATGACAGATTCACAACAAATAAAACTAAAAGAGAATTAGCCATGACTGTAGTTATATTACAAAGGACGTCAGCATGGAAAGATATCACCATAATCTTCATTAAATAACTCCAAGGTGAGCAGAAAATAGCCTCTGACCTACTTAGTGTAACATTCTATATTAAAACTGCAATTTAAAAACCTTTCCACATTAACATATAGTACAGTTTTAACTCACTGATGTTTGCAGTGTTTTTGGAAGTTTAGTTCTTTAACTTTTATTTGGAAATAAATCTAAGTCTGCAAATTCCTCCTAATGCAGGTGGACCTTGCTTCAAGGCACAGTCCATCAGTTACTTTAACGTAACCACCTACTTGCTCCATGTCATTTTACACGGTCCCTGAGCACTATTCTCCTTCTTTGAAATTAAAAATATCAGGAAAGGGCCAAACACTGGGATTCCTTCTGCCCCACGAGCCCAGCTTCGTGGCTCTCGAGTCCCTGTCCCCATGAAGGGCTGTGTCACTCTCTTCAAAGCAGTAAATTGAGCCCATGTGTACCAGTCTTCACACACCAAAACAACAGCAATTCTTTTCATTAACTAAAGGTGATCAGATTCCTTTTCCAGAATCTTGAATTATTTTAAAAGGAGTCATGTCAGAAATGGAGTCATGGGATGGCTAGTTGGTGCAGTGAATAGAGCACCAGCCCTGGAGTCAGGAGGACCAAGTTCAAATCCGGCCCCATACACTTAACACAAAAAACTAGCTGTGTGACCTTAGGCAAGTAACTTAACCCCAATTTCCCTACCTTCCCCTTCCAAAAAACAAACAAAAACACCCCCCAAAACAGAAATGGAGTCATGTCAGATCTGACACAAAAAACACCCCATTCCAGACTGCCATTTTCTAAGTAAAATATCTTGTGACACAATTCAGAAATCCAGGCACATGACAGAAGACCAGTGCACTCTTTAAGAAAGCATTCTTACCTCCATTTTTTCTTTTAATTCTTTAAACATAGAGAATATCACATGCTCTTCCTCTACTTTATGAAGCTCCTCTCGATTAGGCCAAACGTCACGCAGGTAGATATTTCTGCCTTGAGGATCAGTGCCTAGTTAAAAACAATTTTTTTAAGTGTTCAATGTAAGCAAAGAACAATAAAATGCTTATTGCTTTTCACAGAAATTAATCATTACCCAAGTAAATAACTGACCTACAGACTGCTTTGGGTTAAGCAACAGAATATGTGTCCTAGAGTATCCACGTTAGCTGACATATAAGAATAGAAAGAAAGTGTGCCAACCGGCTTTTACTCTAATAAAAATGATTCCATTTCAAAGAAAAAACCACTACTTTCAAAAAGACTGTATATTAAGAAATCAAGTTACCTAAAGGTTCTGTCTGGAAATCTATATTCACTGTTCCTGCAATGGCATAAGCTACTACTAGAGGTGGTGAGGCAAGGTAGTTGGCACGGACACAGTCACAAAGACGGCCTTCAAAATTCTTGTTGCCAGATAACACCCCACAGGCAACTAAGTCACCCTAAAAAAAAGGAAAAACACTTCAGGTCAAGAGAAGAAACAAGCTGGATATAAGCAAAAACAAGGAGTAACAAGATAACCCAAACAGGTTCTATTATCGATTTGCACAGTACTATTGCTCAAAAAGAAACCTCAGAACGATCACGGAAATTCCGGCCTCTCAGAACTGGAAGAATTTCAGAACCTAAGCAATCACTTAATCCATCCCTTCCCTTGACAGCTGAAGGAACTCAGGAAGAGAGAAGGGACTTGCCGTGTAGGTCACCCAGTAAAAGAGTGGCCAGACTTGAAGCCTACCTAGGCCTCTTGACTTCCAATCCTGAGTTCTCCCAAACCTCAACAAAGCAGGAGAACAGAATCACAGACCTGAAAGTAAACACTCGTTTCATGGACCCAATGCTTCTCCTATGGAACAAGGATGTTGAGAAGGAGGGAGGCCAGGACAGATGCAGGCCAGTTCAAGGGTCTGGGAATACTGAACTGGAAGAAAAGAGGACCTGGGAGCATGGATGACATGATCTCATCAATGTTTTCAAATAATCTTTAGGGGTATTATGCAAAAAGAATTAAAATAATTGTGCTTGTCCCTGCAGGCGGGAATAGGAACAGGAAGGAGAGTTACAGAGTGGGCTGAAGCTTGATATAAACAAAACATTTCTAAGAATGAGAGCTACTCAAAACCCCAGCCTGTCAAGATGTAGCCCCCCCAGCTTGGTGAGAGACATTCCAGCCAAAGCTGGCTGACCACTCAGGGAAGAGGGTGGGGAGGGAATTGCTTTGAGGTACAGTCTGAGCCAAACACACTTCAAGCCTGGTTCTGCAATCATGATTCCAAAGGGCTCATTCAGAGGAGAGGCCCCATCCTGGAGAGCGATCTCCAAGCACTCCTGGGATAATCACTTGTGCAGGCATTTCTGTCCAGCCATAGACTGGGCCAAAGCCCTTTCTAGAGGGCCTTCTAACTTGGCAGCTTCACCTCCCCTTCAGCTACCACCCTTCCTTCCCACTCTACTGCCTCCACTTCACCTCTTGTTTCTAGGAGAGTAGTACAGAGACTCTAAAGTACGCTACAAAACTCTTTCAATATTATGAAGCTAATTACTGGTTTAGTGACTAGAAAGTGGTTAAGAAAATTCTGAGAGCATCTCTCCAACCTGTTTCTGCTAATCTAGAAATGTTACCTCTTTTATTGCATTCAGAACAGCTTCTGGCAGGGGAGCTGTATTTCCAACACAGGTTGAACATCCATAACCAACTATTTCAAATCTACATTTAAAAAAAAGAAAGGAAAAAATCATAGAACATATTTCATTGGGAAAAAACAGATGCACTCTTTATTTCATTCTGAACCCTTGTTAAACAAGCTAAGTGAAATCACTTAACCTGCCACACATCAGACACGGGTTTCATTCGTATTTTTACTGAATGAAATCTGCATACTCTCACCAAGTACCACCTAACCTTCAATCAGCATCAGGACTCAGGAAGGGCATCTGAGGGTCACAGAAGCCCACAGCCTTTACTGAAGCTGCCAGGGAAGGGTAGACGCCCTTCCCTGACCCTTATTCCCATGCACCTCTGGCTCTTCAGGCACATTATCCTCCAAACTATCCTATCCCACCACCCTGCCCCCATTTCCATTTTCTCTTTAATGACTGGCTCAATGCCAGTTGTTGACAAACATGCCCAGGTCTCCCAGCCGCCATTGTGCCCTTAGCTATCATCCATTCACTCCCAGATAAAGCTCTCGACTCTCTTCTCATTCCTTTTTCAGCCCCAGATATCTGGCTTCCAATCTCATGACTCAACTGGAACTGGTCTTGACAAAGTTATCAATTATCTCCAAAGTGTCAAATCTCAAGGCCTTTTCCTCAGGCCTCATCTTTCTTGACCCCTATGCAGCATCTGATACTGCTGACCACCCCTTGTTCTAGATTCTTTCTCCTCATTGAGTTTTCACGACACAAACCTCTCTTGCTTCTCCTCCCTCTCTATCTGACCACTCCTCCCTCTCCTAGGCTGTATCATTACACATATTATATCCCGAAACTTTTGTGTGGGTGCACCCTGAAGCTCTGCCTTGGGCCCTCCTCCTCTCTCTCCTTTAGTTGCTCTCATTATCTCTCAAGGGTTTAACGATCATCTTTGTGAAAGTGAACATCTCAGATTTATCTACCTGTCTGTCTGTCTATCTATTGTCTCTCCCCTGGGTTCCAGTCCCACAGCCCAGCTGCTTTCTAAACCTTTCTAAGTAAAGGCCTCATAGGCTTCTCAAAGTCATCATGTCTAATACAGAACTCATTCACTTTTTCCCCAAACCCATCACTTTTTTTAGATGTCACTATTTCTGTCGGGGGCACTGTCATCTTCCCAGTCACCCACATTCACAACCTTGGATCCATCCTTCCTTGTTCATGTTCTTCCTCAATGAAGAAGACGACTCTTCCCCCTTCTCGGCTCCCCCACATCCAACCAGCACAATATATCTCCGTTCTGTCTTCTCTCCACTCACAGAACCACTACCCTGGTCCAGGCCCTAATCATGCCTCACCTACTTCAGTCAAATGATTCACTAACTGGTCTCTGTGTCTCAAGGCTTATGCCTCTCCAATCCATCCTCCATATTACTGACAAAGCTATACTCCTACTTCTCAATCTACTCACGTTTTTCCCTATCATGTCTAGCATCAAATACAGATGCCTCTGTGAGGCACCAAAGCCTGGCTCTAACACACTTATCCTTTCCAGCTCAAGAACTCTCTGGGTGAGCGACACTGGCCCTCTTGCTGTTCCCCATCCCCTGTGCACATGTCTCAGAACATACTATCTCCAGGTCTAGAATGGACTTCTTACCTCCACCTACTCAGATCCAATGTCAGCCCCCAAGAGCTGCCCCTACTTCCCTTAAATCCCGGGGTTTTTTTTGTCTACATTAAATGTGTATATGTTGCCTCCTCCAATAAAATGTAAGCTCCTTAAGGGCAGGGGCTGTTTCATACTTATCTTTGTACCTTCCTGCCCAGCCTAGCACCCAACAGGTCATCCATCCTTCCCGTTAGAGACTGAGACTCGCCCATCATTCAGTTTCTAGTATGGAGTCAAATCAGAGCACAAGAAAACAGAACAACCCACTTCAGAGTCTGCAAAGTGCTTTCCTCACTAATGAGTGGGAAGGCTGGGGTATGAACCACAGCCTCCAACTCCCAATGTTTTACTTTTGGGGTAATGCAACTTACTCTACGTTCTGGTGATTGTCACTTACCCAAGTTTACTAAGGTACGGTAACACTCCACTTGAACTGAGGTAATGTGTAACCATCCCACTGCCAGGGGACAAGCTTGTTCTGATGTAAGGCTTAACCCGGAGACCAGCTTCAACAGCTTTTTTCGCCAAAAGACCTACACAAAGTCAACATGTTACACGAATATCAGTTTTCAAATAATAATAAGCCCCAGAACCAAAAAGATGATATGTTGAAAATACATTTAAGCCTTGTTCTCTGCCCCAAGAATGACCACATGTAATAAAGTGATGATCTCTGGCACTGAGAAGGGAGGACAGACAATTCTTCCTCTTGTCGGCAGAAGGAGAGTACATGACAGTATCTTTTACTATGTATAAATTGGGACCCAAGCTTCCCTCCACTTACTGAAGATGTCAACTTTCTCCTCCATTAAAATCCCACTCTTATGCCTCATCACGACATGGAAATGACTCTAAAGTAGCACAAGCTCCAAAAGGGCCTTTCTGAGGCAAGAAAGGCCTTGGAGAAACTGTCTCCCTATTACAGAACCAGTCTGAATGAGCTCAAAAAGGCTCATCAGCAGGTTGGCTTTAAGGTAATTTATCTTAAAATGACAGCCAGTTGTGGAAGACTGTCCTTCACCAAGTCACAGAGGAACTGAGAGATGGCTGGTGGAGGGAGTTATCCACACCAAGAAACCATGAAGCCTTGAAATGTGCCAGAGTGACACTCTCCTTGGTTAACCTTCTCCATTAAAAGTAACCCACCTGTAAAGTCCCTGCCTTCTGTGCCGCTTACTACTTAAATGTATATACAAAGACATTTAAAAAATGATATTCAAAAAATAACAGTAACTCAAGTTTTATATTCAATTAAACACAAACACACTTCACTAAATGCTTCATATGCGTTTGGTCTTTTCAACCTTTAGGACACAGGCACTATTTCTGATGTTCCTTGTGAATAGCTTTGCAGTACCAGGGACAGAGGAAACAAAGTAAGACCCACTGACTAATTACCATGATTCCAGACTTGAACGAAATAGTAAGAAAAGGCTCAGAAGTACATAGTCATTCTATTTCTTAACAAGTAGGTGGAGAATCACCAGAACTTTGTTTCTGCATAATTAGGGCAATGTTTGTAACAAAAACTGCCCAAAACATCTTGGGAGGCAATCAAAACCTCTAGGAGGGTGAAGTGGTGATGCTTCTGCATCCCGAGAGGTGACAAGGAAAGGGATGGCGTCTGGCTGTTAGCCAAGGCATACCTGCAGCAAGCATGACGGATGGATTGCAATTATTGGTACAACTGATCACTGCGGCAATGACGACAGACCCGTGAGACAATTTGTACTCAGTTCCTTCATACTGAATAGGCACAACATCATTTTGTTTTTCAGCGGCAATCTGAAAGCCTTTAAATCCAACCTGCACAAAATTGTACACATCCATTAGCTTCATTTGCCCTTGCCTACAACACAGTAATTTTCTCCCCCGCTGCCTCCCCACCATTTAACCAACACCGAGCATGTAAGATTGGAGGGGGCCATCTTTCTACAGCTGAGTCAATTTTCGAATTATCCTTGTTAAAGTTATCCAGCCATCAGCTGCCTCCCATGTTATCAGACTAAGAGCATAGGAGACACTCACATAACCCTTCCACCATGAGAATCTTAGAGCAGTCATAAAGGCCTACAAAAGGAGGCTGTGGAATAGGTCTAGAAAAGCCATCAGGGACAGTGCTTCCACTCCCCCAGTGAGTCTGGGCTTGGCTGGGTTACTAGAGAAATAGGCAGGCAGCATTTGGATACTTCTGTTCCTGTTACATAAGATGCTGGTGTGCTGAGCGTCTTCTCTTTCTGTAATGGTCAGCACCATTTAATGAGCACTGAAGGTACAATCTGAAATGATTTACCTTTTCATTTAAGCAAGCTTGGAAATCACTTTTCATATCACTCACAGCCACTCGATCCTGGGGCCTCTTTGGACCACTGACAGATGGAATTATAGAGTTCAGATTAATCTGGATTATCTAGGAGAGGAAAAAGAATTAGTATTCACAGCTGCAGTCTCCAGTATGTAGTACCATTTATCTTAGCAGCCTGAGTCCACCCATATGACCATATTTTTAAAACACAAGAGCCCAATGTTAACTAACTTTCATACTGGGCTTGAGCACTGTGCTAAAAGCAGCACAGTCCTGTGCCATCCCCAGGAGGGGCTGTCTGCAAAGACCTCAAAGTTCAGATGTCCCTCTGCTGACACTTCACAATAGTAGCTGTTCATTTTTGTGTAAATGTATTCTTGGGTTCAATATGAAAGATTCCTGTGAACATCTGACTTTGCTGAATTTTACTCTGGGATAAAAGAAAAACTAACGCAGGGATGGATTTAATAAAGTCAAATGTGTCATAAATTAGCAACGCTTCTCCTGATATTGGCCTACTGATAGCAATCCATGGGCCTCTGGTTCCCTGGACCTATCTGGGGGCCTTCTCCCCTTCGCTTCACTTCCCTTCCTTCTCACCACAGGATCACAGGTATCTGAGACGTCAGACAATTAATCAGGTTGTCTGGTACCATTTTCTAACCCATGTAGAAAATCTCTTCATAATATCCCTGACTATTTGAATATATGCAGAGACAAAGCTCTTACTACTTCATAGAATAGCTCAGGGTCATTACTGGACATCTCTATTTTTAAAAAGTTCTTCCTTACACAATGGGTCAAAATCTGTTTCACTGTGACAGGATTTGTCATAGAAATCAAGGAGCTGTGGCTGGAATGATTAATGGTGGATCTGCCCTCTGGAGCTACAGAGACTCTAAACACCTCATTGACACAACAGCCTTTCAGATACTAAAGGTCAAGTGTCATGTCCAATCCAAATCTTCTCTTCTTGAAACTAAATGTCCCTAGTTCTTTCAATTGTTCCTCAAGACACCTAAGTTCTTCACTCTCTAACAGCGTGGTTACAATTCACTATATAGTCAACACTCTTCCTAAAACATGATGCCCAGAACTAAACTCAATACACCAGATGTCTGACTAACATAAGAGTATGAAGGCAAGTCAATATTTTCCAAATGCGTCAGTTTTTTTCAGCTGTCACAACAGACGCAAACATAGCCTGTAGTCAAGAAAACTAGGGACCTTTTCCTATACCAATTACCATCAAGACAGGTCTCCCCCATCTTGTACTCACAGAATTGATTTTTTAACAATAAATGAATAACACGTATTCACATTAAATTTTCATCATGTTAATTTTGGCCTCTCAAGACATTTTTGAATCTTGACTCTGATATCCAATTAATTCAGCTTTGTGTTAACTATAAATATGGTAAATATATCCTTCCAGGTTTTTTTTTTCATTCAGTTGTTGGGAAAAGTTGACAAGACTTAACAGTGGACTGTGGAATTCCATGAAGGAACATGCTCCCAATTAAGATGGATCCATCAGTCAACATTCTGTTGGCATGGGTGCACCTAAGTACACTTCATTCCCTTCCCATTTTTTCATCTTGACCATAAAGATATTTGACCCTTTTCCCATGGAAGGTTCTGCAGGCAGTCTGAGATTTGTTTATTTACTTCCTAATTTGGATCCATAACTACTTAGCAGGGGAGAAAAAATGAGAGCCATGGAAATTTTAAGACAGAAGACACCAGACGACCTGACAGACTGTCTGCCCTTTCAGATCCCTCGTAACTCTTCAGATGCCTATGACCCTGAGGTGGGAAGGAAGGGAAGTGAAGACAAGGAGAGAAGGCCTCAGATAAAGCCAAGGAATACTCAGCGGCCAGAAGCCCCTGGACTGCTCTCCATATATCAACATAAGGAGAACCATTGCCAATTCATGACACATTGGACTTTGTCTTGAATCTTAAATCTACCTTTGCATTAGTTTTTGTTTTATCTTAAAGGTAAAGTCGGATGCTGTCAAGAACCTTTCATATCGCAAACAAGAAATCACTTTTCTCCTAATCTTGATTTTTAAGACACAAAAACTGATAAACGTTTCTTCCTACTACTTAACATGTATGTTGGAGAGAGAAATTACCTTTTGTGAGTAAAACAGAGTCATTTATTCATACTAACTGCTAAGAGATTATGAAATTGGTTTAAATCCTAAAGAATCACAAGTCTTTATTTCTAATACAAAAAAAAGATGACTCTATTCCAAGCTACTCTACTCCAAATGCCACTGGGGAAATGTGAAGTAGGAGGCCAGACTCCCCAAGTGCTCTCTCAGCACCAGCACCTGGGCTTGGCACCGGGAACCCCAAATGTAAGCCACAAACTCTGCCGGGGCGTACCTGGGAATACTCAGGCTCCGCCAGAGAACCCTGGTCACTTCTAAACAACTTCACAGCTTTAAGGTACGTTTCCATTGACGCAAGCTTGTCTTTGTTGAAACCTGACAGGGGAAAAAAGCTTCCGTAAGGAGTAATTCTTTTAGTCAAGGAGGAAGATTACTTATTACTAAAATGAAACCTCAACAACTGACTTTTCTACAACTCCATTATAGATAGAATCCTGAAACTGGATAAAAATTACGTTCTTCACAAAAATTCTCACATATGTGTTGTCAAAAATACATCAATACTCTTTCCATTATCCTGTCAGGTTAGAAACACCAATCACTGAAACAGGAAACAGGACAATACTGCATTTGTCAAAGACAATCGGTCCCTGATAGATTTGTGATGGTCTCATTTCCTTGGATTCTCCGTCCCAGAGATGCTTTTGGCTATGAGCTTCACCTCAGTCACCATCTATTACCAAAGATCCACCATGTGCTGAGCACTATGCAACGTGCAAGCTACAGAAAGACCAGTCCCTGCCCTCCAGAAGCTGACCTGCTTCACACATTAACATGATGCAGTGAGAGGGACAAGAAGAAATCGTACTCAGGGCTCTAAGAATACTGGAGGAAGAGCTCAGAATGCTACATGGAGATAGCACCTAGGGAAGTGGTTCTCAACCTGTGGGTTATGTTCAATTTAAATACATCCTGCATATCAGATATTTACATTACGATTCATAACAGTAGCAAAATTACAGTTATAAAGTAGCAACGAAAATAATTTTATTGTTGGGGGTCACCACAACATGAAGAACTGTATTAAAGGGTCACGGCATTAGGAAGGTTGAGAACCACTGACCTAGGGGAAGACGTGAAAGAAGAGAAGGAATGTGAAAAATAGAGAGGGGATTCCTATTTCAGACAAGGGAATTGGGCTGCATGAAGACAAGGAGAAGGATGATGACAACTTGTCAAGTTTGAGGAAAAGTTCAGCTAGGAACACAGACTCCATGAAGGAGGCAAGTGAATGGGGCCTAAATTAGGTTACAGAGGACCTTAAAGACCAGGAATCTGTCTTCTGTCTTGGGGAAATAAAGAACCAGTGAAGATTCTGGAGGTGAAAAGGGATAAGCAGAGATCTGCACTTTAGGAAGATGACTTTGGTAGCTGTGTACAAGATGGATTAGAAACAAGGAGTCCCATTAAGGTAAAAGGGGAGAATAAAGATCCATGAAGCACCTACTACGTGCCAGGCACTGGGCTAAGCTAACGTACAATTATTGTGTCATTTGATTTTCACAACAAGCCTGTAAGGCAAATGTTATCATCACCCTCACTTTATAGCTGAGGAAACTCAGGCAAAGAGAGGCTAAGTGACTTGGCCAAGGTCCCAGAGTTAGTAAATGTCTTAAGGTTAGATCTGAACTCAGGTCTTCTTAACTCCAGGCCCACACTCCAGTCACCATGACACCAGCTGCTGTTACTGTTCCCATACAGCCTGGGTGCCAAAGAAGGCTTATACAAGCTCCCTCAGGACCAGCACTAGGGTGAGAAGACAACAGCCGCAGGGGCCGTCCAGGGCAGAAGCAGCAGGGCCTGACACCTGACTGGACAGGGGAGGATGGTGGTGGCCTCCGTGGACATGAGCTCTATTTGAGGTCTCATGTATGATGCAGATGCTGTGCCTGGGGAGGACACCTCTAGAGATGTGAAGCAGGTGAAAAGCAGCAGAGCTAGGGCACAGAGAAGGGTGGTGGGTTCACACAGGCAGGACCCAGAGAGCTCAGCCACAGAAGCTACAAGGAGCGGCGTCCAGGAAGGAGGCGCAGGTAACATCTAATGCTGATGAAGGCAAAGGAGGAGGAAATCAGAGAAAGCAGTTTTTGTCGAGCAGTTGCCCTCAGTCACACTGAAAGGCCACAAGGAGAGAGGCAGCAGGGAGGCCGTGGATGCAGCATGTGTATACTAGTCTTTCCAGACGTTCAGCAGAGGAAGGAAGGAAGGAAAGACGCTTTGCAGTAACTCAAGCGAGGACATTTGTGAGCAGCACTCTTGGCTACTGCAATTGCGCAGGGATGAGGTAACATGGATCTGCCCCAGGGTGGTGTCCAGATCAGAGAAAGGGTGTCCCTGAAGATAAAAGCAGGACTGGCTAGGAGGGCTGAGAGCGAGCAATCGAGGACTATGTCCAGATTTCAGGCTTGGGGCACTGGGGGGGATGATGTGGGACCTGACAGTGACAGAGAACTCAGGAAAGGGGAAGGTAAGGAGGTCAGTCTTGGACATGCTGAGTGTAAGCTGTCTATTAGGCAGGTTGGAGGCCAGAACAGTGACTAGACGGAGCAGCTGGTAACTGGAGAGGAAGAACAGAAATGACTGGCAGCAGTGAGGGCTGAGCTGGGGTTAGGAAATAGGCCCTTCCAGCCTCACTTCCTCCTACTCCCCCAGACCCACTTTAAGTTCCAGCCAATGAGAAACCTCAGCTTTATCCTGCCTTTTCCCACAATCCCCCACACTGAGGGAGGTGTACTCCCTCCTCATCTCTGCTTGCTGAAACCTTCTGCCTTTCACAAACCAGCTAACAAGTCACCACCTCCATGAATCCTTTCCTGATTGCCCCAGTTCAAAGTGGTTTTTTCTCCCTCAAATGTTTCTTAGGGAACTATCTGTGTCACCTACTCCTCTGCTCAAGGGTCTAGGTTGAATCCAACTTCTCTGTGTATCTTATATTCATCTTGTTAGACTGTAATATCCTAGAGGGAGGGGCTGTCATTTTTCATCTTTCTCTTCCCAGCACAGTGGCTTGGTTACAGTAGGCACTTAATAAATGTGTTTAACAAGGGGAGAGGTGTGGCTTAGTGGAAAGAGCCCTGGGTTTTTAGGCCCAAGGTCTAAGAGGCTCTGCGTGATTGTCAGTGACTTTTCTCTGTATTTGTCTGGTCATTCATTATAAACTAAGAGGGTCAAACTCTATCCCCTTCAAAGGTTTCTTCTCTAAAATCCCACCAGCGAGTCCTAGGAACGAACAACACAGACTCCAATAAGACGCAGACTTGCCGGATAGGGGGCCCAAACACAGACAGCTGTGCGGCAGGGAGAAGCAGCAAGGACCTCTTAGAATGGACGTCCTGATTCCTGCCTCAGCTCTCTCAGCCCAAGAGTGAATAAGAGGCATGAGATCATTTCAGCACCTTCTAAACCCTTCGGTCTGGCAGACTCTTATTCTCACTGAGGAGTGATGGAGAAGAGCCTGCTGTGAGATCTGCTTTCCTTAAACTGCTGGAACTAGGGCTAACCTAGGAAGGACAGAAGGAAGGCAATTTAGAGGGACAACCTTTCACAAATTTCTGGGAATGGGTTGAAGGTGTCTCTTGACTTGAGGCTCTAGCACTGGAAGACACCAGGGCCACTCCAGGGTCGAGTCTGACCAAGTATCATCAAACCTATCAGGCATCATGGCCTATTGATCTCAAGGTCCTCTTACCTGTATGTTCTAAGTGCTTTAATGTCACATTATCAACAGGGAAAAAGCTCAGAATAGCACCATATTCAGGACACATGTTTGCTATCGTGGTTCGGTCAGTCACGGAGAGCTGAGCAACTCCACTCCCAAAGAATTCAACAAACTTTCCAGCCACTCCTGCTTGTCTGAGGTGCTGCATGGAGGAATGCACAGAAAACAGTTACTGCCCACGACCAGCCCCACCATCAATCAACACAAACAGACAAGTCCTTCAGGCTCAAAGCAGACAAGGGCCCAACGTGGGTCACCGTGAACCTACAAAGAGCATTTTAGCTAGTTACAAAGCCATCAGCACAAAAGTCTTCATAAGGAGCAGCAATCCAAATCTACTTCCTGTGTTGTAGAAGCCAATCAAGCACAAGGAAGCATTTAGTCCGGCCCTCGTCAAGGATCATTACTCAATTTAACAGCAAGTGTTGACTCTGTCTCCTGGAAAACCAGGACTTGATGCTGACCAACCAGTGAAGTTGCCTCCAGGGGAGCCAAGGGAAAAGCTCTGATTAAGCGATATTCCCCTACAAGACATACAATCATCAAAAGCAAAGAAGGAGCTATAGCAGAAATTCCTTATACTTTCCAGGCCTTAAAGGCTCTAAAATCTTTTCTAACTAGTCCCAAGGGTCATCTGAGCCACCCCACCTCCACCTCACAGATCAGGAAAACCTGAGGCCTGGAGTGGAATGTGGCCTGTCTAGAACAGTCACGACATGAACTGTTCTCCAAAGGCCCAATGTCTTTCCACTACAGAAAACCAACTACTGAACCACAGAAGGTTTAAGAGTCAGGAGCCCTGATGATCAGATGATCTACTCCTTCCTTCTCCTTTTACAGAAGAGGGGACCCAGAGCCCAGAAGTGACTTTAGAAAACCAAATATCTGATACGCTTTCCAAGTGGTTAAAAGAGGAAACCAAAGAAAAATACTGAGTGGCATGTTTTTTTCATGGGTTTAATAAAGGGCTCAAATGGCCTTGAAAAACAAAAGATGATTAATACTGAAAAACCACTAAGAAGCACTTGAGAAGAAACAAAAGAAAGACAGAAACCAACCAGTAGACCTGGTCATCAAAACCGAGTTACAGTAATGCTATACCAAATGGTCCTAAAAAGGAACACATTTCTAGGGCTGGATAAAGGGGGGTGAGGGGCGGTATCTCAGACTTCTCTAAAACCTAATGATTTCTTCCTTTTCTACTAGAAATGCCCTCACAAGCCTCAATTTAGCTTCTAATATCTTTTGAGACCTGGTGCTTGATCAATCATTTCTCTAGCTTGTCAACCTATCTCCTAATCAGGGAACCAGGCCATACTGATCATAAGAAATTACCCTTTTTCTGTTTCCCCATGGGAGGCCCCAGAGTAATTCCCAGAAGTGACTATCAAAGATTCGCTCAACTAACAAAGCAAAACTGGTTAACTGACACCCTGTCATCATTTTGCTTTTAGGATAAAAAATTTTAAAGGTTCAATTAAAAAGGGAATAAAAATTCAGAAAATTAAAGTTAGATGAAAACAACTACCTCATATTCATTTATCAATTTTGAATTTATGCAGAGAGGGCACACACAATTCGAGCACCTACCCACCCCCACACACACCCCATGGTGTTACACCATGTGTAAAATGAGAGGGCTGGAGAAGACAAGCTCCAAAGCCTCTGAGCTGATGAAATGGCTGAAATGACTGAGAAGTGCTTCTACCCCACCAAACTGCTGGTAAAAGGAAGACCCCTCTGCCAAAATAGACTGGCAGTGGTTGTGCACCGAGGTCTCAGAGAGATACCTGGGGCCTGAGAGGTCAAGAGGCCAGCTCTACCCAGCACTCCCAGCTGCTTCTCTGACTAAATAAAATTAAAGGGCAAACTATTAAATTAGGTATGACAGATCTCATTAAGCCTTTTCTCTGTAAAGGCATTTATAGCTACTTAGTGTTAGAGTAAGCTACTAATTCTACTCCTGGCCCTGAGCTGACAAACACTGCCATTTCAACAGTTCAATTCAGACCGGACAAGGGTTCCCTCCACTCTCCTGCTCAGACTTGACTGGCTCCCAGAGCTGCTTTGGCTGAAAAATTCACCCCTTGGTGACCATCCCAGTAACAAAGCTGTTCCTCAGCCCCTCATCAGGCCTGTCCAGGCCAACAAGACAGGTCAGTTTACATTGCACTGGCTTGTACTTCAAGAACCAAGTTACCTCCATGCCAAGATGAGGTAGAGCAGGGCTTTGGAGAAGGCAGCTGGCAAAATTCTCCTAAAAATAAAGTTAGGAAGGCCATCTACTGAAACAGTACTTTAACTTACCTTTGTAATACCAAGAACCACATCTATGGATGTTGCCAAAGAATTTGACGACCCTATCAATTCACACCCGACCACCTCTGGCAAAGTAAGAGAGACTGGGAGACCAAGCATGACTGCTTCTGTCTCAATGCCACCAACTCCTAAGGAATAGATTAAAACACATTTATCAGTATACTATATTCAGAAATAATGATGTCTGAGTTTTCTTGATGTCACCTCACAGGAACTGTCTTAAAGAGATGCCACAACGGTGCTCTTTGTAAGGGGCACTGGACAAGGACTGCCAATGCCCAGGGCTTCAACCTCTGAAGCTGTCTTTACCCAAAAGTCAATCTCCTAAGACTATTAAAATGTGAGAAGGGAAAAGTTGTCAGAGCTCCTTCAGAGCAGCAAGAGACAGAATAGCTAAGTCCTCTCACCTTAAGGATGAGGAGGCTGGGGGCTTGGGGGTGGAGTGAATCCTGTGAGGGTCACACTCCCACTCAGTTAGCGGAAGAGCCACTGGGTCCTACCTGTCCTCTGACTCCTGTGGTAAGGATTATGGGATCATTTACCACCTTGACATTTTGAGTTCATCCACCAAAACATATACTCAGGTTTTTCGCTATCCTTGACCTAGACATTTTTCTTGTGACAGTCAATTCCCTTGAGCAAGGTAAAAAGCAGAGAGCCAGGAGAGTTGTACAAGAACTGAAGTTGACCTGAGCTGAAGCTCTCACTACCCTCCAAGGGCACAATGGCTTCTTTTCCACAACCCACACTGAATGCACAGGTCCTGAGTCAGGTTCCTGGGGTCCAACTAAGAGAAAACCAAGACTGTCCGAACTTCTACTATACCGGTCTTTGTATGAGGAAGATAGGCGCTATGAGCTTCATTAACATTTAATAATACCAGGGACAGGACATCTGTGATATATGGAATTTGTGCTTTATCTCTGACCCATTACTGATTGCAAGGACTATAGATAGCTTTAAAAAGCAACACGCACTAAAATGGCAACTTTTAAATGACAATGTTTCTGGTGAACAGGCAGCTGGAAAGGAAGAGATACAGCGATGGTGCTCCTTCAGGACGTCGGGCTCTCCCATGATCAAAGCAGGCTCCTTTTAGACTAGACCAATGAGAGAATCCGTTTTCACTTAAGAAACGATTAACAAGACTAAGAGTCAAACCTTGAGCCGGTACTTACCCCACCCCAGGATGCCCAAGCCATTCACCATCGTTAGATGAGAATCTGTTCCAACCACACTGTCTGGGAAGAATAAATTTTCTCCTTCAAACACCACTCTTGACAAATACTCCAAATTTACTTGATGGGCCATTCCAGTTCCAGGGGGAATCAGAGTTACATTCTTAAAAACTTTTGAACTCCACTATATTGTTTAGAAATAAAAAATGTAAATGTTAGTTCATGCATGTAGCAATTTGTGATTATTTCATAATTATGCATAAATCAGCATTTAAAATATTGAAAGTAATGTCTAACTTAAGGTCTCTATGAGACAATAAAATATGAAAAATGTTACCTTTACAAAGTAAACTTTAAAGAAAAAAAATAACTTCAAACATGTGACTGAGAAAAGTAAAATGCTCGCTATACTCCTGATCCATGAAATATTTTGTTATTTTACAAATCTCCGTGCAAGTATTTTAATTCCTCTGATGATTTATATACCTTGAAAAATTGGAGCCTCTCTCGATTTCTGCCAAATTCTACCTCTTGGTTTTTTAACACTGTTTCAGGCCTAGAGAGGAAAACAGCTCGTGTTAAACTTGTTTATTATTATACAAAACATTTGTCTTTTTACATCCATTCCTCCCACCCTCACCCCATAAATTTTTAGGATTTACGGAACTTCTCAGAATCAAACGATTTTCTTTTCCACCCATGAAAAAAACATTCCTCTCGAGTCAGAGGCTGGGAATTTTGCTGCCTTATAGTATCAAATGAGATAGCAAAGGTTAAGTCCTTTGATGAGCCTATGTAAATATTAGCTGTTACTGCTATTTATTCCTGCTCCTGCTGGGCCCTCGAAACAGAACACTAGGGAAAATTTGGGGAAACCCACCTTCGTTTGTTTTATAGTTTAGATGAAACCAAGACAGAAGTACACGAGAGGCTTTTGGTGGGCCTTGCTTTAGAAGGTAATCAACCAAGCAACAAACAAACACTTAGGTGTTTAACAGCTATTTGTGTGACTACTGTGGGCAGGCCCTGGGAAGAGAAACAAGGATAGGGGGCAGGGTGAGCCCAAGCCACGCCTGACTCAAGGAGCGCAGATGAAGAAGATACATGACTGGAAGTCAGTTCAGAAGCCAACATCAATTTCCAACCACTTGTCCTGGAGTGAAGACATGGACTCCTCCAAAACGGCGGGCTTCTTCTGCTACTCCTCTGCCAACCCTAATGCCACAGAAATTCATAAGGACACTTCGTATACTGCCCTTTTACATTACAGGAGCCAACATACTACAACCAGACCCTAACCTATCATCACAAAACCCAGTTGGAACAACATTCAGTCTCAGACAAAAAGGACATGTGTGAACCCCTAAAGTTGCAGCTCTCCAGGCCCTCCAAGCAGTGTTTCCATCATCACGTTTTCACTGAACCAATATGACTTCAGGCAGGAAATGCCTGTACTTTAAATGGCATAAATAGCATATTATATAAAAGGGCTAACTACTCAAGTTTTAAGGAAGAAGAAATCATTAGAAATCATTTTCTTCTCCAAAACAACCACTTCATAAGGTTATTATTTGAAGTTACTTACTTCAATCAAGGTGAAATTGGGAAGAAATTCTATTTTCAGTGACCAGTTGATAATTAACTATAGAATTAAGACTGGTATAATAACTATCCCCTAGGCAATGTCAATTCTAAGCAGTCCTTTCCCAACCTGGGTTCTCTGAACAATACAGTGACCAGCAGTCACTGAACCTGTACAAGTTTTCGGTGCCCTCTGGGGAACAATTTCTCTAGGACTATCGTAGAGACTGTAGGAAATAGACAATCTTTCTAGACACTCAAGACGCTCGAAACAGCATCTTACTCTGTAATAAACGTGTGAATTCTTAGTTCTTTAAAACAAGCCGAAGTAATTCCAAAGGTTAAATTTATACTATGTTCCCTTAGCTTTGGTCTGATTCTGTCTGACTGTTACTGACTTCTATCACACATCTGTCACACAAATTCATTAACATAAGAAAGGCTGGAATTTAAGAGTATCTTGAAGGCTCAAGCTCTACTACTTGACACCATTTTTTTTTTATCCACAAGGCAAAGAAAATAGAGATAGAGTGAAAATCTTTATTTCAAAGTGAAATTGTAATAAAATGTTTGCCTCAATTGTTGAGGTTGGTCCTTCTTGTATTCATGAATATATTAAGATACCACCTGTGCTTTCATGGAGCAGTGAGGTTGAAAGTAACCCTTTTTGAGTTCTATCTTTTAAAAGTTAAGTCAAAAAGAAATACTAGTACTAAAAAAATAGCAAGTAATTCTCTTCTCACTACTTCAAAAGGATTCTATATGATGCCAGCTGGAAGAGAATGAATTTACATTATTAGCAAAAAAAAAAAAAGAATCAATGCATTCTTGTATCATCTTCCCTTTTGGATTAGCTTCTGTATATAGTAGGAAGACTGTTAACAAATTTCGAAGCTGACAGTCATTGAATTATTCAGGAAGACTAGGGAGTCCATGAGTGGCTACAAAATTAGACTGTTGTTAAAAGATCTACAGATTACATGGAATTCTGGGAAAGAGCAGGTAAGGGCTCTATAGGCAGAAATATTCGAGTTCAATAACAAATCAAGATTTTATGTATCAAGACTAGAGGAAAACACACAGGTTGATTGAATCCTCTTGGAATTGTTTTTAAGTGTTTTATCTTAAAATCTAAAAAAATTTTCAAAGGAAAGAAATTCAGACTCTAAGTAAGATATCAGTCATCTCCATCACTAAAAGGAACAGTACCTTATTTTCATTATGTTTATTATAATGATTTTTGTGTCTTAAAAAAAATTTATTTAGGGTAACTTCAGAATCAATCAGGAATCCATGCCCAAGACTTGCTCTGAAAAATAACAAACTTGAAGAAAATGTAGAGTAAGATTACCTCCGGAGGAATATGGCTCTAACAGTGCTTCTAACACTCCTACTAATCAAAACAAGCACTGTACTTGGAAGGATTTATGGGGGAAAGTGATGCAATTTTTAGTTCCCTAAAAATTATTTTCCATTGAAACACAAACTAAAATACTTGTAATCAAATGTCTTCTGGAAGACTAAGGCAGAGGAAGATCTGGAGGAAAGAGTCCAAGCCTTGAACCAGCTTCTCATGCCACTCCCAGCACTACAGGGCCCTGGAAAAGAAGATAACTTCTCTAACGCTTAGTTTTCTCACTTATCAAGCCAAGCCTACCACAACAATTCTGAGGAAAATGTTCTCTAAAACTCCAAGTACTCTGTCAATGTCACTGATGGAGTCACACCCCCACAATTAAACCAACTTACCTCAGCCCTCTAACCTTTGAAAGCTCCTAGTGACTATCCACAAAAAAGGAAATCTATTTTCTGCAGTGAATAACAGTTCTTGTAGTTAATCAAATTCATAAACTGAGTTTACACAAAATCTTTTTCCAAGTTGAGCTCATGATCACTTCCTGTCTAGATGGCAATAAGCCATTTCAGTGACCTAACACTTAGTAAAGGTTATTAGAAAATTTTGCACCTGGGGAGCTACTCTCATTGTGAAAATAAGGGAGCTCTGTCTCTTGGGAGGGGTAGTGAAGTGCCCAAGGCCATCCAGCTAGTGCTCTTCCCGCCACAGCACCACACATCTAAATGGATTCTCTTGCTCACCTACTCTCTGGCAGGCAACAGCCCAACTTCATTACCATGGCCTGCTTGAAAACTGAAAGAGCAAAGAACTGAATGCTTCCTTGCTTTGAATACAGAGTCCAAACCAGGAACTAGACCACAATGACACAGGCAGGTTCCCAGCCATTTCCTGGCTGCCTGGACCTCTAGTCCAATTTGGAGACACCACTTTGCAAACATTCTGGAGTCCTCTAACTTCCCTCTAAGACTAACTGGAGCTTACTTCTGGACCCCATTGTTTAGAGGAAGTTAATTTTTTCCTAAAATTTACATAAACCTTGCAAGTTCTTCAACTACCTTTCTTCGAAAGTGAAGGATGAAGACAGCATAAATCAGTTTGCCCACTGGTAAAAATCAACAGAATAGGGTTCCCTTGGTGCTTTTAGGAAGTTCTCAAAACTATATGGCTTTGACAACTTTGATAACAAATTTGATGACTTTGACAACAATGTTTCCCTCACTCCTCAAACTGTCATCACCAAGAAAAATTAAGATATTGTTGGAAGGTCATTTTAAACATGCAAATACACTTAATCCTACCATTTCTACAGGCTAATAACCTTTAACATTAATTGTATGTTGCTTTGGGAAAAAAAAAAAGTAATTTCCACTAGGGGAAAAAATAACCTAACACTAGTAAACGGCAAGAAGAACAGGTTCATACTCAGGCACTGGTTGTAAGTGAAAAGGACACAGGATAGGCGTGTTCTCAATCTGCGCAGAAAATCTTCCTGAGTTGCGGCCCAGTTCTCCAGTATCACATGGCCCTCGGCAGACAGTCTGGCCTCTGCAGGAGACTTTTCGAGGCTGGACTTTAAGTGGAGAAAGTTTGCCTGTTGTTTTCTGCAGGTCACCACCTCCCGGATTTGGAGCATTCTGTATTGCACTATTATTAAAAAAAAAAAAAAAAAGTCCAAAAGACAAGATAGTTATAAAAGTGGAATAAAGTTAGCTTGCCAAAATAACAGACATTAAGTTCAAGAAAAGACTTCAAAATGGGCTCATTAGCTTTTCTGAAGGGAAATGAAGATTTTATAAATAAAACACAACCAATATAATACAAGAAAGCAAAGTCCAGAACTACAGAAAACAAACAGGAATTAATTTAATGCATAAGACAGAATTACATTTTTATGTAAGTATCCAAATGAAATCATGGTTTTCATGTTATACTCTATAACAGTTAAATAACGAGGTATTTTTTAAATTCTAGAAGGGAAATTTTTCTTATTAAATAACACCAATTTAAAACCAGTTCCTTAGCCACAGATTTAATCCAGTGTGTAGGATAACAATCACTCTCATAGGTTAAATGACTCCTTGGTCTACAATTCATTCTACTACCTGTCCAAGGGATGGGAAAGCCACATGTCAAACAGCTGACTAAACATAAACATTCTCTCTTAGCATCATCAGAGAGAGGCCTATCAATGGAAAGAGCAGCAATGGTACATGACCTATAACAAGGACTTTGGGGGAAAAAAAGGAAGTTACAAATGAATTTTAGAGTTTACTTTGACAAAAAGGTAGTTTCTCTAAAAACTTCAGAAAAGATATATATTCTTATCTAAAAGTACACATCAACATTCAAAGTAGAAATACAGGATAAACACTAATAAAAGCTTTACCAACACAAAAAATTCACTAGTCTACAAACTTTTACTACCACTTTTCTTTCTTTTTTTTTTTGCTTTTTGCAAAGGGGAAGGTAGGGCAATTGGGGTTAAGTGACTTGCCCAAGGTCACATAGATAGATTTTTTTTTGGGTGTGTTAAATGTCTGAGGCTGGATTTGGGCCAGTGCTCTACTCACTGCTCCACTTAGCTGCCCCTTACCCTTTTTCTTTAAAAAAAAAAGTGTAACGAAAAGATAGCAATATCCTTCACTCTGCAATATACACAGTTCATCTCTCAGACAGCGGGCTACTGGTTATTTGCAAGGTTGCTTTAATGAACATAGCTGTAGTGAGATACCATTTACTGAAGTCAATTTGCAAAGAATGGTCAACAGTGAGGTCTGTAGGGCAGGAAGGATGGACATTCTGAGGATCTCCCCCAAGACTTTTCACTGCTTCTCTCATAGCAGCAAAATCCACCATTGCTGGTATGCCACTAAAAAAAAAAAAAACAAAGAATGATCAATTCTTCAGCTATATTTAAAATGAATAAAATACTCAAGATGAAAATAAAACACCAAGGTACAGGACAAATTATCAAGCAAAACAATATGCACAACTGTAAATCTTTAAAATGTGTCTGTTCTATGTTCAGCTTTAAAATACCTCTTTATGGGGCATTCATTTGGAACCCAAGACTCACTGGCTATCCAAAGAGATTTTCTGCTTGGCTCCATGGCAGTGTCAAGGACACTGGATTCTGAATGAGAGGACCTGTGTGTGAATCCTAGCTCTACTATCATGTGACCTGGAGCAAATGACCTCTCTTCCATCTCACTGTCTAACCCGGAGGTGAGAATGCATGCCCTTCCAGTTAGGCCCCTATTCATTAAATTGTAGTTTCTCACATTTCCCATACACCAAAGGCCAGCACTGACCCCCACCTGCTATCCCATTCCTCTCCACCTTCTGGCCACCTCAGTGATCTGACACAGCCTCCACAGTGGTCCAGTCAATGACAGTTTAAAACCTTTAAGCCAAAGTCTGTTTTTTGTTTTTGTTGCAGGTCACCTCATGGTTAAAAGTCCTGCATGTTACCTCAGCATCCCGACACTGTCAATGAATTTACGAAGTTCTCCTATTTTCATTCTCAACACTGGTAGTACATGCCAAAATTCAAGAAGTGAAAAAGAAGTCTGATTTTAATGGAATATTTTAGTTGAGAAAAATGCAACTTTACTGTTTATAGGCCAAGATAAAGGAAAAAATGCCCACCAGCTATCCTAAACAGAATATATTTTCATGTATTAGTCAAGAGTATATATCTCTAGGAGTGGCTGGGTGGTGCAGTGAACAGAGCGCCGGGCCTGGAGTCAGGAGAACCTAGTTCAAATCCGACCTCAAACATTTGACACACTAGCCATGTGACTTTGGGCAAGTCACTTAACCCCAACTGCCCTCTAAAAAAAAAAAAAAGAGTATATATCGCTTACGTAAAATCTTGAAGGAGAACTCTGGCAGGGAGAAAGGGCACTTCAACATTGTTTTGTTTATTCTTCCAATCTAAAATATTCATAACATCTTCCTTTTTCACTAGGAAACCATCACAATTTCGAACGGCAGCTTCCAGCAGTACCCGTATGGAGTAAGGCAGAGCATCTGGGGTGAGAGAAAATCATTTAATTAGCAAAAGAAAGATTAGCCTTAACTGTGTCTTTAAAAAAAAAAATAAGCCAAGTCAGAAACCCTGGAGAACACCACGGCCCACACGCTGATCTTCTTACTAAAGGAAGATCTTTGTGGCCTCCCTAACAAGGACACCCAAATTCAGCTGCCACAAAGCTTGGGCTCTAAAGCTAACATTCCTTGTTTCTTAAAGCTTTTCTCTTGCAGCCTCATTAACTAAATTTAACTCAAAGCCTGGTTATCGGGTTTCTCAGCCCACAAAAGATTAAAAGCAGCAATTCAAAAAGGGTTCAAGCCAGAGCTAATAAAGAGCCTAAGGAAACAACATGAAAATTAAAGCAGATACCAAAACACACAGAACTGTGTTACTACAAAATACAATAATGCTGTATATAATTCACATTCATAGTAATGATACAAAAGTTTTTTTTTAAGGTTAAATTGCATTCAGCACTTTGTGTTTAAGAAGTCAAGGAATTATGTGTTTTTTTAAAACATGCATCTCAAAATTGATCAAGTAAAAAAGTTTTGATATTCAAAGGGGTAAGCTTCAATTATCCAGAAAAATAATTTAAGTGGAATACCTTAGTCACTAGCAATACAAGAAATACTACTGTAAGAAGTTTCATTATTTTCAAAGATTACTCAAATCTGATTTTTAATAGTAGATGTTGCTGTTTCTCACAAATCTCAATCTGTTTATAAGTCTTAATTAGGATTTTAAGGAAACACTAAAGGAAGCCGAAGACTCAATAGTTTAAGAAGGAAAACCCTAGAAGTGTGCATTTTG
>CM053589.1:180186100-180196403 GCA_028646515.1 Pseudochirops corinnae | reverse complement strand
AATTTAACGCCAAAGCATATGAAATGGACTCATGCTGCAATCTTCTTTCATTTCTTAATACTAAGGCCTGACTGCAATGAATATTGCCAAGACTTCCTTTAAACACTGTCCCCAGTTCTCCTCCCTCTCTCCTTTCTATCTTTTTCTTCTGTTTCCTCCTTCAGTTTTCTGTCTGCCTATCATCCTCAGAGGTATGCTTTTCATCCCTTTCCCAAACTCGCTCCCTTCCTCATTCCACCCTTCATATCTGGCTCCAACTTCCAATAAACTGCCAAGTCAGACTCCAGACTCTACTCAGAGAAGCCACAGAGACAGAGGCTGAGGCTTCCCCAAGAAAGCCTTTAACATATGTTTGATTTCCAGGCAAGTGTGGCTATCTAGAAAACAATCATGATTTAATTCTACTCCTAGGCTGCTCTGCATTTCTCTTCCCCTTCGGACCTGCACCAAAAAAAAAAGTCAAAAGTAATAAGCTATGACTGTCAAGCCTGAGTGACAGGCTTTCTGTCACCTCCCTACCTTCCTTAATCTATTACTACAAGAATAATTGGTATCTATAAGGAATTTCAAAGCCCCTGACTATATGCATGGTCACTGGGAAGTAGATGTTACAAGTAATATTATCCCATTTTACATGAAAACTGGCTCAAAGAACTTAAGTGACTGCCCCATGCTAGTCAGGACAGTACTGGAAAGTAAACACTGACAGCTTGTAAGTGGGGCCCTCTTTACTACACCACAGGCTCTCACTCTTCTTTCCCACACAACACTATAAGCCATGACACAAATCACACCACATATCACCACAAATCTAGTTGAAAGGCCATGGAGCAGAAGTCTTACGTCTGGGCTACAGCTCTTGCCAAATGAGAGCTAATGAGTGGCCTTAGGCAAGTGAGTCATTTCAATAGTTGTGCTGTGCATCCTCATCTGAAAGGGACAGTGTACAGCTGAAGTGCCAAACTCTCAGCCACAGAATCCCCAAGTACAAACTAAATTAAAATGCAGTGGGAAATGTGTTAACAAAATAAATATGCAACACAGGTAATGTTAACTTAGGGCTTTCTAAGTCAGTGGTATACAGTATCCCTCAATTTAACTTTATATGAATTCCCTAATTTAGAAAACAGATAAGAGCAATAATTCACTGTTACATGATGGTTTCCTGCTTACAGCTTTCATTACAATCAGTAGGTAAGGCAGATGGTGCTAAGGAATGTTAGCTTCATTTCACATATCCCCAGTCTCCCTATCTGCCCCTCGTTCCCTCTTCTAGCAAGGACTTCTGCCCTATTCAATACAGGTTCCTCCCTACCCTTCTCTTCTTTCCTCACAATCATCTTATCTTCAAACCAAATGCTATCATTCTCATTCATGTCTCTCTCCTTTTGATCACGCAATAACAGAGGAAGGTCTAATAAAATGTGTTCCCTCCTTCTGTCAAAGTAAGTCTTCCCCAAAGCTTAGCTTTGTACTTGGAAACTTTCTCCTCCACAAACATGTGTTTTCATCTATCATAAATTCTAATGCAGAAACTGCATTTTTAGTTAGAAAACTAAAATCCTGTGCTTTATTTGCTATATAAAAATTTGTCTACTACATTTACATTTTACAAGCTTTGCACCATTCATTTCTGCTTTTCCTCTGCCATCTTGGCTCCACCCCTCAACACCATTCATTTTTGTCTGGACAAAGACTCATCCATCCCATGTCATACCAAATTCTCTTGTAATTAAGACAAAACAAGCACCATACACAATGACAACATGCAATATTCTGTGACAGAAGTGGTCCTTCATCTTCTGATCTTCTGGGTAAACTAAACTATCAACTCTTTAGAACAGGGTCTCACATTTCTTTGCATGTCTTGGTGCCTTTTGGGGGGGGGGGTGAACTCACTGACTGACTGATGAATTTAATTAACCTCAATTTAGCTTTAACTAGCTTATATTTAGATTAAATCTGTTAGGGTTCATATGTGGATACTTGTTCATTGGCAGATAAGTGGCATACACACAGATCAAACAAATCCAGTACAAACTCAAAACCATTTGTTAACGTTCACGAGCTTTTGGGCTATTGCTTTGAATTTTTGCAATAGCCAGTTATTTTGTCAGACCTGACTTCTCATAAGCAGAAAATATATTTCTGCATTATTAATAGCCTTTTTTCCAAAATATGCTGCCATGTCAGTTGGTTTTCAATGACCTTTAATAATTCTTAGTCATGTGCCAGACTGTAAATGAGCACATTTTAACAGAAACACAAAAGATAGTGAACCTTTTAACATACAAAAGAATCAAATAATTCAAATTATAGTCATTTAATTCTATATATACGTATATTTTAAAATACCCATTAGACTAAACAATTCTGGTTTAAAAAAAAAGCTTTCACACTGAGTTCAGTTGCTGGTATACAGGGTCATCAAAAATCTTTTGTGTTTCCAATCAATTAGAATATTTTGAAAGGAAAATGTACATGTTCTCCCACTTTCTATTGTTCACAGCAAACCAGAAAAAAATAATATAAAATCCAGATGAAACATGACTGCTATATAGCCTTCACATTTTAAATTTGTTAGCATCCTTTTACTAATACAAAGCGCTCTTCAGGAATATTAATCTGATACATAAATGGCTGCAATTAAGAATGCAAGATGTGACAGTCTTTGGTCTGTCAATTTACAAATGAATGAATCATGTTAAAATGACAACGCTAACCACTGATCACAGATGCAGGGCTGAGAGGAACTTCAGAAATCTTCTGAAGCCCAGAAAGGACAGCCTTGTCTGAGCCTGCCTGCCTGCCCTGCTCTCTCTAAATGGGGAATCTTGTGAGGTGCCTCAGAATACTTAAATCCTCTCACTGTACCAGGATGATGCAGCATTCCTGAATATGGCAGAGTCAGGGGGATTTAAATCCAATATAACCTCCAGACAAACCACAGAAGCAATTCTGTTAATTTAGCTAATCACAAAGAACAAAGGGGAGGGGCATCCCTCCATCACCACCCGCCAACAGGCCCGAAATCAGGCCAGCACCACTCTATTTGTCTTCTCTGGCTCCACACAAAAACCCAGACTCGGAAAGCCTCTCCCTACATGCATCTTCTGCCTCTTGCTTAGTAAACTGCCCCAGTCTCCTGTGACCCAATTAGCTTCACTAAGTTTTGTGACCACAGATAATACCTGTAAACCCTTGCCTTGTAAATGCAATTCACTGGTGACTAGGGGGATTAAGGAAAATATGGTGAAATCATTCCAAAACTATGACCCATTGTGGAAAAAGAATTCACAGTATTCAATAACTATTTATTTATCATCTACTGTAAGTAAAGGATTGTATTGGGTGCTGGGGAAATAATACAAAAATTAGGTAAAATAATCCCTGGCCTGCTCTCATGAAGCTTACACTTCTTATAGGGAGAGATAACACAAAATACATTATGTGCATTAGAGGTATGAAAAGTGAGAATGAAGATAGGGGGAGGGGGAGGAGGAGCTAGGCTTTCATGGAGAGGGAGGTATCTAAGTTGGTGTTTAAAGGACAGGGAGAGGGGGTAGCTAGGTGGCAGAGTGAATAGAGCACTGGCCCTGGAGTCAGGAGGACCTCAGTTCAAATCCACTTGACACACTTACTAAGCAGTATGACCTCGGGCAAGTCACTTAACCCCAATTGCCTTGCCTTCCCCCCTCCAAAAACAAACAAACAAATCAGTAGGAGATAGGAAGAAATGGGAGGATTGTCAGCAGTGACACCTTCATAGAGTACTAAAGGAAAACACAAAAAGATACTTGTTGCTCATTCAACAGAATATCACTTATGGGCCTACTCAAATTTTTAAAAAAGGCAGTTATCTCTTTTAGTAGAAATAGTTTTTAGCTTAACTTGGATTTTTAAAATGGAAAGGTTTACTCTATCTGGAAGGCAGTCAGAAAAAGGATCCCGGGCATCATCCCAGCCATCATGGGGCACATTTCCTCCTCCCGGGTACTGAGATCCTTAGATGATAAACCCCAAACATCAGGCAGCAACATTACCATACTTGGTGCCTCCGAGCTTAGGGAGATTGAAGAACTTGTTCTCGGAGCTCTCATTCAGGGCTTCAATCAGGTCCTCAAAGGCGCTTCCTGGGGGAACAAAGGTAAAAAGGAGTGACGCGCCTCCTCTCACTCAAAGCCAAGGCTCCTAACACACAAATTGGGGTCCTGAGCTCAGCGCCCCGGCTTCCAAGCACATCAGGCTCCTTACACCAAGGAGGACGCCACTCGCGGAGAGTCTGGGGCTGAGCAGGGCTTGCGGCTGGCTAGGCACCGGCTGGTGGCCTGGGGACCTCCCACAGCCCGGGCAGGCTCTGACAGCCCAGGAGCCGAGCTGAACCGCCCCCAGCTCCCGTGAAGCCACCCTGGGGTCTCTGGTTTCCTCAGGCCCAGGGACTGGCCCGCTTGCAGGGGCAGAGGCCAGTGGGCTTCCCCTCACCCTGGGGGGCCTCCAGGAGCCCATGCTGGGCCCAGGGGCCCGGGCTACAGGCCCCACATCCAGGCTTTTGGTTCTGAGACCCGGCTCTGGGGCTCAGACTCCGCACCAGGGCTCATACGGCCTGGCCGGGGCCATCTGGGATGATGGGAGGTGACTGCATCACCAGGGAGGCTCCCAGACCCTTCCACCTGAGCCCACAAACAGGCGCCTACTGAACTCGGGGCTGGTCTAGGAGATTCTGGAAGGGTGAGGGGGGGGGGACTAACGAGACAAAGCAGGGTAACTATGGTTGAGTGACTTGCCCAGGGTCACACAGCTAATAAGTGCTAAGTGTCTGAGACCACCTTTGAACTCTGGTCCTCCTAACTCCAGGGCCACCTAGCTACCCCCACAAAGGGCCTTTCTGGGGGCGGCTGCCCTCTCTGTACCCTGGCTCTCTCTGCCCGCGGCTCTGCACACAGTAGGCGCTTAATATGCCTTTGCTGCCCTGGGCTGAACAAGCAGGTGCTCTCTGACCCACTGAGTGGGCAAAAGCGGCTCTGGGGGCTTGGGGGGCCTCGGCCCTGCAGACACCGCAGCGATGCACCGGGAGGCTCTAGAATGGAGGGACCGCCCGGCGTCTGGAAGGCCGGGGCTCAGCTCGGCCACGAACACTTGCTACCGGCGGGTCCTGATCGCTCCCTGCCTCAGTTTCCCCATCTGTCCACTCGGCCCACGCCCAAGGCCCGAGATAACGGAGATGAGAGGAAGAAGACTGGTGGGGGTTGCCTGCGCAACAGAACCGGGGCAAACACTAGGCGCTTCATAAATACTAGAAGCCGACTCGGTCCACCGGGGTCGGGAGAAGCCACAGGGGTTCGGAAGGGGATGGGGGACGGAGGGACGGCCGGCGCAGGCCTGCATGATGACCGATGCGCCGCCCGAGGGCTGGGCCTGCTCCCGGCAGCAGAAGGGGCCAGGGGGCAGCGGTACCTCCCCCGCTCCCCGAGGGAGCCTCGGGCCGGCCGACCAGGACCAAACGGGGCAGGCCCGGCGCGGCCTGCGGGGCCCCGGCGTCCGGAGACGGAGGCGGCCCCGGCCCGGCTCGGCACGCAGGGGAGAGCGTGGCCCGAGAGCGGCTCGAGGCGGGGCCCGTGCCGGGCCGGAGGACGCGGGACCCGGGCGGCGCGGACTGACCTGCACTGGGGGCGTCCATCGCCGGCGACCATATTCTCCCCGCGGGGAGGGGAGGAAAGCAGAGCTGGGGGGAGGGGGGATCCCGGAGTGTAGGGGGGAGAACCGCGCAAACACCGCGAGAGCTGCCGCCACGGCCACAGCCACGGCCACGGCCCCCTCGCGCTCCCCCCCGCGCCCGGCTCCCGCGAGACCCTCCGGACGTGGGAACAAAGAAAGAGAAGCGAACGAGAGAGCGAAGGAGGAAGGGAAAGCTCGCGAGAGGTACCACGGCTGTAATCTCGCGAGCGTTAGGCGAGACCGGGACCGAGCACGCATGCGCTCCTTCGAGGAAGCGTGGCTCCGGGAGCGACCCGTAGCGGAGCCCCGCCCCCGCGGCGCCGAGGCGGTGTATGGGAAGGGCGGGCGGGATGTCATCCCTTCAGAGGCCGCTGGGGGTGCTGCCGCCGCCCGAGCCCGGGAAAGTGAGCGTCCGGGAAGGCCTGGGCGGTACCGGAGGATCCGGGCTCCGGCCGCCCCGCCCCTTTTACCACTAGGGAAACCGAGGTCCAGAAAGGCCGAAAAGTGGGGACTCCAGCCCGGCCGGGAAGACGCGGAAGAGTCCTGCCCTCCCCCACCGCGGGAGGGCCCGTGGTGCCCAGAAATGTGCGCAGACGAGAAGTCTATCATCCACACAAACTGGGGGGAGGGGGCTGCCCATGGGCAGCAGCGGCACCTTCACCTGTGGATCGCCTTGGTCCTGATGCCACCTCTGCTACATTGTGACCGGTTCCAGGCCTCTTTGGGCAGGAGATGCCCTGATATCCGAGAGAATCAAGTGAATGGTATTTAAGTGAGGCAAGGCAGGCACAGTCACCAGGCTCACTGTAATCCCCAGGTTACGGTGGTCGAGGAGCCAGATGTAGATCAGGACTATCAGGACTGCTGGAGATGGTCCGCAATGAAGTGAGGGCCTTAGCTTTGTCAAGCTTCATCCTAAGGCTTAATAAGAAAGGAGGCAAAGGATGGACTCAAAAAAATAAATCTGGGTTTCTGGCCAAAATAGAAACTATTGTTATTTACATTCATTCTGAGCCAATCTGGGCCCAAACAGTGACCAAGTAGGGCTTGGCCTGGGACCTGTTGTTGGCCAATCAATTAAAGACGGCCTTAAACCCCAAAATCCTGAATAATATATTAAAGAATGCTGGGGGCTGCCAGGTGGAGCACTGGCCCTGGATCCCGGAGGACGTGAACTCAAATTCGGTCTCTAGACACTTAACACTTACTAGCCTGGTGACCTAGGACAAGTCACTTAACCCCAATTGCCCAATCTTTCCCCTCCCAAAAGCAAAACAGAACAAACAAACTGAAAAAATAATGCCACTAAGAAGGGCTTGGGGTGGTGAGGTGTCAAGCCTAGGCCTATTTAAATTGAACCTGTCTTTCAAATTGAAAATCCTGGGGAGGGAAAGAGGAGGGAAGTGGGAGGGGCAAATTAGGAGAGGGTAGGCTTCCTAGAAGAAGGAAAGAAATGACTTTTACCCTAAAGCCACAGAGCTCCCCGCCTGAAACTGAGACTTGTGGCTTCAGCACTAGATTTGGACCTGTCCAGAGGTTCATGATAATATCAGAAATAATTACGATAGCTTAATACGCGTTGGGCACTCTGCTAAGCACTTTACAATTTTATCTCTTTTGATCCTCGAGACAACCCTGAGAGAAGGTGCTCATTTTGCAGACGAGGAGATAAGTGACTTCTTCAGAGTCACACGGCTAATAAGTATCTGAGGTCAAGATTTGAACTCAAGCCTTCCTAACTACGGGGCCCACACTCTATCTAGTGAGCCACCTACTTAAAGGAACAACTAACTCCACTGTGTGTTGTGCTTTAACCTTTCCTCACAAGAGCCCTGCACGGTAGGTACCACCAGCATATGCCCTTTGTACAGATGAGAAAACTGAGATTCAGAGAGACAAAGTGACGTTTTCTCTTAGAACGCTTGAGCCTATGGGCTCGCAATAAAGTGTGAATGGGTAAGTTCATCTTACAGTAACATCAGAAGATTGACCACTAGATGGTGAACTCTGATGGCCACAGCGACTGATGAGACCATGTGTTTAGCATGAAGTGTCTGCTGTCTGCACTGATTTGCACTGGTGGGGTGGATCCTCTTTGGAGAATTTGGGAAGGATGTGAACATAAAATGAGAAGGCATGACTGGATTACAGATGGCATGTGGTGGGTAGAGGGAATGCATATCATTGAAATCACAGAACCAAAATGTGGCATTTACTCCATGTCGTGAGTTTTTTTTTTTGTAGTTGAGAGTTAAGAGTTTGTATTAAAAATTATTTTTAGTGATAGGACAGTCAAAAGTAAAATGACACAGGAATTCACTTCTGACTGCTGCCTTTCTTAATCTGTTCTCCCTGTTGTCATCTCCCTTCCCTCATTCCCTTTCTCTTGCTGTCTTCCACTCCTACTTCTAGTTGTGTAAAATAGATTTATTATATAGAGCATATGTTCTCCCCTCTTTGTCCAGTTCTTTTGATAGGAAGGTTCAGGCATTGCTCACCATAACTCCCATTTCCCCCTCTTCTTTATGCTCTTCTTTTATGTGAGATAATTTTATTATTTCTTCCTCTATTCTTTCTCTCCCTCTTTTCTCAGTACATTCTTTTCTCACCCCTTCATTTTTTAAAGATCATCCCAGTGTAACCAACTCACTCCCATGTCCTCTGTCTATATTGACTTTTAATTGCCTTAATAACAATAAAATACTTAGGAGTTACATGTATTATCTTCCCATATGGGAATGTAAACAGTTTAATTTTATTAAGTCTCTTATTTTTCTTTCCTGTTTACCTTTTTATACTTTTCTTAAGTCTTGTGCTTGAATGTCAAATGTTCTGTTCACCTCTGGTCTTTTCATTAGAAATGCTTGAAAATCCTTTGTTTCATTAAATATCCATTTTCCTCCTGAAGGATCATACTCAATTTTGCTTTGCAGGTGATTTCAGATATATAATCCTAGTTCTTTTGCCTTCCTGAATATCACATTCCAAGCCCTCAACTTCTTTAACATGGAAGTAGCTAAATCTTGTGTGATCCTGACTATGACTTCACAGTACTTGAATTGTTTCTTTCTGGATGCTTGTAATATTTTCTCCTTGACCTGGGAACTTTGGAATTTGCCTATAATGTTCCTAGGAATTTTCAGTATAGGATCTCTTTCAGGTAATCAGTGAATTCTTTCAATTTCTATTTTACCCTCTGGATTTAAAATATTGGAGTACTTTTCCACGATCATTTCTTGAAATATGATGTCTAAATTTTTTTTAAACCGTGGCTTTAAGGTAGTCCAATAATTCTTACATTATCTCTCTTAAGTCTGTTTTCCATGTCAGTTGTTTTTCCAGTAAGATATTTCACATTTTCTTCTATTTTTTTCAATCTTTTGACTTTGTTTTATTGTTTATTAATGTTTCATGGAGTCCTTCACTACCTTCCACTTGCCCAGTTCTGATTTTTAAGGAACTTGACCAATCAGCCAATTCTACTTTTTAAGTCATTCTTTTAATTGTTGCACCTCCTTTACCATTTGGCCAATTCTGTTTTTTAAGGTATTATTTTCTTAAGTATTTTTATACCTCTTTTACCAAGCTGTTAATTCTCCTTTCATAATTTTCTTACATCACTCTCATTTCTTTTCCCAATTTTTCTTCTACCACTTTTATCTTTTTCTTTAGTTCTTCTGGGAATTCTTTTTGGGCTTATGTCCAGTTTGCATTTTCCTTTGCTGCTTTGCCTGTAGCTGTTTCCACAGTGTTGTCTTCTGAGTTTATGTCTTTATCTTCCCTCTCACTATAGTAGCTTTTTATGATCAGGTTTTTGTTGTTGTTTCCTCATTTGTCCAGTCTGTTTCTTGACTTCAAACTTTGTTAAAGTTGGGATCTGCTCACCTAGGGATGGGAAGGCACTGTCCCAAGCTTCAGGCTTTTTTTGTGCTGCTGTTTTCAGAGCTAGTCTATAAGTTTTTGGTGGTTCCAGGGTGGCATGATGTGAAGAGAGATGTAGTCACTGCTCTCCTGGTCTGCACTCTGGTCTTTACCCTGCAGTCAGAAGCCCTGGTGCTTCTCTTGACCCTGGAACTGTGGCCAGGTCCTCTGTTCTCCTATAGCTGCAAGTGCTAGTGCTCCTCTTGGTCCTGGTATTGTGACAGGACCCCCTACTACCTTGTGACCAACCACAAATGCTCCTCTCCCTGGAACAGAACCAGAATTTTATATGGACAATAGAGTTCCAATTAGTGCCAGCAAAGGGTCCCTGTAATCTCTGGCCAGTTGTCCAACCCTCTTACTGTGTCTGGACTGGAAAGCTCCTGAAGCTGCTGCTGCTGTTGCTGCAGCCACTATCACAGATGCCTCCAAAGCAGTACCCAAGCCAGTCCCAACCACTGTGTCACAAGCGTCTTCTAACCAAAGTTGTCTTAGGCTGGAAAAATGTCTAACTCTGACCTTTTGTTGGCTCTTGTTATGGGAATCTGAAGATCTTCCCTGCCCCTAGGCCCTTTGCTGAAGTGGCTACGTGACTGAGAACCTTCCCAGGTTTGAATGTATACTCTGTTCCCTAATAGGCTGAATGTGGTCACGTGGAGCCTGTGGC
>CM053589.1:180164425-180185600 GCA_028646515.1 Pseudochirops corinnae | reverse complement strand
AGTTGCTTTCCTTTAGAAAAGCAGATCTAAGAACCTGTGCTAGTAGCCGCCCTAGGTATGCTAGGGTGCTTGCTGATACAGCTCTGCTGCCCCCAAATTTTATTTGAGTCATTATTTTAAAGGTATATGGTGGGAATGTTGGGAGAGTTCAACTGGATGGCTGCCTCCACTCCGCCATAGTGGTTCTGTCCCCAGCAATTTGATAGTCCATACCCAGAGAGGGCAGACAGAACAAGGAGGAGTGTTACAGCATGGGACAGTGAACACTTGGAGAATAATACTGAGGGGTCTAGACTTAGGGTTAGATCAAAAAACATTTAGGGAGCAAAAATATTGTTCCCTAAGGATTCTTCCTATAGAGTTACGAAGACCAAACTTATTCAAAGAAAACATCATTTCAGCAAGCATTTATTAGGCACTTAATATATGACAAGTACTGCACTAAACTAATTGTGTATTAGTAGAATGCAGGGCTAAAATGGCATACTTTTTGACCCAGAGATTCTGCTGATAATCTTATACCCCCAGAAGAACTGATTAAAAAAAAGTCCTCATATATACACCAAAGTAACAGTACTTTTTGTGATGACAAAGAAGCACAGTATGTGTTGCATCTATTGGGGAATGGCTGAAAAAAAAAATAGTGGTCCATGAATGTGTGCAATGGAATATTACTGTCCTGTAAGAAATTATGAATACAGAGAAGCATGGAAAGATTGTATTAACTGATTCAGAAGGAAGCAAACAGAGCCAGGAGATTAATATAAACAAGGACTACGATAGTGTAAATAAAACAACCATAAAAAAGATCAAAAGTGAAAGTTGTAAAATTACAAGAACAAGCATGGATCTGAAAAAGAGGTGGAGGAGATACTCCCTCCCCATCCCTTTGCCAAGACAGATTGTACATGAGTGCAGCACACTAAGCATTTTCAGACTTTTTCCAACGTATTAATACATTGCGGGGGGTGGGGTTCTCTTTTTCCTTTTTTTTTTTTTGTCTTAAAAATTATTTGTCATAAGGGAGGACTCTCAGGGGAGAGAAGGAGAGGGATACCAAGGGGAAATTTGTGATGTTAAAAAAAAAAGGCCCATTTTTAAGAAAAAAGGATGCAAGGATAAGTGAAGATAGTTCATTATTAGCTTTTTCATGTGTTGTTTGCCATGGCAGCCTCTATGTGGCAGCAAAACATGGCATTGTTCTTTCAGGAAATGCAAACAGTACAAATGAGAAATGGGAACCCAACACAGGCACTAAGTATCAGTGGTTAATAGCACATTGATAATGGCATTAGAAACGATGGCCCAGATTTAACTATGCAGACACATGAGGTGTAATTATAAAATAGTGAAACTGGTTTCTTAATGAATATATCAGGATCAATACATTGAAATTCATAATGTCCTTCATGGTTGAGCTATTTCAGCCCAGCTACTACCATCCCTCTGAGCCAGTGGTTCTCAACCTGTGGGTCGTGACCCCTTTGGGGGTCGAACAACCCTTTCACAGGAGTCATAGGGGTCGCCTAAGACCATCGGAAAATACATATTTCCCATGGTCTCAGGAACTGAGACACCGCTCCTCTATCTGTCTCCAGGTGGGTCCGCCCACACGCAGATGAGCCCACATAGGAGTATTAAAGTGTCCTGGCATTAGGAAGGTTGAGAACCACTGCTCTAAGCATTTTTGCTTCCTCAAACCTCAGGAAGTACTCTTCAACACACCTGTGTATTATTTTGTATGGTAGTAGTTTCTGATAATTCCTTACTATGCTGTGAATGCTTTTGAGCAGGATTGCTATACTTAAACTTTGTATCTTCCCCAAGCACCATGTTTTGCTTGCCACAGGAGCTTTATAAACATTTGTTAACTTGAAATTGGAACCTCTGTTTTGGTACTTGTGTCCAGGGCCTATAGCACATTCTGTTGAAAATTTGCAGTGATTGGCAGTCATCCTCAGAAGGTGGAATTGATTTCTGGAAGAAACCAAAAGTTGTTCAGAGCCAAGTTTGAGGAAGTACACGGGTGATCAAGTTGGGGTATATTGTTTCAGGTTCAGTGTGGCATGATACAGAAATGGGATGGATTGTTTGTGTAGCCGCTCATGTACTGGCTCTCAACAGAGTTCTAAAGAAGGAGTTCTACAAATGTTTTGAGCAGTGGTAATGCCAGTGGAATAAGTGTCTAGCCTCTCCAGGAGGCCAGCTTTTAAGGATGTCACTCATGTTGATGCCCAAGTTCTGCTGCATCTGCTAAGAAATCCTATTACTTTATAGTCATGCTTTGTATGTGGAAGAAAATCTCTATATTTCTCTTCCCTTCTGGTTGCTTCTGCTCTCTCTGATGACCTTTCATTTTTTCAAATTTTCTTCAGCCTCTCTTCACATATATATTCATATATATGTATTTGTGTGTGTGTATTCTTCATATATATATATAGGTTTATATTCTTATGTGACCCTGGGCAAGTCACTTAATCCTGTTTGCCTCAGCTTCCTCATCTATAAAAAGAGCTGGACAGGAAAATGGCAAACCACTCTGGTGTCTTTGCCAAGAAAACCCCAGATGAGATCACTGAGTCAGATACAACTGAACAGATATATTCACATACGTAAATACTATACACACAGAAATGCACACACATTTACTTCAGTCATTTTTCACATATGCACATCTATGTAGATACAGATGTGTGTATGTGTTATTCTGTGACACGTATACACTTTATTTCCCCCTGTTATTCACATGGAGAAGGGGCACATAAGCCAGGAGGAGGGAGGCAGCAGACATCTCAGTGCTGGCTAAACACAGTCACAGCTTGTGAATTGGAAAGAGCTTTGGGCTTGGAATCCAGAGACCTGAATTTGAATACCAGCTCTGACACTTCAAGCTGTGATTGGAGCTAAATCGCTTAACCTCTCAAAGGCTCAAAAGATCTATATCTTCAAGGGCCCTTGGAGAACAACTAATCCAATCACCTCATCTTACAGAGACCTGGAAACTGAGGCCCATAGAGGTTAAGGTACTTGGCAAGTGTCATATTAATAGGCAGTGACAGTGTAGGGACTCAAGCCAGCCCAGAAATGCTCATTCCAGTTCACCATACTCTTTATCTTTGGCATGAAGGAGAAATAATGCCATATTGGAAGATCTCATTGATCCTGAGGGAGAGCAAATGCTAGTTCTGTTCACAGTTGAATACTTCTGGCATTAGAGTTCAGGCCAAAATACTGTATCCTAGGAACAACTTAAATCCTATAAATGCTCTCTAACACAGTTCACTTTGGCACTTCCTGCTGAGCTACAAAACTGATGTGTAACTAATAGATGCAGATGCTATAGAAAGGACTAAACTTTTCCAGAAACTGTCACCTTGGATCAGGTTTACTCTGAGCCATCCCTGCTGGAGAAGTTGTTGACTATGAATGGGACGGAAAGATGCCCAGAGGTCTTCTTAGCCACTTGAGAGTGAAGTTTCTTAGCACCAAACAAATAGCTGAACTATTAGCAGGATGCTGGCAGGCTCTGGTCTGTGTTCTGCCAGGAAATAGCCCCATCTGATGTCCCAGCTGAGGCTCCTCATTCCATCCTGGGCTCTAAAAGCTGCAAGGAAAACTCCAAGGTTGTGTAGTGCAAGGAGCCCTCCCTACAGCCTTCCTAATGACCCCCTCCTGAAGAGTGGCCGCAGTAGGGAGTTCCGCATCCTCTGAGGCCTCCAGCTCTGCTGTGGATGGGCTGCTATTGTTGGAAAGTTCTTCCTCCAGTCATGGCAATCGCAGGATCATCTGGTTAGAGCAGCAATGAACTTCAGACACCTTTGTTGTTGTTGGTTATGAGAAAAGTGGAGACGCAGAGAGACAAATGACCGTCAGCCACCAAGCATTTATTAAGTACCTGCTAAAGGCCCTTTGAATACCAAGACAAACTTTGTGGATATTAGAGCAGGAACAGCCTCCTGGAATCTTAGAGCTAGAAAGAGACCATAAGGATCGTCTAAGGCAGGCCTGCACAACGTTCAACCCATGGACTGCTTACCTCCTGCTTGTGGCCCTCAAAAGGATTTTGGACAGCCCACAAAAAATGGAGAGGATATAAAACAGGCCTGCACAACATACTGCCAAAGCAGCCCTCAGGCCCTATGTTGTGCAGGCCTGGTTTAAGAAGAACCTTCAGGCTTTGCCATCTGCCCTGTTCCTGAAGATTAGAGTCCTCTGAGCCTTACCTGGGTGCTATCCCATGTGCTGCTATGCCCTCTAGACCTCTGGGCACTGTCATCTGATTTGCTGGTGCACCCTGAGGGTCTCTGGGCTCTGCCCCTACACCCTTGGATCTTCTGGGCCTTTCCACCTTCACTTGAAGGTACATGAGATGTGTTTCTGAACTTCTATGTATTGTCTTCCCCATTAGAGTGTGAGCTCCTTAAGAACAGAGGTTGTCTCATTTTTTCTCTCTGTAGTCTCAGCACATGTTACACACTTAATAAATGAGTATTCATTCATTTATGTAGTCCAACATCTTAATTTTACAAATAGGAATATTGAAGACCAGAACAGTTAAGGGATTTGCCAGGATTATAAGGCTTGCTCAAATGATAGAGTTAACCTGAAATCCAGACTTCTTGACCTTTTCTACTATACCCCAGTGTTGTTCTTGTTCAGCTGTTTCACTTGTGTCTGACTCATCGTGACCCCATTTGGGGTTTTCTTGGAAAAGATACTGAAGTCATTTTCTATGTCCTTCTCCAGCTCATCTTATAGATGGGAAACTGAGGTTAAGTGACTTGCCCAGGGTCACACAGCTAGGCCATTTATATAGCCCTTTGTAGTTAAAAATGTGCTCAATAGAGGATATCTCATTTGATCTTCAAACATCCCTCCCTGAAAGCTAGGTAGGAAAGGGATTATTATGTTCCATCTTACATATGGGAGAAATAGAGGCTCAAGAGAGATTGGATATGCTTAAGAGCACATTGTGTTATGGTGGGAAGAAACTAAGTTTCATCCAGACAAATGATTTATTTAGCCAAGCACGTGGTTATAAAAACAAATCACATCCAAGTTTCTTGGTAGCCAGGGACCCAGAACCTCAGTTCCTACATAGCTAATATACAATTTGGAGGGGGTAAAAAAACAGGATTATAGGGATTGAGACACCTGATTTCTTTCTAGTGGAGGGGATTGGGAAACTCTGAGGTAAGAGGGAGAGGAGCAGTCTTATGACATTCCTTAAGCTGAGTGGTCTTTGGGAGAGGGAGCAATCTTGTGGCTTCAAAATCAGGTAATTTACAAGGAGCTGAGACTTAGCTCCACAAAATTGTGGATAAAAGCAAAATGGAGTCACTAATTTTATTTTTAATGTAACATTCCCTGCTTTGATTGTAGGGTTCTCAACCTCCAGGATCTTTTATTTAATCACTTTATCTATGAGGGATTTCTGGACAGAATGATAGTCTACCTTAACGGTCATCAGAGGATGGGGTGAAAGACACAAAGTACAGTCAGAATCATAATCTCAAAAATCCCCTAAGGAGAAATACACACAGAAAAGGTAAAAGACTGGTACAGAATCTATTATGCTTTAGCTGAAGTAAAAAAAAAAAAAAGAAGAAGCAATCCTGATCTCATGCAAAGCAAAAGCAAAAATAGATTTATTTAGAAGAGAAGGAAGGAAACTACATCTTGCTAAAAGGTACCATAGACAATGAAGTAATATCAATACTGAACATATATGCACTGAGTAGTATAGCATCCAAATTCTTAGAGAAGTTAAGTGAATTACAGGAAGAAATAGACAGCAAAACTAGTTGGGGGTGAGGGCCCTCAACCACCCTCCTCTCAGAACTAGATAAATCTAACCACAAAGTAAACAAGAAAGAAGTTAAGGAGGTGAACAGAATTTTAGAAAAGTTAGATATGATAGCCCTCTAGAGAAAACTGAATGGGTATAGAAAGGAATATATCAGGGGCACATGGCACCTACACAAAAATTGACCATATATTTGGGCATTAAAACCTCACAAATGCAGAAAGGCAGAAACATTAAATGCATCTTTTTCAAATCACGATACTCTCTAGTGTCTTTAATGGGGAAGGGTGCTGTATTTTGTCAAAAGCTCTTTCTGAAGCTATTGAGATAATCATACAATTTCTGTTAGTTTTATTATTGATGTGGTGAATTATACTGATAGTTTTCCTAATAATTGAACCAATCCTGCATTCCTGGTATAAATCTCAACTAGTCATAGTGTATGCTTGTGATAAATTGCTGTGATCTCTTTGCTAATATTTTATTTTAAAATTTTGCTTCAATATTCATTAGAGAAGTTGATCTATAATTTTCTTTCTCTGTTTTAGCTCTTCCTGGTTTAGGTTATCAGTGCCATATTTGTGTTGTAAAAGGAATTTAGTAAGGCTCCTTCTTCACCTGTTTTTCCAAATAGTATATATAGTATTGGAATTAATTGTTTTTTAAATATTCGATGGCACTTACTTATAAATCCATCTGGCCCAGGAGATTTTTTTCTTAGGGAGTTCATTGATAGCTTATTCAATTTCTTTTTCTAAAATGGGGTTAAGTATTTTATTTCCTCTTCTGTTAATCTGGGCAATTTGTATTTTTGTAAATATGCATCCATTTCACTTAAATTGTCAGCTTTATTGGCATACATTTGGGCAAAGGAAAAAATTCCTTTAGGAGATATCCCTTGTTAAATAGACTCAATAATAAACTAAGTCAAGCTACAGATCAGACTACCTAGATGGCTCACCACGGATGAATTTGAGAAGGGAGATTTATGTCACCAAGGTAACCAAGAAAACTCAGCAAACACCATGAAACAAAAAGGCTAAGCAATACAATAACAGTCATCAATATTAAGTAATATCAGTCTCCTTGTAAACTGGTAGCCATGCCCAGTGTCCATCTAATGGCACGTTTTCATTTTGAGTCCCAGATGTCCCATGGAGTGCTCTGGTCCCTGGAGGATTATCTTCTTGGACATTCTAGAATAAGTCTCTTTCTCAGGACAGCTCTGAAGGCAACTCATCCTTGTAGATCTGCTCTTCTGGTTCTAAGTCACTTGCATAGATTCCTGGATAATTCTGCTAAAATCTTCCAGGAACAACTCAATATAATTTAGTATAAATTTGGTTTTCCAATAACTAATTCATGTGGTGAAAATCAGTTAATATTTTATGGTTCTAACCCTATTAACAACAGAACTACAAGAAGAACATCAAATTAGGAACCCATAGTTCACCTGAAACATCAGAGAATTTCAGTTTTTACTGAAACATGCTGTTTCTATCTTTACCTAAACCCTGTACCTGATATAGACCCTGCCATTAACAGGCTGAAAGAGGGATCTTAAAAAAAAAATCCATGAGTGTCTGAGTTGGAAAATGAGCCCTTCTGTCTTTTAAAATGATCAGGAAGAGACTTCAAAATAAGAGGAAAATGATTTAAAATTTCTTTGCAATTATTGATGCAATTTTATGTGTAAAATCCTTAATCCAATTTTGAGAATTTGTTACTAAAACATATTCAAGACCTGTACATGCCATTAGAAACATTTGGAAACCAGATAAATAGATAGATAGGTAGGTATGTAGATAGATAATAGATAGATGGATAGATAGATAGATAGATAGATAGATGATGGATAGATAGGCAGATAGAGATTAGATATAGATATGTTTATATCTATATCTATATATCCTAGATCTTAGAGAAAACAGTCTGATTCTGATGCTTTCTCAAAATTTGCTACTCCCTTTAATTAGAAAACTTTCACATTTTTGTCTTATAAACTTTTGTAATTTTCTCTTATTGACTCCATATGAGAATACTGTCCTCATATCATACTGAAAGAATCAGATATTTCAAGGATCTAAACTTATACATGAATATATACCTAGTGGAAAATGCATTCCAAAGCTGAGAACTCAGTTACCTAGTTACATAAGATTTGGAGTTGACCATAAATACAGAGTAATATTAATAGATTTAGTATTGCAAAGACAAAAAACTTCCACTGTTCCCCTGCTCAGATTCTAGAAATCTGATATGAAAGGAAAAGGAGGGACATAGTGATGACAGTATCAAGACTGTCCACTCAGGGGCATAGACTGGCCTGACATAAGCCATAACTAGGGAAAATTCCCTTACCTCTGTTTAATTCCAGGCAAGAGTCATAGTTAAAAAGCATTTAGAAAGTTCCAGGTATTTCCTGGGATATTTCCAGATATATTCATGGGTATCATAGCCAGACTTGGAATTAACCAGATGGGAAAATTTCCTTTTCAGAAAGGAAATAGCACATTGGGAAACTGAGTCAGAAAGATCCTACCTTTGGCCTATACAAATCCATACCCTTAATTTTCCTAAACACAGGCAACCATTTATGACAGTTCTCAGCACTCCATTTGGGCAGCATGTCGAATTCCCCTTGAATGATGGACTATTGGTTTAATGACACTTCAGACAACTATACCTGAAATAATGTAAGAATAATATAAAATTGCAATCCCATGAGATTTTACCTCAAATAGCAATATTTCACTAATCACAGTTTAGGCCTAAGTTATTATCATTTTTTTTTCTCATGTTTCAACAACAGTTTAACAATGAGCACATATAAGGTCATCTTATTTATCTTCATTTATAATTTAAGAATAATTGTGCACTAGAGTTTTGCTTATACAGGAATACATGATAGTTGACTCCAAACCCTAGAAAAATGCTAACAATAGCAAGCCTCTGATCTGTATTGCCTGTTCACCCTTAAGGCAAGATTGAAATCTTTAAATCTAAGGTCTATTGTGACTAAGTTGGTTCAAAGATGTAACTCAATACGGATTATTTATCGACAAATGCAATTTCATAATTTTCACAAGTGATGGTCAAATAATTTCAAACAAAATCATTTTTTACTATAAGCAAACTTGTAAATTTTCCTACTTTGGCTACGAGAGGCCCTAGTTCCTGAAATTTCAGTACTTCAGAATTTTATCACGGCATGTTAGCAGGGCTGACAAGATGTCCAAGTAGACCTTGTCCAAATAAAAAGTTCCAAGGAACCTCACAGATAAGAATAATTTAAGGAAGACTTTGCTGCTTTTCTCTCAACATTAATTTATTATTATTATCCATTTTAAAGCAAAAATATACCCACATCAAATATTTAACAGTTTTTTGACATTTTTATTATATTTTTTTAACAGCTCAATTCATAATCTAACAACATCTTGACTTTTTTTCTTGCCCCTGGACTCCAGTGACTCTGGAGGAGAAAGTGAGGCTGATTACTTTATGTGACTGCCTCATTTAAATCCAATTCATGAGCAAATCAAGGCATCACCCTATGTTGTCCTTGATCTTCTTTGGGAATGAAGGAGGAACAACAGCAATAATGAAGGATTCGGCATGAGATGACTTGCACACTGTGGACATGTTGTGAGTTAGACCTCTGACACTTATTTCTTCTTACACTCATGCCTCTTTCCTATTATGGTCTGAGTTTAAATTTACTCCTCCCAAGGATGCTGTGCATATCCCTCTCTCTCTCCTCCTCCTCCTCCTCCTTCTCCTCCTTTCTCTCCTTCCTCCTCCTCTTCTTCCCTCACCACATGTGGTCCCTCTCTCCACTTGGAGTACCATATCCTTATTTGTGAGTGCTTTGTCTGTAGAAATTTAGTTTCGGAACAAAATACCAACAAAATCAAATCTGAATTTATAATCACTAATGGCAACATTTAAAGTCTTGATTTTCCCAAGGGGCATTAGCTGGCAGAGTGTCACATTTCAGGGCCCACTGTTTTCAGTTAGCTCATGTTAAAAAAAATTTATGATGGCACTCTTAGCTCCCCATAACTTTTTAAAATCACCCAAAGGGCCAAATCAATTCCTTTTATTTTCTCAACCAAATCCCACTCAGATACCTTAAGAGGGTGAATAAAGGACACACATTTCTCTTACCCTGAGGCTTTTCAGTTGTAACCCAGGAAAAACTACTTATTTTTTTAATGCCTTTTTTTTTTAAACAGAGGCCTTCAGTATAACTAGTTGTTGTTCAGTCACATCTAGCTCTTCTTGATCCAATAGGGGATTTTCTTGGCAAAGATACTTCAGTGGTTTGCCATTTCCTTCTCTAGTAGATTAAGGCAGATAGAAGTTAAGTGACTCACCCAAGGTCACACAGCTAGTGAGAATCTAAGGCTGGATTTGAACTCAGGTTTTTCTCTCTTCTTTTATATCTCTCCTCTCTCCATTCCAACTCTGAAACTAACCTTTCGTTTTATACTCTGATGACTTTTCTTTACCTTCTCTACTTAAATCCATCTTATCTCCTCCTCTCAATCACATTCTGACTTAATATTCCTTTGAATCTCTACTGTATAGATTTCCCCATACAATGTCAGTTTAACTGCTGTACTTTTATAAAGTTTAAAGCAAATTCTATGGAGTGGTATCTCAAATTTCACAAAGATATTTCAGCATTTATGTTATTCAGTTGTTTCAATGACGTCCACTTCTCTGTGACCCCATTTGGAGTTTTCTTGGCAAAGATACTAGCGTGGTCTGCCATTTCTTTCTCCACCTCTGCTTATAGATGAGGAAACTGAGGCAAACAAGGCTAAGTGACTTGCCCAGGGTCACATAACTAGTAAGTGTCCGAGCCAGATTTGAATTCAAGAAGCTGAGTCTTTCTGACTCTGGGCCTAGCACTCTACCCCGTGTGCCAAAAGAACTGTTGTTCAGCAGCAAAATTCAGCATTTATAAAACCATTCAAACCACCATTTGGAAATTTGCAGCAAAGAACTTATTTTTAAATCACAAATTTAATTTCTAATTAGTTTACAATGCCATAAATTCCTCTATGAACTTTACTCTTCTGAATTTTCCCCTTATCATCAGCCTCCTTTACTTTCCTCTGTATTTAGGTGAATACGAACTTCCCTAAGAGGGTGTCCACTGGCTTACTAGAACTGACCCCTATGGTACCCTCATCTGGATATGGTTTAGGAGGATGTGGAAGGCCTTTGGTAGAAATAGTGCCCTCTAGTGTCCCTTCATTTGAAGATCCAATTGTCACACAGAGACACTGGAAGTCTCAGTTCCTTTGTTGGTCACCATAATGGTTAAGGTGGAATACAGAAAATGAGTTCCATCCAGACAAACAATTTATTTAGCAATGCGTGTGGTTGCCAGAAAAAAATCAGGTCTAAGGCTCTTAGTAGACAAGGACCCCAAACCTCAAACCTCGGTTTCTACACAGTTGATATACAATTTGGAGGGAGTAAAAAAAAAAAAAAGAAAAACAGGACCACAGGTATTGAGACATCAGTTTCTTACTAGTGGAGGTGATTGGGAGACATCGAAGTAAGAAGGAGAGGGGTAGTCTTGTGACTTCTCCAAAATCAGGTGACTTGCAAGCAGCTGAAACTTAGCTTCACAAAATGGTGGATAAAAGCATAATGGCACCAGTAATGCTTCTCAGTTTGAGAGATGTGATTCCCCCTACCAGCCCTCAACAAGTTCTTTTGACTCCAAGTCAAGTCAATTCAATGAAGATTTAGTTAGTCCCTACTGCATTGGACACTGGAGACACAAAGACGGAGAACACCACAGACCCTGCCCACAACGAGCCTTTTCTGGGGGAAGGGAGAGGAGATGTGATCTGTGGGTGAATAAATGTGCTGCAGGGTGGCACTCTTCCCATTATGCCCCACTGTCTAATGAAGCATCCCCATGAGCGAGCAACCTTTCTTCAAAACTGGTGCCCAGCAGTATTTAAAACTTCTGCCATCAGATTGAAAGCTCCTGGGAACAGCGGAGCACAAAAGGACAGCTGTCTGTGGACTGTGATCAAATAGAAGAATGGGGGCTCATTTATCATCTCACAGGGAGTCGAGAATACGTGAAGAGTATTTTAGCAAAGCTGAAACTCAGCCATGTTTAATAATACAGCTATTCTCCTATCCCCAGGCTACCCAGAGCCTGTGGAAACCAATTAACTCAAAACTTATGAGACACGTTGTGCCCAGTTGGTCACCAGAGGGAGTCTAGATATAGTGTGTGTGTGTTTTTTTAAAGGGAACTTTAGTTAGAATCTTCCCTGGAAGACTTTGTACTTATAGGACATGGAGTTGTTTTTTTTCCTCCCAGTAATCTCAAAGCACCTTCCCACCACCTATCTCATTAATCAAAATATTATCTTATTATTATGGTTCCCCCATGCATGCCCCTACAGGGACACTGAGAAGTACCGTGGCTTTTCCAAGATTCTGGTCATTAGAAACCTATGTAGCAGCTATTCACAGACTATGAAATATCACTGGAAATGGTGATAAAAATCTCAACTGATTTGCTGAATGCTTTGTTTCTTCCACAATGAAGATGAGTTAAAGAATGAACTGGAGGTTTTAGTCTGGAGAAGACTAGGGAATTGGGGGGAGGGTAAGGAATATCCTGGTTTAGGGAAGTGGGCATTAAGAGGATTTGATGGTAGTCTTCAGAGTTGTCTCAGGGAAGAAAGATTAAATTTGCTCTGCTTGACCCCAGAAGGGAGAGTTAACTAGGAATAGTGAGTAACGAGATTCAGGCTTAATAAAAACTGCTTAGCAATGAGAGCTATCCAATACAGTAATGAGTTGCTTTGGGAGGCAGTGGATTTGTCCTCCTTGGAAATCTTTAAGCGAAACCAGGATGCCCACTTATTGGGAAGTCTTGTTCAGATATGGGTTGGGCAGGATAATCTCTGAAGTCTATCAACCTCTGGAATTTTGTGAGGGAAAGAAAGAATAAGAATTTATCCTCACTTTGATGACACATGACTTTCCAAATAATTTTTTCATGGATTTAACTGTCACAAGCACCAGAATTCATTCATTTATTCATTCACGAATGTTTACTGGGTGCCCATTATGTGGTCTGTGCTGGACGCTGTGGTGGATATAAAGAAGCAAAAGACGTGTTCCCTGCCATCCAGAGTGCATGGCAAGGACATGAACACCAAAAGCTACCATACAAAGCAAGACTATGAGAGCTACTTTATAAGTGGCACAAAAAAGTGTCAGAGGTTCTGGGAAAAGGGAGCGATCATTTCGTGTTGGGGTCATTGGAGAAGTCTTCCTGAAAGACATGGGACTGGAGGTTAAGTCCTCAAGGATGGGAGGATCTGAAAGGTAGAGATGAAGATAAAGGACACCCCAGGAAGAAGGAATGATGTGGTCAAACATACAGAGACCAAAAAGTACAGTTCAGGGGACGTGAACTGTATTTTGACATTGTGTCTGCCTACAGACAAAGAGACAGAAATACCATAGCCACTGTCCTGATTCTAACTGTCCAGTTCCTCTTAATGCTTGGGCTCTGGCTTCTGTCTCTTTGAGGAGGGAAAGAGAGAGAGAGAGAGAAAGACCCTGGATCTCCCCTCTCCAAGCATGAGTGACTTCATCTTTAAACTGACCTCCATTTCAATGCAAAATGAACAGTCATATCCACCCCATGGTTTTGGTTTTGGTTTTATTTTGACCATTCCCCCAGATAGCTCACCACAGAGTGAAAAGAATTGTCTTGCTCTGCTCTTCAAGACCAATGAGAAACTAGTAAGCATTGTAAATTCAGTGTGCCCCAAACTGAACTCATTCTCTTTGTCCCAGGGTATTACAGTAATCTAATTGCACTCTGCGTCAATTCTCTTCCCACTCCTGTCCATCTTCCATTCAGTTACCAAAGTGATCTTCCCAAAGTGAAGAAGGCCACCTTCTCCCCACTTAATAGGCTGCAGTGTTTTCTTATTACCTACAGGATCAAATGTAAAATCCTATTTGATTTTTAAAGACCTGGATAACCTGACTCCTTCCTGCCTTTCCAGTCTTCATACACCTTACTCCCTTCCACCTATTCTAAGGTCCAGTTAACAGTGGCTTCCTTGCTGTTCTTCTCATATGCTTTTCAGCCTCCTAACTCCATGTATTTTCACTGGCTGAAACCCCGAACCTGAATGCTCTTCCCCAGCTGCTGGCTTCCTTCAGATCTCAGTTAAATCTTTAGGCAAGAAACCTTTCCTAGACCTCCTCAGTGCGGGTTCCTTGCTGCTGAGATTACCTCCAGTTGACCCTGCATGTATCTTATATGAGCATAGTTGTTTGCATATTATCTCTCAAATTAGATAGTGAGCTTCCTGAGGGCAGGGACTTTTGTTTTTTGTCTCTCTTTGTATCCCTAGCACTTAACTCAGTGACTGACTCACAGTAGGTGCTTAATAAATGTTTGTTGTCTTGACCACATAACAAAAATCATCCCTCCTCATTGACTTTCTTTGTTTGGCTGTGAAATGAGGTAAACAATATATTACCTACCTCCTGAGGTTGTGAGGAAAGTAAGTACTCTAAATGTGAGTTACTATTATAATTACTATTATTATTTAGCCTGAGGAAACTCCCTCCCCCCATTAATGCAGACTGACAATTTTGTCTACGCCACAAGGTCTTAGAGAAGAGGTTCCTTAAACTTGTTTTTTTTTTTTAATTGTTTTTGATAATTTTATTACAACCAAATTGGTTTCTTTGGTAGTCGTATATATTTCATTTTATACATTTAAAACCATTATTTCAAGAAAGGGTCTATGGGCTTCATCAAGCTGCCAAAAGGATCCACAACACACAAAAAAAATTAAGTACCCTTGTTTTAGACTGTAGCTTAGGACACTGAAAGATTAAATGACTTTCTAATGGCCACACAGCCATGTGTCAGAGGCAGGTAACATAGATTTCCTGGGTCTCCAAGTTAGATATTCTTACCTCCATCTCTCATGTTCTATTTCATTGCTTTTTCTTGGCGCAGAGGGGAGTTCTCAGAGGCTTTTTGTCAGTAGAAAACAAGGGTTGGCAGGGTAGTCTCAAGCTGGAAAGGCTACACTCACCATCCTATACGTTTGATATCCAACATCCCGCAGGAATTCAGAGTCATTAATTATGTCATTATTATTAATTATTAATTCAGGTCATTAATTATGACTTTTTTTTCTCACTACAGCAAATTACAAAAACTAAGACATGTAAGGGTAACACATTGCCCTAGCGAATGACGCTCCCACACTGACAAAATTTGGGGTTCTTAAAGTCGGTTTAGGGCTTTTTCTTTGTGTTTTCTTTGTGCCTGGCACATTGTAATAATTAATGTTGAATGTGAATGCTTTAATTTGGTCTTAGATAATGCCATATATCTGGATGTGAAGCTACCACCTTTGCTTCCTCAGTTGGGTGCACGGGAAGGAAAAGGAAACAGAATGAAATGAAAGAAAGGGAAAAAAGCTAACTGGAGTGGAGGAATATTAGTCTTCAAGGAATTTCTCTTGGGAGGGATAAAGAAGAGAGGAGCCTAGAAAATAAAAAGGGAGATAATGAAAAAAAAAAACCCAACATTGAGAAAGTGACCTAGTAATTCTACTGGTGGAAATATACCCCAAGAAGTGAATCAAAAGCTCTTTTTTCCAGATAGTCTATTCAAAGGCTAATAGCAGCACTACATCCAATCGCTCCCTCCAAAAACAAAACAAAAACAGCAAAACGTAGAAGCAGCCTAAATGTCCAATTGTGTGGAATGGTTAAATGACTTGCAATGCACTAATGTAATGGAATAATAATAATAACTAAGCACCCTGCTAAGTGCTTTACCATTATTACAATTACAATTTGATCCTCCCAACAACCCTGAGAGGGGGGTGCTATTTTTTCCCCCATTTTATAGTTGAGGAAACTGAGGCAGACAGAGGTTAAGTGACTTGCCAGAGGTCACACAGCTAGTAAGTGTCTGATGCCGAATTTGAACTCAGCTCTTCCTGAATCCAGTCTCAGTACTCTTCACTGCTTCTAATTTAACGTCCAGTGCATTGAGGCCGACAAACAGGAGGAGTATAAAGAAATCTGGAAAGACTTGTGTGAAATAATGCAACGCAAAGAAAAAAAAAAGCAGAAGCAGAAAAATAGATTACACATTATGATCACGTAAGAGGAAAAGGGGAGGCAGAATAAATGGGCAAAGAACCCAGATGGTGGTTCTGAAATTGTCTTTTCAGGGTGGGACTGAAAAGTTACCCCATTTTATGCATGAAATTTATTCGTATCAATACATAGAGTTGCCAAGCCTGTTTAAGTAATTCTACTGATGTTTGATGCAAGTGGCTGAAGAAGCAGTGGGTGAAGGAGTGAGCAGGAAGTCTCAGTGTGCAGTTGGGGTTTAAAACAATATCTCCACACAACACTGCTCTGAACAGGACCCAAAGGGCATTCCCATCCCCCTTGACAAAGATAGATGTCTGCCATTAAAAGCTTTTCAGACAACAACTGCTAAGCTGATGATGTAGTATCATTGCCGCCAGGCAAAAATGATTGCCACTCATCATTTTGTCACAGCCAAAATGGTTCGTTGTTTGAAGGATTGTTTTCGTTGTTGTCATTGTTTATTTGTTTGGGGTTTTCCTGAAAATGCTATTCCTGAATGATGAATTGCTCAGAAAAGCAATGCCGTCTCAGAAATAGCCAGGGCAGGAGGAGAGGGAACGGGATTGATCCATCCTCAGAATCTACCCAAGTCCTGAGAAAATACCCATGGCAGTTTTCCCATCTGAACCAAGGAAACAGTTAGTTTAGGCAAGCCGGTGATGGATTGATTGCTTTTACTCAATCAGTCAAGCCGATGCTTGGCGTCACTTCAAGGAAGACAGCGAGCGAGGGAGTATTTCATTTTTCAGTTGCTTGGTATTAGCACCAGGGATAGGGAAAATGGAAGGGCAGGTACGGTGAAACCAGCAAAAGGTACACTGTACACTTTACTGGCTGAGCTCCACCATCACTGGAACATGAGGGTGACGTGTAGGTGGGGGACTTAAGGAGAAGGAAGGAGGTGGGGAGAAGAGTGAATTCTGCAGGTAGAGAATAGGCCGGCCCAACATGGGCACCTTTAAGTAGATTGAGTTGGTTGAAGAGCAAAGAATCAGATCCCGGCAATGTTTTGGGGGATTGGAAAGGGCTATGTGATCTGGGTCTGATGGGGCCTTTTCCTGACATAGACCTGTCTCTGTGTGTCTCTCCAACACGTGGGAATCATTGGGAAGGAAGCCATGAGAGAAGTGTGGTGTGTCTGTGTTTCTAACCCATGCACGTCTTCTGTGTTGTGGATGTTTTTTTAATTGATTCCCTGTCACCAAGGAACGTGTCTGATACAGGGGAGCCTGTGATGATAACACCACTCAGAGACAGCTGTGCCTGATTGAATTTCTGGTATAGTAAGTGTTCTGAGATGCCCCTCCATCTTGTCACGGATGCTTTGAGAGTCCAGACACGACACCTATCATTCTCCTAACACAAGTCTACTTCATTCAGTCAGGGCGCAGGGCTGAGGAGTCCACCAGGATCTTGACTTGTTCTCTGGCTGATCCCGTTAACTCAGAGGAGAGCAGACTCCATTCTGCTCCCACAGACCACACCCCTAGCCCTTCCCATCCCACAGATTCTGTGCCTGCTTTTTAATCACTAGGTTATCAGAGAAGGGAGTATGAATAAGCTCAGTGCAGCCCTTCCCTATGGCTAGAAAAACTCGTCCAGTTGTGTGTTCCACTTAGAGGAACTCAATAACGTGGCTTTTTGTTGTTCACTACTCACTAATCTCTTCATAGGTAAAGAAAGAGAAGATGGTATATCATCAGGAATGTAGCTACATTGGGGTATTGCCCCATTTGGGGACATTTGCCCCCACCTAGATGTCCCCACCCCACCCCCTTACCCCTTCAGGTCCTTTATAAGGAAGGAGACACAAAGTCACAACCTAAGGATTTTTATAGGGTCTAATCTGGCAGCACCTATTTTGAACCACCAGACTGCTGCCTAGGACCACCATCTACTAGGAACAGCAAGGAGGAGGGGATTTGACAGAATTTTGCCTGGCTTGTGTGATCACTGGCTGATTGAGTTGTCAATCAGTGTTAAACGAGAAAGTGACCTTATTTGTGGTAATGAAAACCATATTTAACCAGCTTGATTCTCACTGGCCCACTTCAGCAAAGTAACAAGAGAGACAGAAAAGGGGAGAGGGTATGGGCTGGTCCCCCTACATTTTTGTATCTCCTGTGACTCTTCCAGGTACTCTATTAGTGTGAAATTGCCTGTGCCTTACCACAACACATTAGAGTTTTCAGAACAATCTAAATGGACAACCACAGTAGTATGAGGGTATCAGGATGACCTTAAAGCCACTCTCCGAGTGCTATACCCTTAGGGCTGAGAAGGCTCCCACCCCACAGAGTCCTCTCCCTCTATTACAGGCTTAGAATTTCAATCTCAGCGGGAGTGCCATCCCTTTACCTGAAGGTTTTGTTCATTGTTATAATGCCTGCAGCTGTGGGAGAAGCAACAATGAGACTTTCTCAGTTGCTGACACCTGTGTGAGAATAAAGGATCTGAGACTGGTGAGAGGAGGATAATGGCCTCCCCTGGTGGGGTAAAGAGAGCAGAAAGAAAGAGGCTAAGAAAAAGGGGAGCTAGAGGGGGGTCAGCTGAGGACCTCAGAGGCAGTGTGTCCCAGTGGAATGGGCATCAGTCGCTTGACTTCAGATGCTGGTACTGCTCTTTACATCTTCAAGTCCCTTAACCTCCCTGTGGCTCAGTTTCCTCAAATAGAAAAGGAGCGCGTTGGCTGAGAAGACATAAGGTTGTGACTTCCCTCTGCCTCACTGTTTTGCCAAGAGCTGGTCCTATCTCTAAAGGGCTTTTACCCTGAGACCTAGTGCAGCAAATGAAAGGGCAGAAGGCGTCTTGGCACCATGTCAGGGACAACAGAGTTGGAATCAAGAGACCTGGGGCTGAGTCCATGCTCTGCCATTTAACTAGGTGTGCAACCTTGGGCCAGATGCTCCCCTCCTCTGAGACTCAGTTTCCCTTCTGCAAAATGGGAGCAAGAATATGTGTCCTACCCCTTTTCACCTCAGAGGGGTGTTATGAGACAAGCCCTTTGTAGAAAGCCAAGCCCCACAGCAGTGGGAGTCGTTATGATGTGAATTATTGGCCATTTTTCTTGGGAAATATTTGAGTGTATGCATGTGGCAGGAAATGATTCAACACATACCTGGGTGGAAACCAGGACTACCCCAAAACCCATAGTCTTTCCAAGTGCGGCCAGAGTGATGCATTTTTATAGGGAGTGACAAGCAGAAAAAAATAGAAATTATGTAAAATTCCCTCAAAGAAGGCAGTGAGGCTTTCAGCTGATCTTGGGGCTGGCACTCAGTGGCAAGGGCAGGGTGGGGAGACCCAGATGTAAAACATTTGTCAAACACATGCAGTAAGCTGTGAAGGTCAGCCTGGCCCTGGCAAGAATCTTTCCATGGCTCAGGAACACATGTGCAGAGGCAGGTGGTACTAGTTATCTGGGCTGGGAGGGACAATGAATGCCCTAGAACTTGCTCAGAGGCCCCGGGTGAAAGATGGAGAGAATGAAAACCAGACTTGACAGGGTCATGGAATAGACTCCACTGAGTAGTGCTAGAACTTTGTGACTGGAAGAGATTTTCTTTCTTTCTTTTTTTTTTTAAAGGAAGAAACTGAGCTCAGAGAGGTTAGGGGATTTGTCAAGGTTACGGAGTTCATCGATGGCAGAAATGGGATTTATATCTAGGCCCTCTGACTACAAATACAACCTTTCCCCACTGTCCCAAAGTCCAGAGAACGGGAGGGCTGTCCCCAAGGTCATCGAGTGAATTACTGGCAGACTAATAACCCCCTATTTCTATGGCCCTTTATAGTCTAGAAACCCTTTACTCCCAGTTGTTCCATGAGGTAGAAAATCTCAGTGTTATTTGAGAACAGTGCATTGTGTGTACCCGTGGAACAAACCATAGTGCTCATGAGAAACAAGATGCTAGCTAGATAGCACAGTGGGTAGAATACTGGGCCTCAAGTCAGGAAGACCTGAGTTCAAGTCTGGCCTCACACATTTTCTTTCTTTAAAAAAATATAATTAATTTCTTTTTAGATTTCTTTTTTGGAGGGGGGAAGGCAAGGCAATTGGGGTTAAGTGACTTTCCCAAGGTCATACAGCTAGTTAAGTATCAAGTGTCTGAGGCCAGATTTGAACTCTATTCACTGTACCACCTGACTGCCCCTTGTTTTTAGTTTTGAACATTCACTTCCATAAGATTTTGAGTTTTAAATTTTCTCCCCCTCCCTCTTCTCCCCCTTCCCAAGATGGCATTCAATCTGATATAGGCTCTACTTATACACTCATATTAAACATATTTTCACATTAGTCATGATGTAAAGAAGAATTAGAATTAAGAAGGAAGAAATAAAACAAAACAACAAAAGAGAAGGAGAGCAAATAGTCTGCTTCCACCTGCATTCAGACTCCAAAGTTCTTTCTCTGGAGGTGGATTAGCATTTTCCATCATGAGTCTTTTGGAGTTGTCTTAGATTCTTGCATTGCTGAGAAGAGCTAAGTCTATCAAAGTCAGTCATCACACAACATGGCTTTTACTGTGTACAGTGTTCTCCTAGTTTTTCTCATTTCACTCAGCATCAATTCATATAAGTCTTTCCAGGTTTTTCTGAAGTCTGCCTGCACATCATTTCTTATAGCACAGTAGTATTCCATTACATTCATATACCGCAACTCCACAACTTGTTCAGCCATTCCCCAATTAATAGACATCCCCTCAATTTCCAATTCTTGGCCACCACAAAAAGAGCTGCTATAAATATTTTTGTACATGTGGGTCCTTTACCCGTTTTTATGATCTCTTTGGGATACAGACCTAGAAGTGGGTCAAAGTGTTCATAGTTTTAGCCCTTTGGACAAATTGCTCTCCAGAGTGCTTGGATCAGTTCACAACTTTACCAACAATGCATTAGTGTTACAATTTCCCCATATCTTCTCCAACATTTATAATTTTCCTGTTTTGTCATGTCAGCCAGCCTCATAGGTGTGGTGTGCTACCTCAGAATCATTTTGATTCGCTTTTCTCTAATCAATAGTGATTGTTATGGGAATCTGAAGATCTTCCCTGCCCCTAGGCCCTTTGCTAAAGTGGCTACCTGACTCTGAGGACCCTTGGATATTTGAAAGTATACTCTGTTCCCTAATAGGCTGAATGTGGTCACATGGAGCCTGTGGTGCCA
>CM053589.1:180152281-180163925 GCA_028646515.1 Pseudochirops corinnae | reverse complement strand
TCCCCCTGAACTAGGTAAATGATATATGTTTGATTGATTAAAGTGAAACCGTTAACCCATTTTGAGTTGCTTTCCTTTAGAAAAGCAGATCTAAGAACCTGTGCTAGTAGCCGCCCTAGGTATGCTAGGGTGCTTGCTGTTACAGTGATTTAGAGCATTTTTTCATATGACTACAGAAGCTTTAATTTCTTCATATGAAAGCTGCCTGATTATATCTTTTGACCATTTATTAATTGGGGAATGACTTATATTCTTATAAATTCAATTCAGTTCTCTATATAGTTTAGAAATGACGGCCTCACACATTTTCTAGCTGTGTGACCTCAGGCAAGTCACTCAACTTCTGTCCACTTCAGTCTCTTTAACAGTAAAAGGGGATTAATAATAGCACTTACCTCCCAGAGTTGTTGTGAGGTCCAAATGAGATAATAATTGTGAAAAACTTAGCACAGTACTTAGAACACAGTAAGTGCTTAATAAATGTTTTTCCCCTTCCTTCCTCAAATGAGATAATGTTTATAAAATGTCCTGAAAATGTTAAATTATTGTTATTTCTCTAATTTACAGATAAGGAAATGGCAAAGTTGTTTTAATGGCCTCCAAGTCTCCTAAAACAAAACCCTATCTTTTTAGCACCATATTCTTCTTCTGGTATACTATGATTGCAAGCCATAGACTATCACTTGTGGTCACCCAGTTGAGAGTCTTCCAAAGGGCAGTGCTGTGGTATGAGTGAGTTGACTGCAACCCATGACAAATAAGGAATTATACAGGAAAAACTGGGTAAAGGATAGTACCAAAAACCAGGGGGGAAATGAGCCAGTCACATGGAAGGAGCAAGGGGTAGCCTATGGTTAGCCCTTATGTTTTGTTAACTTCTACTTAATGTCAAGATACCAAGAAAAGGCCCCCATCGGTGAACTTATAGGAGGTCATAAATGAGAACTTCACAGGGTGGTCAATGGAAAGCCCCTGTCAATGAGGTCATAGATCTATTGGAGTGTTGGAGAAACTGACCCTCAGAGGCATACAGTGAGAGTTCACATAGCTAGGAAGTGAGACAGCTCTAGAACCCAGGACTCCCATATTCCACTCCAGAGCTTCCTCTCTCTAGTACTAATGATTTCCTCCCTCTGGGCTGATGCTTCCTCTGCTATGGCTGTCAGAGGTTTCCACAATGAAAGACTCACTATCATAAATAGATAAATACACACCCCATATAACACACTAAGAGCTCCCACTGGGCATTTAAAGAATTCAGAGTACTTTCTCATGATACTTCCCCTTTCCCAAGGGGCGCAAGTTTCCTTTATGGAGAGAGAAACTGAGACAAATTTAAGTTCACTTTCAGTAAAACAAAACAAAACAAAACAAAACAAAAACTCAACTTTTAAAATTTTTTTTCCCCAATTACATGTAAAGACAATTTTTAACATTCATTTTTTAAAATTTTGAGTTCTAAATTCTTTCCCTTCCTCCTGCCCTGTCTCCTTCTCTGAGACAGTTAACAATTTGATGTAAGTTATGCATGTGGAGTCATGCAAAGCATATTTCCATATTAGTTATATTGTGAAAGAAGATGAAGGAAAAAAAAAGGTTGAAACCCCACATAAAGTGAAAAATAGTATACTTTAATTTGCGTTTAAACTGCATCAGTTCTTTTTCTGGATGTGGATAGCATTTTTCATCATGAGACCTTTGGAATTGTCTTAGATCACTGTATTGCTGAGAGTAGCTAAGTCATTCAAAGCTGATCATTGCACAGTGTTGCTATTACTGTATGCAATGTTCTCCTGGTTCTGTTCATTTCACTTTGCATCAGTCTTTCCAGTTTTTCCAGAAATCATCTCAGGAAAACTTTCTAATTATTGGCTCTCCAGAAGTGGAATGGACTGCCTTGACAGGTGGTGGGTTCTCCCTCCCTGGAGGTCTTCAAGCAAGAGGACAAATGGTTACTTATGAGGTCTACCATAGTGCTGATTATGTCCAGATATGGGTCCAGCTAGATGGCCACCAAGATCTCTTCTAACTCACAAATGTGTTCTGTGAGACTGTGAGAATTAAGGAACTTCTCTTCATCCATTGTCACCTAGCTGGACTCCTGACTCTAGTTCTGGTACAATTTCCACTCCACCACTTTTAATTTCTTTTATAGCTCCATTTTGCTAAATATTTGTAGCAGGAACCTGTCAACTCCGTTCTGGTAGATTGAAGCAGTCAGGCATCAGTAGCATGTCAAAATTGGAGTACTGATGTCCCCACTCCTAGAGAATCAAGGAAGGATGGTGAATGTGGCACTGTCAAATGGTTCAACATCAGAAATAGATATGATTGGCTAATATGGAAATGTGTTTTTTTCATAGCTTTCCATGTAGAATCAATATCACATTACTTGTCTTCCAAAAAGGCAGGGGAGTGGTGGGAGTATGAGAGAGAATTTGGAACTCAAAATTTTTAAAAATGATTGTTAAAAATGTAATGTAATTACATGTAATTAGGAAATATATAATAAAATAAAAATGTATTGAACAGACAAATAGAAAAGAAATGGATACAATTGTGTTGATAGAAATTACATTAAGGAAGGGGAATTAACATCTATTTTGCCTCTGTACTCAAAGCATTGTGGGACCTTCACATCTGACTTGCTTCCAAAATCTCTCAAGTGGTGTTTCCCGGTGAGAAGGTGAGCTCCCTGTGAGCAGAGACTATCTCTTTTCTGTTTTTATTGCCAGTGCTTAGCACATGGCTTTGCACACCACAAGTGCTTACTAATTGCTTTTTCCTTTATTCAAAGAAGTGAAGAAGAAGAGAGAGTGGAGACCAGTCTATACACCACTAGAGTAAGTTAGTCTCCACGCCACCTTTGGCTTATATACTGTCGGCTGCCAACCCGTAGGCTAAATGATAACTCTGCGAGACTAGGTATGTTTGGCTTTAGACAAATACTTCACTGAAGATTGGAAGTTAGATGAACTATATAAATAGTTCCTCACAGCAATTCACATTAGCTTGGGGAATATGAACCACTTCATAATATCCAAGTGTGCCTTTCAAATTAGTCATTATAAAGGAGCTATGAAGTTGAAAAAACCGCTCTTGGGATCCATATCACAGAGCTTGGGGGCAGGCTGGGAGGAACTTTAGAGGTCACTTAATCTAAAGATCTCATTTTACAGAAGAGGAAACTGAGGCCAGAGGGATTAAAATACTCCTATAGAGTTTAATATATGGTTCTTTTAGTTGTTCCCTCTAAAAGGGAAGGAAAGAATATTGGTGCTTTCTCAAAGGTATTGCCTAAGCTGTCAGAATTCTCATGTCATCAGATTTGCCCTTCTATGAGCTGACCCCCAGATTCTGTGGCAAGTACTAGATACAGCTATAGTACATGAGATGATTGGGGGAGACCCAGACACATCCCAGTTACCTCAATTCCCACCTTTAGCCTGCTTGGCTGCCTTCTCAGCAGTGTACCGTGTATGCCACACTAATACCCATGGGAATCACGATGCCAAGTCACTCACAGACCTACAGATGTGCCCTTCTCTCTACACTGAAACCTCACTCGGACCACTTTCTCTCTCAGTAAGAATCCAAATACGCCCAGGGTTCTAGGTGACCCAAATATTCTGTCAATAATGACTTCCTACCCTTCCTTTGAAGTGCCCTGTCTACATGCCACCCTGGTATGCGGGAAGTTAGTGTTCAATTCCAGAAGCAGCTTCACCTCTTCCCTTCATCTCTGTCATTCCCCTAGCTACCATGATAATATGAAGTCATATTTAGAATGATAACAACAACAATTCGTCATGTGTGGTGGGCAACTCCAGGTTTATAAAATGAGAGTCAGGATCGTTGAGGTACCCTAGTGAAGATGGCTCTGAAAAATGACAAGACTTAGTGGTAATCAACAGGAATCAAGGAAAGAGGTTTCCAGGGGAAAGAGGATGTGGTCTAAGACTAAATCGGAGCCAGTGCTGCACCAGGGGCGGGAGGTAGCAGTCACAGTTCCAAAGCCAGCATAGAGTAACTCAGGGCAAAGGTGCCACATGGAAAGAATCACAGACTCCCAGAACTCAGCGTGGGAAGAGACCTCCAAGGCAATTTTGTCCAAACCTTACTTCCATAACTTGTCTGAACAGCCTTTCCTTCAAGCCTCAGGTAAATACCACCCAAGACAAGCCATTCCACTTTGGAAATTGTTATGAAATTTTTTCCTGACATCAAGGGTCTCTTTGCCACACTTACTCGTTACTCTGGGGCCAACCAGAGCAATCTAATCCCATTCTATATGTGAGCCCTTTAAAAACTTGAAAACAGCCATCATGGCCCCCTCTTCCCCTCACACCCAAGTCTTCTCTTTTCTGAACAGAATATTGCTTCTTCATTGAAAAGTCTTCATGTGGCATTTATAGCAGACCCTTCACTATCCTGATTGTCCTTTGGACATCCTCCTGCTTATCAATCTCCTTCCTAAAGTGTGAAACAGGGCTAAATACTGAATATAATCCTGATTGGGACTGAGGCAGAATATGGAGGAACTATTGCTTCTTCTTCCTGGATGTCATGATTCTCTTTAATACAGTCTAACATTGCATTAGATTTCTTGTCTGCCATATCAAAAATCATACTGATTCCTGTTGAGCTTGTAAGCCGTTAAGACTCAGGTCTTTTTCAGATGAATTGCTGTTTAGTCAAATCTCCGCTGGTTTGTACTTGTAAAGTTGATTTCTTAAAAATTTAAGTCTAAAATGGAACCACAACCTTTAAATGTCATCTTTTTTGATTTGGTCCAAATCTAATGAGAGACAGCATGGCATTGTGGATGGAGTGTTATGCCTCTCACATACTACTTTTATGAATGTAGGCAAGTCACTTCATTTCTTTCTATGTCTTGTTTGAACAGAATAGCTTACTGGTTGTCTCCACTCTTAGAATATAAGCTCCTTAAGAGCAAAGATTGTTTTTTGCTTTTGTGTCCAGTTCCTGACACAAAATAGAGGCTTCAATAAATGCTTGTTGACTAATTTGACTTCAGTCTCTTCAAGGTTCATGAATGGAAGTAAGGAGGGATTTGAACTCGATTCTTCTGACTAGATCGCTAGGCTCTTTTCACTCTCTCACTACCAACTTTCTTCATCTCAGTACTTTGGCTTCCTCATCTAAAAAAGGAAGGGGCTAGACTAGGTAACCTCTAATGTCCCTTCCAGCTCCAAATCAATTTTCTTGGGATCACTGAACTAACATCACCCTTTTCCTTTCCTTCATTATTTAATCTTGAACTTTGATGGTATCTAGGAAAGACCTTAGATTAAAGAGGCAAAGGTCTTCCACTGCATTGGGGCCAACTCTAGTCCACTTGATCTATATCTGTCCATTGGTCCCAAATGGCTTTGGAGGAGAAAGTGAGGTTGGTGACTTTGCATAACTCTGCCTCACTTAAGTCTAATTCACTTGCAAGTCATGACATCACCTTCCCCACATCATGCTCTCTTTAAGAAGGAAGGACAAACAACAATGAAAGGAGGCATTATTTTGAGGAAGCCATTATATAGAAATTGTCATGATTACCAACACTCTCCCTGGCCAATCTCCCTCAGAAACTTTGTGATGTCCCCTGTATTCCCAGGGCCCCCAAAGACAGCTACAGTTGCCCAGAATTTTTCTTATGCTCTCTCAGGTAAAATTTTTTCATTTCTCTCTCTGGGTGTTTGGCTGGTCAACAGATTAGCTAATTAAAGTTAAGGTGTGAATGGCTGATAATGACTTAAAGCTTTATCCTTTTGAGTTAATATTTGCATTTTAATAGGGCCCTTCAAAAGCCCCATTAAGCCCCTTGTGGCCCTGGGGTCCAAATTCTGAGGAAGTGTACTAACGGGAAATTGAAGAGGTCAGTAATGGGAGAAAGTGGGGAGTGTAGTTTCGTGGTGCGGAGGTAAAGTGCTGGACCCGGAATCAGGAAGATCCGAGTTTGAACGCTGTCTCATTTATTTACTCGTCATGTGACCCTCAGTAACTCACTTAACTTCTCAGTTTCCTTATTCATAAAAATAGACGTAATAATAATAATTCCTACTTCACAGGCTTGTTGTGAGGATCAGATTAGAAAACATACGTAAAGCTAGCTCTGTGCTGTGAGTGAAGCCACTGAATTTCAGTAGCTTGAAAGGAATGTGAGATTAGCAAATTTAGAGACATTTCCACTCCAAATGTTCATACCAACTATTTGTGCCGGACCAACTCCCTCAGAACTCTTGTTGGTCTGATAGGCCTCAGTTGGACACACCATACCTTGATCCCAACATAGTTGAGCATGAAGGATAACCACTACCACCACCATGTCCCGTCCTCCGTTTCTCATCCATCACGAGGGGAACAACATGCTGCCAGCATTCCTCAGGACTCTGTTGTTGGTAATTGCGTCAACCAGCATTCTTAAAGACTTTCAGAGATGTTTTTCTTTACAACGTTGTCGTTGTATTAATTGTTCCCCTGGTTCTTCTCACTTGAATTTGCATCAGTTCATACCAGTCTCTTCAGGATTCTCTGAAACTGCTTTGCAAAATTTCTTATGACATAATAATAGCAACAGCTAGCATTTATATAGCAGTCTAAGGTTTACTAATGCTTTCCATTATCTCATTACATTCATATGTCATAATTTGTTCAGCCATTTCCTCAATTAATGGCAAAAATGCCTTTGTTTCCAGTTCTTTTCTGCTGCCGGAAAAAAAAAAGCTGTTATAAATACTTTCATACCTATGGGTCTTTTCATAGACATAATAGTAGCATTGATAGGTTAAAGGATAGGTACAGTTTAGTGATTTTTTTTTGAGGGGGGCAGACATGTTTCCAAATTGCTCTCTGGAAAGGCTGAACCAATTCACAGCTCCACCAACAGTGCACTATTGTGCCTGTCTTCCAGCAGCTCCACCAACAATTGCCATTTTCGTTTTTTATTATCTTTGCTAATCTGGGAGGTCTGAGTTGGAACCTCAAAGATTTTTTAATTTTCATCTTTCTAATTATTAGTCACTTGGAACATTTTTTTTCCTATGTGTGTTGATCACTTCAGTGAGTATTTCTTAAGTACTTACTATGTTTCAGGTACTATGCTAAAGACTGGGAATACAAAGACAAACGTGAACCAGCCTTTGCCCTCAAAGAGCTTACATTCTATTACTAGGGAAACTACATGTACACAGTTGAGTAGAGACCAGGAATATGGGGAAAACTGAAAACATGAGGGGAATCAAGGAGAAAGACCAGGACAGGCATCCTAACAGAGCTGCCGACTCAGTTCAGCCTTAAAGAAAGGCAAGAATTCTTGGAAACATAAGTCTCCAACAGAGCCAGCTTGTGAAAATACACAAAGAAGTGGAATGGAATATGAAGTGCAAGGAGCAACTAGGTAAATACTGTGAAATAAAGCTAGAAAGTGCGGTCAGATGGTGTAGGACCTTCCATATTAGGCTAGGCTTTTCATATGCCATTGTAGAAGTAATATGGAACCACTAAAGACTTTTGAGCAGGGGAGTGATGTAGTCAGATCTACAGCTTGGGAAGATTATTTAGCAACTGTGTTGCGCATAGATCAGGAAGGGGAGAGAATGGAAGCAGAGAGACCAATAAAGAGACTCCTAATAGTCCAGGAAAGAGGTGATGAGCGGCCAAGAGGGGAGGAAGGGAGGGATTCGAGAGCTATTTTGGACATAGGCTCGATCACATTGGCATTTGATTGGACATGGGAATTATGACCCTGAACAGCTGGGAAGAAGGTTAAGTGTTCTTAGAAAAAATTTAGGGAAGCTTGGAGGAGTAGGGTATCATAGGAATGATCAGTTCTGTTTTGGAAGCTTTGTGTCTGAGATTCTGTGGAGATGTCCAGGTGGGTGGGTGGAGTTGTGGGTGTAAAAGCATGCATTTGCTGCCAGATGCATTTGCTTTCATAGATCTCGTAGTTCTAAAAGGGTTCTCAGAGGCCATCTGGTCTATCCTTCCCCCCACCCCCATTTTACAGATAGAGAAACTGAGACCTAGGGAGGTTAAGTTGCTTGCCTGAAGTTATACCAGCAGTAAGCATCAGAGAGATTTGAACCCAGGTCCTCTGACTCCAGAGACAGTATTCTTTCCTCTTTTACTTTGTTTTGCTTATTTTTTTCTTTGTTACCAAGGAAGATTCGTTGTGTGTGTGTATGTGTGTGTGTGAGAGAGAGAGAGCCTGTGAAAGTGTACGTCCAGAAATTATTGCAATAACAAAACAAAGGCATCAATAAAATCTTTTACAATGAAAAAAAAAATCACTGTGTGAACTTAGGCAAGTGATTTAACTCCTCTCGTCTTTGGTTTCCTCCTCCATACAATGAGGAGGATGGACTGAATATTCTCTTGGGTCCCTTACAGCTCTCAGTCCTCAGTTAGGGACAATCTTGCTGCCAACCCCAAACCCTTCCTCCAGCACATTCCCACCCAGCCCTAGCTTTCAAGATCTACTCGCTTAGAGTTAAAGCCCAGCGGTGCCCTGGAGCCCACAGATGATAACGAGCACCATGCCTTTAGTCCAGTCAGTGTGCTCAGAGTTTCCCAGACTGAGTAGGTGGTCCCTTCCTAGCAGGTCTGTAATCTTCCCGGGGATTCAGAACCCTCATTAGTGTTGCTGGCCAAACCCCACTTAGCTGCCTGAGAGCTCCTCCTCCAGGGGCCTTGAGCTCCGGCCTGGCTCTCATACTTAACCTCTGGGTGACACTGCAGTGATTCCCTTTAGGTTGGGTTGGAGGAGGGAGGGGGGAAGGGGATTGAGGGCTTGGGCCCCCCGCCGGAGCTGCTGTTGCTTTTGGCCCCCTTGTTTCGTCTGTGAGGGCGGTTCAGCCAAATATTTGTGTTATCTAGCCTATGTTGATTTCAGCTGGATATGGCTTGTGCCGAAGGACCCTCGCAGACCAAAGCTGGGCAGTTTGACTTAACTCAGTTCTCCTCACGGAGCTTTTATTAAGAAGCTACTACGTTCCTAGCACTCTGCTACAAACACTGATGCAAAGACAAATACATGTATACACACATATACACGTGTGTATGTGTATTCATATATGTGCGTCTGTACATATATACATCTCAGTCCTTGCCCTTGAAACCACACATACCCCCACATTAAATACATATGAAATATAAATATATATAAACATCATGTATACATATATAGTAATTTCTAGGAGGATGGGAAATAAAAATACATACAAGTTAAATATGGATATACATATATACATACATATACACACCCATGTATATGTATACATGTCTACACATACTTATGTAAATTTCCAGGGGTGGAAATATACATATATTAAAATATATACATACACACATATATACACATACATCTGCATACATACACACATACCTATATAAAATTTTCAGGAGGGTGGGAAATATAGGTATATATAAAAATCATACAGTCATATACATATACATTTCCAGGAGGATGGGAAATATGATACATATAAAAGTTATATATACATTCACACACACATATAAATTTCCAGGAGGATGGGAGGTCACTGGGATGGGAGGTGGGGATGGTAGGGGTTGGACACCTTCATGTAGGAGGTATCCCTGAAGCTGAGCCTTAAAGGGAGTTCAGGATTTTAAAAGCAGAGATGAGGAATACATTCCAGGCATGGGAGGAGAGAGTGGTGGTGGGAAGAGCCTCTGCAAAGATGTGGAGGAGGGAGATGTTTGTCTGATATGTGCATTTACCATAGAAGTGACTAGTCCAAAGGATCTGGGGAGTTGATGTGGGGATGGGGAGCTCCTCTAACCCAAGGAACATTCTTTTTTCTATTGAGTTGTGCACAGTATAAAAAATGAGAGTACAGTCATTTGAATTTAGGCAGCTCCTTTCTCCCACCAAAGCTCAGTTTCCTATAGATTAATCAAAGAATTTATGCTCCCCTGGACCCCCTGACTCTTTTGAAGGGCTTGAAAACAGAGGTCCATAAGGTTCCAGTTAGTGACATCTTTCCCTTATAAGCTCAGCACCTGTGTTCCCTGGAAACCTTGGATTTTGTGAAGGGCCTCTAACGTTTTAAAGCTCTTTCTTGGTCGTTATTTTCGTCTGCTCTGACTGTAATGCTGAAAATAAACTGTAATACTCTCTGGCTGCCAAAGCAGGATTATCAAAGAATCACAGAATTTTAGAGCCTTCGAGGTCACTGAGGAACCCTGGAGGACGTCCAGTCCAACCGTTATTTCACAGATAGGAAAAATGAGGCCAAGAATGGCCAAGAGACTTTGTGCCCAGGTGCCCACAGGGACAGAGGTGGAATTTGGACCTGAGTCTCTGGACTGGACCAAGCTGCCCTTCGCATCTAATTCAAATCAACCATTCAATCTAAAGAGCACTTATCAATCACCCACCATGTGCCAATCTAGCTGCCAAGGGACCAAGGCCAATGTTGAAGCCAAGGCCTGTGTTTTATAGAGGCCAAGAATGACAAGTCAGTGACCTCAGTTCAGACAATAAGTACCTCTGCTGTTTAACCTTGGGCAAAACAGTGACCCCTTGGGGCAGTTCTCTTACCTGTGAGATGAGGTGATTTCTCTAGGTCAGATGTTCTTTACCTGAAGGCCAATGGAACCCCAGGGGTCTGCAGATAGATTCCAGGGGGGTCTATGAACTTGAGTGGGGAAAAAACACATTGTGATTTTCACTTCTAGTTGGGTTTGCATTTCCTTCAATCATTTTTTTTTAAAGTTATTATTCCTAGGGTTCTCCAGGCTGCCCAAGGGGTCCATGGCATAAAACAGTTAAGAATCCTTGGCTTAGGCAATCTCTAAGGTCCTGTTCAACTCTAAGTCCTAAGACCCTGCATATGACTGACTTTAGTAAAAGGGGAACAAAAATAATGAGTGGAAAGGGACACATCCTGATTGTTGCCACAAGGATTTAGGGTAAGAAGACTCGGGTTTGACCTAGAGCAAGCTGTCTCACCACTCTGGGCTTCCATTTCCGAATCTGTGAAATGACGAGATAGAAGTCCTGTGCTGCTGCCACTGCCCTGTTCTTTGGATAACGAAGGTGAAGCCCATTAATTTCATCTGTAAAATGAGAGGGCTGAACTGGATGTTTGCCAGGGTCCCCTCTGCTCTAAAATCTACGATCCCATGCAATGACTATGAAGAATGCTCATTCCATGGGGAAGGAAGAAAAGGGGCTATGTGGTGCTCATGTCAGGCAGAAGTTCAGAGGGAACAGAGGCAACTGTGGGCTGGGAGTGATCACAGGAGGCAAGGGATGGTCCTTGAATAAAGCATATGGTACAGATAGCACATCCACACAGCCTCCTGGGGCCTTTACACAGGCCGTCCTCCTTGCCTCCAATGTATCCTCTCCTCCCCTCTGCTCCTTAGATCCCCTAGGGTCCTTCACAGCTCAGCCCAGGGGCCATCTCCTTCAGGAAGCCTGTTCTGATTCATCCTACCCTCTTCAGTGACTTCACACGTATTATGCATCTACTTTTTTATATTCTTGTTGTTTTCTCCTTAGAATATAAAAACTCGAGGGCGGAGACTTTTATTTTATTTTATTTTTTTATCTTTAAGTGCCGGGCCTAGAGTCAAGTCAAGTCATCTTCTTAAGGTCAAATCT
>CM053589.1:180094781-180149781 GCA_028646515.1 Pseudochirops corinnae | reverse complement strand
AGGAAGGGAAAATCAGGCCCTGCCTTCTTTTCAGGGCAGAGTCCCCTGAGGGTAATAGGAAGCCTGGAGAGAAGGTGCATGCACCAGCGCAGGAAGCCTGTTCATTCACTGTTGCTGAGTCAGGTGCTGGGCAGGGGGTTCATGCTCTACTGTGTCATTCCTGGTCAGGCTTAGGTATACCTGAGGACAGTCATTAGCAGGTGTGAATTGGTGGCAGGGTCAATGCATTTCAGAGAGGACCACATTTAGATCTGGAAGGGTCCTTAGAGATCACCAATCACCAAAGTCAAAGGGCTCATCCTACAAAGGAGGAAACTGCAGCCTTGGGCAGAGGAAGGGACTTGCCCAAGGCCACACACTTCGTGGCTTGGTAATAAGTCCAGTGTTCTCAATAATAAGAATAAATAGCATCCATGTAGTGCTTTAAGGTTTGTGAAGAGTTTTATGTTATCTCGTTTGATCCTCACAACCATCTTGGGAGGCAGCTGCTATGATTACCTCCATTTTACAGATAAGGTAACTGAGGCAGACAGATTAAGTGATTTACCTAGGGTCACATGGCTAGTCTGTGTCTGAGGTAGCATTTGAACTCAGATCCCCTTGACTCCACGTCCCATGCTCTACCCATTGTGACACCTAGCTGCCTCTATGTAGTCCAACTTTGACTTGGAACATGGAATGTCCTTGACAAGTGATTGTCTAGCCTATGCTTGAACCCTCTAGCATTTCTCTCCTTTCCTTCATTATGGCAATGGTTCTCAATTTTATTTTTGTTCTCAGGACCTCTTTACACTCTTAATTGTGGAGAACCCCAAAGAGTTTTTTGTTAATATGAGTTATCTCTATCAATATTTACCATATTAGAATTAAAACATCAATACTATTAGTGGAAATAATTTTGACCTTACAGACACCTCGCTTGGGTTTTCTAGGGGTCCCCAGACCACACATTGAGAACTACTGCTATACTGGAGACACTCAGCTCCTGGTTAGGAAGACCAGAACCAATAGCAGAGCCTTGGTCCTAGAGTTCCCTGACACTGAACCTAGAGCATCACCTGCCTAAAACCGAAGTGATGCGTTCCTAGCACCATACCACTTCCTTTGATTCTCTGATGCATCTGAGAGCTCTCATCTCAAGGATGTAGGTCCCCTTTCTCTTAAACACCTCTCCCCCAAATACTGCCCCCCCCCCACGTCTCACCTTGGTGTTATTCTTGTCTATGCCCTCCCATAAGGGAGGAGGTTTAGTGTAGTGGAAAAAATGCTGGATTATGGAATTTAGAGGATCTGGGTTCAAATCCCAGCTCTGCCCTTTGTGTGCCTGGTGGTAAGTCACTTAATTTTTCAAGGCTATATATTCCTCATCTGTAAAATGAAGGAGTTAAATTAGGTGACCCTTCAGATTCTTTCCATCCCTGACTTAAGGATGTACAACCATGAGGCTGTCCCACCAGCATTATAGTACTATCATAGGACTAGTCCTAGGACATGAGGAGTGATGTGATGATTTCACAATGCTAATACTACAGTCTCCAAGTACTATAGCCTAGAACAGTGAGATGTGCCAGAGGCACCGGCCTCTGGAGCTAGGAGACCAGGGTTCACATCCCACTTGTGACAAGTTTCCTTGTGTGACCTTGGTATCTTCACTAATGGCTTGTAAGGTTCTTTGTACCTCTACAACCTTTATCCCCCTGCTCTATGCAAGCTCCTGCTTCAACCCTCCTACGCCAGGAAAGGCCCTTCAGGGCAATGCAGCAGCTGCAGGAACCACTGGTGATATACCCACCTTCTCTTGGCTGTGGCACATGCCTCTTCAATCCAGGGAAGTAACCATGAGTAAGAGACTCACCCTTCTTTCTTTCTTGGGTGAGGCAGAACAAACGACCCAGGGATGAACAGGCACAGATGGACTGTGATTTCCATTATAGATCACATTACATTTGATTTTCCTCCAAACCTACACACTTACCTATTACTACAAGCCCGCCACCATCCTTTCAGCTCCCAGTGTGACTTCAACTCCTGTTCTCCCTCATCCCACATAACCTACCAGTTGCCAATCTTCATCAGCTCTCACCCACACCACTGCAATAGCCTCCTGACTGGTTTCCCTGCCTCAACTCTCTCCCCTCTGCAATCTGTCTTCCACTGCCAAATGGATGTTCCTAATGCTCAGGTAGAACCATGCCGCTCCTTTATTGCCTCTAGGACCAAATGTCATTTCTTTATCTCATTATTTTTCATTTTAATTTTTGTATAAGTTTTACTGTATACATAATTATTAGCACAACAGCACATGAATATAATTGATAAATAAGTAAATATAAATATAGCAGGGAATATGTACTCAAAGCTTTTTGTTGTTGGATTTGTTTGCTTTTACTGATGGATACGTGGTCAAAAAAGTTTTGGAAGCCATTGGTCTGGATAACTGTAATAGCATCCTAATTGATCTCCCTTCAGTTCTTTCTCTACCATCCTCCCTTCACATAGCTGCCAAGATAAACTTCGCAGAGCACAGGACACATCACTCCCCTGCTCAAGAAAATTAAGTGGCTCTCTGTTGTCTGTGTGACAAATACCCACTCCTCTGTTTGACACATAAGGCCTTTGACAGCCAAGCTCCAGGTGACCTTTTCAGATTTATTTCACAGTACGCCCTCTCCACCCCCCATATTCCACATTTCAAACTTAACTCTTTCTTCCTTGTATACAACATTCCATCTGAACTGCCATGTTTTTCCTGCCCTTGTCAGTGTTCCTCACCTGAAATTACTTTGTATTTACTTCTCTGTGTACATGCTGAGTCTCTCAAGTAGAATGTAAGCTCCTTGAGGGCAGCAGTTTCTTCCTTTCTTCCTTCCTTCCTTCCTTCCTTCCTTCCTTCCTTCCTTCCTTCCTTCCTTCTTTCCTTCCTTCCCTCCCTCCCTCCTTTCTCTCTCTCTCTCTCTCTCTCTCTCTCTAGCACCTAGCACAAGGAAATAATAAATATTTGTGGAATTGAATGGAATTCTTGATCATGCTGTGATTCCCTGGGTTTCAATTCAGTAACATTGTTAGCATCTGATTCCAATGTCATCTGTGCTCTAGGTTTGGGCTTGGTGCCTGCTTTCCCTTTTTCAGAAGTATGATTTAGGGAGGCTGGTGTGGTGCAGCCAAGTTTGAGCTAGTACAACTGAGTTTGCAGGTCTTGTTGGGGCCAGCTATCTGAAGGTCTGGGACAACACTGGCCCAATTGGGTCATGCTAGTGATGAGCAGAGCACATCGAGCTCTCCCAAATGGAATGCACAAAGAAAGGGGGCCCCTGAAATATGGGTCAGGAAAGCACTTGATCAAAGCCCTTGTTGGAATACCTGAGTACACAGTCTTTGTGTTCCCTGGTCTTCCCAGTCTCTGGTGCGGCTTTTACTTCTGCATGGTATGTTGGGGACATTTCTTTCTGCCTCCAAGCACTAAACATCACTCAGTTTGTTCCAAGAAATCAATCACCCCATTCATCAGATTATTTGGGCTTGCAATTTTAACTTCATCTGGAAAGAATGAAGCCAGCCAAGTACCCGGGGTCCACTAATGCAAACCACTCATGTAATCGGTGGGAGAATGGAATATGATGGTTATTGACATTCCAGGCCTACTTTCAAAGGGCCAGTGGTTAGTGCTGAGTGAGTGGGGCACTTTGTAGGATGGAGCTGCTGCTTTCCCTAAAAAGTGACATTCCAGACTCAGAATTGCTCTCCCATAGCACGCTTCCAATCTTGGAGGGAAACAAGGGCTGACTTGGACCCTGTTGGTTTCTCCTTTTTTAGCTAACATCACTACAGATGCATTTTGTGCCTGAGTATGGAGCTGATCTGTCTAGAAATTATCGGGGGGGGGAAAGAGGAGAGGAGCGTGGATTTTGTCAGTTTCCAGATGATCTAGAAAGGGTGCTCTGGTGAGCTTGAAGGGGTGAATTGTTTGCTTCCATACGGAAACTGCAGAACAGCCATAACCAGCATGCTTCAAGAAAACCTTCATCACTCTGAGGGCACTTTGTGTCCACAACAGCCCCTAGTATGCAGCCTGGCACACAGACAGCACCTCATAAGGGCTTGCTGTTTAATAAACTGGAGAATCATAAAAACATAGAATCTCAGAGTTGTAAAGGAAGGCTGTAGACCTCCAACCAATGCCCAAGGGGAAATCCCCTCTGCTGCACTGTCCAGAAGATCTACTGATAGGTACAATGGATCTGGTAGACTTCTTGTGATGGAGAACTTATTACCTATGGAAGCAACAGGGAACAGTGGAAGCCATAAAGCCTCTAGAATCAGAAAGCCTGGGTTTATACCCACCTCTGATGTGTGACCTTGGGTAGGTCACTGCCCAAGTCTCAGTTTCCTCATCTGTAAAAAGGCTGCTATGGTCTCTTCTAGCTCTGGATCTGTGATTCATTTTTCCATAGTTCTGATTATTAATAGATTTTTTTCTTTTTAAATCAAGCCTGAATCTACCTCTCTGAAGCTTCTACCTCCTTTGCTTCTAGCCTTGCCCTCTGAGGTCAAGTAGAGTAAATCCAATTCCTCCCTTGCCTGGCATTTTCATTAGAGTCCCCAAACGCTTGAAGACTGTTAGGAAGCTGCACAAGAATTTTCCCAGTTCTTTCAAACCATCGTTGCCTAGTAGGGTCTCCAGTCCCCTCGTTACTGCTCATCTTTGGTACATTCTCAAGCTTGTCAGTTCCCTTCCCTGGCCATGGTGCCTTGAACTGAATGTAATATTCCAAGCTAGGGTCTGTGATCTGGGAGAGAGGATGGCCAGACTGTCATCTTCCTGGTCCTGGACACTCCGTTAATGCAGCCTTAACTTGCATTAGTTTTTTAGTGTGCTATCTCACTGCTAATTTATGTTACACTTGTATTAAAAAGCATGATATATTAGAATGTCCATCAGTCAGGCCACATGCATTTGTATAAGAGCTTACTAAACACCAGGCACTACATTAAAGACAGGAGATACAAGGAAAGGCCAAAAAAAAGACCCAAAACACAAACCCCCAAACCCAAGTTCCTGCCTTTAAGGAGCTCACATTCTAATGAGAGAGATAACCCAAAAAATAATGAGGTGCATACTAGAAATGGGCAATGTAAAAGGAAGATCATCTCAGAATGAACACTGTTTTTAGAGTCTAGGGAATCCTCTCGGCTCTGAAGTATTAGCTGTGTGACCCTGTGAAATCCCTTAACCTCCCTGACCAGCGATTTCCTCATCTGAAAAATGAGGCAATAATCCTTGTCTTTGGTGTGTAGAAAGAAAGCATGGGCTGAATCTACTGGTGCTTCTAATACACGCCTCCCAGGGTTTGTTTTTGAGGAAGAACACTCGGTAAACTTCAGAGCCCCATCGGAAGGGGAATTCCTATGATTATAGACATCCCATGTATTTCCCTCACAAGATCAGTCGTCTAGCCCTACCCCCGTATCATCCTATTCTTGTGTGGTTGCAGCTTTGAACACATTCGTAGAAATTTACATTTGTCTCATTAAACGTCAGTGGATTAGATTGGGCCTATTTTTAAAGACTGTTGAGATAATATAACTCAACGATATTTATATTTATAAGCTAGCATGAGATCTACAAAGAACCTTTCTCCCAATAACCCAGTGAGATTGGCTTTATGAGTGTTTGTTGTGGTTGTTTTTGGACTGGACTCTATGATGTCACTGGTATAGAGAACTCCCCCAGCACCCCATAACCAATGCAGATCAACAACCAGTTGTAAATTGATGATCTTAGAATTGCCTGGGGACACTGAGGTTAAGTGACTTGTCCAGGGTCACACAACCAGTATGTGCCAGAGGAGGTCTATCTGACATCAAGACTAACTCTTTATCTTCTATGTTATCTGTCTAGTACAGTCTGTATTATACTATGTGGAAACTGAGGTTTTGACCTGGGTGGGAGCTAGGGGGTGGTCGAGGTAGAGTAATTACCCAAGGTCATAAAGGCAGCAGGTGTCAGGATGGGGATTTGAACTCAAGTCTCTTGGCTCCAGGTTCCATGTTCTTGCTATTCTATCACACTGAGATATTTTGGGAACCTGATTCTTTCCTCCATTAGCTTCCCAAGCTTTGGGTCATCTGTGAGGGGACAGGCCTACTTTCTGCAGATGTGAGTGTAATCCCCAGTCCCATGACTCCAATTTTTCAAGTGCATCACCCAGTTTGGGTAGGCAGTGAGGCGAGCATTTCCAGTGCACCTCCATTATGTCCAACTCCAGTGGATTTCCAGAGACCCAGGCATGTAAATTACATGTTGGGAAATAGCTCCAGGTCCACATCCATCCATAGAATTGCAGGCAAAATGATGACTCTGGGTCCACATGAAAGACATTCCTGGAAAATGGATCCCACTGAGATTGTTTTTTTTCAAACAGCTTTTGCTGAAATGTTGCAGGAATCGCTGGCCCCGGGATATTAGAGCAGGGAAACTCGGGCCGTTTCTCATTACTTTATTGCTCCAATGTGAGTTGGATTAACTCAAATACTTGGGCAATTCACATTTCCCCCCAATTATGTGTGGCATTAAGAGTCTCTGAGGAGCCTAATGCTGGACCCCAAGAAGGGGTTAGGGGGAAGCCTTGACTCCATGGGCCTTCTCCGCTAATCCTGCACTAGCATTCCACCCATCATTCCAAGAAAAAGGGAGTGAGGGACCATTTTTACAGTTTCTCACAGTTTTTTAGTTTTGGTGGAGTGTAAAAAGAATGAGAGGCAGTGTGGCCCAGGAATAGAGAAGGTCAGGCTTGGAGTCATGAAGACCCAGGCACGTACCGGCTGTGTGACCTTGGACAAGCCACCTAACCTCAACGTGTCCCTTGGTGACTCTCTAAGATCTCAGTTACCAAACTCTGTCAGTGGAAGGAGCTTCCATATTGGGAATTCCTGATACTGATAAAAATCAAATGTTCAAAGTTCCCTTTTACCCCCTAAAAAAGAAAGACTGATGGACTTGTAGCCAAGAGATTTGAGTTTGAATTTGACTTCTGTTACTTACTGATCTTGGGCACAATATTTAATGACTGGGCCTCAGTTTACTCATCAGTAAAAGTTGGTTAATCATCCTTGTATTGCCTACTTCCAAAGTTCTTTTAAGGAATGTATTTTATAGATCAAAGTGCTTTAGGAATGCGAGTTACTGTTATGCTAACCAGAGCCCTCTGGAGTGAATCAGTCTGCATGACCTGGTTTACCCCTGAAAGCACCAAAACTTTAAAAAAGTTTAACTGTGTTTATTGGGAACCTTTTGGGGTTGTGTGTGACATACTTCCCTGCCTTCTTAAAAACACAATAGAACAATGTGTCCCTCTTCTATGACCAGATTTTGCTCACAAACTTCAAGTGGTAGGAAGCATAATTGTGACTCCCATCTTACAGATGAAGAAACTGAGGCCCAGAGAGGGGAAATGTGCCCAAGATCATGCACTCAGCAAGTGTCACAACCTAGTTTCAAACCTAGGTCTCTTCAAATGTCTGAAGGGCGTTGATGGAGAAGAAGAATTGGATTTATTCTGCTTGGCCCCAGACACAAAGGGGAGAGATGCAAACTTAGATCTGATAGAGAGAAAAATGTCCCAATAATTTGAACTGCTCCAAAATGGAATGGATTTCATCTGGGTATGTTTGGTTGCTTACCACCTGAGGTCTTTAAGTGAAGACCGTGTGATCACTTATTGGAGACAACGAAGAGCGGATTAGGTATGGACAGAAGGGTCAGTCTTTGGGGGGGTTCAGATCTAGGATCCTTCTACCTGAATGAGTGACTAAGTTCCAACTGTATTTGGACTCACTGGGACTCAGTAGGACATCAGGACTTCTAACTGCTATGCTGGAACAAGAACAAGTGAAAGGGAGAGAAGGAAGAGGAAGGGAGAGGTACAAAGGAAGAGGAAGAGGAAGAAGAAGGAGAAGAAGAAGAAGAAGAAGAAGAAGAAGAAGAAGAAGAAGAAGAAGAAAGAAGCAGAAGAAGCAGCAGCAGGAGAAGAAGAAGAAGAAGAAGAAGAAGAAGAAGAAGAAAAAGAAGAAGAAGAAAGAAGAAAAAGAAGAAGAAGAAGAAAGAAGAAGAAAGAGGAGGAGAAGATGGAGAGTAGAATTCACAGAACCAGATGAGGAGCTGAAGAGCATGGCACCCCTAAGTATAAGCAACTCTGATGAGGGAAAGGGTTGAAGTGTCAATATATATTCATGTGCATACTTTTGTCCTACCTCCCATCCATTCCCTCCAAGGACCCAGGTACTATATTGGTATCATGGAAAGAACACTGGATTAAGGTTCAAGTTGGCTTACTCTCTAACACAGGATGAATGTGTTTGTTGATCTTCACTCCCTCTCTGGCACAAGAGGGTATGAGGGCAACCTCTGAGAGGTCCCTAAAAGCTAAGGTAGGGAAAGAGTGATGTGTAATGGCTAACTATTCCATGAAATAGTAAGCAGGGGGTAAACATAGGGCAAGGAGGCCTGCTTCATCCTTGTGTGAGGGTAAAGTTCTACCCCAGCTCTAATTAATGTAATTACAAGGTGTTAAGTATAATGGTAGCCATGCCTTTCAGATGTGCAAATAGGATGGCTTACATTCTGTGATCTCTTTATGAAGTGTGAATTCTTCTCAATTGAATCAAGAAGGGGTCAGCAAGATGGCTAAACAATCTAACCACATCCCTGAAGACTTTAAATAGTAGAGGAATTTTTGGTTTCTTTTCTTCCAGATTATCTTTCACTCCTGTGGATTTGCATTCCCAATTAGTTATCCTCTCTTTTGTTTCTTCGGTGGGGCTTGCCATCATGGATTAAATTTTTCTATTCTGCCAATTATTTCTGCTATGTAGGCCATAAATTATGCTTTCACAATGCTTATTTCTTTTTTAAATCATTCAGAAACATCCTGATGTGGTTTCAAGCTCTCTTGGAAGTCCATAGGATCCTCAGCCTCTTCAGGTATTGGTTGATTTTTTTTTTGCCTTAAAATGTGTATTCAAAGATATATTAACTCTGTTACCTGATTTAGAGGCCACATTCCCTTCTGCTACTAATATCTTCCCTATTGGTTCATCTACTTCTGCTCAAGGTCTTTAATTCAGTATTCTTATTCTGAGATTTTTGGTAACTATGATCTTTTCTCCTTATTTCCCTCTATTCTTCTCTTTCTGACTCCTTCCTCTTTGGTGGCTGTTTCCCTGAGGGCTAGATTTCAGACAGACAGTCTCCTCCCATGCTGGGCAATTCAAAATTCACCAGCCTTGGTTTCTTCCCCTCAAGTGACTTCTGGGGGAATGGGGAGACAGAAGCAGCCCCAGAGGGAGGCTGATCCCTTTTTCTCAGACTTAATGGAGTACCACACAGCCCCACACATGTGTCGTGCCCCTTTCCTACTGTTCTAGTGGATCTCTATGGGGCACAGAGTGCTCTCATGTTGTTGTTGTGGCCTGAGACAATTTCCGTCATTTGAATCTTAGAGGGGAAAGCATTTATATAGTGCATACACTGGGTACTATGCTAAGCACTTTTTATAAATATCTCATTTGATGCTCACAACAACCCTGACAGGAAGATGTCATTATTATCTTCCTTTTATAATTGAGGAAACCAAGGCAGGCAGAGGTTAAGGGCCTTGCTTAGGATCAAAAAGCTAGGAAGTATTTGAGGCTGGATTGGAAGTCAGGTCTTCCGAACTCCACTCTTATCTGCTCTGTCCACTGTGCCACGTAGCTGGAAGAAATTAATAACTCTTGAAATACCTGAAGATTGTTAGAGTCTCTTGATTCTTTTCTCTGGGCCACATGTTTCCAGTCCCTTTAACTAATTCCCCAAGCTAGACACAGCAGCCCAGTGAGCCTAGCCCTGTCACTTTACAGAGAAGGAAACCAGAAGCCCAAGAGGGGAGGGAACTTGGCCGAGGCCACACAGGCAGTTTTGTGGCCAGTCAAAACCTGCTTAGTTTTCTTAAATCTATAGAAAAGCTATCTTGAGTGTTAGTGGGGTACATTGGAAAGAACTTCAAATTTGAATTCAGAGGAGCTTCATTTAAAATTCCAGTCCTCATTCTAATAAGAATAGTTTGAATTTATATAACACTTGAAGGTTTGCAAAATACTTTACTTATGTGGTCTCATTTGATCCTCACTACAGCAATAAGGTCAGTGCTTATTATCCCTATTTTAGGGATGAGCAAACTGAGTCTAAGAGAAATTGTGTCTTGCCCTGAATCCCACAGCTGGTAAGTGTCCATGGCAGGATTCAAACTCAGTTTTTCCTGACTCCAAGTCCAGTGCTCTCTATCCACCATGCCGGCTGGCTACCCTCTGCTTCCTGAACTGGATGTCCCCTGAAAATTCTTCCAGCTGCATATCTATGGTCCTGCGACACTCTCCAATGTATTATATATTACCTTTCATTAAATTTTAAAAAACATTTCTGTTTAGGAATTTTCCATACCAAGGTTCCCTTCCATTAGCAGGGTCTTGTCAAGGAGGACAGTGTTACTTTTCTTAGTTCAGCAGCTGCTTCCTTTTTCAGATACCCATACATTAGAAGTTGACTTTGCAGAGCCATAACTAGGGTGAGGCAAGTGAAGCTTTGAACTGGGATGCTACAAACACTTGTACTCCTTCAGCAGACAGGAACAACTGAGCTTAGCACAAAGTTAGCATGAGTAACTAATTAAAATCAGGAGCTATTAGATAGCCCATTCACTCAACCCCTGCTATGCCCAGGTGGTCCTTCTCAGCCTGATCTCCTGATTCCCTCCCTGTGGTCTTTGTCTATGAGACAAAGGGATTCCTTCCCTGGGTCCTTTATCTCCCCACCATCACCACCAATCCCTAAGTGGGGACATTATCCACCACCACCACCACCAATCCCTATGTTGGGGCAGGCATCCATCATCTCTCTTCCCATAGAGTTTGTATTCTCATGTCTCTCCCCAAGGTATCTCCCAACCACTCCCAATTGCAATTATCTCAGGTGTCCCAAGTGCTAGGCACATTGCTACAACAGAGTTGGGGGATGCCCTCACTTTAAACGGCATAAGCACCTAAAGTTGACCAGGTTTGGGGAGATACATCTGGTGGAAGGTGGCTCATGGCTTTCAGGGCTATCATTGAGGACACTATTCCACAGGGCCTCTTCTTTTAAAATTCACAGTTCACGTGAACCAGAGAGCTCCCGGGTTCTGCCAGTTGCTGCTGTCTAATCCAATTTGTTACCAACTCCTCACACAGCCTATTGTATGACTGGTTTTCCTTTTCTCAGACCCATGTATGTGCCTTAGGGCAGAGGAGCCAAGGAGGCCTCCAGAATGCATCTGTCAGACACCCATGCCACACAATCTGCCTGGGAGCACCAGTTTTGAACTGTTTCCAGATGCCTAATAATCTAATATTTAACAATAATAATTCAAGACTTCGGGGATCTGTGATTTCAACAGGATGGGCACCCCTTGCACTGATTCAGCTCAGAGCCCCTCTATACCTCAATAGGCAGGCTTTGTAGGTCATGGTAGGTGAGAAATTCATTCCCTTTTTAGCCCATCTGGTGATGAGCCTCTAGGTACTAGGCTCATGCATAAGATCATAGATTCAGAGCTAGAAGGAAGCCCAAAGGTTATCTAGTCCCATTATTTTATGTATTAAACAATTTTCTGAATTTAATAATCATCAACAAACACAAGGATTTCCATAACAAAGACCAAAAAGAAAGGTTATAGAAGAAACTGCAACACTTTGTCACATAAAATTATTTACAGTTGTATTTTAATTTAAAACACACAAGGCAGTACAAAATAACCCTGTTGGTAGTATATCCAGAACTTTCGTTTTCTTTTGTGTGTTTTTATCATTGTTCTTTTATTATAGATCTATTTATGAAACACTTAAAGATACAGAAAAAAGGAAAAAGAAGTTCAGAAAGGGATACAAACAAGACAATTTCCTTCCTTCCTTCCCTCCTTCCTTCCCTCCTTCCTTCCCTCCTTCTTTCCCTCCTCCTTTCCCTCCCTCCCTCCTTCCTTCCTTCCTTTCTTCCTTCCTTCCTTCTTCTTTCTTTCTTTCTTTCTTTCTTTCTTTCTTTCTTTCTTTCTTTCTTTCTTTCTGTCTGTCTCAGACTTAGAGCTGTAAGGGATGGACCTGAGGACATCATTTTGTTTATTCATTTTTTGGTTTGTTTTGTTTTGAGTGGGAGGTAATGGGTTAAGTGACTTTTCCAGAGTCACACAGCTAATACGTGCCAAAGATCACATTTGAACTCAGATCTACCTGACTCCAGGGCCAGTGCTCTACCCACTGACAGGTCATCATTTGCTCACTTGCTCAGATCTGGTGCCTTTTCACTGGCTCCACCATGCCTCTGGTACCCTCCATCTTCATCTCCATCTCCTGGTTCCTCTAGCTTCCTCCAAGGCGCAATTTATTCCCCATGTTCCACACAAAGCCACTTCCCAGTTCCTCCCTCTTCTCCCCTCTCCCCACCCCTACACACACTGCTAAGACCCTCCCTCTGAAATGGCCTTCAATCTACTCTTTCTATATCCGCTTGGTCCAGAGTTGTTTGCTTGTCATCTTCCCCTTAGAATGGGGGCTCCTTAGGGGCAGCACAGATTGTGTTTTTGCCTTCCTTTGTATCCCCAGAACTTAGCACAGGGCTTGGCCCACAGCAGGTACTTAATATATGCTTGTTGACTGGTTTTCTGCCCGGGATCATACAAATAATAGAGCATGGATTTGAACTGAGTCCTCTTGTTCCAAACCTGCTCTTTTCCCATTCTTATATAATAACTTACCCCCTCTCCCTACCTCTCCCTTTTACAGATGAGGACACTGAGACCCAGAAAAATGAGGTGACTTTCCCAAGGTCACACAAGTCTTGGATGGCAGGCATAAGTTTGTCACTGGACCCATTTTTAAAGTTCTTTGGGCTTCCAGGACTTCTACGAGAGCACCTGCCACTGATTGAGCCTTAGAGAGCCCAGGGTTCCTCCCACATCATAATGAAAGGTCTCAGTGAATGATTGGGATGCCGGTTGCCATGGAGAGGAAGTGCATCTCCACCCCCCAGATGTCCCTGCCCTGGATCAATGCCCTGCTTTCTCTGCTTGGTCACAGCTCTGCCTGTGAGGTAGGAAGCATCAATATTTTTACTCTCCTATTTTAACAGATGAATAAACAGATTCAGAGAGAATTGGTTTATTCAGGTCACACAGAGGAAGGATTCTAGCCCAGGTCTCCAGAGTTCAAGCCCAGTGCCTCTGTCACTAGGCACATATAAGACACACATGTATGTAATAAAAACCATACAATATGGCATGTATCATGTATGTACACATGTATTTGTGTATATATCTTGCCACCAAGTGAATATACTATGGCTTTCTAGGGTCATCCACTGACTGTTTTATGGGAGGCTTGGAATTCTGGAGAGTTCCTGTTTCCAGAAATGTCAATATCTCTCTGCCCATAGATGACTAGATTTGGAATTCTAAGATCTGAATTTGAATTCCAGCTGTATGACCTTCTCGGCAAAACTTTGGTGTTCAGTTTCTCCGTCTGTTAAATAAGAGGATTGGTCTAAATCAAGATTTTTTAACCTTTTCATATAGTGGTTCCCTTTGGCATCTGGGAAAACCTACGAACCTCTTCTCAAAATAACATTTGCTATCCACACATAATTCAAAGCAAGGCCAGATTTTAGTTTTCGGAAGTAAAAATTCAAGACGTAACTTTTTTCCCATCCAAGTTCACAGAGCTCCTGAAATATTAACCCTGGGTTAGGACCCTCTGGCTTGGATGATCTTTAAGGTTCTTCCCAGTACTAAAGTTCTGTGATTCTCCTCCCTATTGCCCTGAATGTACATCATCTCCTCTCTTTTGTTCTTCAAAATGCCTGGGAGATACAGGTTTAAATTTAAATTTAATTTAATTTTAATGACTCTACGGGCAAATTATTTTTCTTTTCTATGTCTCAGTCTCCTCACCTAGAAAGGGGTGGATAATGTGAATGTGACCTATCTTACAGGGTTGTGCAAAGCAAAAAGCCTTTGTGAATCTTAAAATGCTATGAATGTGTGAATTATTATTATTACTATTGTTTATTCAAGATTCTGGGTTCTTCTAGCAAAACCAGTTCCCCATGACATCATATTTTTATAAGATTCAGGTCAAAGAGATCATAAGTACATATTCAAGAGTTGGGAAATGAATAGGTCTTGAATGAATCTCCTTCCCCCTCCCCAGTCCCCTTAATTAATCGGGCTGGTGCCCTGATTGCAGACACCCATTTCCAAAGACTGGCTCCTTGGGACTGCTGGCAGTTTGGCTTTTCACAAAATATCAGGGTCAAAAGTAGATGAAGCGTGTTTCACACTGACAGCAGGAAACATCAGTCCCTTTGGGAGAATTGAGAAAACAACTCGGAGATTTGTTTTGCTGTAACTGGAAACCACCCCGTCTAATTGTCTGGCCTTTGTTCTTGGGGGCTGGTTTGTGGGCAAGAGCTCAGCTTGCTCTGCCTGTCCCAAAAGCAGGAAAAACTGACTGAATGGAAGAGATTTAAAAAGCCTGTTCCAACACACCTGAACCATCCTTTGTTAAATTAAAATAAAAAACCTGAACCCCAAACAAAGCAAGGCACAGAGTTCCATCCCCCCAGTCCAAGGCTCTGTCATCATCCCTCTCCCCTCTTCAGTCTGTGCTCTCTCAATGGGTGATCTCATCCACCCCATAGCTTCAATTATCACCTCCATTCAGATGATTTTCAAAGTGACAGCTCCAGTGCCCATCTCCCCCACTGGCTCCAGCCCAGACTCCTAACAGCCTCCTGGACAGCACCACCTGTGCCTCGGCTGATGCTCTGAGCTCCACATACCCAAGGCTGAGCTCATAGCCATCCCTCCCTCCAAGACTCCTGCTCCCACCCTCCTTTCTGTCACAAACGACACTGATATCGTCCTTCCCACTTTCTTGGACTTGAAATTTGGAGTCCTCATGGACTTTTCCCCCTTGTTCACCCCATCTATCCTGTCAGTTGCCAAGTTGGGTTGATTTCACCTTGGAACTCTCTCTCCCATCTGGCCCCTCTCATCCACCTTCCCTGAGACTACCCTGGTTCAGGTCCTCAATTCAGCATGACGCAGTAGAACAGGCGTTGGCTTTGAAGGCCGAGAACTCGGGTTCAGATCCTGCTCCCGCCATGTATTGCCTTTGTGACCTTCGACAGGTCACCCATCTTTCTGGAGCTTGGTTTCAATCTGGGTTAGAATCATGTCCCAGACATTTACTACCTGTGTGACCCTAGATAAGTCATTTAGCCCAGCTGGGCCTTAGTTTCCTATAAAATGAGTGGGTTGGACACTTGTGTATGGAGAAAGAGGTAACTCAGAGTGATTATATTGCTTATTTATTTTCCTGTGGGAGTATCTTGCTCTTCTTTCCTTTTTTTTGGTTGAGGCAATTGGGTTTAAGTGACTTGCCCAGGGTCACACAGCTAGTAAGTGTGAAGTATCAATGGTCAAATTTGAACTCAGGTCCTCCTGACTCTAGGGCCAGTGCTCTATCCACTATGCCACCTAACTGCCTCTATTCTATCTTAATTAAATACTTTACTGTTGATTTATGACTACTATATCATATGTGAAGAGAGGATTACACTGGAATGGGGACCCAAGCTCTATTTGCATTAGAATTAGGTACAGACAAGCTATATCCTGGATAAACTGAAGATAATCACAGGGGGAGGCACTGAAGGGGAGGCATTGTGGAAGAAAGTGGGATTTTAGCTGGGCCTTGAAGGAAGGTAAAAAAGCTAGGAGGCAGAGACTTCCAGACTTGGTGGACAGTCAGTGGAAATGCCCAGAGTCTGGAGGTGGAAGGTGCAGTGTGAGGAACAGCAAGGAGGCCAGCATCGCTGCATCTCAGAGTACAAAAATGAGGGATGGGACAGAAGGGGTGAGGTAGGAAGGAGCCATGGTTATGAAGGGCTTTGAAAGACAAACAACAGGGTTTGTATCTGATCCTAGAGGTGACAAGGAGCTGCAGGGGGCTGTTGGATAGGAAAGGGGATACAGTCAGACCTGTGCTTTAGAAGAGCATTTTGGCAATTGAGGGAAGGCTGGACTAGAATGGGGAGAGATTGGAAGCAAAGAGACCCCACCCACCAGCTGGCTCCCAGGCCTGAGGTGATGAGAGCCTGCCCCACGGTGGTGGCCAAGCCAGGGCAGGTAAGTCAGAGTACCTGAAAGATGTTACTGATGGGAAAATGGACAGCCCTTGATCAGAGATTGGATGGGAGGGAGGTGACAGGTAGTGAGGGATCGAGGATGACCCCTAGGCAGGGACCCTGGGTGATTGGGAGGATGGTGGTACCCTCAGTATCAATAAATCCTGTGGCAGCTCCCAGAATGGTCCAGAGTAAAAAGCCCTGGTGATGGTACAGGTTAGAATTTGGGGCTGAACTGAATAAGATTCATTTTAAAGAGGACAAATATGAAGTTCTATACTTGGGTTCAGTTTCACAAGCAAAAGATGGGGGAGGCAAGGCTAGATAATGATTTGTCTGAGATAGACCTGAAAGTTCAATATGAATAAACAGTGTGATCCAGACCACAAAGCGGGCAGGGGTGGGAAGTAGGCCTGAGTCTTCACTGACAGAGGGAATCCCCAGAGCCAAAGCTGCCTCTATCAATGCAAGCCACCTAAGCATTGGGAGGGTAAAAGTCACTCAAATGGCCAGGTGAGGGTCAGATCCTATCTTTAGTACTGAAGGTTCAGTTCTGGGCACCATATAGTCTCACAAAGGGCATTGGCAAGCAAGAGGGTGTCCAGAGGTGGGCAATTCACGCAGCAGAGGTACCAGAGACCGTGGCATGTGAGGATTATTGGGGGAGAGTCAGCCTGAGGGAAGAAAGATTTCATAGAATTGTAGATTTTGGGGGAGCTGCCTTTAAGTATTTGAAGGTCTGTAATGTGGAAGAGAGATTAGACCTTGCCCCTATGGGAAGAACCAACAACAATGAGTGGAAATTTCAGAGAGGAGAATTTCAGCTCCACCTAAGGAAACATTTCCTAATCCTAGAAGTCATTCACCAGTGGGTTGGGCTGACTCAGGAGGTGGTGGATTCTCTCTTCAACCAAGGGCAGGACCACCCCTCCTTAGGTATGTTTTAGGAGGAGTTCTAGATGGTTTCCTGCCAGATTCTGTGATGCAGGCCTGCCTAATACCAGGGAAGGTCTCAGAAGGTGTTATCAAGGAACTGGCTATTGCTCATGTTGGGCCTCTGAGCCATCTTCATTCTTTGTCCCTAGAATCATTGGCAGCTAAGCTCCCAGCATGGTCCAAGCTCCAGGACTTGCTCCAGAGACAAACTCGTCACAGAGAAACAGAAGAGCAGATACACAGGGAAGATACAGCCTCCCCTCCCGGCCCAGCCCCAAAGCTACTCTGGTGCCCCCAAAGGAGGCCACACGTGATTCTCTGCTTCCCCCTCCTGCCAAAAGGTTCAGTTCTTCCATCATTGCACGGGGGCCATTTTAGGAACACCAGACCAGAGGCCCAGGATCTCTTTGCTTTTATGTATTGCTGGGGGTAGGAGGGAAGCTGGTGCCTTCACTGGGGCTATGGACAGTAGCTGCTTCCTTCCTTTTCTTGCAGTTCAATTGCTCCAGCTGGCTGATTGTGGTCTCACATAGGCTTACGTAAGAACTTTAAGATCAGATGGTTTTAGAATGGACCTGATTACAGAATCACCATCTGCCATGATCCTTCTAGGCCACCCACTTTTTCATTCATGCTAAGTCTACACTTCTTGCTTATGATGCCCAGTCCCTTGACACATCCCTGGTCTTCCAGTCCATCTCCCTTTCTCTGTCTTATCTGGCCTCCTTACCCAGCTCTTACTCTCTGGGTTTGCTACTTTGGTACAACAATAGTAAATGCCCACAATTCCCTGCCTCACTGACTTCAGGCTATTGCTAACCTGCAGACTTCATTCTTGGGTAACTCCCACCGTCTAATTTTTCTATTCTTGCCCCATCTCCTGTGTGCCAGAAGAGAGAATCTTAGCTAGGATCATCTGTGTAGCACTAGAAGGAGCCTTAGACGCTGTCCAGCCCAACCTCCTTTTTTTACAAACGAGGAAGTAGAGGCCCAGAGAAGAGGAAATGCTTTGCTCACTGTTACACAATGGAATGAGGGACAAAGGTGGGACTTGAACCCAGGTCCTCTAACTCGAGATCCAATTGCTCTGACTTCACCCATTACAAGTTTACCATGGGCAAGTCATGCGGCCTCCAATGTCCCAGGGTAGTTGAGGGGAGGGCACGGGAGCCAGGACTTGCATCTAGGCTTAGGGCCTGGAGTACCAGAACAGTTTTTCAGCCTTTATTAGTTGCCAGTCAGAGTTATAACTAGCAATTTTTGTACCCAATGCAAGCATCATAAAATAAGCAAGGAACAATGGTTGAAGAAATTCAGGGTAAGATGGTTTGTTGTGGGAAAAGACCCTGGAACACTGTTGTGGGAGGAAAATAGAGGCTGTAAAACATGCACACAAGCCTCTACTGGGGAGGCCACTGCCCAAGGAGGGAAGGGGGAGAGACTGAGTGAGAAGGAGCTGACCTAGGGAGCAGGAATGGTATGTGTGTGTGTATGTATGTACATGAGTGTGCATGTGTGTATGTGTGTGTGTGTGTGTGTATGTAGGAAGTATACCATCTAGTGTCTCCCTAACTTAACCCATAAGAGGCATTTGGATTTATTGGATAGAAAGCTTACTTTGAAACCAGAATGATCTCGATTCAATCCCTCCCTCTGATGCATATTTAGCTGTGTGATAGCAAACAAGTTTTTTAATCTCTAAAGGTTGCAGAGAAGGTACTTACTTTCACTGGGAAAGGGACATTTTTCACCTGGCTCCCAGGTCTAATCCCGGTTCCTATTCTTGTCTTTGGGCTATAGGGTCATAGATTTAAAACTGAAAGGGCCTTAAAGGTTCCATCTGACCCAAACCCCTAATTTTGTATATAAGGAAACTGAAGCCCACAGGGGTTAAGTGACTTTCCCAAAGTCACACAAGTAGCAGAACTGGGATTTGAACCCCAGTCCTATGATTTACAATCCAAACCTCTTTCCATGGTACCCCTGTGCTAAGCTGGGTTATTTTTATCTGCTGAAGCAGTATGGCACCCTCTGAATTTCAGCTTTCTGGGGAACAGTGCCCTGATCACAGAGCCCAAGCTTTGATTCTGACCCCGACACCCACTCTTCCTACGCTTTCCCAAATCAGGCACAAGCCCCCTACTCTTACTCAGTCTAGGTCTTCCCAAAGCACCAGTTCCACACTGATTATACCCCTGACATACACATCCAGTCTTTCATCTTCACACATAAGCATTGCCTCACAGCAAACATTCTCTCCAATTCCAGACAAATCCAGCTCTGTTCTATCCACTTACCACCATCAAAGACACATACAGCTTTTTATTTATTCCTTTTGTGGCTGTCTCTCCTCTCTGCACCAAAATTAACCAGTCACTAGCATCAAAGACACATCTTGAAGCTCATAAAACAGCCTGAGGGCGCTAAACATCAATTTCAGAAACTACCCTAATGATCCATTAATGAGCTTTTAATGAGCACTTGCTACAAGTTGGACACAGTACTTGGAGCTGAGGATTTAAAGACAGAAGTGGAACAAGCCTTGCCCTTGAGGAGTTTGTAATCCAACTGGGGGAGAGTCTATCTATCCATCTATCTATCTATCTATCTATCCATCCATCTATCCTATCTATCCTCTCTATTCATCCTGTTTGCCTATCTGCCTCTCTCTATTCATCCATACACGTATCTATCCTATCTATTCTCTCTACTCATTCTCTCTCTCTCTCTCTCTCTCTTCTCCTCCTCCTCCCTTCTCTCCATCTATCCTATTGTAATGGTAAGGTAATTTGAAGATCTTCCCTGCACCTGAATGGACCTCAAGTGGAACCCAACAGGAGGGGCTTGATTGGGGGAGGCTTCTTTTTCAGGAAGGCCCACACCTTTTGTTACTAAGTAGGCAGTGGATTGTGAAGGTTGTGATGTCCTCTGACCCTGAAGAAGGCTATATATACTCTGACCTGAGGTTTTGCTTTGGGCTCACTTATGGGAAGAGTTGTGTGATTTGGCCAGATGAGACTCTGGGTAGCTGTTGAGCCACCTGGCTTCGAAAACCCAGGTGTTGGTGCTTCTCTCTCTAGTAAACTAACTGTGTATGTATGTAATGGTCAGACACCTAGAAGTCCTGTCTGTTTGTCTGTTGAATTGTGTTATTTTCTCTGTACTTTTTGTCTGCTTGTAATTTCTGTTCATATTTTCTGAAGTTCAGGGTGCTGACTTTTCCCCCTGAATTAAGTGAATGATATATGTTTGATTAAAGTAAGATTGTTAACCACTTTTGATGTACTTTCCTTTAGAAAAGCAGATCAAAGAAGTTGTGCTAGCAGCCATTCTGGGTATGCTAGGGTGCTTGCTGATACACCTATTGACCCACTCTTTCATTCTCTCTCTCTGTCTCTCTCGCTCCATCCATCTATTCTATCTTATCTCTCTACCTATTTATCCTAACTCTCTATCCACCTGTGGCTGTCCATCTATTGACCTACCTATTCATCCTATGTATCTACACATATATCTGCATATATATATGTATATATATAGTCATACATGTATATTTATACAAAATAAAACCTAGATAATTTTGAGGATGGAGGGGAGATCCTAGTCACTGAGAGGCCCAGGAAAGGCTTCCAATTAAAAGCAGTGCTTAGACTAACTTTTCAAGGCCACCAATTCTCATCCTGCTTTCTAGGGTCTCTAATCCTACATTTTCCCAGCATATTCTACCTCCTTCCCAGATCAGCCTTAACACTCCAGCCTCCCGAGTCATAAAAGACCCTTCCCTTGACTCCCCTTCTCTCCTTTTTTCCCCCCAATACTAACCTTTTTGATGTTGTCTCTCTCTGGTGCTTCTCCATCCTCACTACCCTTTCTCCCCTCCACCACTTTGTGCCCTGCCTCTGTCTCCACTGCACTATGGAATCTGCTCTCTCCGAGGCCACCCAGGACCTCCTTTTTTTCACAAACAATGGCCTCTTTTCAGTCCTCCTCCCCACTTTCTGACACTACTCACCACCCCTTCCCCTGGATTCTTCTGCTCCCCTTGGTCCCGAGTCCGTGGCTCCTCCTCGAATGACTTCTTGTGTCCAGTTACTCACTTTTTTCTGGATAGTCTGCTAATGGTATTGACCTACTTACATATCTTCTTCTCTTGCCCTTGGCTATCTTATTCATAGAATCGTAGACTTTCAGAGTTGGCAAGGAGCCATAGAGAACAGCTCATCCAACCTGTGCCTGAACAAGAGTCTCCTCTTTAATGTGCTCAACAAGAGCTTATCCATTGAGCCCACCATCTTCCCCAGGCAGCCTTCCTATTTTTCAAAAGTTCTGATGGTTATAGAGGCCCAAGGCCCAACCCTCTGAAATTTACACCCGTTGCTACCAGTTGCCAAGTAGAAATAATCTTCCACATTAGGGCCCTTCATATAATTGAAGACAGTACCTTGTCCTGCCTACAGTCTTCTCTTCCTGTGTCATGATGGCAAGGCTCTTCACCTTTGTGGTCACCCTCCCCTGGGTATTCTCCAGCTAAACAAAGTCCTTCCTAAAATGTTGCATTCAGTATTCCAGCTGTAGTCTACAGGGCAGACTGTCCCTTCCTTAGTGCTGAGGACCCTGGGCTTCTTTTCCTATTGCTCAAGCTCACATTAGCTTTCTTGGCTGTCATACAAGAGTATGAATAGCGGTTGAGTTTTGCTTATCATTCTTATCTCCAGATCTTTTCCATTCAAATTGCTTTCTGGTTGTGCCCCATCTTGGATTCTTAGCATCACAGATTTAGAGCTGGAGGGAACCCCAGAAGTCAATAAGCTGAACCCTCTGATTGTACAGATGTAGAAACTGAGGGCCAATGATTGTTTGAAGTTACACAGGGAATAAATAAGTAGCCAAGACATGATTCAAACTCTGGTCCTAGGATTCCTGTTCCAATATCCTTTCCACCTTGCCATGCTACTTTCCACAAGGACAAAAGGAATAAAAGAGATATGGGAGAGTGGAGCAGAGAATATTATATCCTAAGAAGGAAATGCAGAAACCAGAGTAGAAACATGGTGGAATTCATTTGGTTGGAGACTGATGGAGGGAGAAAAAGACATGATATTGTTAATAATAGGAGTATATTTCAGTGGATGGACATCCACTGGACAGTAGGATGAAATTGAGAAGGTGTTTGGAAAGTAGATCATTGACTTGGCAAGGAGGTATGCTATTGTAGTGATGGAGAACCTCATTTATCCAGGTTTCTACTAATATTCTTTCTCTTCCAAAAGAAGAAAAATGGGTAAATCTTTGGCTTGTGCTACAGGTTACAGAAATGGGAAAAATAAAATATCCTGATTTTTAAAAAAGAGAATACCAAATCATATACAAATTATAGAGCACAGCTTTTATCCCTAGCAAAAATCCAGAACTTATTTGTAAGATATATGTGTGGTTGGGTCTTGCAATATCAACATGCTCTGTTTCTCTATGGCATAGATAGATATTTGATTTGGGATTTAGCCTGCCTCTCTTCAAGGGGAGACTGTAATTCCCACCTTTGTGGGGAGCAGGAGAGCTGTAGCTCAGGGCTTGCTCCTTCCTTTGAAGATCTCAAAGATGGATATTGGCAGAGATGGACTGATATGTCGGCTCTCTGGAAGGGAATCTGAATTATACATATTTACTCCATTAATTTCTAAGCCTAGACAATCCACAAACCAACAAATCAAGCCATAATTTGTCGCATTTGTTGATTTTCAAGATGTGAGTGCTCACACTGAAAATTTAACAACCGGCTCTCTGGAGCTGGTATGAGCTGCTCCAGCACGTCCTTTTATTAGACTACTGTACATCTGTCTATTGCCCTTTAATGCTGATAGTTTAGGGGTATTTAGGGGTACAATACTTTGGGACCTGGGAAAAATTCCACTTTCTCTGATTTTTCTTGGGGAAGGGGGGTCATACTATGTTACCAGGTCAGCATAATTCCCTCCCAGAAAACACTAGTTATACAAAAGACTATCACAAATCAAAGAAAACCATAAATAGAAATCAAGGAAGATTAGAATTTTAAAAATATAAAAATAATAAAAAAACAGATTATAATAGACCCGAATACATGAGAATAAAGGTGATTTTCAGCTGGAAGTGAGATAAAATCTCAGTTCAATCAAGAAGGGGAGCAATTTCACCAAGAGGAAACCACTTTTTAGCAATCTCTAGGATGGCAAATGCTGGGATCAAGGGGTCTAGACACATCTGTGCTTGCACCTAGATCTCCTGCCTGCTGCTCCAGAAGTCCAATGTTTAGCCCATAGGAGAGACAACTTAAAGAGGCATTATCGGAATCTCTGAATGTTTGAAGAGTTACATTGATCTTGGACCAAGAGAACAGAGCTAGGAATGATGGGTAGAAGCTACAAAAAAGCAGAGTGAGACTGGATGGAAGTACAAACTTTCCGGGAACCTAAGCAGTCCCCCAGTAGAGTGGGCTATTTCCAAAGGTAGTGCCCACCCCCTGCCCCTCAGATCCTGGAGCAAAGACAGCAGGAGGACTTGAGAGAGGTGTTGTAGGAGGGAATCCTTGTTCAGACTCAGGGTAGATCACATGGCTTCTGGGAATGAATAGCTTCAGATCTGCCTTTTAAATTAGCTTCTAATCAGGGCTCACAGAGTCTCTGTCTCCTAACTCAAAGGCAGTGAGTCCAACTTGGGTTAACTTTCTGTTGCTGTTAAAATTTCCGCGATGACTTCCCCTATTGGTTTGATCCACTCTTACCAATTTTCCAGCGTGAGCAAGAAAAAGATTTCATCTCTTCATGTGAGAATTTCACATATGAAATGGTCAAAGCAGACAGCTCTCTTCTTTGAAGGTGGGTTATGTAAGGACCAGGCAGATGGAGCCACAGTTGGTCACCCTAGCAGCTCTGACTAAAGGGTGTAGGGACCAATGCTTCAGCTATTCTAACCAGCTAAATCACAAGATCACCTCCTTTGGAAGGGTGGGAGTGGGGTGGAGAGACGTTCACTTTTTTTTATTCAAATAATTTCAGTGGGAAAGTTGAGAAATACACCCAGTAAGTGGCAATGTGTTGTGGTGGGAAAAGAATGAGTCAGGAGTCAGGGTTCAAATCCTCTGCCTCTTACTAAGAGGGTGGCCTTTAGCAAGTCAAGTTTAGTATAGTGGGAAGATCCCTGGATTTGAATTCAAAGGACCAGGTTTCACATCCTGGATAAGACCCATCACTTAGAGTTGGGGACATTATGTCATCCTAACCCTCAGTTTCCTCGTCTTTAAAATGAGAATGATAATACTTGAACTACTTAACCTCACTATGCAGCTATGAGGATTAAATGAAACCGGGGCAGTAACTAGACTCGTATGTGCATAAAGTACAGTATAAATATCAGCTGCTATTATTATTCCTGCATATTATTTAGATTTTAGAAAGATAGTGCTAATCTAATAGAAAGAGTCCTGGGAGAGGAGTCAGCAGATCTGGGTTCCAGGGTGTGAGGTCCTTGAGCAGTTTTCTTGGATCTCACTTTTCTTAGGTGTCCACAAAAGCTAACAATGGTGATGAGGATCTGCATTGCTTGGGTTGGTTGGAGGTTCGGGTTCTAAGACCAGCTCATCCAGTGTCCAGCCCTGTGGCCTTTGGTAAGCCTCTCTTCCTCTTCAGGTCTTTCATCTGTGAACTGTAGCCTACCTACCTCATAGGCTCTTGTGGGGAAAAGTGCTTCATAGACTTCAAAGCATTGTAGCCACGAGAGCAATTACTGGTTCTGCCAGGGCTCCAGATGACAATGACGTGCACATGTGAACCCTGCCCATGGAGAATGCAGGGTGGATGGTGTGAGGCAATTTCCTAATCCTGCCCCACCCCCATTCCACCAAGGGCTTCCCCTTTAGGAGAACATGCCTTCTGTAGGTGCCCCCTGTGGTCTAGCTTCTCCAGGGAGTCTCAGAAAGCCTGCCCTGGCGCTTGAGGGCTCACTGTTGGGTCTCCTGTTGAAACAGCAGTCACACTGCACTCCAACGGGGCCACGCTGAGGCAGGAACTCAATTGCTCTCCAGCTGAGCTTAGGGTTCTGATTAAAAACAGATTCTTAAAACTTGGAGCCTTTGGTGAAATCGGAAACCAGGCTACTTAAGCCAAGGAAACTAATTCCATCGGTGAAATCTGGTCTGCAGGCCCGCCTGGCTGAGGAGGCCTGTTGCAAAGGCTGGGCCTTGCTCTTTGGCCACTGCTCTCTGAAAGGGACCCCTGGGATCCCCCAATCATAGGGGTGATGATTACTGGGACAAACAAGCAGCACACAACCCCTCTCTCTTTCTTTCTTCTTTCCTCTCTTCCTTTCTTTTTCTTCCTTCCTTCCTTCTGTCCTTCCTTCCTTCCTTCCTTCCATCCTTCCTTCCTTCCTGCCTTCCATCCTTCTTTTCTTCCTTCCATCCTTTCTCTCTTTCTTCTCTCTTTTTGCTTTCTCTCTCTCTTGCTTTCTTTCTCTCTCTCTTTCCTTCCTTCTTTGTTCTTTCCTTCCTTCCCTTCCCTTTTCCTCTCTTGCTTTATTTTTCTTTCCCCTCTCTTTTCCCTCTTTCTCTTTGTTTCTTCCTCTCCCACCCTTCCTTTCTTTCCATCTTTCTTCTTCTTCAAAACTCTAAATATTACAAACATTGCTACCTTGAAATAATGTGTGTTTTCAATGAGCACGTATTCTTTTCCACTAGGATATCCTTTCCTTTCTCTTCCTAATACTTCAGCATCTTTTTGTTGACTGCTTTCCCTTTTTTTCTGTTGTGTTAGGAAGACCTTAATTCAGATCCTGCCTCAGACCCTCTGGGTTTAACCTCTCTTGCCTCAGTTTCCTCATCTGTAAAATAAGGGAGTTGGATTTGACCTTCAAGTTCTTTTTTCAGCTCAAAATTTGCAAACATATGAGATGATTTTTTCTTTTAATTTACATGTAAAGTACAATTCATAGGGCATCGACATTGGAACTGGAAGGGACATTAGAGTTCATCTGTCCCAACCTCCCTGTTATACAGATCAGGAAACTGAGGCACAGAAAGCTAAAGTAACTGGATTGGGCTCCCATGGCTTACTGGTGGGGCTGCAATGGGACGGTAAGTCTCCTGCCTCTTAGACCGGGGCCCTTTCCATCCTGAATTGCCTTTCTCCACTGATCTGGTGTGTGTGTTTTCAAATTACATTTTAAATTGGATTTTCTTGATTCTATTCATGTTTGGATGAAGGAGAAAAAAAATGAACCTTATTTTTATTTCCTATCCTTATGAGAGTTGGATTTCTTCCATCCCATTTCATTTTTCATTATGTTATATATAAGATTCCATAACTCAATAAATTTTTCAGGGGAATTGTTTCTGAAACCAGAACATTCTTTCACTGGAATTCCAAAGGCCCCACTTTCCAATGATCCAGGACTCAGAATGCCTTTGGGAAGGGCTGGCCCTGGAGCAAAGTACTCAATGCAAAACTGATCATGGGCTCAGGACTCCCTGACCTTTATTCTCCCATGACTCACCAAATGTCCAAAGGGAAGGCAGGCCAATGGATCCCTTGCCTCATCTGCCTTGATGTAGAATCCTTGTCTCCTAGTGGGAGGTTTGAGGGGCAAAGCCATAAGGGATACACTAGTGGGTGTTGGGGGTGGGGAATACAATTAGCAGGGTTCAAGGGAAAGAATCCTCCAAAGGAAAGGAAAGATGGTCCAAGCTTGTGATCCATGGGAGTAAACAGGAAGCTGGACCAGTCAAGCCAGGGTTCATGCATGATACAAGGCAACCCAAGGGCTAGGCAGGAAGCAGCAATGGTCTGAAGCTGGGGAGGTCACAGTGCAGAGTCAGGGAGGACACACTACAAAGGCAATAAGACACAGCTTCTCTGGCAGTGACGATTGCCTTTTATTGTGGCCACATGCTGACCACACTCTCTGGGTCTTCCACAACTTGGCTATGGGTCCGAATGCCAGAACCCAGTGGATGCCAGTAAAGGAGAAAAGAGTCCTTAGAACCAATGACTCAGTAAATGGTCACCAGACCAGTAACTAACTATTCAGTCCACCCTTCACCGTGGATCAAAGCAGGCAGATAGGAGTTATCCTGGATAGCTTATGGTGCTTTGTGCACAGTGCCTGGCTGTCTTTGGATCTATTGGCCCTTGGCACAATGAGAGCTGGAAACAGACTGAGAATCTTCTGTTTGCCATTGTCTATTTCTGACAGAAAAAAAGGCTTATGGCCAATTTCACAGTGTTTTAGGTCTTTGGTTTAGACCATGTGTGACCCTACAGGATCCCATCTATGAACTAGATGACCCAGACACATGTGGGAAGCATAGTTATGATCTGGGGACAGGTTGTACAATGGTATCCAACTGCAATTGGAGAGTTAATAGGTGTTCTTTGAGCATCTAACATGGGCAGAGCTTTGTGCCAGGTTCCAGGGATGATCCAAGATTTTAGCACAGCGATATGGCATGGAAGAAAGGGCCGGGGGGCTCAGTTACAAGAACTCAGTGTAAGCCCTTCTTGATCTGGTACTTCCTGGTTGTACAACTGTAGGCAAGTCCCTTAACCTCTGAAAACCTCTGTTTCTTCATCTGTAAAATGAGTAGAAGAATAATCACTCCTCCCCATTGGCCTGTTGTGAGGAAGGCACTTGATAGAGCTTTAAGTCCTATAAAAAATGTGATCTCAACCTACCACAAGCATTGATTAAGTAAATTCTATGTGCCAAGCATTGTGCTAGGTATTAGGGACATAACTACAGAAATGGATCTTATATTTTATTAGAGCAGGGGTTCTTCACCTTTTTTGTGTCCTGGACACTTTGGGCAGTCTGGTGAGGCCTATGGACCCTCACTCAGAATCTTGTTTGAAAATGCCTAAAATGAAGTCCATAGGATTACAAAGGAAACTGATTATATGGAAATATAAATGTAAATAAATAAAAATCATATGGAAATATAATAACCTGATTTTATGGAGATATAAATATAGAAATAAAAATAACATGGAAATATTATAAACTTATTAATATGGAAATATAAATGAAATAATAATATGGAAATATAAAAATATTTTTATAAACAAGTTCACATGAAATCCTTTTAACTACGTGAATATTGGTGTGGGGGTGGGGGGCATAATTTCGACCACCATGGAATACATCATCTACTAAAAAGACATCACCCATAGACAAATAACTCTAATATCTAATGAACATTTAAGAGATTTGCAAACAAAGTACTGTGTGTGGTCACAGGTGGCGAAAGGGCATTATCATCTGAGGGGATCAGGAGAGGCTTCCAGGAAGAGGTAGCATTTAAATGGGATTTTAAAGGATGGTTAGGAATTCACAAGCTAGAGATGTGGGAAGGAGATTCCAGCCTAGGGGATCAGCTTAAACAAAAATATGAAACGGAGAAAGCCTACTTGCTCCATACCTGGAGGAGGGTAATCAGAAATAAGGAGAAATGGAAGAGGGGATCTTGAATGCCAACTTAAGAAACTTGAAATTACTTCTTGGCATTAGGGAACCATTTCAGAATTTTAAAGAGGAGAATGGCAGGTAGGCATAAAGAAACATGGTCTGTCATTGATGTGTAGGATGAATTGGAGTAGGGAGAGAGTCGAGGAGGGAACACCCATTGGGAGGCCATTGCCCATCCTGGTTGAGTGGTAATGAGAAACAGACTAAGATGGCAACAGAGAGGATCATAGAATCGTAACTTTAGATCTTGATCACGTTCATTTTTATCAGTGACTCAGGGGAAGGATTTGATGGACCCACGGATTGAACGAGCATTTTAATAACAGTTTGAATTGAAGTAAATATGACAAGAAGCTAGGAGGAAGATTTCACACAGAAAATGCCACAATTGGATCCCAACAGGATTTTGAAAGGATAGAATGGTGGGTCAACCCTAATGAGATGAAATTTATAAATGTTGGGAACATCATTGTGCTGATTCTAAAAAATCTAGGGGAGATGTGACTAGACAGAGGATTATATGAAAAAGACTTGGGCATCCTAGTGTCCTACAAGCTCAATAATATGAGCCAGCAGTTGAACTGGGAGCCCCATGTTGGGAAGAACATGGGCAAGCTGGAATATTTCCAGTAAAAGATGACCCAGATGGTAAAGGGTCCTGAGACAACACCATGGAAAGATCATAGATCTATATTGAAATGGAATCTTAAACGTTATCTGGTCCAACTTCCTCATTTTTCAGATGAGGAAATTAAGGTCTAGAAAGTGACATGCCCAAGGTCACACAGCTAACTAATGGAAGAACAAGAATTTGAACCCAAGTCCTCTGATTTAGCCCAGAGAAGATAAGACTTAGGGGTTGGGGGAAGGGGAGGGTCATGGATGTTCTGGTGGTCTTCACAGATTTGTAGGGCTGCCCCATGGAAGAAACTTGTTCTTGTTCCAGATGGCAGAGTTAGGACCAATGGCATGATACAGATTTCATCTTGATCAAAAGAAAAGCTGCCTAATTATATGTAAAACTGTCCAGGAACACAATGGGCTGCCACTGGAAGCAGTGAGAGCCTTGTTGGTGCAATGCAGGTTCCCAAGGAGGGACTGGAAGCCCACTGGTCAGGGAGGTGCTGGAGAAGATTCCTGTTCAGGTGTGATTTGAATCTGACACTCTTTGGAGTCCCTTCCAACTCTGAGATTCTGTCATTCCATGGGCTCATGTCAGCCTTCATTCTTGCTCTGGGGGCCTGCTCAGTGCTTCACAGGGAAAGCCTCACATGGAGTCAGTGGCAGCGCTAGGACCAGAACCCATTGTCTGGATAACCAATAACGTATCATATTGTCTATAAACTTCAAAGCCTATAAAGAACCTTCCTAACAACCCAGCGATGCAGGTAATCCACATATACACATATTATATACATATAGTTATGCATGTATAAGATACATACAAGGCATACATATATATGTATTTTTTATTTGTGATATGTGTGTATGTATATAGGCCCTGGACTAAGTCTCCCAATCCACATGCACACTAGTAGGTTGGCTCCACAGAATGCACTTCTACTCAGGATTCTAGGACTACCCTTGAGAACCTGGGGCCTTTTCAATACTATTCCCCCCCCATAATAATCACCAGTGACTGGCCTCAAAGGCCTTGAATTGGGGGATTACATATCATCCCATTTCTCCATAGCAGGCTCACCAAGCCCCCCAGGTGAGGTGGCAGTGGGCATAGCTTTGAGGCTCACAATGAAAAGTCTCAGAGTTGTCTGGGGACACTGAGAGGTAACTTGTCCAGGGTCCCCCAGCCAGAATGTGTCAGGTCTTCCCGACTCTGAGGCCATCTCTCTATCTGTTCTACCTTTGTGCTATACAAGGTCATAGTATTTCAAGTTTTATGTGAATGAAGAGATAATCCCTTTCAATCCCCTCATCTTCTAGATGGACAAAAGTAGGACCAGGTTGTTGAAGGGCCTTGTCCAAGGTCCTAGAGGTCCCAGGAAGTAGCAGAGCTTGATATTCTAATGCATATCCTTTGGTTCTAAACCTGCTTTTCTTGACATTACTCTGTGGTGACTGTCATAATTATTCTCATGTCACAGATGGAGAAATTGTGGCTAGGTAGCCAGGACTGTTCCTAACGTTCTCAGATCTCACCTGCTCTGGGTCAGCGAACATTCCTTGTGCCTTTTTTCCTTCCCAAATTCCTTTAGTTCATGACCATCTGATGCCTAAGATAGAGAAGTGAATGTGTAGCCATGAGACAATAGGATTTCTAGTGTGTATCTTACTCAAAGGCTTACAGAGAACCTAAGGAGACATCTTGAGGGTAGTAGGGAGAACAGGGACAGAACAAAGAGGTGGATTCTCACCTGGGCTTTGTGACTGCTTTGCTTCATGACCTTGGGAACATCACTTCCCTTCTGGGTCTCCCTCTAAAAATAGAGGGAGTTGGATGATGTGAGCTGGAAGGCCCCAGTCAGCTCAGCTCAGCTATCTCTGACCGGGTAAAATTCTGCCTGTGGTTGGGTTGACCAGGCCTGATATAGGGACAAATTGGGTGTGGGCAGGAGAGAGACAGGGCCTGAAATATGATCCCTCAAGGTTTATTCTGAGGGCTTTTGCTCGTTTGCGTCTGTAGTTAACTCAGGGAATGCTCTTCTTTATTGTTTCCAGATGGTGGAGAACCTTGTGTGGGCTGGCCTCTGTGGTGACACTAAGTGTGGCTGCAGGAGACCCCTGGTGCCCGTGCCTTCCCTGCTCTTCTCAGTATTCTCTTTTAGTGCTGCTAGTCATGGCTGCCTGGTTTGTCCAAGAGGCAGTGTGGTAGAGTCTCACTCCACTGGGCTGAGCACAAGGAAGACTTGGCTTTGAATCTTGCCTGAGCTGTGTGACCATGGTCAAACCCTTCCACTCTCAGAAGCTCCATGTTCTCATCTGTAAAATGGAGATAATCATACCTACAGCACTTACCTCATAGAATTGTTGTGAAAATCAAATGAGATATTTGAAAAAAATTAAGGGGGGGAGGGGAAATAAAAGGTTATCATTTTACTGTTTCCCTTTTCCAAACTTCTAAACTCGAAGACCCAGACTTTCTCAGGGAAATTAATTTACCTAGGTTGCCTGCTAGACATCTCCGCTGTTCCTCTTTCACCTCCTTTTCTACCAACAAATGGCAGCTTCTACAATTTATGGTATTAGTGGTGCCAGGATATATCAGAGGCAGGACTAGAACCCAGGTCTGCCTGACTGACTCCAAGGATAGTTCCTTATCTACTGACTCTCTGGATTTCTCATAAGGATAGGGACTGGACATGTGGTTTCATTGGTATAGGGGACTCTCAGTGAAGGACTCTCTCTACAATGTAGGACAGTACCTTCTGTCTTAGAGAACTACCTAGAGTGCTGAGAAATTAAGCAATTTGCTCAGTCACATAGCCAGTATGTGTCAGAGTGGGACTGAACATTGTCTAAAGCAGAACTCTAAACCTAACCCTATTTCTGTCTTCCAGGTTCCACTCTGTACTCTCCTTCATTTCCCATGTCTCATCAGTTGCTAAGTCTTGTTGATTCTATCTCCCATTTATTTCTCCCATTTATTCCCTGGTGGCCCCTCATAGAACTACCACCCTAATTCAGGCCTTTAGCACCTCTCAGTCAGCTACCATGGCCCCTACTCTCTTCCTCACAGTCAACCTCTATCCTGGACAATCCATCTTCCATACAGGTGCTAATTGCTCTTCCCAAATCTCAGATCTGACCCAGCTCTCCCCTGCTCTAGAAGCTCTAGGGGCTTTCTATCATCTCTAGGATGAACTAAAGCTCCTCCATTGGGGATTTAAATTCCTTCACAAAATGACTCCCCTTCACACATTTGACATTCCAGCTAACCTTGCCTGCTCACAATTCCTGGGCACAACTGTCCATCTCCCACCACCATTCATTTGCACAGGTTGTCTCCCTGGAATGCCTGGAATGTCCTTCTTTTTCACCTCTGCTCCTTGGGTCACCTAATTCCCTCCAAGACTCAACACAAATTCTACCTCTTACAAGAGACCTTTTCTGATTCCCTAGTGTTACTGTCATCCGCCACCCCTGCCTCCAACACTCAAAATTACTTGGTATTTATTCCATATATATTTTTATGTAGATTTATTTATTTAAATGTATTTGCCCCCAGCAGAATGTGACTTGAAGCAGGGACTATTTTTGTGCCCCTGACACCTATCCTGTGCCTGGCAGTTAGCAAGGACTTAATAAACACAGCTTGGTGGTGCAGTGGATAGAGCACCAAACCTGGAGTCAGGATCCCTGAGTTCAAATCTGCCTTCAGCCACTTACTAGCTGGGTGACCCTGGGCAACTCACCTAACCCTTCAGTTTCCTCATCTGTGAAATGAGTTAGAGAAGGAAATTGCAAGCCCCTCCTGTATCTCTGCCAAGAAAACCCCAAATGGGGCCCTGAAGGGTTGGACACAACTGACCAATAATAAATGCTTGTTGAACTGGTTTGTATTGAACTGAGTTTCACAAACATGACGATATATAAAACATAATTGCTTCCCTCATACATTATACATATAGTGCAATTGGGATGAGAAGAAACAAACATATGGGGATTTTAAGTAGCATTGCAATAAAACAATTAAGAGATGTTGCAGAGCCAGAGTGGGCTAAATTCCAGAAGTCAGGTACCAACAGTCAGGGCCTGGAGCTTGAGGAAAGAAGGGGCCAATGTGGCCGGGGGTGGTCAGGGGATCCTAGGACTGTGCATTCCTCTCCCTCATTTTATTTATAAGGAAATGGAAGCCCAGCAAAGGAAAGTTATTTGCCCAAGGTCACACCGGAAGGAAAGAGATAGCAAAGCTAGATTTGAACTCATCCAATTCTAATCCTTTTCCCATTATATCATTATCTTTATAACGGTCAGAAAAGAGTCAGGAGAGTTGATTCAGGGTGGGAAGCTGGTTTTTCCAGACTCAGCTCCTAAGTTATATCCAGAATGACTGTCTCCTGCTCCCCTTGGAGTGATGGCCCTATGATCCTAACTAGAACACTCCAACTCTGTTTTGAAAACATACTTTGCTTCAAAATGTGCTTTCATGGTTATATTTTGTTTCAACACCACAGACACTTCCCAAGAAATACCCCAAGAATTCCCCAGCCGCCTCCAAGTACATTTCCTGAGAGGTCTAGAGAAATGTCCTAATAGAAAGACAGCTACTGATCATGTGTGTTACTTTCTCCTTCCCTAGTTTAGGAAATTCCCTTGTCTGTTATTTAATTTTTAACAGAAAAGAGGGTTGGGTGTCCTCACTTTGAAAAAAATGGTACCTATGTTTCCAACTGCCTTTGCCCTGACTTGTGTCCTTTTTCAGCATGGTGTTCATTGAAATCATTGTGGTTGTGGTTCGAGTTGTCTTTTTGGTCCTAATTTCTAACTATGTCGATCACTACATGGTTCTCCCATGTTCCTCTGAATTCTTGACACACATCAATCCATGTGGAGCAGTAAGAGCCCATCACAACAAAATGCACCATGTTCACTCAGCCAGTCCCAAGTCAGTGAGCACCTATTTTGTCCAGCTCCTTGTTATTATCCATAATGCTTCTATGGATATTTGGGGACATATGGGCTTTTCCTGGCTGTCATTAACCACTGGGAGGTATAAACCTATTAGCAGGATCTCTGGGCCAGAGGGTGAGACAATTTAGTGAGTTGGAAATATACTTTCAGCCAGTGGATCCCAACCTGTGTATCACAGACCTCTGGGTCAGGCTGCTGATTTATTTATTTCTATGATACTTATTTCAAGGCAATAGATATTCAAGGTTGAATTACTATTGTGGGGGCAGGGTCTGTGAAAAAAATGACACAAAAAAGGGTTTTCAAACTCAAAAAGATTGTGAAGCAATGCTTTAGGTTCAACAGGGTCACCAGATTGAAAGCTATGGGGTACAGCTCCATCCAGGACGACCCCTTCAATTTACAAATAAAGTAAGGGATGACGAAGGATGTAAAATGACTGCTCATGATTAAATAGGGAGGAATCCATCTCTCCGTCCCTCTATTCGTCTATCTTTCTACCCCTCTATTCAATTCTTCTCTCTGTCTCTCCATCCATCCACCTGTCTGTCCGTCCGTCTGTCCATCCATCTGTCCATCTGTCCATCTATCTCAGATTTAGTCTACAAAGGATCTCAGAAGCCATGTGATCCAATCCTCTCATTTTACAGATAAAAACACTGAGGCTTACAGGGGCTAGTGGACTTGTCCCTGGTCTCACTGTAAGTATCAGAGACATGCCTCAACTCCAAGTCTTCCTACCTCCCAGGTCAGTGCTCTCTCCAATGTTAATTCCTATTTCTAGAGCATCTTAGGGTCTACAAAGCACTTTCCTTACGACAACCTTGTTGGGGAATCAGTGTAAGTTTTATGACACCCATTTCACAGATGAGGAAACTGAGATTCAGAGAAGGTAAGTGACTTTCCTCAGGTCACACAATTTACAGGCTGCAAAGCTGGTCCTCTTGAACTCAGATTTTCTGACTCCAAAATTGGGCACAGTGAGAGTCTGGTGGAAAAGCACTTGGGATAGTCTGAAGAAAGAGCACTCTAGGCATAGATTGCTAAAATGGACCCAGTTTCCTTCTGCAGCCACCAGTCCTCTGGAACAGAAACCACACAGCACAGTGGAAAAAAGGATTGTACATGGAGTCAGATCTGGGTTCAAATCCTGCCTCTGCCACTTTTTGCATGTGGGATCTTAGGGGAAATCACGTCACTTCTGTGGGGATCAGTTTCCTCATTTGTAAATTAAAGAGTTAGCCTGCTATACACGATTGCATGCCACCATGGGGGGGGGGGAAGGGAGGGGAGAAAATCTGAAACTCAAGTGATTATGGAACTGAATCTTGTAAATAAAAAGTAAATGAGCAAATAAAAAAAAAAAAGAAACAATTCAGCAACAACAACAACAACAACAACGACAACAACAAAAAAGAGTTAGCCTGGATGGCCCTCAAGGACTTCTCAAGTTCTAAATCTGTACATGTGTGAGAATCACAGAATTGTGTGACTGAAGGAAAGAAACCTTTGGATTCTCTTCTCTGAATGTGCCCCTCTGCTCAGACCACTGGTGGTTTGGTTCGACTCACACAAAGGATCTGCCAAAGAGAGGCAGAACGGTATAGTTGAGGGCATCTTGGAAAACCTGGGTTCCAGTCCCTTCTCTGACTGACGCTGGCTGTATGACCCTGGGTAAGTCACTGATCAGGACTCTGGGCAGCTCTCTACAAGTCCGGGAAAGGTGCTGACCTGCCTTGTCTGAGGAAGTCTGCTTCTCCAGAAGTGTCCTGTATGTCAGTCAATCACAGGTATGGTCACATCGAGTTAGATCTGGAAGGGACCTGGGATAATAATAATGGCTCATGTTTCTATGGAGCTTTAAGATTTGCAAAGGGTTTTACACAGATTATCTCCTGAGATAATTCTCACAGCAACCTGCACAGCAGGTGTTCTTATATAATTATTCCCATTTTACAGCTGAGGAAACTGAGGCCAGTGAGGGTCAATGACTTGCCCAAGGTCACATAAGCAGCATTTGAAGCCAGTCCCTCTGACTCTACATGGAATACTCTTAACATTATTTATTCTATGCTTCTTCCAGGGGCTAAACCAGTCACCAAGTAAAGAATCTGACTTTATCATTAGTTGCTTTCCAAAGCCATCATGGTCTGCATCCAAGCTGCAGAGGGTCCCCAGTCCACCACGGTTGAGGGACTCTTTATGTAAATCTGTGAGATATGCCAGGCACCCTGACACAGGGAAAGGGTCAGGTTCACTGGTGGGGGCACCTGCCCTAACCAGGTTGGCCAAGCTAAGCCTGGGCCAGAGGGACTCAGGTCATCTCAGCCTAATTCCCTCAGGTCATCAGGAGGATGATTACTTTGCATACACACACATACACACACAGCACACATGTATGTAGTTCTATATGATATGTTACACACACACATACAGACACGTGCACACATATATAGACACAGGCACAACATACACATGTATGTGTCTATGTATGTGTATGCATATACACACACACACATATATCTCACTGGCAGAAGCGTTTTCATTTCCCATGGGGACTTGCAGGCATTGCCTCAGGTTTCAGGGGTCTGGTGGCCCAGCAACACACCTGAGCCTCATGCAGAACTTCAAGAAAGTGCCTGGTAAAAATAGCAGCAATGATCCACAAGGGCATACGGTGCTTTAAGGTTTACAAAGTGGTTTTTGGTACAGTGACCTTGAGAGGGAGTTATTGTTGAGTATTGTGAGCTTTATTTTACAGGTGAGGCAATTGAGAAGTTAAGTGACTGGCCCAAGGTCATGCATGTAGTAATAAGAGAGCTAGGATCTGAACCTGGGTTCACAATTTTACTTCAGGCTAGCTACGGCTCAGTTTATTGGGGTGACTGTGTCCGAGGGGACTGATCTAAAAGTAGATACACCCTGGGGTGAGTGGGGAGGGGCCATTTTCCTTAAGGAACTGATTAAGCAGTAGAATACAGCCAGAAATCATGGAAGAGGGAGAATACAGCAGCACATTTCCCTCTCAGCCTCAAGTCTCCTCTCTGTAAAATGACAAAGGCTTGGGTTTTGAAGATCCTATCCAACTTTCTGGGGTCCCTTATAGCTCTGACATTCCTTCGGGTGTCCTGTGTTTTTAGGATCCTCCCAGCTCTGACAGTCCATGGCCTCAGGTCCCTCCCAGTTCTGCCATTCTGTGTTCTAAAGGCTTTCCCAGTTTAACATTCTGGGACTCAATGGTCCACGAGAAACCAAGGAAATTCTGCTCTCAGATTCTTCGTGCTAAGCTAGTAGAGCCTGTGCAAAACACCCTGAACTACAGAGTCATAAGCACTTTGTAAATTTTGAAAAATATTATATGAAACCTATGAAAATCTCCTCTAGGTATATTTCACGGGGCGAGAGAGCAGGGAGGAGGGAGAACTTGGCAGGCAGCCAAGTCACTAAGCATTTATTAAGCACTTATGGTGTGCTAGGCAGCACTGACTATGTCTGTATGGAGGCATACAGTGCAGCCTCATGACTGGAAGACCATTAAAGATGAACCTACAAGAACCACACTCAGTCACAAAGAAGGCAGTTGGTCCAGAGGGACCATGGCACCTAAGCCTAAGTGAATTAATTAATTTCAGAAAGGCATCCCTGGCCTTAAAAGATGTGCTATCCTGTGCAAGGGAGGACTCCAATGGGGGTACTAGTAGAAAAGAGTTCTGGGTCAGGTGGCAGAGCTGGTGCAAGTCTGGAGAGAGCAACATTTCCAAAGGCTTCAGCCAGGTGGGACAGAGGGCAGCTGGTTCCAGATCTCTGCTCCAGGATAAAAAATATCAGTCTGGAAAACCTGGGAAGACTTACATGAACTGACGCAAAGTGAAGTGAGCAGAACCAGGACAAGGTACATGGTAACAGCAATACTGTAACAATGATGAACTCTGAATGATTTAGCTATTCTCAGTAATACAATGATCCAGGACAATTCCAAAGGACTTATGATGAAAAAATGCTATCCACCTCCAGAGAAAGAACTGATGGAGATGCAGATCGGCACATACTTTTAAACTTTATTTATTATTCTTGGGGTTTTTTTGTCTGTTTTCTTTCGCAACATAGCTAACATGGAAATGTTTTGCGTGATTGCGCATGTACAATCTATAGCAAATTGCTCTCTCTCTCCGTCTCTCTGTCTCTCTGTCCCTCTTCTCTCCCCCTTTACCACCTCTTAGCTCCTGATTTTCTTTAAGTCCCAACAAAGGCCCACCTTTCACAGCGGCCCTTTCCCAGTCTCTCTACCTTCCTCCCCACTGCCTTTCCTTCTGATTATCTATACCGTATAATTCTTGTATGTGTAATTATTTGCATGTGGCCATGGATATAGACTGTAACACAGAGATAGAAGTATGAGGCAGAATTCTCAACTGGGACTTCCTAGCTGCAGGTCCAGTGACCTAGCCATTCAAATGGGTGCTGCCCTTTCCCTATTTCACGAGAGTTGGGAGTGAAGGGCTTTGCAAGCCTTAAAGCACCATAAGAAATGTTTTAGAAACTATGAACTAATCTACTCATCGATGGTTATCAACATTTTAATGGTCTGTGCAAAACAAAGTCATGTGAAGGAAGGACTCAGCGTACCAACATTTTCCCCCTTCCTAGAAAACACAGTTGATCTGCTGCAGCCACAGCAGTTTATGCCAAACACAGCACTAATTCCAAAGTGAGTATTCAGGGAGGAGTCATTTGATCTAAGGAATCTGGGGAAAATTTTTGGGATGGGGATGGAGGGAGGAGCAGAGGTAATATTAACAGCTAGTATCTTCGAAGCCCTTTAAGGTTTACAAATACATTATCTCATTAAATCTCATAATCATAAGCAGGTGCTGATTATTCCCATTTTACAGATGAGGAAAGGGAGGCACAGAGAGGTTCACTGAATTGCCCAAGGTCACACAGCCACCGAAGGACAATTTCTAGCGATGGATTTGGGGATGCATGGGGGTGGGCAGATGAATTCCAAGCGCCCTTTTATTTATGGCTTTTTGGGTAATTAATCCAAGTAGAACACAAGGACTGGGAAGACAAAAAAAAAAAAAAAAAAGACATGACCAATCAGGCATCTTAAAGCTCATGCACTAGAAAGGGCTCATGATCAGCTGGTCTTTATTCTTTCTCTCCTTTCCCACACAATTCTAACCAGATCCAGTTTCTAAGCCTAGAGAACATATCCTTGGACAGACCAGATGCAGCAGGTGTCAAACACACACCAGAGTCTGCACTTGGCCAGCAATGCTCCAGAGTGATTGGGAAATATCTAACAAAATCACTAAAAATATAATAAAGCACAGGTAACATTAAAATTTAAAACCAGTCAGTATGTGCAGGGATCCTTATGCAGGGTCTGGGGCCTCCCTCTCTACTGGTTTGGGATACAGGATGGTCCACAAAAAGTAGAGAACCACCTTTTACAGGAAGCCCTTCCTGATTCCCCTACCTGCCAATGCCCCATCCTACTTACAGACCCAGAGCTGAAGGGGCCCTGGAGATCATTCAACTCACTCCCCCTCCCCATTTTACAGCTGAAGACACCAAGGCACAGAGAGATTAAGTGAGCTCTCTTCTCTCCACTGTGCCACTTCCCGAGCCATTTACCCTGTTTACATGTAGCTTGTGTTCACGCGACTGTTTGCATGTTGTTTGTTAGAATGTAAGCTCCTTGAGGGCAGGGACTGTGTTTTTATCTTTGTAGTCTCAGCACGTAAGTAGTTGTTAAATGCTTATGGATTGACTAATTTATCTCACCTAGAACATAAACCCCTTCTGAGCAGGAATGATTTTCCTTTCTGCATACCCAACACCTGCCACACAGCAGGTGCTTCATAAATGCTGGCTGGTTGATTAAGGGTCATCCCCGAGGTATGAGCAGCTCCCTTACGGGCAGGAAGCGTTTTGTGTTTGCCCCTGTACCCCCAGCCTCTCTTTGCCCGTGTCTGCGGAACCACTGAGTAAATGAACGAAGAGTAAGCAACCAAAAAAAGAGAAAGGGAACGTGAAATGTGCCTGACAAATTTAATGAGTAATCAAACCATTCCAATTCCAAGATACAAAATGGCGAATACACGAGAAGAGTGATGTCTTAGAAGAGAGAACAAGACTGGTTTTGGTACAGGGAAAAAAAAAAAACCACAAGGAAAACACCTAACATCAGCCGTCGGGGCTTCTCATCTGAATTCGGCTTCACATTCAAGGCTGCTTCAGGAAGAGGTGGTCCCGGGTCCCCTAAGGAGTTAGCCCCTCACAAAATATGGGTTCACATGCCTTCACTCTATACTCCCCCCTCCCCATCCCCAGGACCAGACCAGACCATCTTCTTCTTACTCCCTGACATAAATTCTTGTGCACACGACGTCATCGGCACCGAAAGTCTGCAGCAGAAAGAACAGGAATCATCAATCAGTGCAGAAATTAGATTTTTTTTTTTGGTAAATGATACTGCCCATTTCTCCGTTTGGAAGCCTGTCTGCCCAACATCCTATTTCTTATGGTTCTCATGCAAAGGGCAAAGAGGAGAGACAGAAGTTCTTGGGTTCTCATGCAAAGGGCAAAGACAAAAGCCGAGGCCTCCGTAACTGGGGTGAGGATGAGGGCAGAGAATAAGACAGGGTGCTTCTATTCAGCTTTCTATCCCAGGTGGCATGAATTCTAATGGAAGTTCCCTGGCTAGAGCTTCAAGAGGGAGGATCTGGCCTCTGGCTACTCTGTTCCCTGTTGTAGTGGAGAGCCCTCCCAACCGGGCTCTACTCTCCACCCTCGCTCATTCAGGCCCCAAGATCTCATGGCCTTAGAATCAGAGCTGTGGAAAACTGAGAGGGATGGAAAGAAGGCGCCTCCCAGGGTAAAGCTAAGGCTGGACATGCTCCTAAGGCGGGGTGGAATGGAGCAGCTCAAGTAATCCCAGCTCTCTGCTTCCATCAGGCACATCTTTGGAATAATACAGTAATGGGATTTTCACTTTTGAAAACTGTAATTAGATGTACCAACTTAACCCTATCTTTGTATTCAGGACGTAGCAAGGGAGGGGGGCGGGGGTCACAAGTCCTTCACTTGCTACCTGTATGACCTTGGAACAGTCATTTAACCCATCTTGGCTTCCGTTTCCTTATCTATAAAATGAAGTTGGACCAGATGACCACTTCCAGATCTCTGGTCCTAAGGTTGTCCCGAGGCCCAAATACAGAGGCGGAGTGACCCAATGTATAGACCATCAGACTGGAGTCAGGGAGGGCTTTCGTTGGGCCAGAATGCCACATCTGAATCCCAGCTTGGCCATTAATAAGCAGTGTGATCCTGGACCAGTCACCACTTAGCCTCTTACTCTGGGTCTAAGTGTCTCTTCTCCCTACAAAGGATGGTAAGGACCTAGGGCCGCCTCCTAACGTCCATGCCATTTCTAATCCTAAGGTGTGTAAGAATCCTTCAAAAACTTTAAAGCCTGGTCCGACCTAAGGGATTATAAATTACAAGTCACTATTTATGTTCACAGCAAAATGCTTATATAAGAGCAGAGCCAAGCAAGATGTAAATGGGTCCCTGAATATAAAATTGACTCAAGGTGGTCTAAGCAGGGGAATTTGGAAAATACGTGGATATTCCAAGAAGACTCACTCTGTAGACTCCTCCTCTACCACCTTGAGTACCCCCCACCCCCACTCCCACTCAAATCCTGTATTCTCCCATTGGATGTAAACTCCTTGAGGGAGGGTCTGTTGTGTTTGCATGTATAACTAAGTCCCAATTAGTGCAAATATGAATTCTGTTGTTGTAATGCATATTTCCATTTGGCTGAAATCAATTACCATATTTTAAATAATTATAACTTTAAATAGTATGAATTTGAATACACGTGGAAATCATTATTCACATTAAGACCTAGTCTTTATTTCCCCAGCACAAGCAAAGCAACCCAATAAATGCTCTGTTTTCTATCTACCAATTCATTCATCTATTACCTATTTACCTCCCTAGCACACTGGCCTTGAGCTCCAAGAGGAGAATTTCAGGTCCCTGAAATCATTCTGGACAGGCTCTACTTAAGAATCTTTCATTCACAACCTGACTAACCTCTAAGCCTCAGTTTCCCCATGTGTAAAAGGGGGGTGTTGGACTACTTGACTTCCATGGTCCCTTCCAAATTTTAATCTACAATCCTATGATCCTAAAATTCCTTATCTATTCCCAAAGATAGCTTCTAAGCCCGATAAGGTCTCACATATCCTCCAGCTGATACACAGTCAAGAACAGACCCGCACAGGAAGGAAGAAATGTCCTTGGAGTCTTCAGGCTCAATTTTTAAAAAATATAGTTCCAACCCACAAATCAGTAAGGGTACTCCCGTAAGGCCATCATTTGCTAGCCACGGTTACATGGTCCAGGCTACCGTACTCCACTGTCCTACTCTGATAAGAAACGCTTGTTCAAAATCACACCTCTATTTTGTGAAAATAAGGGAAAAGACAGGAAGATAATTCCAAGTCCAGCACGCTATCCCAACAAGGTCACACCACCACCCTAGGGCCCAAAAGGACCCCAAGGCTTAGATGGCTAGCGTGTCAAGGCCCTTCACACAGGACTCATGGCAACCCTACAACGTAGCGGGTATCATCAGCCCCATTTCACAGAGAAGGAAGCTTGAACCCAGAAAGGTGAAGAGGGCAACTTCCTTAGAATCATGCAGCTACAGCATTTTGCTGCCTCCATGGAGTCTAACCTTTACTCCAACACCCTGGACAAGTGACCATCTAGCCTATGCTTAAACATCCCCAGAAATGGGGAGCTTATGAACTCCCACTAATGAGCAGCTCTTTAATAGTTAGGAAGTTTTTATCTGTCATAAGGCCATAATCTAACTTTCCATCCCTTCCATCTGGTCGTGCTAGTTTTACCCTTTGGGTCAGGAAGAACAGTTCTAATCCCTCCTCCCCTGGACGAGTATCTCCTGTTCCTCGACGTGGTTCCCAGTCTGACCCTTACGATCTGATTCCCTGTGTGGGTTAGTCTGGGCAAGAGAACCGGAACCTGTACCAAAGTACAGATAAAGACAGGAATCACGAATGGTCTACTTCCAGGTACCACTGTACTCAAGGTCATATCTGGAGTCACACTCAAGCTTCCTGACTCTAAGGCCACTACAAGCTTCAGATTATTTCTTCATTCCCTGTCTCCACTGAGAATGAGCTGTTCTGTTGGACCATTCAACGAACCAACATCTTATACAGTGCCTACTACGCTCCAGGCCCTGTGCTAACTGCTAGCATGTAAGCCTCAGGCAGGGGCTGTTTCTTTTTTTTTTTCTCTGTATCCCTGGATGATAAACTGTGTGGTAAACAGCAGGCACTTAATAAATGCCTATCGAGAGCCCGGGGCTGGGAATTATGAGCACTTCATTCAAATCCCAGTTCCCTTATTAGCAGTAGGGCCATGAGCAAGTCATTTTCTCTCCATCTGCTTTTGCAAAATGGGAAAAGAGACTTATGGGGCCCTCACTGGCAAGAGCAAAGGAGAAATGTGTAATTGGCATTCATCTTATGCAGTAAAAATGAAAGCAAAGCCAAGAGCTGCTTGCCTGGGAGCATCATTTACCGTCCGCAAGCAAGGTCACCTCTAGCTGTTCCTGCTAAGAAACACTTTGTAAAGTGTGACTGCAATCACTGGTTAACGAACGCACAAAGATGATTCCCTCTAGGTTGGAAGGCCAGTCCAAATAAGCGCAGTCAAGAGCTGTCAGGGACCTCTCTTAGCCCAACCTCCGGCTCAGGTTATCACACGTTTAACGGCTCAGTCTGATAGACTGAATGCAGAAAGATCAGTTTCACCTCTTGGTCTCAGGCTCTCCTGGAGCCACCAGCAGGGTCACAGAATGAGTGCTAGCCTTGCAGTTCAGAGACCTGGGAGACCCTGGGCAGATCTGAGTCTCAGTTCCCTCTTCTGTCAAATGGAGAGAGCATTGGCACCCCCTCTGGGGATAGTGGGAGCAAAGTGCTTTCTATAACCTTAAACAAGCTATCAAATTAAAGGTTTTTGTTATTATCGATACCGGCAGAATGTTGTGGACCAAAATTATCTCCCCATTCCCCATCCGCTGATAGGCTACTGGATCCTCTAAGCAGATGATGAGGTTTATTATACAGGATCCAGTGGCATCACTTCTCCAGGGACAGCTTCTGACACCCCTATCTTATTCTTCTTGGGAGGTGCAGGAGATGTGTAGAAGCAGAGAAGGAGGGAGAAAGCAGAGGGGGCGAGATGAAGAAAGTGATAAAGAAAAATGGAAGAGAGAAATAGAAAACAGACAGGCGGAGAGGGAGGGAGGGAGGGAGACAGACAAAGGGAAGAAGGAGAGGAAGGCACACAGAACTTGGGAAGAGACAGAAAAGAAAAAAAGAGAAAGGGGGAGACAAATGGGGGAGATAAGCAAGAGAGGCAGGAGTCAGGCAGAGACAAAAAAGGCAGAGGGGGAAGAAAAGAGGGGAAGACAGAGGTAGAGAAGGAGAGGAGGAAGGTGCAGCAACGCAAGTGGCTGGGGAAACGTCCACTTAGCAGAGTAAGGAGGGCCTCACCAAGATCAGCTCGTCGTTGGCCAGCTCCCGGGTCCAATATGTCTTCGGGCCATCGCCCTCCACCAGAGTTTGTGTGCAGTAGATTTTATTCTCGTTCTCCCAAGTGGGCAAACTCTGCAGGCCAGAAAACATTAGCACCCTGAATTCTACTTGGCTGCGCAGACCAGCCCAGATTGGGACCAACAATGAGGGCTCTGGAGAGTAATGGCTGCTGGGGAGCAAGAGCCCACAATCAATAATAACGCCCCGAAAAGGCACTTTGACACAACAGTACAAAACCAAAATTAAGGACGCTTCCTGCTGCTGGTTAAGTGGCTTGTTTGAGTGCAAACCCACTTAGAGCAGAGGGAGATGGATGGGTCGAGAGTCCTCAGGCGCAATCTACATCTTGAATTCCAAATTAGAGAAGGCAGTATTTCTTTTTTAAATACATTAAGACCCAACCTTCCTTTAAGGCATCTAGAGGCTTAATTAATTTCAATGCACATGAGAATCAAAGACTACCCAGGCTGGAAAAAACTTAAGAGCATTTTTAGGTGCCAATAACCCAAGAGCCAGTAGACTCCAGGCCTTACCCCTCCCGGAACCATCTCAGTAGCTTCCTTTTGTGACACCTGAAATTTTTTACTTTGCTGGAACAGTCATTTCTACTGCTCTACATTCATTCTGGGCTGAGCAAAGCCTTATCTGGTAAACCTGGGCATCTGAGAGCCCTGGAAAAGCCCAGGGACTGCTCCCTGGGTACCAGAGATGCCCTGAAATAGATCATAGATCGCTACTTGCTTCCAGTGAGCTAAAGAACGGGATGAAACCCATTTAAAAGGAGAATGGTCCTGGCAGGGACGGCTGGGGAAGATGATTTCTCTTGTGCTGCTGGAGGATGAGGTGCAAAGGACGACCCCCTCTGCTTTGCTCCCCCATCGTTGTGTTATTATTCTACAAAGCACGGGAACAGCTGGGCTTTGGGGATGGAGTGGGGAGGGGTGGATATGGGAGAGCAGTAATGAATGTACACATAATCTCTTTATAACTAACACATGGGAAACCTTCATTAGGCACCATCAGGGGTGGAAGGAGGTTGGAATAAAGGCCCACTCTCCAGACTGTGTGCCCTGGGAAACTTGTATATCAAAACTGACCTCCCCACCTACAGACTCCCCATTGATGTGTCCAAATGAAGCCTTTTCCCCCTCTTATTAGGCAGATCCTCCATCCAATTTTATGGCTTTTGTTCTAACTTAGACTGCTCTCCGTGTGAACAATAATTTAACTAGGACCACAGACTCATAACCGATGTCACTTACAGCCTGTTACGTGTTTTGGGGGTGAGATGCAAATACTTAAAACTGAGTAAGCCTGTTTAGCTGCATCCCATGGCTTTGGATGCCAAGGAACATAACTCAGTTGGAGGAAAAATAAATAATTTCACACTCTTTGGAAGTTTCTATTTTCTCTTAAAGCTGTGCAATACTTTTTTTTTTTAAGGGGAGAGGGCCGTTCTATCAACCTTCAAATAATGGGGAGTTGGCCCAATTGCTTTTCCATCTGTCCTAGAAGGCTTTCATTATTAAGCAGGAGCAGAGCTCCCTTCCCCTTTCAGAGGGAGGCAGGGCCAAATTCAATTTCGTCTTTACAAAGGCAGAATGAAGGTGGCTGAGGATTTTTTATTTCCTGTATTTGTGGTTTAAATCTAAAGCTGCATTACATGCTTTAGAACCAGTGGGGAGGAAATATGAAATACTTACCCAGGTCCCCCTCTCTCATTCTTTCTCAAGGATGAGCAGTCAGGCTTTCTCACCAGATTCCCAGTTTCTTGACATTTGGAATGCCTAATATAAAGCACTTATTTTTTGCATGGGAGAAATTTACTCAATGGTCCGCTCCTAGCTGACTGTAACTAGATCCAAAAACATTCCTCCAACACATTCCTAGCCAAATGGGGGGGAGGGGGAGAGGAATGGGGAGGGAAACGGTGATAGGCCAGCCATCATTTACACCTGTGGGCAGAAACAACCTAATAAAGCTGTTTAAGCTTAATCACCTGGGAGTCTGCTGGAGAAAGACCCTGAAAAGCCGAACTTCGGTGGAAAAAAAAAAATTATGCTTTCCCCAAGTGCCCGTATTTCAAGGAAGAAGCTCGTTGTAGGTAAAAGAGGCAGGCCTCCCTCTGGCTTTAGTGATATTTTCCCCGGAAGCTGGGCTTTGGGCTAAGAAAGCTAAGAACGTGGGCAGTTTGCCCTCTTACAGGTGCCTGGACAAAAAAAGAGGTGATACACACAAACCCTTAAAAAACCTCAGACAGCAAGCTCCCGCTTGGACCTAGGAGGACAGAAGGTCGGGTCTAAAGGGTTGGCTTTTTTTTTTTTTCGTTCCCTAAACCAAAAGACTATGAGGATTACCGAGGGGAGAGGGCATCGCGGGCTGGCTCAAGCTGGCCGGGGCTGCGAAGGCTGGCTATCGGGGCTCTGGTCACCCAGGACTGAAGCCAAAGACCAGGGGGCAGAGGGACGTTGGGGTTCGGACAGTGGCTGCGCCACCAACGTTGTGTGTCTCAGTATTCTAATTTGTAAAATGAACGAGAGTGGGCTGGACGATCCTCAAAGCGCCTTTACCGCAGTCGGCTGCCCTTCGCCCACACCCACGACGGTCTCCTTACCCGGCACTTGCGTCCATCCACCGTCTCCTCATCGAAGCCCTCGCCAACTTTGAAGTTGATTTCGGTGGTGCGCACGGTGGTGGCGGTCTTGATGTAGAACTGGTCCCCGTCCTGGCGGATCTCCACGTGAGGCTTGGAGGCGGCGGCCACGGCCACCTTCCTGAGCATGGCATTCACACCTGGCACCAGGGAAGGAAAGGAGGGCAGAGCTCGGATCAATGCAGCCGGGGAAAAGAGGTGGTAGGGGGATAGGGCCGGGGGCCCGGCAGCAGGCTTCTCCAAGTGCAGGGAGGTACCCCGGTCTGCCTCCCCTCAGCGCCCAGCCTCGGAGGGAAGGGGCTGTCCGGGCTCGAGGGTGGCCATTTAGCTGGGCGTTGCGGACTCGCCCTACCCTCCAGCCCGGCCGGCTCCGTCTTACCTAGCGCCTTGAGAAGCTCGTCGAAATTCTCGCTGCTCCGCATCTTCCAGGTACCAGCGAAGTTGGGCATGCTGTCGGGCTGGGCGAGAGTCTGGTGCACTGGCGGTGTGGGCTGCGCGATCAGAGACAAGCGCTCGCTGTGAGAGCCGACTGCGAGACTGCGCCCGCTCCTGCCCAGCGCGTTAGTCACTAGCTGAAAGCCCCCTCCCCTGCCTCCGCCCCCTGCTCGCCCGGGACCAGGCTGCAGCCCCGCCCCCACCCTCCTTCGGCCGCGCCCTCCACGCGGGACGTGGAGCAAGTGCTAGGGTAGATGGCCCTGGGACACTCGCTAGCTGGGTAGCCCTGGGCAAGTCCCTTACCCTCTCGGAGCCTCAGTTTCCTAATCTGCAAGATGAGGGATTTGGATTCTATACCCGCTAAAACCACTTCCAGCTCTAAATCTAGGCTGCTCCGACGCTTCCCTCCCTTCGCCGCTTTGCTCAGAAACAAGAGGGGGCGCCTTAGTATCCTGCAACCCTGCGGACCGCTCCTTTCCCGAGCTCTAACCGGGCGTGGGGTGGGGAGTAGAAGGGACCAGAGCACCGCTTCCCCTACCACACAAGAGCGACGCCGGATGGGCCACTTTCATCACCCCTGGCACAAGGGACTGCCCTCCAAGAAGCTCCCACCTCCCACCCCAGGGGGGAAGAGTCCCGCGTGTATGTGACCTCTCTCTCCAACTTGGGCCTCGGGAGTTCGCGGCGGGAGTGGGGGGGGGGCTTTCATGGAAAATTGGCTAGCTTTCGAAATACTGCAGGGCCCCCAGTCCCCAAGTAACCAGAGCCCCAGTAACCCAGGGGTGGCCCCCCTAGTGGGAGGGCTTGGGTAAGCGGAACAAGAGGAGGGTCTTAGATAACACGAGGCCCTTTGGAAGAATGCTCACCCGGCCCTCAAACCCGCCCCATCCACCAAAAATAACCAAAGCGTTGTGGAGTCCTTGCAAAGGAACGGAGCTTGGGGCACCCCAGCAGTCAGCCTGGAGCCCAGTCCAATGGGTGGGAGCCGCCAGCGGGCCTTGGCGTCCGGCCCGTCGGTGCCCACGCATAGTCTGAACCCTCCCGGGGCAAAGGGTTTTTGGCTCGCAGAATTCTGAGTGGGTTCTCACCGAGGTGTCTCCGGTGAAACGAGGAAGATTGCGCCCTGCGCTGCTCTGCGTTGCGCTCCTGCCGCTGCCGCTGCCGCCGCCGCTACTGTCCAGGCAGAGAGAGACGCGCCCCAGATAGCGCGCAAGCACTTCCGCAGCCCCAGATTCACCCCCTGGGATTCCCCCTCCCCCAAGGGCGGGTTCACAGGGGCTGCCGTTCTCTCCTGCACCTAGGCCTTGCCGGGGTGGCGCCAGCACCCACCCAGAGCCCAGCAGAGCCCGCCCTGTCTGGTTCGTTCTGTCCTCGGAGCGCTGGCCAGGGATGCCCGCGGAGGCAATGTCTCCTGCTATTCTGTCAGCTCCAAGAGCTGCCCAGGGGGGTTGAGCTCGCACCCATTGCTTCTCCCCTGGCTTTATTGCACCGCGTTTCACCCGGGGACCCGCCAATCTCCCTGGCCACAATTTTCTCTTGAAATAGCCACGCCGCAGCAAAAACCTCACCACTGCAAAGTTATACCATTGCAACTGCCTGTATGGGAAACATTGAGAGAAGGGGGCATTACTAGATCGCGATGCATAAATGTTTTCATTTTTCTTTTTTTGCATGTCATTGCAAAAAGCCGTAGTCTTTCAGGTGAGCGGCACCAACCTCTGATTGCATTTGGAACGTGGACAAATGCAATTAGCTTCATTTTCCCTCCATGCAGGCCTGCTCCAAGCTTACTCCCCAAATTCCTTTTTGAGGAAAGGATCTCTCTTTCACTCACACTTTAGTGGGAATGCAAATCATTCATTCTTCCCCCAGGGGCATTTGCATTATTATATTTTTAAATCGTAAATTATGACTCCTCGATGTTAGCATTTAAGGTTTAGAATTAGTTTCTGCAAACACGTAGCAATCCCTTTCCAGATGCCAGCCTCAGTGCTAGAGATACAAAGAAGAAAAAAAAAATAGTTGAACAGTTCACGGAGGTGGGGGAGGGAAGGGAATGCGCATGTCTAGAACGCCTACTAAGCGCTAAACACTGTTGTCATTTGGTCCTCACAACAACCCGAAGTGGTGGGTGTTGTTATTGTACTCCATTTTACACTTGAGGAAATTGAGGTTAAGTGACTTGCCCAGGGTCACACAACTCGTAGGTGTTTGAGGTTGCATTTGAACTTAGTTCTTGCTATGTAGTCTATCCAATCTAGTTGCTTCTACACTGCTGGGGGTGGAGGGGGGAGGAGGATGGGGGGTGCACAGCGCATGACATATAAGTCGGATCAACAAGGGTGATAATGAGGAGGGGAAAAGAGAGATCAAGATGGAATGTTCTAGGAAAAATTTTATAGAAAAATAAAGAGTACTGACAGCCCAGGGCCCTGGTACTTCCTGGAGGTGAAGATGGACAGATGAGGAGGGAGGGCATTCCAGAACTGGGGGTGGGTGGGGGGATGTCCAGGGCGATATTCTGCTCGGTGACGGCAGGAAGAGCCAGCAGAAAATGGAAACTCAAGTTCTGAAGGGTCGAGGCTGAAACCGTCATTCGTGGTAGAAAGAGACCGCGAGAGAAGGCTGGAAAGGGAGGTTGGAGCCTCTTACCGTCAGACGAAGGGAGTTTTGCTCTATCCTAAAAGCGATAGGGAGCCACCACTTTGGAGCACAGGTTTTTGAGGGGGGAGGCATGCTTGTCGGACCAGTGTGCCCTGTCCTAGACAAGGACTGGCTTTCTGCACTTTGTCCAGAGGCCAGAAGGAGCAGCTAGGAGTGATAATAACAGAGAAGCTGTTTTTTAGTTCAATGTTAGTCAAAACTTCATAAGCATCAGTTATCCGTCCACGGAATGGAAAAGTTTGCCTCTGATAGTGAAAAGCCATTTGAATATTGGTCCTCTGAATAGGGACATTATTTTGGGAAGAGTGTGAAGGATGAATTAGGGAGAGGGAGAGACTGGAGGAAGACCAAGGAAGACCTCTTACAATACTCTAAGTGAGAGGTGTGGAGACTCCCTCTAGTGACCAAGAATTTTGTCTTTTGCCTGAATTTTTAAGAGGGGGGGGGTGGTCTGTGAACTTGGATTTTTAAAAATGAAAATATTTTCGTCATTGTTTTTCAGTATGTAAGGGGGCTTGCCTAATTGGTTTTCTTTGTTAATCTTACACTTTTTATTTCCTGCATTTAAAAGCGTTCTTCGGAGAAGGGCTGCTCCAGACTGCTAGAAAGCCATGACAGAAGGAGCTAGACCTCTGAGCTACAGAGGTTGCCCTGATGAGAAGAGGTCACCCCACATCCCAGGTTGGCCCTCTGTCCTCTGCACCTTGCTGCCTCCCACCTGTTCTCATTACATTCTGCTAAGGCTTTGTCCTAAGTTAAAAGAATTTCAGTCCTAAGTGTGTCTCCCATACTAGTGGGCTTGGGGACTGGAGTCAACCTAATAATAAGTGGGCAGCATTTTTATTTTTATTGTTAGTAGAGACTAGACAGGAGTGGAGAGCATGCCATCTCAAGGTCACATGTGACCCTCTAAGTCCTCAAGTGTGACTCTCCAAACTTCACAGAAGAAATCCCCTTAATAAAAGGATTTGTTCTTCGAAACTTGGACTCAGTCAAAAGGCCACACCCAAGGACCTAGAAGGCCCCATGTGGCCTCAAGGCTGCAGGTTCCCCACCCCTTGACTAGAAGGTGGTCTGGCTAACCACTCGTGCTTGCCCCGGGAAGCCTTAAAGCGGAAATCTCCAGATTGTTGCTATTTTTTAAAAGTCAAAAAACACTGAAGTGTCTTTCTTGGCATCTGTAGATAGGATGATCTTTTAGAGTGAAACCTCCTTATAAAAAAGACCTTTGGCTACTTGTCTCACTGATGCCTCCTCATAGCCTGGTGATGACCCTGGGCTCTTAGAATTCATACCAGCTCAGGACAGGAACCACCAAGCAGGAACAGCTTGCAGCGTGGGCCCAGCAATGGACTGACTTTGTGTCTGGTTCAGGGAAACCAGAACTGACTCTCTGCTGTGTTTCTCTGAATATTAAAGAAAAGCAGAAACTGGGTCAGATCCTCACAGTGAAGAGGGAAGACTGTCAGTGCCCTGGGGAAGAATAGGCTCTGGTATTTGACAGTGCCAAAAAATTTGAATGCCTTCAGAACAAAGAATCCCAGAATCAGAAACCTAGGCTCCAAGTTGGAAGAGGGCCCTTGGTGACCAGCTAATCTAACTTTCCCATTTTACAGATGGGAAACTGAGTCTTAGAGAGGCTAAGAGCATATGTACATAGAGATCTGAACCCAGGACCTCTCACTCCAGAACCAACATTCTTTCCACTGTACTATATGGCAGATCCCAAGGAAGGAGCTTCAGTGTGTTAGGACTTCATAAAAGAAAGGGGGGAAAAAAGAACAATTAAACAAAATTAAGTAACATGCCAACTGAGTCTGATGGTGTATGCATTATTCCCTTCTTCCCTCCTTCCTTCCTCCCTCCCTCCCTTCCTTCCTCCCTTCCTCCCTTCCTTCCTCCCTCCCTCCCTTCTTCTCTCCTTCCTCCCTCCCTTCCTTCCTTCATTCCTTCCTCCCTCTTTCCCTCTCTTCGTTCCTTCGTTCCTTCCTCCCTCCCTTCCTTCATTCCTTCCTCCCTCCCTCTTTCCCTCTCTTTCTTCCTTCCTTCTTTCCTTCCTTCCTTCCTCCCTCCCTCCCTTCCTTCCTTCCTTCCTCCCTCCCTTACTTCCTTCTTTCCTCCCTTCCTTCCTCCCCCCTCCTCCCTCCCTCCCTTCCTCCCTCTTTTCATTCCTTCCTTCCTTCATTCCTCCCTCCCTCCCTTCCTCCCTTCCTTCCTTCCTCCTTTCTTCCCTCTTTCCCTCTCTTCGTTCCTTTCTTCCTTTCTTCCTCCCTCCCTCCCTCCCTTCCTTCCTTCCTCCCTTCCTCCCTCTTTCCCTCTCTTCATTCCTTCCTTCCTTCCTTCCTTCTTCCCTCCCTCCCTCCCTCCCTTTCTTCTTCCTTCCTGCCTTTCTTCTCTGCGTTTACAGGGATGTAATCGTTGTGTGTTGTTTGCCCAGCTCTCCTTTCTTCATCTTGCATCAGTTCGTGTAAGTCTTCTCATTGTTCTTTGTTATCGGGAATAGCTCTCTGGGCAGGGCACAGGGGAAGGGCATTCTGGGAAGTAAAGATGGCGATAAACAAAAGAAAGAGTAGAAATTAAAGTGAAGTGAAGCCGCAGGTCTCACACTGATTTGGAGATTCTCTCTCAAGAGGGGTGAGTCTTGTTGAATTCACAGAACCCGAGGTCCGGCCGCTGGACAACGCACTTCCGCAGCAGGAGAGACTCACAAGGGCCGTCTAATGAAGCACAAGGGGTCTGGGAGTCTGAGCGATGGAGGGAGGGTCCCGTTGTCAGGGCAGGATGGCGAGGTTACTCAGAGGCAGCCTGAGCTAGACAAGGGGCCCTGGACGAGGGGCCGGAGGAGGCTGTGGGCCTGGTTTGCCGTTTGGTTGGGAGGGATAGCGCCGTAGAAGGACGCTACATTTGAAATCAGAGTTTTCAGTCCTGGCTCTGTGTTACTCTGGGCAGATTCCCTCTCTGAGACTCAGTTTCCTCATCTGTAAATGAATGGTATTCGACCTTCCCACTCCGAATGGCTTCCTGGGTCTTTCTTGGCGGTAGGAAGGTGCTGGATTAGGTGAGCTCAAAATGCGGTGATGTTTTAAGTCGTTATCTCTGGAGCCCCTGACTGGGCCCACCCCCAGGCCAGGGAGGATAGCGGTCTTAGGCAGAGTGCTCAGGGGCTCCTGCTGCTCCCAGCCCATAATGGAGCCTGCGGTTGGCGGTCCAGGGCTAATGAGTACAAATGCCCTGCTTGGCCCCCCATCTCCACGGCCCCCTTTGTCTGCTGGCTGTCCAGCTGGGCAATGCCTTCTTGGCATTGTTAGGTATCGACCCCCAATTCTCCCACAGAGCGCTGACCCTCTCCTGGCCTCATCATGAGGGTTCCACTGCATTTCTGCTGCGCTCTGCAACTTTGCCCAGAGACGCCTACCAGAGCCTCCAGCCTACTGTCCAGCCAGGAGTCCTCTTCTGGCAACAGCATTCATGCTGGGAATAATAAGGGGGTCAGAGTTCAGGCCCCCCAAGGCTTGGGAAATGCAAGGAACCACCTAGCAGAGGTCTGTCAGGCCCGCCCATCTTGGCCAGGACTCGGAGACCCTCATCCTCTGAGAGTTTCTGGGCCACAATGCCTTCTTTGGAGGGTGAAGGCTCCTTTTGTAACCTCACCCTTGTCATGATAGAAATGTTTTTCAATCTTCATTAATTGAGAAAATACAAAAAAGCAACTCTGTGTTCAGGGATGTTTTGAAATGAATTTGCATTTTATTCAGGACAACAGTGTCTGCATGAATTAGAAAGTAAATACATACGCAATAATGGATGTATATTTGCACGCACACATGCACATGACGTGTATACACGCATGTCTATAGGCACACATGTATATACATACATGCATGTGCACACAACACGTGTATATGCACACATGGTCATTACATGTGTGTATGTGCATGCATATAATGTGTATCTTATACAGTATGTATATGTATACATACCTGCATGTACACACATGTGTATCATATCTGTAAAATGGGGCTACTCTCCTAGGGTTAGTGTGACGTTAAAAATCAGAAAATGTATGTAAAGCTTTTGCCAACTTTAAATCCCTGTGTAAATGTCAACTCTTATTAATGTGTGTAAAGTGCTTTGTAGACCCCAAAGCTCTGTGTAAATGCCAGCGATTCCCATTTTCTATACTCAGAGCTCACCTGGAGTTATTTGCCAGCCTGAACGCGACTTCCGAAGCATCGAGGCCGCCTGTGCCAGACCTGGACGGAAGTTTTAAGGACAGAGATGTCCACCCCCGCCCCCCTCCCCACTTCTTAGAAAGAAAGCTGGAAAATTTGAGCG
>CM053589.1:180076413-180094681 GCA_028646515.1 Pseudochirops corinnae | reverse complement strand
CATTTGCTTCGTTTCCCTCACACTGCCATTTTTGGACTTACTGGTTGTCCTCAAGGCTCAATCTCAGGTTCTCTTCCCTTTAGTCTTGATACAAGAGATTCTTAGCCTGGATTTGTTGTTACTGGTTTTTAAAAAAATATTTTGATCATTTTAATTGAGTGTAACCAGTTTCCTTTATAATCCTAGGTATTTTATTTTATGCATTTAGAAGCCCTATTCTGAGAAGAGGACCATGGGCTTCGTTAGATACTGCCCTCCCAGGTCCAGGACACAGAAAAAGGTTGGGAGCTCTTACTCTGTGGACTTTCTGGTCCATCTCATCTGCTCTAATTAATTCTTTTGAGTAGGTTCATTCGTATCTTTGCCAAGAAAACCCCAAATGGGGTCACGGAGAGTTGGACATGACTGAACAGCAGCCACATGGGTTGTAAGCATCCGCACCTGGGTCCCTCAGTTTGAGAGGCCGTGTTCTTTCTACTGTATCATGATAACCAACTGAGCAGCGTGGCCCGGGAGGGACCTGGGGAGGTCTGGTCTGTCTGTTCAGCCCAACTTAACCCAATGGACAGTACCCTTCTCTATCACTGGGATCAACTTGTCATCTCTTTACAAATCTGGCCCCAACCTGAAAGCAGTTCTAGTTGGAGCTTGGGATGTAGGATTTTATGCATAGATCTGCTCAGGTTGTACTTCTGCTCAAAACCATACAGTGGCTCCCTACTGCCTACAAAGTCCATAGACTTCTTACCCTGGCATTCAAGGCCCTTCATGCTCTGGTACTGCCTGGGTTTTCTAGCCTGATATTGTATTCTTCCCTCTCATTTGCTCTGTGTGCCAGCCTGGAAAGCTTACTTTTTTGTCCCCCAAACTCGCGCTATACTTTTCTACCTTTGCTAGTCCCTGTGATCCAGCAGCTTTGGAGTCTGAGGACTTGGGTTCAAATCCTGGCTCCAATGCTTAGTGCCGGTGTGATTTTAGGGAAATCGCATCCCCTCCATCCCTGGAGTCTCAGTTCTCTCATCTGTAAAATGAAAGAACTGGTCTAGATGGTCTGTTGAGACGGTTGGGTGACTCAGAGGAGAGAGCAGTGTGCCTGAAATCCCCAGAGTTCAAATCCCACCCCATTCACCTACTGCCTGTGTGACCCTGGACCACTCACCTGATTTCTGTCTGCCTCGATTTCCTCAACTGCAAAATGGGGGTAATAGCAGCATCCCCCTCCCAGGGCTGTTGTAAGGATGAAATGGAATAGCAAGCGTGGAGTGTGTGTGTGTGTGTGTGTGTACATATATGTGTATATAATTAGCACAGGGCTGTGAGTGTTAGCTATAACTGCTGTCGTCATGCTGGGAACTAAGTCTGTTACTCAAATTCCTTCCTACCCTGTAAAGCCCCGTCAGTTATGGGGCTCCCTTCGTGCAGCCTTCCTTGGTGCTCCTGGCATCTGTCATCCCAGCCCCTTACTTCCTTTTGTGCTATTTCCCTAGGGTTGTTGTGTATCTCAGTGTGTGTGTGTGTGTGTGTGTGTGTGTGTACATATATGTGTATATAATTGTTTCTGACTTTTCTTCCGAAAAGGGAGAGAAACTGATAGATAAAACAAGTCCTGGGGAATACTGACTGAGGTTTTCTGCTAGTTAAATGCAGCCCCTAAGCCTGATCACTGGGCAAAGCCCCTCAAGTCTCTCTATACTAGGTCGATAGATATTAGAGAGACCATTCCGATGATACTTCAGATACGCAGAGCTACTTCCAGTGATAGAATGACAGAATGTTGGGGCTAGAAAAGACCTTAGAATATGGAGTAGAGGATGTTGGACCTGGAAGGAGCCTTGGGAAATAGAATGTTAAAACAGGAGGGAGGGAGAAAGAGAGAGGAAGGAGGAGGAGAAGGGGGAAGGAGAGGAAGTGGAGGGAGAAGGAGGGAGAAGGAAAGAGAAAGGAGAGAAGAATAAATAGGGATAGGTAGAGTGTTATTAAGCACTTCCTCCCTGCCAGGCACTGTGCTAAGGTTCTGGGATACAAATACGGACAAAACAGTCCCTGCCCTCAAGGAACTTACATTCTACTGTAAAAGAGTACAGACACCAGCCTGGGGAGGTACGTGGAGGAGATTGCCAGAAGTGCCTGTGGAGGCTTGGTTCCTAGGCAAACGAGGCAAAAGAGAACAATCTCAAACCTGGAAAACCATGTAGAGCCCAGGGCAGAGTGTCAGCGTTGGAAGGTGTCTTGGAACTGAGAACATTAAGGATAAAAGAACCTAGAATGTCAGAGCCCAGAGGGATCTCAGAAGAGGAGAAAGATAACGTCCAAGCTGGAATCTGCATCCAGATGAGTGAATGTCCGAGCTGGGAGGACCCTAGAACATCAGAGCTGGGGACACTTTTATGGGTCATTTAGATGCATTTCCTCTCAGCTAGGGAAAACATTTACTTGTCTCTTTGATAATACAATGAAAAAGCTGCAGCCTCCGCAGCCTTGTCTTTTCTTTTCCACTTCCTACCAGACGCCAGGCTGTCCACCTGTCAAGCCGAGGCTTGAGCACAAAGACACCACGGTCCCTCTGCCTTTATTCCTAATCAATTCCCCAGTGAGCCCTGGATGCTGAACAGCAGCCTTTGAAAGTTCTTCAAATGAGAGACCTTTCAAGTACATGCAGCCTGTCCTCATCAATCAGCCTTAATGCCTTCCTTGTGGCATTTTCAGCACCTGACATGCATGGCCTTGCACATAAACAGTAATGAATGTTTTAAAATTGCTTTCATTATAAGCCTCATAACTGTCAACAAAAACAGCCTGCAAAACGAAGAATAAATCAATTCCCGAAACTATAAGCTTTCAGCTATTTAAAACTGCTTAAAAGAAAACGTTGCTATAAGCTATAAAGAAACAAGTCAGCACAGCATCTCCTTTGCTTCTGTGGTCTCCCCTTCCTGAGCTTGGTTTGTTCCGTGCTCTTATCAGATCGCATAGATGGACTTTATTAATTGTGGTAATGGAACAGGCCTTCCTTTCTCTGCCTTGCTTGGGATAAGCTGTCCCATATTTCTTAGCGTTCTCCAAAACTGGCATTTAAAAAATAACCACACACACAAACCCCCAGTACAACAATATTCCATTATATTGAGGAGACATCTCATTGATCAACTGGAGCCTATCAGTAGTTTGCATATTGTCACTCCGTATATGTTTGAAGTTGCTAAATGGATGAATTAATCTTTTGAAGTGAAATGTGAACATATATCCTTTTTATTTCTTTCTCTCTTTCTTTTTTCCTTCTTTTCTTCCCTTCTTTTCGTCTCCCTCTCTCTTTCTCCTTGATTTTCTTCCTTCCTTCCTTCCTTTCTTTCTTTTTTCTTTTTCTTTCTTTCTGTTTCTATCCCTTCCTTTCTTCTCCCTCCCTCTCTCTCTCTTTCCTTCTTTTTTCCTTCCTTCCCCCTTCTCTCTCTCTCTCTCTCTTTCTCTCTCTCTTTTCTGCTTCCACCACAGCCTTTCTCCCTCCTCTTTCTGGTTAATGATTCGATGAACATGGAAGCACCGGCTCTCCAAATCCCTTCTTAATAAAGATTGACTGATAAGGGGCGTGTGGTTACTATAGAAGCCAATGTATTCCTCCTGAAGCAGGAATGAATGAGCCTGTCTTCTCCTTGGGGGATTGGTGGGACAGCTGACACTTTCCCCCAAATTTCCAGGGAAGTCCATTCATATACAAATGAGAGAGAAGGGTTCCATCCCCCACCTCCTCCCCACCACCCAGGAGTTCCCAGTATGGGCCCCCTCTCCCCAGTCTTTCTCTTTTCTGAGGGCTCCAAATATCGATTATATGAGAAAAAAGGTGTCAACCAAGCCCTGGAAATTCAAGAAGGCCCAGTGTTTCCTGGGTGGCACCCATCTTTCATCTTGGTTGATTCCTTTAACTGAGTGACACTGGATTGGAATGAGCAGCAGAGGAAGGAAAGGGGCCTAGCTGGATGGGCCTGGGCTAGGCTGGGGTAGGGTGTGTGTGTGTGTGTGTGTGGGGGGGGTTCATGTGTGTTTTTCCAGACAAGCTGCTCCTACTCATTCAGAAATGATGAAGCAGCTCTCTCCCTCAGGCCTGAACTCTTCAGGTTGACAGGGACAATTCTTGTAAGATCATTAAGAATGATGGCGTCGTTATTCCCCTTCATAAAATAATATCGGCGCTGGGAGAATCGGAATGATGGCCTCCTGGCATTCCCACGCCGCCTTCTTTACTGCCCGCTTCTCGGTTATTTATGGAGCTTCATTGCTCCCTGAGGTGAGGCAGGCTATGAATTAGGACGGGCCCTCTCTCTTGCTATAAGCACATGTGCTTATAAATATGATTCATGGCTCTGCTGTTCTGATGCCCCCGTCCTCAGACTCCCCTCCCCACTGGCCCCATAAAACACTCCGCTCCCCCCTTCCTCCTGCACCCAAACCCATGCATTGCACTCCTGCACAAACTGGTGTTTGCAGCCTGGGCCCACACTCCTTTAGCACTTGGCTGAGAATTTTATTTTTTTCAGCAACCCCGTTGGAGTAGGCCCTGAGAACATCCCCATTCCTGTTTTACAGGTGAGAAAACAGGTTCAGAGGGCAAGACAGGATAATGGAAGTCAGAGGAGTACCACTTATTACCTGTGTGACCTTGGGCAATCACTTACCAGGCTTCAGGCATCTCATCTGTGTACACTTTGCCATATTTCTCTGTATTCTCCATGGTTGGTAAATTGTACTAGACAGTAGGTGGACTACATGATCTCTGTGGTCCCTGATAGTTCCAAAGCTTTAAAACTAGGAGGTAAAAGTGCTTGCCTGTGGTCCCACCCCTGGGAAGGAAGAGACAAGGGGATGGCACGTTGGATTTGGAGTCAGTCAGACCTGGGTTCAAATCCTACCTCAGATGTTTGGGAGCAGGGTGGTTCTGGTCAAGTCTCTTAACCTCTCTGAGACTCCATTTCCTCACATTTGAATGGGGATGATAATATAAGCACATGCCCGTAGGGCTGCTGTGAAGAACAAATGAGATCATGTGTTCCTTCTATATAAATGTGAGCTTTTGTCAGGATTGAGGGACAGAGCCTCGATTCAGACTCCAGGCCCCTGTGTCCAAGTCCAAAGCTCTTGCTTTAGTGCGCAGCCTAACACCCGCCCTGTGCAACGTGCCTGAGTGGTCTGGATTTGGAGGGTGGTCGGAATGTTTGCCAGCCACTCCTTGTCAGGCCCTGGTGCTTTGTCTTCTGACCTGGGCTGGTTCCCTCCTCCCTGGGAATCCTTTTGTCCTGCACTTTAAAGGCTCGCCATATTTGATGTGGAGCTTAGCAATGACACTCCATTGACATCCATTAGTGGTGATCCTCAGATAGGCGAGGGACCAGCCCTGGGCACAGCAGGCTTCCCCTCCCGTTATGAAGTCACCACCATTAGCATGCCTACCCTGCCCCTCCACGTCAGTGAAAGGAGGGCAGCTGGGCAGGAAGGCTGGGAAAGGGGCCAGCAGCTGCTGCTTCTCCCACCGAGGGGCACACACAGTCTCTCCTATGCTGACATTGCCTGTTGCCAGAGCATATAGGCTTCTGCACCAGATTTCTTAGTGTTTCACTGATCTGTTTCACGACCGGAAACTTTGGGGATGTGTTCTAGGGAGTAGATTCCTCTTCTCTTTTGACGGGTGCCTAGTGGATTGCTTTTGTCTCTCACAGGAGAGGGGGGTGTGTGTGTGTGTGTGGTCAATGGGTGTGTTGGCCAGTGCCTGCCCAACTATCCTGACTGTGACAAGCTAACACCTAAGATAAAATCACAGAGATTACAGGTTCCAAACCGACTGTGGAAGGGCTATTGCTAGAGGGAAACTGGATTTCCGTTGCCTCAGTTTCTGTGAGAGGCATTGTGGCCTCATGGGTAGAGTTGTCCTGGCTCTGACACATACTGGCTATCTGACCATGAGAAAGTGATTCCTGCTTTAGCAGATAAAACTTCTTCACCCAAGCTGCTCCCCATAAAAAGAAAATCCATTATTTCTTCCTATCAGTTTCTTATCTGGAAGATAGCAATGCTTGTTTTCCATATCATGTGTGATATTACTGAGGTGAAATAAAAGAATGGATATGAAAGAGCTTTGGAGGATATAAAGGCCTCCTTTATGGAAGATACTCTCAGATTCAGTTTTAAGAATAATAATTATTCAGTGAGAGAACTGATTTCTGAGCTAGGCTGACCTGGGTTCAAGTCCCACCTTGGACACATAACAAACTGTAGCCTGGAAGAGTCATTTAATCTTTCAGTGCCCCCATATTCCTCTCCAAGATTATTGTAAGTTGAAAAACAGCTGCTGATCTGCATCGAGAGATGGAGTTTCCTCTTGAGTGTTCCCTTCAGCAATGGAATTATAGGGCCAGACCAAAAACAAACAAACAAAAAAAGCAATAAGTGAAAAAACCCACCAAAAAAAGAAATGAATTCACATTATGAGCCCCCACCTGATGTGTTTCTCCCCCGCTAGGCACGCCAGAGACACATAAATCTAATCTCAAAGCATTTGATTAAAACAGAAAACAACAAGGAAGGAAATCAGATAATAAACCTTTTTTGGCACCCATACACAAAGGGGTATAAATCTCCCACACCTCCAGAGGAGTAACAATCCAATTCCCCTTCAGTCTAATAGCATAGTGGAATGGCGCAGTCTGAGTAGGGGGCACAGTGCCGTCTGTCTCTTGGAGACTTTCCTGGTAGTCACTTGGGGCAGGCTGGAGAAGGGCTGAAAACTCTCCCCTCTGCTCTGCAGTCATTTTCATGGCTCAGACGGGATGTCAAGGGCTCAGGACACCATGATCTCCGCTCTGCTTGGTTGCTGTCTTTCTCTGCTTCAGCCTCAGCTTTGCTCTTGTTCATGAATGCCACTAGTTCTCCCTTGCCCACCATGTTGTAGAATCTCTTTGCTAATTGAAGGTCTCTCCTAGTCACTATGCTGTTGGTTTCCATGTGTTCTCTTGCCTCCAAGCATTGTGGGGAATGGATTACCTTTTCCATTATGACCTGTTCCTCCTCCTGTTTCCCTTGTTTCTGGCAGTGACACCAACCTTTTCTCTGTCTTCCATATTCTAGACCTTAGCCCCATCCTTAACTCTCCCATTTCCCTTACCTCTTATAGGCAATCAGCTACTGAGTCTTGACAGTTTGATAGCTTCAGAGGCCCTTTCTCTCCCTTCTCCCCATCCCAGTGTTACCTGCCCAGCACAAGGGCCTGTTTCCTCCTTCCTGGCCTATGACAGTAGCCTCCAGACGGGGTTTCCCACCTCTATCCTCCCCCTTTTAATTAATTCATCACACCTCTGTCTTCCTCATTCCTTCCATAGATCTGGTCATGTGCCCTGCTAAGACTCTACCTTGGATTCTTCTGCCCTGATGAGAACATTTCAGACTATGTAGTCGGATATTAAGGACATTATGGGACTCTGCTGGGCAGCCAGGTGGCATGGTGGATAGGACACTAACCCTGGAGTCAGCAGGACTTGAGTTCAAATCCAGCCTCAGACACTTACTAGCTGTGTGACCCTGGATGAGTCACTTCACCCTGCTTGCCTCAATTTCCTTATCTATAAAATGAGCTGGAGAAGGCAATGGCAAATCCCTCCAGTATCTTTGCCAAGAAGACCCCACATGGGGTCAGGGGGAGTTGGACGTTATTGAACAACAACAAAGGACCTTCCCAATCTGCCTCTACCTTTTCTTTGCAGCTTTACCTCATGTTTCTTCCCCTCTGGCTTATTCTTCATTCCTCTGATGTCTCCATCTTTTCCCCATTGGAACCTGGGGGCGGCTCCCAGCCCACAGCCTCCCAGGCTTGGATAGGGGAGCTTTTGCCCAGGCTTGCTGGCATTCAGGCCTCCATGGCTCTCCCTTGGGGAGAACTCCACCAAATGCCCAAGTGCGCCTCCCCTTTCTAGCCCCAGCTTCTCACATCAGAATGAAGGCAGAGCTTGTGGCCTTGCTTGTGTCTAGATCTCAGCATATTCTTTGTTGTGTTGTTTTCCAGTTGTGTACAGCTCTGCATGGACCCATTTGGGGTTTTCTTGACAAAGATACTGGAGTAGTTTGCCATTTCCTTCTCCAGTTCATTTTACAGATGAGGAAACTGAGGCAAGTAGGGTTAAGTGACTTGTCCAGGGTCACACGACTCATGTCTGAGGCTGGATTTGAATCCACAAAGAGGAGTCTTTCTGACTCCAGGCCTGGCACTCTATGCACTGCACCACCTGGCTATGCTCAGCTCCTAGGAAGCCTTTAACAAATGCTCTCCACCGCCACCCCCACCCCTCTTCTCCTGCTCTCTCCTCCCTCTCTCCGTCTTTCTATTTCAGCCTAGCCCCTATAGCCATCACTGCTGGGAGAAATCACTGTGAAGAAGGGACTCACCTTCCTCACCACCAGCTATGGTTGTTGATCAGCCGCCACACAGAAAAGCATGTTCTTGCCACCAAAGTCCTTGGTATTGTCCAATGCCTCAGCATCAGAAGCTGATACGATTTATCAGTGGAAATAATGTTAGCAAAGAGTACTGACTTTGTGCTTTACCACAGACCGGGAGACCTTTCCACCTGGCTTGAAGATGAAATCTTCCATATGTATTATCTTCCCACTGGAATATGGGCTCCTTGAGAGTAGGGATGCCTGTACCCACAGTGCTTTGTATGTAGGAAGCGCTTAATAAAGGCTTCATTCATCCAGTCCTTGTAGCTAGAATGCCCTCCTGCTCCCCAATTTCCTGCCTTTATTAAAATCATGTCCATCCTTTGAAATCCAACTCAAATGTCCCCTTCTGCAGGAAGCCTTCCCTACTTCCCCTCTTGCCCCACTTCTTTTCCCCTGGTTCCTCACATGGCGCTTTAGTCTGAATTCTTACGTTCTCAATCCTTACATACAGCTAGCCCTGTGTCAGTCACATCTCCCAACTAGACTGGAAGCCACATTCAAGCAGACACGCTGGCATCTATAACCCTGCCTTCCTCCAGTCCCAGTAGATATTAACAAATGTTTGTTAAATTAATCAGAACCTCTAGAAGTCGGAATTCTGAGGGCGCTGAATACAAACTCCCTCATTTTATAGGTAAAAAAGCTTAGGTTTGGAGAGGGGCTGAGATGGATGGTGAGCCCTTGATGGAGCTAGAAACAGGACCCCATGCTCCCACCTGCCCATGCCCACCAGGCCTGCTTTGTGAAGGGGAGGACGGCAGGCTGACCTATGGTCTTGCCCAAGCCACAGGGGTTGAAGGTGACTGTGGAAGAGAATAGGGCTTAGAAAGACCTGAGGGCCTAAGGGCCTCTGTGTATGTGGGGCTGCCGGTAGAGAAGGGGGTGGTACATCTGCAGCACGGTCCCAATCAATTGGGTTTGAGGAAAAAGTCTGCCAGTAGGAATGGGGGCGGAGAAGTGAAGCAGGAGGCTTGCCTAGGGAGGGCTTTGGGATAGAAACAGCTGAAGAGGCAGCTTTGATGTTAGCCTTTGTCTCCCCCAGGAGTGAGCCAGCCTTTGTTAGAGGCAGGCAGTATGGTCTTTGTGTGGATTCTGATGAGTCTCCAGTTATACTGGACTTTGGAAGGGAGGGGGAGTAGCAGAAGAAGGGAACCCTTGGAAGGTTTGAATGTAGGCCTCAGGAAGCTGGGTATGGGTATCTGTCCAGAAGACACAGCATTTGGGCTCCCAGAAAAGCTGGGATGTGTGTAGAATTGGGCCTGGGAACTGGGAGCTTTGAAAGAATGAGGATCATATAAAGCCCATGGTGTGGGGTCTGTATAGGCCCTATACAGAGAGGCCTGTATTCTGCAATGTGAGGGGCATCAGAAAACCTCTACTGTCCTTCACTCCCCTCCCTACAAATTAGCTTGAAATTTCAACTTTGAGTGCCTCCTATATGCCTTCCCCAAGTCTTATGAACTGGACTGATTCCTGCCTTTTTTCAGCTGCCAGCATGTGTTGTAGACCCTCAAGATGAGGGACAAACAAGGAGGGAGAAGGAGGTAACTTGGATGGAAGGGCATGGAAGGACGATCAGCAGTGAGCTTTGCTATTTCAGTCTTTGTGAGAGTTGGATTATCCAGCTTTGATGGACATACCTTAATGATATGATAGCGAGCCAACCTCAGCATCAGGGAGACCTGGGTTCCTGGACACTCTACTACCTAAGACAAGAGCCTCCTCTAGAACATATCTACAGCAGTAAGGTGTTATAGTGGATAGAGAGGTGGATTTGGAGTCAGGTGGACCCGAGTTTGGATCTTGCACCACATACTTACTAGACTTTTCACCCTGGGTGAATTATTTAACCCTTTGGTGCCCTGGGCGAGTCTCTAAGATTTTGAGATAGAGAGGGGACACCAACCTGCATTGGTAGAGGGAGTTTTCTCGCCGGGGAGTTCCCTACACCCATGAAATCATCAGTTTGGTCAAGTGGTAATCATGGTATGACTAGTGTAGCTTAGGGACCCGTGATTTCACCAGGGTGGGCACTCTCTTCACCCATGTAGATTGTAACACCTACCTGCCTGTGCAGGCAATTTCCATGAAAGCGATTACCAGTAGGTGGCAGAAATTCTGGTGACCTGCCTCTTTCTCTTAGCTAGATTGGTCCAAAGGTAACAGGCAGATGTGAAGCTTTCTTGGCCTGGTTGGACCTGCCAAAGCTTGGGTTCCACATCAGAAAAACCTTTAGGAACCTAGGGTTATTTCCTATGCCATGATGAGACATTGTTCTGAGGATTTCTGAGTTGAAAGGGCTCTCAGAGATGATTTATTTTCCTCCTATTCCCTCTTCCTCTCTATCCTGACTCCCTATCAAGCTACTCTCCGAATCTCCAGGGTCCCCTGGTACAGGCCCCCACTAAAGTCCCCTCATTTTCTCTGTTCCATTTGCACTGAGTCTGCATTTCCGGGATCTCCCCATCAAAACCTGCTCTTATCTGCTGTCCCCTTAGAAAAGAGCTGATAGATTCACCCCACAGCACTAACGATCGACTGTAATGTGTTATCCATCTCAGGGGTATAGAATTATAGATTTTCAGAGCTGAGAGAAACTTCGGAGGTCATGGGGTCATGGCTCCAGGCTTGGGAGAAACCTCAGAGGTTACCCCTTCATTTTGCAGATGAGGATCCTGAGGCCCTAGAAGGTTAAATGCTTTACCCAAGGTCTTATAAGTAATGAGTGTCCAAGGCAGGATTCTAACTCAGTTCTCTAGACTCGAGCCAGTGTGAATTCTACTGTGCCATCCAGCCAAGAGAGGAAATCTCCTTTAGAGTATCTGAAAGATGATCATTTATCCACTCCTTAGAGGGGCTTGCTTCTTCTAGAGAAAACCCATTCCACAGGTTTCTGGCTCTCATCCTAATCTGCTTATAAAACGTTCCACGGTCATTTGATCCCACTTTAAAAGATCCACAATCCCCTGCCTGTGGGGTATCCCTTCCCAGATTGTTGCACCATAGCTTCAGAACCAGAAGGGCCCTTGGAGACTATCAGGTCCAACCTTCTCATTTTCTGTCTTTTTCTGAACTTAACACCAAATAAAACGAGCACTTTCATATACACTGTAGAACAAAAAAAAGGGTTGTCCACGAAACTTAGGCTTGCTATTGTGTACAGCTTGCCTCTAAAAAAAAATGATCAATTCAACATTCGGGCAGCTAGATGGCACAGTGTATAGAACGCTGGCCCTGGATTCAGGAGGATCTGAGTTCGAATTCAGACTCAGACACTTACTAGCTGTATGACCCTGGGCAAGTCAAGTCACTTAACCCTGTTTGTGTCAGTTTCTTCATCTGTAAAAGGAGCTGAAGGAGGAAATGACAAATAGCTCCAGTAGTCTTTGCCAAGAAATGACTCAACAACAAAAAATCCAACATGCAACTTTCACAACTGTCCTCTTACTTGTGGTTTTCTGGTCTTCTTTCTGTGCATCTAAACAAATAGATTTTCTTTCCTTTCTTTTTCTGTTTTTTTGTCAACTTTATTTCTGCCTCACTCTCTCTCCCACCCTCAATTGAAAAGAAAGTCAAAACCCTTGTAACAAAAACATATAGTTGAGCAAAACAAATTCCCACATTGACGGAATCTAAGAATGTCTGTCTCATTCCGCAGCTTGAGTCCATCTGCTCTGTGGCAGAGGGTGGATAATGAGGTTCCTTATCAGGCCTCTGGAATGGTGCCAACCCCACCTCCCCTCATTTCACTCAGGAGGAAACTGAGGGCAAGGGAGGCTAAGGAACCTGATGAAGGTCATGCAGGGAGAAAGTAGCAAGTTACTCAACAAACATGTGAAAATGTGAAAAGGAGAGAAGGTCCCTGGGATGGTGGGGGGAGGGAGATATGATGCACCTGGGTGAGGAACAAAGAGAAGGTTGGCCTGGACGCTCTCCATACGTGGGGTTTTTAGGAGGATCTCTTCGTTCTGCCCTCCAGTCAAGGGCACAGAGCATACTGATGAGGTAGGAGGACCAAGAGGTGACCTTGCAGATCGATCCCTTGTTCTTAACCTTGTCACTTACTATCATGACTCTTGCACATCCTAAATGTTGGTTCCATGAGTTATGACCACAGTGAAATGTGGTGATGACCTTCATGGCCATCCTTCTGGTGAGGGGCTGGTGGTTGTATGACCGACTCCACCGTGCCTGTGCTACTAGGTTGTCTGCACTCCCTCAGCTGCAGAGACGTTCTCCCCCATTGACTCTTTCCCTGCCTTTCCTTCTCCCCCTCCTCTGTCTCTTTCACTGTTGGTTCTACCTCTTCCCAAGTCCTTAACATGGATGGTCCCTAAAAGTCTGCTTCATCCTTCTCTCCTGTGGTCTGATTGGTGAGTGAACGAGCAAGAACTCCCATGGTCATAATATCTAGCCTGTTCCAGACCAGATCAGCTGCACTGCTCCCCCTCCCCCAATCTTCCCGGCTACCTTTTTGCCACAATTGTCCCCCATTCTTCCTGCCTCCCTCTCTCCACTCCCCCTGCCAGCCCTTGACTAACCACAGTTCAAGATATGCTATAAGTCCATACACCTGGAACTATAGCTCCTTTTCTTGTGACCTACTCTATTTCTTAATTACTTAGGTAAAGCATGGCTGGGGATGTGTAGAATCCATGTCTTAGCCCCTCAGATGATACCACTTGATGTCTGAATATCAGGCTTACTTGTAAGGTTTCTTTGACTAACCACAGTCATAATTAGGGATGGGGCAACTGGGACTTTTTCTCCAGGGCACTGAAATTTCCAGGGGGCACTGACTACTTTCAGTCCTTTAGTAACAGAAACATTTGAGCTTAACACGGAGGTTTCTTTTTTGTTTGTTTTTTTTTGGGGGGGGGCAGTTTATACCTATGACTTTAGGGGTCTAATTAACTCCTTCTACCGATATAGATTGGCTACTGTTCTGTTGCTTAGTCTTAGAGAGTCCCCTGGGGTTCTGAGAGGTTGAGATATACAAACACAGCTAGTGTATGCAGAGGGGGCTACATGAATCCCAGCTGTCCCAATTCTGAGGCCAGCCCTCCATCCATCATACCACATTGCTTCTCAACATCACTTAGCAGAAAACAATCAGTTAAAATAGGATGCTACCATATAGCAGCCTCCTCCATTCCCTCCCCCTCCAGGGAAATGAACTGAAGTCCCATTTTGTGTTTCTTGCCTGGGGCTAAAAAATGGTTGGTTATGGCTTTGCTGCTAAAGAATGTGTAATAGTTTAAAAAAAAAAAAAAGAGCCCCAGACTAGAAATGCGCCCCACTTTAGACCCTATCTCTTTCCCTAAACCCATTTCCTCATCTGCCAAATGGGCCTACTAGCTAGGCTCCCTAGTTTGCAGGGCTGTTACAAAGAAAATGTTTTAAAACCTTAGAGCCCTCCAGAAAGTGAGTTTTGCTTCATGTAACTGTGTGGCCTGAGGCAGATCCAAGCTCCCCATGCCCTAGTTTCCTCATCTGTAAAATAAGTGAGTTTCTCTGGCTGGCCTCTGAGGTTCCTTCCATTTCTAAAGAGATGCTGCCATGATTGTGGAGAAAGGTGATGTCCACCAGCCACATCCTGCTGCCACACAGTTGGTCGGGGTGCAGGCTTGGCCGTCTTACAGATCTCTGCTACTTTCTGATGAGAAGGAATAGCAAAAAATAAAAACGAAAAATAGAAAATGAACCGAGGGCCATTGGCTCTTTCTGTGCTGGATGTGGATTTGGGGAAATTTTGACTGGGGGTCAGATAGTCTCCAGAGAGTAAAGGTTTGATAGTCAAAGGGAGAAGCATAGTCCCTAGCACGACTCGTATGTCTTCCATACCCCAGCACCCTCCTTTAGAGGCCACAAATGGCTCTTCAAATCATAGGATTTAGAACTGGGAGGGGAACAGAGAGATCAGATGTTACAACCCCTTCATTTTATGGATGAAGATGTGGAGGTCCATAGAATGGAAGTGACTTATCCAAAGTCACACAGTCAGTTAGCAATAGAATTAGGACTAGTCAGGGGCCTGGCTCCTGCTGTCTTCCCTTCAGAGCCAGAACTAGGGTGCAGCCAACAGGGCGATGGCCCAGAGGGCTGCCATGACGGAGGGCGAGGTTGATCAACATCCCTTTATACCTCATGGTTCTCCATTGGCCCACAAGACCCTGCTCTTTCTTCCAGTCTCGTTTCTAGGGTCCTATCACCATGGCACCCCTCTTCTGGGGACATCTTCCCTTCTGAGGAGGCGTGGACAGGACCACTGGTGTAATTGAACTATCAGCCATACTGTCTTCTTTGTCTACACCTGGGCTGACTCACCCCCCCCCCCCATTACCCCCTTCCCCGCCATTGCAGTGTTTCTCAGCTGTTTTTGCTCCCAGGTGAAAGGATTCCTATTTATGGTTCTATTCCTAGGACTAACATTTTTCAGAACCATAAGCAAAGGTCACGAATCCCAGACTTAACAGACCTCAGCAATCTGTAGTATGGTATCTCAGAGACTGGACTTTGACACAGGACCTGGGTTCAGATCCTAGCTCTGCGTATCTTTGTGATCCTGGGCCAATCATTTAACCCCCATATCCTCATCCATAAAATGAGGGGTTTACATTGTTGTTGTTCAGTCATTAAGTTATCTCCAAATCTTCGTGACCTTGTGCACCGCAGCAAGCCAGTACTGTCCGTGGGGTTTTCTTGGCAAAGACACGGGAGTGGTTTCCCATTCCCTTCTCCAGTGGATTAAGGTAAACAGAGGTTAAGTGACATGTCCAGGGTCACACAGCTAGTAAGTGTCTGAGGCTGGGTTTTAGGTCTTCCTGATTCCAGTCCCAGGGCTCTATCCACTGAGCCGTGTGTGTGTGTGTGTGTGTGTGTGTGTGTATGTGTGTGGGGGGGCTGTTTGATTGTCCTCTACAATCCTTAGTTCGGAATCTGTGATCATTCTAGCAAAAAGCCTGGGGCCTGGGTTCAAATCTCACCTTGGATGCCTCCCACCTGGGAGATGTTGGGCAAATCACTGAACTTTTCTAAGCTACTTTCCTCATCAGTCAAATGAAGGTGTTGGACCCGATGGCCTTGGAGGTTCCTTCCATCTAGATCGAGATTCTAAAACCTTACTTTCTCATACCTGGCAAAGACCTTAGCTTTGTCACGCTGGGGGCTGGTGCGTTCCCGGGAATGCCTCCTGTCCCCCTCGGAGCCCCGGGCTCAGCTTGCTGGAGGGTCCCAGTCAGGAAAGAGGGCTAAGTAAACAGTGAGCACAGACATAAATAAACTCTGGTGGCCCCTTCCTGTGTGGATGGACATTTGCTTCCCTATCAGCCGCTTTAGCAGGTTGGTGTTAAGATGGTCCAGATTAAGGCCCCCTTTTATCTGGTGACTCAGCCCTGGACCCCACTAACCTGGAGAAAAGCCAGCTCTGCCTCCCTCCCCTGACCTCCCTGTCATTGTGCCCTCCAGCGGTCCTTGCCTTCTTCGAGCTGTTTTATTTACCTGAATTTCCTAAGGCAGAGCTCTTCCTGCAGATGGGCCTAATTAATCTTCCCAAAAGTGCCCCAAAGACAAAATTGAGTAATATATGTGCAGATGGGGCCAGGGTATTCCATCATCCATCCAAATAAGTGACCAGTAATGTGACCAGAATGATTCCCTCGTGCCTATTGACTGGCCACTGGGAAGTCGAAAATGCCTCCCTGGAAGCGATAAAACTGTATTTCTGAAGGTGGCACCGGAAAAGAAAAAACAGAAAAAGCATCAGTAAGAGCGAGCCCTTGAAAGGAGAATCTGATAAATTATGTCTGACATGAATAAATTATACATCTGGAAGGCAATTGGCAGCAGTAAGTGTGGCGCCAAATTAATTTACAACGGGCCCACGGAGCGAGGATAAGTGAAATGGGAAACAAACCCCGACGCGCCCCTCCTGAAACCTTTCCAAGGCTGCGGTGCTCTCCAGTCCTGAGAGAACAGGACTCCTTCCAAGACCAGGGGCGCCCTTCCTCTTGGGCTCCCAGATGACTCCCCCCCACCCGAGGAAAGGCATCACTGAAGAGCTGGGTCTTGGGCCTTGAAATTAATGTTTTGTTTCTCCTTTCTGAAACGAAGGCCCTGGAGAATTATCAAATGTGTTCTTTAAGGCTAAAACACATGAACTCAACCACTGACGGCCTTTATGTGTCAACTCTGTTCTATAAGGGCAGAGATATTTAATGGGGTTGGTGACTCCCTTACCAAGGGGTCTGGGGAAGGGGGGACATTGTGTAAATCCAACAGCACAAATCTAAGATTACTCAGTGAAAAGACTCAATGATTTTTCTTGGACTAGGAGAGAGGAGGAGGGAGGAGAAAGAGGAGGTAGAAGAAGAGGAAGAGGAGGAAAAGAAGGAAGAGAAGGAGAAAGGGGAGGCCGCATCACACAGAACTTCAAGGTTTACAAAGCCCCTTTTATCTATTAGCTTCTTATATCCTGACTTAGATTCAACAGATATCACTGCTCTTGCTCCGCACGTGAGGGAACTGAGGCTCATTTTGCACAGAACCAAGCCTCAGTGCCACTTCACCCCTTTATCTGCTTTCTTTCCTCACCATTTTTGTCAGCTTCTTAAGGAGAGGGACCATCTCGCTGGTATTTGTACACTCAGCTCATAACGCAGTGCCTTCAGGCAGCAAGTACTTAATAAATTCTTTTTCTATTTTTCTATCTTTAAGTGTGCTACTAGAGGCAGCTCGTGGACAGAGCCCTGGGCCTCAGGAAGACCCAAGTTCAAATCCAGCCTCAGATACTTCCTAGTTGTTTGACATCAGGCAAGTCACTTAAGCCCTGTTTGCCTTAATCTACTGGAGAACTGGAGAAGGAAATGGCAAACTGCTCTAGGATCTTTGCCAGCAAAACCTCACTTGGAGTCGCCAAGAGTTGGGCACAACTGAACAAGAGTGCGGTGCTAGCTGGCATTGATAAATGACTTTCAAACTTGCTGAGCTCTTTGCCTGAGCTCTCACTAACCCTGTATTATCATCTCCCTCCTACAGATAAGGAAACTGAGGCTTCAAGAGATTAGGTGAGCGATCCAGGGTCACTCACTCAGTGAGCCTCAGTGAAAGGATTCAGAGCTCCATCACGCCCTGACTCTGCTCTGCTCCAGCTCATGCCCTGGGCGTTATTCTGCGCTCTGGGCTCATTCGGAGTCAGAATGGAGCAAATCATGGAAAAGGAGGGAGTGTGGTGGAGAGGCACAGGCTGGATTCCAGCCTTGTTTTCAGATCCTGCCTCTGACACTCACTAGCTGTGTGGCCATGGACAGAATCATCACCTGAGTGACCCTCCCTCCCCTCTCTGGGCCTCAGCCTCCTTCCAACAACGATGGGATTACACTGGTCACCCCAGAGGTCCCTTCCAGGGCCAAACCATAATCCTGTTATGCTGCAGGTATGAATTCAAGTCACTTAACATGTCGGAGCCTCATCTGTGAACTGAGAATAACAGAAGTACCTACCATACAGGTGTTAGTGAGAATCAGATGAGGCAAAGCTGGGCAAGGACTTCAAAAACCTTGAATTGTGTTGTAAATGGAAACTATCACTGTTGTAGGTCCTCCTTCTCCCCTCCCCCTCCCCTCCCCCTCCTCCTCTTCCTCTCCTCCTCTCCCTCCTCCTCCTCTCCTCCTCTCCCCCTCCTCTCCCCCTCCCCCCCCTCCTCCTCCCCCTCCCCCTCTTCTCCTCTTCTCCTTCCTCCTCCTCCTCTTCCTCTTCTTCCCTCCTCCTCCTCCTCCTCCTCCTACAGGCC
>CM053589.1:180065443-180076313 GCA_028646515.1 Pseudochirops corinnae | reverse complement strand
GCTGGAGAAGGAAGTGGGAAACCACCCCAGTATCTCTTTCAAGAAAACCCCAAAGTGGATCATGAAGAGTTGGACATGATTGAAAAGTTCTGAACAATAAAAGAATCACCAATGCTAAAAGAAATTTGGAGAAATACAAATTAAGTATTTAAAAAATTTTAAACTAGGCAGGTGGCCCAGTGGATAGAGCACTGGGCCTAGAATCAAGAAGACCTGAGTTCAAATCAGCCTCAGATACTTACTGGCTAGGTGACCTTGGGTGAGTCACTTAACCTCTGCCTGCCTCAGTCATTTCAACTGTAAACTGGAGATAATAAGAAGCACAGTTTCATATGCAATCATTTTAAAATTATATTGTATTGTGGAAATGCTTATTTTGTTCAATAAACTAAAGTAAAATAACTAAAAATTAATAAAAGATAACAAGCGCCTCCCTCCCCAGGTTGTTAGGAGGATCAGATGGGATCCCATCGGCAGAGCCCTTTGCCGGCATCTGGCACACAGCAGGCACTCAATAAATGCTCGTTTCTTTCCTGCCTTCCCGGCTCTGGCCTGTCTGGACTGCCTGCCTCCCTGTCCACTCCGGTCTCCTACCCACTTGGTGTACTTCTCTTCCCCTCACAGGACGGTCCCTTTTGGTCACTCCAGCTCTTTGTGACCCGCCTGCTCACTGGTTTCATCTCATGTCTTTGTATGAGCCACCCCTATGCCTGGACTGTTCTCCCTCCTCAGTTCTGTCTCTGGAACCACCTGTTGCTTTCAGAGCTTAGCGGGTGCCGCCTCTTCCACAGGGCCTTCTGGGTCCCCCAGTGGTCCTCGATCTCAGGGTCAGCAACTGCCTTTAACTCATTTTCTGTTTCCTTGTCTCTGCACAGACTGCTTTCTTCCGAGAGAATGTAAGTTCCTTGAGGGCAACAGTGCTTCATTTTTGTACTTGTAGTCTCAGGGTCTAGTATGGTGCCTGGCACACAATTCACTAGTAAATGCTTTTGGGTTTGAATTAAATTGTTTTTATTTGAATTGACATGAATTGAATTAAGGAGGGGAGAGGTCCGTAGGGGTCAAGGAGGTCAGAAAAGTCTTCATGGAGGAGGAGAGACTTGAGCTGAAAAGAAGGGGATAAACATCTCTTCAGGAAGGAATAAATCTGGAATAGGTCTGGCAGCAGAGTACGGCCACTCTGGGAAGGGGTGGAACAGGACAGAGCAGGATAATTGGGGTCAGATTAAGGATAGCCTTGAATGACAGTTTGAATAGTTCAGACTTTATGTTGTAAATAAAGGGGGATTCTCCTTAGTACAACAGTGATGGTGGAGGAGTCAGGATGCTCAGGTTCAGGCCCAGTTGGGAATAAAGATGGTGGAAGCTTGGCAGAGGGGAGAGAATATATATTTTTAAAACTGAACATCCAAGAAAACTTCCCTACAGAAAGAGAGCAGTTAGCCCTAGGGAACCATGTGGACCCTGGGAAACTCTTCACAGGCTGATGAGCATCCTTATTACTGGCTTCCCTTGGATTTCCCCAACCTTCCCACTCTCCACCCATAACCTTCCTCTTCTGCCAGGAGGTGGAGAACAGCGGCGGCATCACGTTGAACAATGACAGGCTTCCCATAACATTTCATCATCCTTTAAATCAGAGGGTCCGAGCCTGGGATCTTTGAACTTGTTTATTTTTTTAACACTTGGATAACTTTCAATGTAATTGCATTTCTTCACATTCCAACTATCACGTTTTATACATTTATAAACATCGTCTGGGAAGGGTCCACAGCTTTCACTGGGTTGTCACGACGATGTGGGAACCTCTGTGCTGAGCCTTTGGTGCAGCTGGAACAGGGGTAAGAGGGATGATGCTTCTGAGTGACTCTTGTGTCTGACCTGGTGCTGATCAGTTGTGACCTTAGAGGAAGACCATGGGCCGGGGACAAACACACGCATCAGATGCACCCATAGCGCCTGATTTATTCATCCTTAAAATCCTGACGAAAGTATGTGCATCCATTTGTCATTGTTCAGTTGTTTCATTTGTGTCTCATTCTTTGTGAGCCCATTTGGGGCTTTCTTGGCAGATACTTGGAGTGGTTTTGTCATTTCCTTTTCCAGCTCATTTTACAGATGAGGAAACTGAGGCAAACAGGGTCACCCAGCTAGTAAGTGTCTGAGGCTGCATTTGAACTCAGGAAGTTGAGTCTTTCTGGCTCTAGGCCTGGCACACTATCCCCTGCACCACCTAGCTGCCTCATATACAAGCATACAAATACATATATTCACATATGTACATATCTATGTGTATTTATGTATATATATTTTGATAGCTATATTTCAATACAACTAGATTCCTTTATAATCCCATATAATTTAATTTATGCATTTAAAAGCTGGTGGAAAGTGATTCTTAGGCATTACTAGACTGCTAAGGAAGTCCATAATGCAAATATGGGTAAGAAGCCCTGGTAAAGACACAAAGTACTGCTCCCTCTGGTGTTAACTGCTGTGTATAACAGCTGAGAGAGAGAAGTTTTAATGACTCATACCCACCTGGGAACCCTCTCCCCTCCCCTCCCCTCCTCTCCCTTTTCCTCCCCTCCCCTTCCTTCCCCTCCTCTCCCCTCCCCTCCTCTCTTCTCCCACAAGAGAAGAAAACCGTTCAGCTTATTTTGATTCTGTTTTCTTATTTCTAGTTTCTCAGATGAAGGAGTGAAGGTATAACTGCTGATTTCTTATTTTGATTCCCTTTTCTCTGCCAAGAAGAATGATCTTTACATTTACAGGATAGATCACAAATGACTACCAGGGCATTGAGATCCTAAATAATTGAAGCAAGAGTAAAAAAGCAAGCCCCTAGTAGGTCTCTATGAGTTGGTGTCACTAGCCCTGATTGAACTGAAATTTGCAATTTCTGAGCTGCTGTCAGAAATGTTTGGAAGATGTGCACAATGGATGAGGAGCAGCTAGAATAGAGGTGGGCAAAAATGACCTGATTTTTTTTTTTATAGAAAGAAAGTAGAGTCTTAAAATTATAGGTTAGTGCATAGTTCGATTCCTGGCAACATTTTAGACCAGACTATTAAAAGGATGGTTAATGAACATCTGGAAAGGAAGCCAGGGTCACAAAGAGCCAACATGGCTTCAGCGAGAACAGAATTCCAGACTAACCCTGTTTCCTTTTTTTTGTCTGTTAATATACTGTTAGATCAGGGGAATGTCATAGACATAGTACATCTGAATTTCATGCAAGGCATTTGCAAGATCTGTTAAGCTACTTTTGAGTACAAGACAGAGACACAGAAGCCATGGTAGAGGAGAGAAGTGGATTCAGAGCTAGTAGAATGATGAGACACAGAGTAGTCATTAAGGGATCTTGTGGGGAGGTGTCTACCTGGGTGCCCCAGAAACCTATGCTTAGTTTTGTGCTGTTTAATGTTTGCATCACTGGCTTAGATAAAGGTGTCCATGGCACGACCATCAGATTTATAGATGACAGGAAGCTGGAGGAGAGAGCCAAAATGTTGGATGATGGAATCAGGATCCAAAAATATCTTACCCTGTAAGAATGACAAATCAGATCTAATACTACGAAAATTAAGAGAGACAGATATAAAGCTCTATACTTGTATGCAAACTAATCTATTGCTTAAGTCTAAGGTGCATGCTATGTCACTAGACAACAGTTCATTTGGAAAAGATTTGGGCGTTTTGATGGACTACAAGCTCTGTATGAATCACCAGTGTGACATGGCAGTCAAAAAAAAAAAGGTAAGAAATGTGATGCTGTACCATGAGTAGGGTGAGCACCATAGGAGGGATTGTACAGTCAGTCAGTCTGAGCGCCGCCATGTTTTAATGTTGCTTGGCCTTTGGGTACACCATTCAGCCATCCTGGAGGAGAGGCTCGGACCCCTTGGGACTACTCTCATCTCTCAATGATACAGTAATGGGGAAGAATTAAGGAGACACTAATCTCACCTCCTCTTTGAAAGGTCTTGCAATCAGGATTGTCTTAGCCTCTAATGTAAATTGTTTTACTCTTATCTAATAAAAGTAGCTCAAAGTTGGAATTCAGCAGTGGCCCCACTCCAATTGCTTGATCTCCAGTGAACAACACAGTTACAGTCCCACTGTATTCAACCCCGGTCAGACGACATCTGGAGCGTTGTTTTTAATTCGTTGTGCCATATTTTAGGGAGGACATTGACAAGCTCAAGCTGGAACAGAAAAGGGTAACCATAATAGTGAAGGGTCTCAAGACACTGCCAGATGAGGTTTGGTTAATGGAGGGGTGTTTAGCCTGGACAGGAGAAGACGTGATTTCTGCTTCCCAGTATTAGAAGGGCTGCCGTATGGAAGCGAGATCGGATTTGTTTTGTTTGGCCCCAGAGGCAAGAATGAGGAACAATGAATAGGAGTCACCAAGAAACACATTTTGGCTCAGTGAAAGAAAACATTTCCTAATCATTAGAATGTTCCAATAGTGGATTGGGCTGCTTTGGGAGACGGTGGGTTCCCACTCGTTGGAGATCTTCAAGCAGAGTCTGGAGGACCCTTAGTCATTGATGAGGACAGAGTTCTTGTTCAGGTAGGGCTCTTCTAGCTCTCACATGCTGTGATCCTTTGCCTGATCTCTTCCTTGCCTCCCGTAGCCATAAGGTTGGCAGGTCCTGCTAATTCCTCCCTCACAATCAATCTTGTATCCCTCCCAACCCACTATCACCATCCTACTCCAGACCCTCATTACCACTCACCTGGACCATTTCAAGACCATTTTTCCAGGTCTTCCCTCATCCACTCTTTCCCCTTCCTAGTTCATCCTTCAGGTCACTTCAAGACAAATCTGCCTTGCACATAAATCCTGTCTTGTTGCTTCCCTATTAAAAATATTCAGTGGTCCCCCTTTACTTCCAATATAAAGCTCAAATTCCTTTGCCAAATATTCAAGATCCCCCCCAAATCCATTCTGTCTTGCAGTATTTATTTTTTATGTCACTGCCTCATTGCATTCTGTCCTCCAGTCAGTCTGATCTGTTCTGTCTCTCTGGAATGCATCATGTAGTCTCTCACCTCCACACCTCTACTCTTGCTATTTCTGTTGCCTGGAAAGACTTCTCTTTTTCTCTTTTTTCTGTCTCTTTCCCTTAGTTCTTAATTTCAGCCCTCCTTGTTATAACAGACTTCTAACTCCTGATCTCCCTCCATCTGGTATTTCTCTTCTTCTTTTTATCCTATTGTGTAATACTGCCCAAGAATCTTCAGTAACTCCCCATCGACAATTAAACAAAGTCGAGGTTCCTTCACCTGGTTGTAAGGTCCCTCCATAGTGTGACTCCTATGTACCCTTCCAGGCTTCCCTCACACTACCTACCCCTTTTTATGGATTCCATGTTCTGGTCTCATCTTGTCCTCTCCTACCTCCATGCATTCTCAAGTTCTGTCAGATAAACAAGCATTTATTAAGCCCAAGGTACTGCGCTAAGTGCTGGGGATCCAAAGAAAGGCAAAAAACAATCTCGGCTCTCAAGGAGCACCCAGTCTAAGGAGTGGAGTCATTTATCCAATGACATCCCAAAGGTGACATCTTCATGTGCTCATGCATCGGATTTAAGTGAGGCAAGGGAAAACATGCAAACAAGTAGGTACCAGCAAGCTATAGCACAGCGGTTTTCAACATGTGGGCTGCGACCCCTTTGGGGGTCGAACGACCTTTTCACAGGGGTCGCCTAAGGCCATCGGAAAACACATATTTCTGATGGTCTTAGGAACCAAGACACCACTCCTCTATCCCTCTCCAGGCAGGTCTGCCCACATATGAGTATTAAAGGGTTGTGGCATTAGGAAGGTTGAGAACCACTGCTATAGCGGGTTAAATGGAGGAGGGGAGGGATCTCAGAGGGAAAGCAAGAGCTTTAAGTAAGACTTCCAATCTGAGACTGGAAGGAAACCAGGGAATTTAGGAGGTGGAGATGGAAAGGGAGACTGTGGACAGCTAGGAAGATACCTGGAATCATGAGATGAAGTGTTCTGTGTGAGGAATGGCCAGGAGGCCCTAGGATGGCCCAACCACAGGGGACATGGAAAGGAGCAAGGTGTAACAGGACTGGAATGGAGGGAAGGGGCCAGTTTTGAAGGGCTTTTAAAAAGATAGAGGATCTCATTTTTGTTCCTAGAGGTAATGGGGAGCCACTGGAGTTCTGCACAATGATGGAGTTGAACAAGATGGTCTCTGAAGGTACTTCCAACCTCAGAACTGTGTTCCTATGAACCTGATATTAGTGACTCACACAAGTGACTCACACACACATACACACACACACACACACACACACACACACACAGCATTGTGGTGTGGACACATGGTTGGTCCTGGATCAGGAAGACCTGCCTTGGACAAGGACCAGTTTCATGACCTTGGGCAAGACATGTAACTTTTGAGTGCCCCCAGGCAATTCTCCATTAATTTAAACTACAGTCAAGTCAATGATTCCCATAGGCTGAGGGAGTTTTTGCACAAAGAATTCCTTACGCTGATGAAACTGTGGTTTTAGACCCAAAATAATAACAACTATCACTTCCATGGTCCTTTAAAAATTTTACAAAAAGTTCTCCTCACGACTCCTCTGTGAAACTGAGATCGTGGGCATTATTTATCCCCATTTAACAGATGGAGAAACTGAGACTCAGAGAGGTGCTTTACCAAGGTCATACAGTGAGCCAAGGGTCTGGGTCACAATTCAAATATAGGCTTCCCTATTCTAAGTCCAGTGAATGTTCTTCCTACTGAATCACCATCTCTTTAGGAGTTCTCGGTTAACATCTGGGTCCCCAGAGCCCACAAGCAGATGCTGGCTTGGCCAGTGCAACCGAGGCTGTGTGGGTGGATAGTTCTTGCAATCCTTAATACTTGCCATATTTCCTAAAGAATACCCTGTATTTCATAAGCCTCTTTGCTACACTGGTGTGTGTGTGTGTGTGTGTGTGTGTGTGTGTGTGTGTGTGTTGTTATACGAGTTTGGATCTTCTGTTTTGGTCCCTAGATTTCTGTTTAGTCTATTTTGTAGATGAGTGAATAGCAAAATGAGATTTCATTCATGTATGCATTCATTCATGTATGTGTGCAGAAAGCAAATCTTTAATAACCACTACTTTTGTGTCTAATCCCATGCTAGAGATGGTAGAGGAAACAGAGGGATAAAAGAAGTGGTCTCTGGTGCCAGGGAAAGACCAGTGGACTTGAAGTCAGAGGACCTGTGTTCTAATCCCTGCTCTGCCACATACTCCCTTTATGACTTAGCCAAGTCACTTTACTTCCCTAGGGATTGGACTAGATGACTTCCATGACCCCTTCCAACTAAAAATCTATGATGTGATTATGGAGGCTGGGAAGACAGCTATGGTTGGATAAGGGGACTTCAGAATTCTTGAACATGGAGGTGGGACGTTTGTGGGTCATGGGAAGATCCACCGATGTTTGTTGACTGACTGACTGACTGACTGGCAGATCATCTTTGGTTGGCCCATTAAAGAATCCTTCTTGACACCATAAAGGTTACTCCTCTTTTAGGTAGAGGCCTTTTGGAGACAGATATGACCTTGTGAGCTTGGAAAAGCCAGGATACTGAGCCACTAGAAGTCCAGGAGCTGGGAAGCTTGTCAGGTTTTATGGAAAGCCAAGATGGTGAGTCACACAATCCTGAGTGACCTGTTTCACTAATAGCAGGTAAAAGGAGCCAAGAAGGAACTAGAGATAGTCACTTTTGGAAGTGAGTTTGGTGGTGTAAATACTGTGTAGTAACTGCTTTAAATATAAGCCCATTCTTCTCAGGATCAAGGTGATAGGGGGGAGGGGAAATTTTGTACTGTTGTTCTTCATTTATCCTTGGTATAAATATCTCTTTGTAAAAATGAATTGATATTATTTGGTTAAATGGAATTGAGATGGTAATCACTAGCAGTTAAGAAAGGGGAGAACACACTGGAACTTGCAAGAACTAATAACAGGAGAAAATCACCCTTGATTCCTCAGGGGTCCTTCTAGAACTCCGATGGGGACATGTAGCCTTGCACTGAGATCTGAGACTTGTCTGCTGAGCGTGTAGTTGGGTTAAAGATCCTTGGAGCCTATAAAGGCTCTAACACAAACAAAAGTACAAAACACTCCTCCATCCCAGGTGGTCCCTTTCAGCTTTCTATGGTCAATCATTCTATGGTCCCTTGATAGTGGTGTGGTGGATGAGAAGGCAGAGGATGCAAAGAAACACATAATTTTTAGACCACCTACAAGTGTTTATTTTACCACTGGCATTTTAAATGTGAGATCTCTATCTTACAACCAACAAATGAAATCCTGATGGAAGGTCTGTACTACAGCCACAGTGATATTCCCAAACTAAATGAAACCAGAAGACAAAAGGAAGCTGTGGCTGCATGAAAGGTGGCTGGAAGGTTCTCTCTGCAGAATTAGACAAAGGGGCTGATGGAGTTAATTTCATCAGGTGCTGAAAGGATGGAAGAAACATCATTTCGTGGGATACGTGGTTATTTCCTCCTGCAGTGCTCATGATGAGCATGAGCAAAACATTGCAATAAAGATAACTGCAGTTTATATGCTAACATCTGTTGCAGAGAATGGAGAGGGAGGCACATTCTAGAAGGAATTTAATAAGATCCGGTATCCCAAATCTGCAAAGACTTTTTAAAACCTTTGTCCTGTTATCAGGGAGCCTGGGTAGAAGGGACCTGCTTTGGCACAGGCATTGCCAGAGTTCCCCAAGTTTCCAAGGTGTTTGGACTTTTGAAGGCACTTCTTTCTGCCCAGATGTCTGAGGGTTAGGAAGCCAAGCAGAGAGGCTGGGGGGGGGGGGGGAAGTTCTGGCACCAGGTTGTGCTGGGCTGATCCCCTCTATTCTCCTGCTGAGGCTGTAGGAAACTGGGGAGCTGGACAGTGCCTCTGTCACACAGAGAGAGGGAGAGGGGAGAAGGGGAGAGGAGAGAAGGAGGGAGGGCCAGAAGAGAGGAGGAAAAAGTGGAGAAGAGAAGAGAAACACTCAGATCAGTCAGCAGACTTTTATAATTTAGGATTTGTCATTTTTCTTCCCTTGGCTTCCTAGGAATGTTGTCAGAGAAATGGCCCTCTGTTTACCTCTCTACTTTCTTCCTGTTCCTTTCCCCACGCCCACCCCGATCCCCACCCCATATTGGGGCACAGATTCATCCCAGCCTGAAAGGGGAAGCTTGTTCCTTAAATGCTTATTGCGTTATGTGAATAATAATGATAACCACAATGAGAGCCGTAGCTAGCATTTATACAGCGATTCGAGGTCTGCAAAGTTCACACACATATCTCTCGAGCTTCACAACAGCCAGGACAGGTTTGCCATGACAATCAGCCATTTGCAGTTGTGTCTGGCTCTTCGTGAACCCACTTGGGGTTTTCTTGGCAGAGACATTGGAGTGATTTGCCATTTCCTTCTCTGGCTCATTTTGCAGATGAGGAAACTGAGGCCAACAGGTTTAAGTGACTTCCTGTAAGAAGTGGCCTGGAGAGGCTTATACAAATTGATGCTAAGTGAGAAGAGCAGAACCAGAAGAAATTTGTACACCATCACAGACACATCGTACGTGTGATGACCAACCTTGATAAACTGGACTCCTCTCAGCAATGCACAGCTAGAAGACAACTCTACAAGCCTCAGGATGGAAGGAGATGTCTACATTCAGAGAAAGATCTAGAAAGAACAGAGTTTAAATGGAGACTGAAGCAATACATGCTCTCGTTCTTTTTCATGTTAGGTTTTGCTTCTTTTTTCCCAGCGATCACGCGTTGGTTACAACCCTTCTATATAACCAAACTATTGTACAGTGTGAAAGTATCTGCAGATCCTGTACATGATTGCACACCACCATGGTGGGGGGGGAAGGGAGGGGAGAAAATCTGAAACTCAAGGGACTGTGGAACTGAATCTTGTAAACTAAAAGTAAATAAAAAAAAAAGAAGTGGCTGAAGCAGGATTCAAATTCAGGTCTTTGATACACATTACCTAAATTACCTTGGAAATTTAGTGTTATAACAACCAAACTGCCAAGAGGTTATTATATAGAACTGAGTAAGATAAGAGCTTGGAGGAACAAAGTCTCTAGAATCTCAAGAAAATTAATGAAAAAAGCAAGATTAAAGAAAGTTTAGCATTACTGGGCCACAAACTATATTTGAAAGCTGTAATTAATTTTTAAAAAACTATTTGATAGGGGTGGCTAGGTGGTACAGTAAATAGAGTTCTGGCCCTGGAGTCAGCAAGACCTGAGTTCAAATGTGACTTCAGACACTTAACACTTACTAGCTGTGTGACCTTGGGTAAGTCACTTCATCCCAATTGCCCTGCCTTCGCCCCTCCAAAAAACAAAACAAAACAAAAATATTCAATACCAGTAAAAAAGACAGAAAAGTAGGTTAGTGAAAGAAACTGGGCTGGCAAGACTCCAAAGCAATTAAATAGAACAGGCCAGTGTTTGTTAAACTCAAGAATCTAAATTCATTGGATGAGGACCTTCCATTTCTCAAGACCTGGGAAAAGTGAGAGGCAGTTTGGCAGAAATCAGATTTAGTTCAAATTTTTACATCATATGTCAAAAAAAGCTCAAGATGGGCATGTGACCTAAACATAAAATTCCCTATTAGTAAAAAAATGAAAGAATAAAAGGTGTTGCTTTCATGACTATGACCAGGAGGAAAGTATAGTTATACAGCGTCAACAAAGTCATACAAAAGTCAAACAACGGATGGCAAGACTTGTGAAACACCAAAGTGGACAATTCTGATGATGCAAAATTAAAGTTTTTACACAAACAAAATCAATGCACCCAGAATAAGAATAAG
>CM053589.1:180000443-180062943 GCA_028646515.1 Pseudochirops corinnae | reverse complement strand
CTAGAACCCAAGTCTCCTGACTCCCAGTGCAGAGTTCCTCCCTTGTACTGTTGGGCCAGAGCTATTCCTTCCAAGTTCTCTGACCCTGGCCCCAGGAACCCCCCACCCCCATGGGTCCTCCTTGTCCTTGGGGCCCCTCTCTTGGTCCCCACTCTGAATGTTCCAGAAACTCAAGCCCCTTCCTGCACTATACTTGGACCACAAGAAAGGTAAAGACCCTGTTGGAATGATGGGGGAAAACTGGGCAGACTTTCCTGTGGCCTAGAGCTGGGACTGCAAATCTCTAGTACTGAGGCTACCCCCTGCACCAGTGTGGCTTCTGGGATGTGGACAAGAATCCTCTGTCCTTTCTTTTTCCCAGTGAGAGAAGAGATTTAGCTAGTGATTTTAATTTTGTTTTTGTTCAGTTATTTCACTCACGTCGGACTCTTCTTGACCCCTTTTGGGATTTTCTTGGCAAAGATTTAGAGTGATTCTCCATTTCCTTCTGCAGCTCACCTTGTACATGGGGAACTAAGGCAAACAGGGTTAAGTGACTTGCCCAGGGTCACACAGCTAGTAAATGTGAGAGCTCACATTTGAACTCAGGGATTCAGATGAGACTTTCTGACTCCAAGCTCAGTGCTGTGTGAACTATGGCACCACCTAGCTGCCCTTCTAATCTAAGTGATTCAGCGCAAATCACTTCAATCTCTCTGAATCTTGGGCAACTTCCTGAAAACCTGGGCAGAGAGAGAATGAGTGTCAGTGTGTTGGAGGGAGCTGCCACACTGGGAGTTCTCTACAAAGATCAGATGGCAAATCCTTGTGTGTTGTGTTTCGCTTCTCTTAGAATTGGGTCCTAGAGGATTCCTCCCTAGCTTTGAGAGGGACCTTCAAAGGGTTCCATTTCTACTCATTTCCCCATAAAGAGTTGGAGGGCTCCTCACTGCATACTTCCAGTAACTTGATGGGCTTTTTGGGTTGTTACTGTTACTCTCCATGGAGTTGTGTAAACAGCAGCAAAATCCCCTCGTCTTCCAGAGGCTGCAGCTGGAGTCCCCACACCCGCATCCCACTCGACATCCATCCGTCCGGATTAATAACACTCCCTCCTATTCTATCTCCCATCGGCATGGCCTGTCACATCCACTTGTATTACTGGACCAGGAGGCGGGTGTGACTCAGTTCTTCAGTATGAAGTGACCCCATTCCCAATCATGAGCTCTCGATCTGCTCCACAGATGTTCTCCAGAATTCACAGAAGGGTTATGAGGGGGGCAGGAAGCAAGGGAAAACAATGAATCATCCCTTAGGTTAACTTAACTTATTTTTCAAAGAGAAAAATAATTTTGAAATGGCTTGGACTCTAATTCTCTGGAGATGGCATGAGGTCCATATAAGAACCAACATTTCCATAGAGCTTGAAAGTTTAGAGAGCATTTTACATCTCTGATCTCAAAACAGCCTCGTGAGATAGATGGTACAGCTATTATTATTTCCATTTCACAGAAGAGGAAACTGAGTCTCAGAGAGGTTAAGCAACTTGTCCATTTTCCAGATGGGGAAACCGAGGCAGGCAGATTAAAAAAAAAATTATTTGCTCAGGGTCACACAGCTAGTAAATGTCTATGATTGGATTTGAATTCAGGTGCAGTTATCTGTCCACTGTGCCACCTGGCTGCCTAGTTTGTAAAAGGTCCACTGGGCAATAAGTTCTGGACAGAGAACCATTCCATCCTCCAGACATAGTGGGCTCCCCAATCTTGCCAGCCATCTTGAAAACACACCTAGAGCGAAGAGGTGTAGTAGGAAGATTGATCATTATGATCCTAGATCAAGAACTCAGACAAATTTGGAAGCTGAGAGCCAGAAAAGGCATGGGACCTGTCCAAGGTCACACAGTAGTAAATAGCAAAGCCAAGATTTGAACCCAGGTCTTCGGACACCAGATCCAGTGTTCTTTCAAGTAAATCAAGCTGCCTCAAGTTCTGGTTGTTCTGACACTCACTAATTTGGTAACTAGAGCAAATCCCTTACCCTCTACCCCCTCACTTCCCTCCCAAGCCATAATTTTCTCATCCACAAAGTAGGAACGCTGAGACTTAGACAGCCTTCCTCACTATATTCTTGTCAAGACAGCAGTTTATAAACTGTAAAGAGTCACATGACTCAGTGCTACCCCTTCCCACTTCTAGGGAAAATAATGCAATCTCTCATTTGTCCAGCTTGGACTGGAGTTAGGGATCATCGTTACTAGATACAGGGCCATTCCTGGGCAGAATCTTCCAAGAGCTATAGGAAAACACCTCTAATGGTGCAGTATGAGGTATCCGAGACTAGTTGGTGAAGGGGGGGGTTACCTGACCTTCACAAAACTACTGCCATTAAGAGATAATGAAATTGGAACATGGAGAGAGGGGAGATGACTTGTCTCCAGGTCAGATAGGGGCAGGACCAAGACTAGAAGCCAGGTGTCCCGACTCCCAGTTCAGAGCATCTGTCTCTCTGTCTCCCTCTCCCCTCAGACCTCCTTCCACCTCTGTAGATCAGCATCTTATCTGTAAATAAGGTGACTTGCCCAAAGTATACTCACCCATAAGTATTAGGTGCTAGACTCAGAATTCGAGCCCAGGTGTATCTGACTTCAAGGCTTCTCCTCAACACTTTCTCTCTCAGGATTCCTCTCACTCCCCACCCTCCATTAGGGCAGTAGGTACAGCTGCTAAAACAGACGGCATAGAACAGAGCAGGAGAGGAAATTGGGAAGGAAGCACAACAGATAAGTAGGATAGTTTTGAAAGTAATGTGTGGAGTTTATTATATACTTAATTTTATTTTTTTATTTTACATTTCCTAAATTTCTCCAAGATCACCCCTTCCCCATCCCCCTGCCAGAAAGACAGCCCATATTAAAGACTTCTTAAGAAATCAAGTTGTTCATCCTTTATTCTCAAAGACAGCATGATGTCTTGACTTCAGCCTGAATTGGATTTAAGTGAGGAAGAGTCATCAGCCTCACTTGCTCTCTTCCAGAATTATGGTGGTCCTGTGACAAGACAAAGGTCAAGACCACTGGTGATGACCCAGTGGTATGAAATGGAGACTCATGGTTTTATACAATTTCTTTTTGTGTTTTATTAAAATACTCTTTTTTTGGTCTATTCAAAATAAAATATAAAATTATATAAAACAAAACAAAAATCCCCAAAGTCTGAAGGCAGGTTTGCTTCCTCTTTGCAAGGTATTTTTTTGTTTTTCATGAAATGCTCGAGTGTGGGGTGGTGATGTTTGGGGAGGAGAGGGGTATAAGGTACAGAGGAGGGAGAGGCAGAAGGAAAGATGGTGGAGGAGGAAGAGGGTGAGCCAAAACATCCTTCATTGCATTTCAGTGGTTTTTAAGATGGTAAGTGTGGCCCATTGTATGGAGGGGTCTGCCTCACTCTGGGGGGCTGATGCCAGTTTCTCCTGGCCTTGCTGTTTCAGGGAGCAGAAGCTTGGCTTCCTGTGATCATTGTTTTTCCCATGGAGGCAAGTGAAGGCCTTTGAGCTTTGCTCTAGGACAGTGGTTCTCAACCTTCCTAATGCCACGACCCTTTAATACTCGTACGTGGGCGTATCTGCATGTGGGTGGACCTGCCTGGAGATGGATAGAGGAGTAGTGTCTTGGTTCCTAAGACCATTGGAAATATGTGTTTTCCTATGGTCTTAGGCAACCCCTGTGAAAGGGTCGTTCAACTCCCAAAGGGGTTACAACCCACAGGTTGAGAACTGCTGCTCTAGGAAATATCTTGGAGGAGGTAAGGAAAAAAACGAGGAATGAGAACTTGGAGGAGCAAGTAGGCAAGAGGGTTGTTGTACAAGCTTTTTGGTGTCCTTTGCTATCCGGAAAACTTGGCTAGACCAAATGACTCATTCATTCCCTGAAAGTTTGGGAGGGGAGAGGTTTGGTTTTATACCATGACAAGCCTTTTCTGTATTTCATAGTTTCTACTGTCCCAGAAGAGATAACAGAACCCTTCCATAACATAGCTTATTACTGCAGTACATAGATTCCTTGAAATTATGGCCTTAGTGGAGAGAGCCCTGGGCTGAGTCAGAGGATATGGGTTTGTACTTCAGTTGTACTGACTGGATTACTGATCTTAGGCACATATTCAACCTCTGTGGTTCTCAGTTTCTTCTTCTGTCAAAAGAGGAGGATGAACAAAATTATCTCTAGGGCAGGGGTGGGGCACCTGCAATCTCAAGGCCACATGTGGCCCCACAGGTCTTCAAGTGTGGCCCTTTGATGGAATCCAAAGTCTAAAAAGATTCAAAGGGTGGCACTTGAGGACCTAGGGAGTCACATGTGGCCTTGTTGCCACAGGTTCCCCACCTCTGCTCTAGGGTTTCTTCCCATTCTAAGGATTTATGAATCTACTTAATGACTGTGTCAGAGACTAACAGTGCTATGTACAGTAGGTGCTTAAGAAAAGTTCATTAGTAAAAGCCTGTTGTTTGTCCTGTACATCCTCCTCCCTCACCTTCCATGGTCAGTCAGTTTCCAAGAAGGGTCAATTCTACTTTCTCAGTATCTCTCTATCCACCTCCTCCCCTATCTTAATACTCTCCTAACTTGTCTCCCTTCCTTTTCCAAATTCATTCCTCATAAATCTTGGCTGAATATTTCCCCCAAGGCATAGTCTTAACAATATCACTCTTGCTACAAAAAAAAAAAATCTTTCAATGCTTCCCTATCTCTCCAATGTCCTCCATCATCTGGGCTCCAAAAGACCTTTCAAACCTTATCTTCACATTATTTCCATTGGCCAATATGATGATTTCATAGATGTTTTACCCATATTTGGGAATGATCTTCCCAGAACAGTATCCCCTGATACTACAGTGGCTGAAAGCTATCTGGCTCTGGTGAGGCTCCTCTCAGCCGGGAGATTCTGGACTTCAGGGTGGGATCATATATCACAGATTCAGAGTTGGAAGGGATCTTTGATGTTACCTAGTCCATCCATCTTGTTTTACAGATAAGGAAACTGAGGCCCAGGGATACAAGGTGATGTCCCAAGATCAGCTCTATAGTTAAGTGGCAGAGTCAGGATTTGAATCCAGGACTTCTGTCTCCAAAACCAGGGCTCTTTCCACTGTAGAATGCTGATATTGAGTTAGAGGCTTGGCATTTAAGGGGAGCAGATCTTAGAAGTCATCCAGCTGGCGTTTATTATACAGAAGGAAACAGAAACAAGGTCAGGAGAGGGAAATAACAGAAACTGATGCTGACATATAGCACTTTAAGCTTCATGAAGTCCTTCACATACCCTAGTCACGTTTGATTCTTAGAACCCTATGGGGCAGATGCTAATATTATCATCCCCACTCTACAGATGGGGAAACTGAGGCTGACAAGGGTCGAGCAACCCTTGGCTAGTTACAGAGCTGTTCAATGTTGGAAGGCGGACTCCAAGTGCTTCCTGACCCTGTCCAGAGCTATGCCTACAGTGCCACCTAGCGTCTCCTTTAGGGAAGTGACATGCCTAAGTGAAAGAGAGAGAGAGAGAAGGAGGGAACGAGGGAACGAGGGAGGGAGGAGGGAAGGAGGGAGGGAGGGAAAGAGAAAGAAAGGAAGGGAGGGAGGGAGGGAGGGAGGAAAGAAAGAAAAAGAATTTATTAAGTGCCCACTGTGTGCCAGTCACTGTGCTAAGTGTTGGGGACACAGAGAAAGGCAAAAGACAGTCGCTGCTCTCAAGGAACTCACAGCATAACGGGGAGAGAACAGCTACACAACAACAACGTGATAGTAATGATAGCGTGCAGCATTTATATGGTGCCCACTAGGTGTCAGGCACGAAGCCAAGCAGTAATGTTACCTCATTTGATCCTCACAACAACCCTGGGAGGTGGGTGCTATTATTGTCTCTGTTTTACAGTTGAGGAAACTGAGGCAGAGGTTAAGTGACTTGTCCATCATCACACTGCTAGTAAGTATCTGGGCCTGAATTTGAACTCGGGTCTTTCTGACTCCAAGAGTGAACTGACCTAGCCACTGACCCACCTAGAGGCTTCATGCATGTCTGTATAAACCGGATACATATGGGATGTTTTAGAGATAAGAGGGGGAAGGTGCCCTTTATTAGTCATGACTCCTAGGCTTGACTCTGTCCCCCTCCCTCGGCCCCTTCCCTCCCACCAGACCTTGGACCCCTTTCTCCATCCAGAAGAAAACCATGGCGGGGGTGGGGTGGGGCGGAATTTACTTTTCTTGAACAAAAGAGCCTCCAGTCTCTAGCTTCGGGTCCCGAGGGAAACACTTCTATATAAAGTGGGACTTTAGTTGGGTCCTGAACGAAGCCAGGAGGCAGAGGAGCGGGGAAGGACATTCCGGGTGTGGGGGACGGCCAGAGCAAATGCCTGGAGTCGGGAGATGGAGGAACGGAGACGCCAGAGTCGCGGATCGCCCGGAGTGGCTGGGGACTCTGAATGCCACATAGAGAACTTTGCACCTGATCCTGGAGGCACCCAGGAGCCGCTGCAGTTTGCTGAGCGGGGCAGCGATGGTCAGGCGTGCGCTCGGAGGGCGCCCGGGAGCGGGCAGAGCCGCGGAGCCCAGGAGGCCCGGGCCGGAGCGCGGGCGGGAGGTGCGGAGCACGCGGTCGGAGGAGAGAAGGGGGCGGGCCCGAGCGACATGACAGGTTAAATCTACCTGCCCGAGGTGAAACCGACTGCTCTCTGCCTGCGCGCACCGGACATGCAGGGGCCGAGGCCACCCTCCCACCCCCCAGTAGACACACGTGACTGGTCCACGCGCGGGGTGCGGAAGCTTCCTGTACCTGTGCGGACCCTCGGGGGCTTCTTTTGGACGCTAATGGCCCCGGCTGACCCGGCTGGTCCGACCCGGAAGCCCGAGGGCAGAGGCCAGGGACTCGCCTCCTGTGGCCCCGCGTTTCGCTGTGGTTGTTGTGGTGTCCACTAAAAGTGAGTTCCGCGCTCTTCCCATCCTATCCCCGGGCCGGAGGAAGTGGGTTTTTTTTTCCGGCTGGAGAAAGGAATCTGCAATCTGGCGGGAGGGGCGGGGCCCTAGGGATGGGGCGGAGTTAGGATCGCAGTGGGCATGGCCTGAGGCCGCTCCCTCCTTTCTTTAGCTCTTTCTTTAGAGCCCGGCTGGGCCTCGGAGGCGATCTAAAAGGTTCGGTCTCGGAGTAGGGGGCGTGGCCTAAGGGCCGCTTCATTCTTCTTTCCTTTTCGCCTGAACCCAGCAGGGGGCGACCAGACTCCACAGTGACTTGTGGCGCACGCGCGGCCGTGTGACATCATCCCAGCGCGCCGCGCGCCTCCGTCCTCAGCTCGTACGTCATAGCCTGGCGTCGCTGTCGCTAAGGAAGAGGTTGAGAGGAGGGTCGCGGCAAAGGAAGCTGAGGCAGAGCAGGAAAGTCCAGAGCCGGTGAGGCAGGGGCCAGGGGACCCTGGTGGGAGTGGGGGGAAACCACGCGGGCCGCGGCGAAGGGAGCAGCGGGCTGTCTGCCCGCCCAAGCCCCCCTCTCCCTCGGCCGCTGGGAGCAGAGAGCCTCGGGCCTCTTCTCGAAGAAGGTCGGGGTGGGGGGGTGCAGGGGGCAACGTGCCCCTCACCAGCTCGGGGGCTGCGGGCGAGACCCCGAGCCTCCATAAATGGGGGACGGGCCTGAGGGGACGGCGCCGCGCCAGGCCGCAGGGCCCGTGCCCATACCGCGGAGGCTGCCTTTGTGTCTGGGATGAGCAGAGGCCTGGGGGTGGGGGGCTCCTGGGTCAAGGTCCCGCCGGGGCTGCCCCCCCCCCCCGCCCTTGATAACGGCGCTGCTTCTTCCCACAGCAGTGTGCCCATGTCCGTGCGCCCCAGCCTGGAGAGATGAGCGTCCAGGTGAGCACAGCGGGAGATTCTGAAGGTTGGGGGTGAAGGAGGCATGGCCGGCACCTCGGTCCAGAGAAGCCGGGGGTCGCAGGCGTGGGCAGGACCGAGCGAGGGTAGGGATCTTGGGATCAGAAGCCAGGTGGCTTGACACACTGAAGGCCTTCCCTTTGTACCTCCAGCCCCAGACACGCTGGCTGGATGACCCTGGGCGGCACGGTCACTCGACCCTGTGTGCCTCAGTTTCCTCATGTGTAAAATGAGCTGGAGTCTTTGCCAAGAAAACCCCAATTGGGTTGGCAGAGAGTCAGATGGGTTCTTTGCAAGGCCGGGTACAGGTGATACAGAAATGTCTCAGAGTTACAGCTCCTGACCTTCTAAAGTTACATAGTTGCAGTGCGGAGATGAGAAACACACCAAGGATAGCAGCTTCTGTCTGTAAAGTGAGGGTGTTGTCTGGGCGGCCTCTGTGGCTCCCCCAGCTCCAGATCTTTGTTCTGTCACCCAGGACGGTCCAAGAAACTGTTAGTGGAGTTTAGAGGCTGGACAAGGGGCAGTCAGGGAAGATTCCTCTGGAAATTTTGTGGGGATGAGGAGTGGGTAGAGAGAGAAGATCTGTTTTCCAGCTCTGACCAATTGTGTAACATGATTACTTTTCTTTTTTCAGTATAGCATTCTCTTCAAACAAGAACAAGGTATGAAAACACTGTCTTCTGTCTCTTCATTTCCCATCAGAAAACAACAGCTTTAAAAGTTCCTTGTTCTGCAGAGCTGCAGCTCCTGAGCCCATCCTTGCTTTGCCTTGTGGGTTTTTAAGGAATATGTTGGGTCACTTGCTATGACTAAAAAAAGTCAGTATCCTTTAGCAAACCTAGTATGGAGCCTCTCTCTAAACCCAAGGAGGCTGGTCTTCAGGCATCAGATATAAATTCCTTTTTGGGTACATGCCTACCACATGGTCACACAACAAATTAATGTTAGAGATGGGATTAGAACCCAAGTCTTCTGATGTTAAATATTTTTTGTCAAAAGACCTCTGTCATTTAGCTTGCAGTTCTGAAGATGAACAAAAATACGCTGCCCCGGATAGCAAGAGCCTTCAGCCTACAGATTGGAATAGTTCATCCTTTACCCAAGTGATGTGATTGTACCAGGGGTAGCAACATGTAGTTGATAGTCAAGTGAACTTCTTAGGCAGACCTGAGTTCAGATCCTGCTGGTGTCATATCCTTACTTTGTGACCCTGGATGAGTCATTTAGGCTCTTTCTGCTGCCAGCAACTCTCTACATCTTTTTAAGTTGCAGAGGAAGTGTGAGTGTGAAAAAAAAAAAATAGAAACAAAAAAAAAGAAAATGTGGGTGTGTAAAGGTAGAAGAAATTCCTCACTAGATGTTCTCTATGATAATGAAATCACAGGTCTGATATGAAAAAAGATAGCCCTGGGCAGGTAATATTTTAATCCATCAAGGACCTGTAAGTATATGGTGTTCTCTGTGCCACTGGGCTGGATTTCATGACTTCTAGGAAACTTTCCAGCCACCACCACTTTTTCCCCCCATGTTCTGTTGTCCCGTTTAAGGCTATTTTAATGTTTTTGTTTTTGTTTGAATAGAAAGGTCGTAGCCACTCCTAATACCTCCGTTAATGGAGGTATGGGCCTGGATGTATAACTTTTACAGACATGTGATTGAAACACACTTCAGTATCTCACAGATCTATGATTTCATTGTTGTGGGTATTCAGTCTGCCCACAGACTCCCCGCCATGTCTTTTGAGGTTTTTTGCTTGAAACATTTTATCACCTAGGAGCCCTCTTGTGATGAATAACCATTTTCCCCTGTAGCTCATGATGATGCCATCTGGTCAGTTGCCTGGGGGACGAATCAAAGAGAGAATTCAGAAATGATTGTCTCAGGATCCCTGGATGATCTAGTCAAAGTGTGGAAATGGTAAGTTGATTTTTCTGGGAGCTTAAATAAAGTTTTTGAGTTCCCATTAGGTTACATGATCTTTTTTTTGGCCTCAACAGTGATGAATTTAAATTGCAAAAAGAGACATACATTTTTGGACGTGGCCATGGAATTTATTTTTACCAAACTATGGGGATCTGTATTGAGGGATTTGTGATGTTTTTGTTTTTGTTCTGTTGTTTTTTAATTTGCTCTCTGGGCATGTTTGGGGGGGGGGGGGGGCCTCTGGAATAGATTAATCAAAGAAATGTTTATTGACTAGGAAAAAAAGACAATTACAACTACTGAAAAAACAAACCAACAAACCAGTGGTTATAATCAGGAAAATATTGAGTTGTAGGAAAGAAGGGACAACTAGTGTTCTTCCAATCTTACACCCTTTCATGTGTACGTTCAAAAACGTTCTAGTGGCCTTTTTCACGTACAAATTATTAAGATGTTTTCACCTGTTCTCTAGCATCTAACCATATTTTGGGGATGCAGCCAAAACAAACCTGAGGGGAAAGTGTATATCTCTAAACACTTTAATCAGCATAAAAGAAAAAGGAACATACAGCTTAAAGAAATAGAAAAGTTGTCAAATTAAAAACTCAAATGTAAAAAGAGATTGTGGAAATCAAAGAAGAAACAAAATTGAAAACAAAAAACAGCTGAGTTATTAAAAACTTAGAGATGTCTTTTTTTTCTGAAATGATAAGATAGGAGAACCATGAACTGCTTTAATTTTTTTTTAAAAAGAATAAATAACCAAACTCAAGAATGAAAAAGGGAATTTGTAATAAATGAAGAAATCAAGGAAACTGATAAAGCTGTATGCAAGCCCAAATATATGCTAACAAAATTAAAACCTTACATGAAAAGGAGTAATGTTTCTAAAAATATACAACACAGATTAGTGAGATAAGAACCAGAACATTTGAGCAACCCAATGTCAGAAACAGAACGAAGAAGCAATAAGTTAGCTCTCAGAGTTGAAAAAGCTCAGGAGCTCTCAGTGACTCCAAGTGAATTCCATCAGACATTAGCACCTGATGTGAGATGGTGATAAAGCAAGGGTGACCATTGCCACTTACTATTTGATTTAGTTTTAGAAATGCTTGCTATAGCAATAGAACAAGGAAAACAAAGGAGTTAGTATAAGCAGAATTATCTCTAGTACAGCTGCAAAGCACAGGTGTGAAGTCAGGAAAGCGCGAATTCACATCTGGCCTCAGACTCAACTGTTTCCTGAGCAAGTCCCTTAAACTCTATCTCCCTCAGTTCCCTCATATGAGGAATGGGGATGATAATAGCACCTTCCTAACAGGGTTATCTGCAGGACAAAAATGAGATGCTCTTCGTAGAGAACTTTGCCAAACTCAGAGAGCCCCCAAAAGACTGCCTGTCATTACTCTGGTGAGAGGGTGGGCGGGTTATAGAGTCTTTGAGATGCAAAGAAAAAATGGAAACATTTGTAACTGGAAGCAACAAAGCCTCATAGTTTTGTGTTCAGTAAATCCGAGGAACATCGCCTACGAACAGGATGTTCTCTTCGTGATAAACTGTCGAAAAAGACTGGAAAACATTTGGGCAGAGTTGAGGCTTCTGCTGCATTTCTCAGACCGTTTACCCTGAAAAATTTTGAATAGATAAATAACCCAAATATAAAGGGTCACCTTATTTAAAAGAAAATGGAGGATAAGGGGAAAAGGCACCTTGTAAAGCTGACTGGGGACAGGATTTCTAACCAGACCAAGGGGTAGAGACGATCAAAGGCACTAACTTGCAGAGTGTTACGTAAACCCTCAAGCCCTCTATAAAGGCTAGCTAGCTGTTACTAAAGAAGATAAAATGGACAATTTTGATTAAATAAAATAGCAGAGCTTTTGCATGAACAAAATAATGCAACTAGACTAAAAGGCAGTTAATTGTAAAAAAAAAATCTTTTTTTCTAAAAATTATCTATATTTTTTATTTTGCTTTTTGGGGGGGAGGGGAGGGCAATTGGGGTTAAATGACTTGCCCAAGGTCACATGGCTAGTGTTAAGTGTCTGAGGCTGGATTTGAACTCAGGTCCTCCTGACTCCAGGGCCAGTGCTCTATTCACTGTGCCACCTAGCTGCCCCCCCCCCCCCCCAAATCTTTGAAGTACATTTGTCTGATGAAGGTAAGATATTTGTAATATATAGAAATATATATGTGCTTTGGCACATGTATTCAGGCCTCAGTTACCTTATCTATAAAGTGAAGGGCTCGCACTATGTGGCGTCTGGATCCCTTCTAGCTGTTGGGCGATGATCTGCAGAGGAGGGGCTCTTGTTCTTTGAAACAGATTTCTCTTAGGAAAGTCCAGTATTTAAATCATCTAGAGAATTCGATACATGCATATAAGAACAAGAGGACTGTGACGCTTATTAGCTGTGTAATCCTGGGTAGTTTCAGCACCTACCTCAGGGTTGTTGTGAGGATCAGATGGGATGGGAGTTGTGATGTGCTTATTAGTACAATATAGATGCTTAATAAATGCTTGTTTCTTTCCCCCTTCCCCCATCTTAAGTAGGTTATCATAGCTCCAGAGTTTGGAGGGATCCCAGAGGCCATATAGTGGAACCCTCTTATTTTCTAAATAAGTTAACTTTTGAGGTCTGCAGAGGTTAAGTGATTAGCCCAAGATCACATAGGTAGTACATGTCAGAAACAGGATTTGAATTCAGGAGCCAATGCCCTTTCCCCTGTACCATGTGGACTGTAGGTGCAAACTAAAGCCCCTGTTGTCAGACATGAACAGTGGTCATCTGTTTGGCTTGAGAGTGCTCCCTTGTTGGAAGGGAGGGAGTGGTCATGGGAATGTGATACTGATGCAGAAGTGTGCACCAGCGAAACATTTAAGAAAGAATTTTCTCCACTCCCTCTTTCCTTCCCTCCTCACTTGTTATTGGGACAACATGAGACGCGGCTCCTTGTAAGAAAGGATGCCACCTAGAAGTGTCCACTGGTGTAATTGCTGTCATCACCTTTTACAGATTGCCGTGTGGCAGGCGCTTAGTGGCCTCTGCTGGTCCTTGGACGGCAGACAAGGCTGCTCTCTGTGTAGCTCCATGTTAATGTTTGTCCAGCTCAGCTCCTTCCTGGGGTTGATTGTTTCCCATTGAAATGATTAGAATGTTTGTGTTCTATCACTCCATGTGCCTTCACAGAAGTAACAGATGGCCGTTCCACCTTTGACACTTTCCTCCTTTCCTCTTGTTGAAGGAAAAATGAGAAGCTGGAGTTACAGTGGAGTCTGGAGGGCCATCAGTTGGGCGTGGTTTCCGTGGACATCAGTCAGACCGGGGCCATTGCTGCGTCCAGTTCCCTTGATGCTCACATTCGTCTGTGGGATTTAGAAAATGGCAAACAGATGAAGTCCATTGATGCTGGCCCCGGTAAGAAGGAGCTTCACTTTTTGTTTTGCACAAGATAGAGCCAGGCTGTTGCCTGATGGCTTGCTGAAGAGACAGTTTCATGGAAATTCTGATGGGGCACCTATGTGGCCTCTTCTAGCAGATGTTTTGTGTGTGATTTTAACTCTTTGCAATATTTCCTTTAGTTATCTATAACAGTATTTCATGTAATTGATAACTGGTCAGAAAGTGCACATTCCCAGCACCAAAGTAATTCCTTTTGTGTATAAACTGATAGTGTGTCCTATTCTCCCATTTTTACCTGCTTTAGGATTCTGAGCCCTCTTTCAGACTCACTCAGATCAGTGAAGTTTCTAGCTGCTGCCTGCATATCACAGTCACACATTATTCAGTCACTAACAGCCACAGCTGCTGGCGTGCCTTCAGTGCTTATTGAATCAAATAGTCTTTTTGAAAGTTGGCCAAGCGCTTTTCTCACCTTTCTTTGGGGAGAGGATGATCCAAGCCTGACCTTCATTCTACAGTGAGGAAGGAATGTGGAATTTCACTGCTACTTCATTACTTTTCAGTTAGACTTGTTACAAAAACAGAGTGGGTTAGCTTCACCTAGTGCTGTTGGGCCCCTGCCAAGAAACATCTGGTTATTAGTCTTTTTTATTATGAAGGAAATTTGCTGGTGTCTAGGGCTGTTCCTGTGCCTTTGTCTTTTCAAAGAGATCCTTTGAGTGTTCTGGTGACTCAGCTTCTTGAAGGTAGAGACTTTGTTGTGATTATACTGGTATTCTTTCAGTGTTTAGCACAGGGTTTGCATGAAATAGGCATGTGATAGATATCTGAATGGATGTGAGTTCCTTTACGAGCTACAGCAGACTTGTCTCTTGGACAAGACTCTCTGTTGAGTAATGTTATGAGGTTTGACTATTCACTTAAACTCAAAGCAATTAGTAACATTCCAGGTTCCAAGCTCAGAGCCCCATGAGATATTGATGGTCTTATCCAGAATGTTCCTAGGTTTAGGATTGTTAAATCATATCTACAATTAAGGATGTAAAATATGTACTCATGGAAACAAAATATGATGAGAATTGAAAACTGAATTATGAAATTTATAAAATGTGTCCAACAGTGACCTGTGTCAAACCACAAATGGCAGACAGTTTGTTAAATTTTGTAATGCAGAAATGTATAATTTAGTGAAAAAACAAAAGAATAACAGGCTGGAAGATCATGAAGTGATCCTAGTAATTGTTCTCCTTTCCTTTTACAGTGGATGCCTGGTCTTTGGCTTTTTCACCCGATTCCCAGTTTTTGGCTACAGGAAGCCACGTGGGCAAAGTAAACATTTTTGGTGTCGAGACTGGGAAAAAGGAATACTCACTGGATACAAGAGGGAAATTCATCCTCAGCATTGCCTATGTGAGTGACCCTGTCAGTCCTGGGCTCTCACCCACCCTTGGTTGTTTTCACTCCAGGCTTGTCATCTCCCTTTTTTCTATACAAGTACAGTATATGCGTTGGATGAGATTTGTTCCCTGGGTCTGTTTAGGCACTGACCACGTTAGGCCTGGACTGATGGTCAGCAAGAGGTCTTAAGGGAAGCTTTATGGGATAGTTTGCAGGGTGACATGGTGGACAGTCTGGCACTTGGGCCCTGGATGACCATGTTCTCTGGCACTCTTTGTAGGATTAACATTTATCCTGCTTTTTTGCTACTTCCATGAACAGTTTCCATTCTCGTGGATTGCTTTACATTTTTGTAATTTGTTTTCATTCTTCCCTTACTTTTCTTGCAGAATTAGAACCTTGCCTTAATTCCACGAATATATTTATTACCCAGTTAGGCAATCTTTTAGTGTTCTTTCATTTCTGGTGCTGATTCAGCTTGCATTTCTGTATTAGTTTTGTTTCTTGGTTCTTTTTTTATTGTAGAATTTCTTTTTTTCAAATCAAAGTATTTCTTTGATCTGTTGTATTGGTTAAGTTTCTGCCATTTACTGTTTTTATGGATTTTTTTTCCAGTACAGAGGCACATTACACTGAATTTAAAATGAGCCCCTACCTTGCCCTATTGATTTGTATTCTTCTAGCCCAGGAGTAGGTTATCTGTGACCTTTTAAAAGATTTGTTCTGTAAAATTTGGATTCCATCAAAAGGCCTCGCTTACAGATCTAGAAGGACACATATGGCCTCAAGGACGCAAGTTGCCCAGCCCTGGTCTAGCCTGTCATGGTAGGGGTGGAATTATGGTGATCATTATTGGATGCTCCTGGCCTCTTTGCTAGGAGGATGGAGAAGGGGAAGTTATGGTAGGAATAAAGCTTTAGTGGTTGTTTTTTGCTGTTTGTAGCTTTTATTTCAGAGTGGCTACAGATTCCTCCCTCTCCCATGCCCTCTAACCAACCCTCCCTCCTTCCTGTCCCTCCCAGCATTGGGGCAGTAGCAGCAGCATCTGTTTTTCTTCCCCCTTATAAAAAAAATTTGTTTTTGTTTTTTGAGGGGGGAAGGCAAGGCAATTGAGATTAAGTGACTTGCCCAAGGTCACACAGCTAGTGTGTCAAGTGTCCGAGCCCATATTTGAACTCGGGTCCCCCTGACTCCAGGACTCTATTCATTGTGCTGCCTAGCTGCCCCTTCTTCCCTTTTTGTCTCAGGATTAAAAGAGGGTGTCACTTCCTGACGCTGGCAGTGTCTGGAGCAGCTCGAACCCTGCTCCCTCCCCTCTCCCCTGCCTAGATAGTGCTGGTGAGGTGCTGACTGCATTTGGACCCTTCCTCTCCCCTCCTGTGCCCCTTGCTTTCTGCCCCCTTGCTTTTTTCTCTCTGCTTCCCCCTTCACTACTACATTATCAGTTTGCTCTAATTTTGTTTTTCTAAATGTTCAAGAATTGCTTTTATTTGCCAGTTGTAGCTGTAGAGTATTTACATTTGTTTTAGAATGGGCAAAAGACCCTTCCACCATAGTTCAGATGGTATTTTATATGTATGCATATATGTAGTGCACTGTTCCCACACAGAGCTCTGTTAACGTCAGCTGTTACTGTGTCAATGCCCTCTTGCAGAGTCCTGATGGGAAATATCTGGCCAGTGGAGCCATAGATGGAATCATTAATATTTTTGATATTGCAACTGGAAAACTTGTCCATACGCTTGAAGGTATGTGTCTCTTCACATATACATATGCCATGTTGTGTCAGGCCATCTAGTCATTTCTTTAGATAACAGTATTGTTAGTTGGTATATGAGTTTTATATTTGGAATCCCAGGAGACAATGATTTCAGTCATCTCCAGCTGAAGCCTGATAGAATGACATATTTGAACACTGATTGTCTTGGCTGAAACATGATGGTGCTCAGATAGAAGTCAGAACAGAACTATTGAGGCAGAAACAGCTTGGAGTGAGAAGGTTCTGTGTGTCCCACGGACTTTGGCTTACTGCAGGGCAACCCTGGGAGCAGGGCTAGGAATTGGCCCGAGGGCAGCTGAGGATGACCCTCTTAAGAAGCAGAACCTAAGTCAGTGGAATTTTTTCCCCCAGATTAATAGTATCTATTCTAAATTTCAGGCCATGCAATGCCCATCCGCTCTTTGACCTTCTCCCCAGATTCTCAGCTACTTGTCACGGCTTCAGATGATGGCTACATTAAGATTTATGATGTGTAAGTTGCTGTTTCCAATGAAAGTGTTATAGTGAACACGTGTGATGCCTGGGTCAGTCAGCAGGGTTTAGACTGTCGGGGTCAGTTCTGTGGGCTGAGCCCTTTGTACATTGGAACAAGTTGGCGCCTATGGGTTGTTGTCTGAGCAGGAGGACCTTCTGAATTCCTAAGTCAGCAGATGCTGTTTTCTCTCCTTAGTTCTCTCTGACCTCAGGCTTTGGGGGTAGGCTATGTGGGGTGGGTTAATTAATAGTTAGCATCCTTCTCCTTCTTATTACTTAAATACTCAAATGACTCTGTGATCTCCCTGACATGACTGTTCCCTCTGATAATGCCACTCGTGAGCCACCTGTGCCTGCCCGTTTTGTCCACTTCTTGTCTGTAGCCTTCAGCACTTTGACACCGGATGTCCAGCTGGTAGGTGAGGCCTTCCCTTCTTTCTCGACACAGTAGAGATACCATCAAGATACGGCTGCTGAGCTTTAGTTTTCTCCCACTCTCACCATGTGACTAACTCATCTTCTTTTTCACTTATACATTTCTTTTTAAAAACTCCCTTACTCTGGTCTCCTTCGTATTTCCTCATGGGTAATTTGTTGCATCCTGCCCACACTCCCCTTACTTACACTGCATCCTTCTGATTTATGAGGCAGTCCTAATAATGATGTAGTCTCTGTAGGGCTCTTTAGGGTTTGCAGAGCTTTTAACAAATGTTGTATCATCTTGCCCTCAAAACAACCCTGGGAGATAGGTGCTATTATTCCCATTTAACAGATGGGGAGACTGAGGCAGATAGAGGTTAAGTGACTTTCCTAGGGGTAAACAGCTAGTGAGTGTCTGTGGCTGAATTTATTTGTTTGTTTATTTGTTTATCTATTTTTGCTTTTTTGCGGGGGAGGGGGAGGAAGGGTAGTTGGGGTTAAGTGACTTGCCCAAGGTCACATGGCCAGTAAGTATGTCAAGTGTCTGAGGTCAGATCTGAACCCAGGTCCTCCTGACTCCAGGGCCGGTGCTCTACTCACTGCGCCACGTAGCTGCCCCTTGTGACTGAATTTAAACCTAGGCATTCTTCACTCCAGGCCCAGCATTGTACCCACTGTGCCATTTAGCTCCCTTCAGATGGGTTAATTTTTATAAATCTTTATACTGATTATTGTTTTTATTTTTCTTCTTGGTTGTTATTAGACAGGTAATTCAGTAATGACTCCCACATTGGTGATGCTGAGTTTTATCCTTCTTTGAAATGAAGAGGATGCAGGGTCAGTATGAGAACACTTGACCTAAAGGATCCCTCACCGGCCAGTAACAGATAGTAGGATAAGTCAGTACTCGTTGTATCACCAATGTGATACCCATAGCAACTGCTATATGAATATGCAGATATATTTCCAGGGTTGAATTGGAAAAGATAACAAACTCTTCCTCAAAGGTGAAACCAAGATATTTATTCAGATACCAGAAAGCCAATTCCACCATGATAAAAAAGAAGTTAATACACATCATCAATGTAGGGAGTGCTGCTATCCCCAAGCCTTCCCTCCCTTAGGCCTCCCCACAAACAAGCTCCCCTAGGATCCTCCCTCTCACTTGATAGCTGCTCTGCCTCTGCTCTCTCCCAGCTCTGCCTCACCTTCTTGCTCCACCTGTTTGGCAAGCTCCTTCCACCATGGGCTCCATGTGACTCAGGCTCAGAGCAGCTCACATGGGCCTCTTCAGGGGCAGGGAAGATCTTTAAATTTTCTTACTGTTATGTACTCTTACCTCTGATATTGGAGGCATTTCCAAAAACCACACCTTTTTTTCTCCTTTGAGGAATGGCCTAAAGAGTTGAGGAATTTTGTCTTGGTAGGTGTATGTATCATCCCATTCTGGAAGTGTCCTTGACTCTCAGACCGGGAAGGCAGCCCAGCCTTCATGTTATCCACCCTGACCCGCACAGAAGTCTGCTTAACTAGCCCATCACAGACATTCCAGACACTTTATGGATGGCAAGAAATTCAGTCTGGTTTACCATGTAGTTATGGAGTGGATCACTAGAAAGGACTTCAGAGGTATCTGAGCACAGACCTTTTTATTTGATAGTTAAGGAAACTGAGGTCCAAGGAGGAAATGTGATGTGCCTGGGAGCCAGGGCTGTAACCCAGATCTCGGTCCTGAGGCTTTCCACTACACCATACTGCCTCTAGCTATAGAATGAGAATGAGAAGATTGGAATAAGTGGTCTCCCAAACGCCTTGCAGTGTTAAACCACGTGGGCTTCTGGTCTTCCGATGGTTATACAGCTGGCACCTTAAGGGCAGGAATCCTGAAATAGAGCTCATCCTTTCCCCACAAACTTGTTTCTCCCCATCCCGCACACCTTTTTCTTTCTGGTGGTGGTTCCACAGTCTTCCTAGACCCTGAGGCTGGCTGCTTCAGAGTCATCTCTTCTTCTCTCATGTTCTGTGCCACGGATCGCTCTTCCCCAGCCAGTCAGTGACCAAGTGCCAGACTCCTCCTCCCTGACGTTGGTCTATGTCAATGGCAGGTGGGCTGGCGGAGGGGGGGACACTGGACCCCAGAAAAGGACAGAAGCAGCCTCGCTGAGCAGCGTTTTGTGCTGTGGTAACATGTGCTTCTTTAGCTCACTGTTACACAGTTTGTGAATGTCCTGAGCCTGGGCTCCCAGCTTCAGTCGAGGCAAGCCCAGCCCATCGCACCTGTCCTGGTGCCTTGTGCCCTCTTCCTTCTCCTTGGCTCTGACTCGTTCTCTCCTCACGTTTTTCCTGATCTTTTGTCTGGACGTTTTATTTTGGCACATTCACCCTTGCATACCTTGTTTGAGTTACTTGTGTGTGTTTGCTTCTTGCCCTCTTCCCTCATTTGATTAAAAGCTACTGGAGAGCAGGATGATATATGTCATGGCCTTTTCTTTCTCCCCATTGTGAGCCTGGTGCTTTGCATTTAATGAGTGTTTCATAAATGATTAAGTGAATGTTCTGTTGCCAGTCCCAGTAGTAGATGTGAAAGCCAAGCCAGAAGAAAGAATTGGAACTCATTGATAAGGGGCTCACAGTTTGTATGTGTGCTCTTGCCTTTTCATCACTGATCACTTTTCTTTGATTTTTAGAAAAAGAGTGATAGTAGCCTTCATTTGACCTGTCTTGTTCAAGATTGAATAGAACATCCCTCCACACTATTGAGATGCAGACACCCAGCCTTCGAATCCAGTCCAGGCTCAGTTAGTGCTGGCTCGTAGCAAGTCCCTGCCCTGGGCTGCAGTTTTCTCACTGGCACAGGTCTCATTGGGCTTAGATCACCCTGAAGGTCACTTCCTGCTCCAGTGTTTTATAATAATAATAACTGACGTTTCTACAATGCTTCCCTGTTGACAGCATCCCCAAGCAACTATTCCCATTTTCTAGAGGCCAGACAAGCTTGTGAGTAACTGCAAGCAGGAGATGAACTCAGTTCTTTCTGACTACGAGTTCAGCACTGTCTGCTTTTCTGATGCAGTAATAGCTCAGATTTTACCTAAGCTTTTGTGTTTAAGTAGATTTGTGGCTTGATACTGCCTCCAACAATGCAGAGTAGACTCCCTCCATGTCTTCTTCCCCTGTGTGATTCTTGTCTGTACCGTTCCACAGACTTCATAGATGAGCCCAGCACACTGAGGACCTCTGAATGTTCTGTGGGCCCCAGCACAAGCATCCCTCTGTTTCCCCTCGCTCCTGCAGCGTGGTGTCCCCTCTGTATTTTGTAGCCATCCATTTTCTGAATGACATCTGTGTGCTGCTTCTTACCCACAAGTTATCGTTGCCCTTGCCTGTCAGATAATCCTCAGCTTTGATTCTTTGGAGTCTGTGTTGCATGATTCGTAGTTGGCTATCATCACTGAAAGAATATAGATCTTAAAAGACAGCTTTTACCTCATCGATATTTCCTGCCTCTTCTCCCTTCTCAATTGAACTTTATTTCTCCCCTACACCCCCTGACGAAGGGTAACAATTTAAGAAAAGCATTTGCTGCGGATGCCTTGTGTGTACGGTATCTTCCCTAGTGGCGTCCCCCAACCCTGTCCCAGCTGAGTGTCGCTGTCTCTTCTCTGGAACCTTCCTTCGTTCTTCCATAACTCTTCCTTTTCTTTTCCTTTACATTGGTGTATTCATGTCTCTTACTCCCTTGGTTCTCCTTATTTCCTTCTGTGCTTGTCATCTAAATCTTCTGAATTCCTTGTATTTGCCATTTTATACAGCATAGTAGTATTCCACCATGCTCTGGAATTTTTCCAGCCATTGCCTTGTTGATGCTTGCCTACTTTGGTTCTGTTTTTTTTGTTTTGTTTTGGCAGAGTATTGCCATGACAATTTTGTTACCCATTGGATCTGTTTCTTTTTATTTCCTTGAGATAGATACCTAGATGTGAGAGTTCTGGCTGAGAGGATTATAGGCAGACCCATCACTTTCTTGAATAACAACAACTTGAAATATAGAATGGTTGCCCCATGTCATAGCTCATCCGTGTTTCAGGGAGCCCAGCTTTCCAAGCTTCTTTGGCCCACACTGTCTCCATCTTTTGTTTATTTTCACCAGTTTGCATGCAGCAAGCTGAATCCTCAGAGTTATTTTAGCTTTATTTTTTGCTTAATATTAGTGATTTTTGGCATAGGCTTTAATGTATACATTTAATAATTTGAAAATCTTTCATCTCTTTTGACCACTTGGGAAATGTATTTTGTGGTTTATGTTTTGTTATTTTGGATGTTAGACTTACATTGGTGATATTTGATGCCAATATTTTCCTACTTCTGATTCTATTTTAATCTTTTATGATCTCCTTTGCTCCTTATTTGGTTAGGAAGCATCACTGAGTTGTTAGCATCTAGTTGTTAAGAATCAGATAGAATCATTGAAAATGGTGTACAGTTTAGTAACTGCACACGGGCCTCCCCCTAGCTCAGTATCTTTCTGAATTATTTGTTGAAGATCTATATACTGATAGATAAACTCTGTGGACTGTCCTCTAACTACAACCTTCAGCAATAGACATTCTGCATCCCTTTGGTTTTCTCTGTGTGGATTGTTAGCCTTGTCTCTTGAATCTCTCTGGATCTCCCTGAGGAGGTCCTGTAATATTCTGGGCCTTGATGTAATTATAGCACAAAGTCATATACAAACAGGAGCAGCTGGAGAATCTTACCATGGAGACAGAGGCCCTTCACCTGTTATGTGCTACAAACCCCCTTGGTAGACTGGTGAAGCCTATGGAACCCTTCTCAGAGTAACTTTAAATTTAAAAATCCATAATTGAAAGGAAGATTTAATTTTAGTTAGAGGTTAGTGAAAGTAAAGGCGTTTTTTTTTTCCTCATCCAAATTCACTTGACACCCCTGAAGTCTATTGTGGAACCAAGATTAGGAACTTCAGATCTCTAGGAAATCCTTCTTTCTGCGTCCTCCATGACAGTGAAGAACACCATCAGAGACCATAGAGAGATTATTTCTCACTTGATATTTTTCATCAAGATTATTGAACTTGTTATCTTTTTGGTGCTTGGTATCAAAGAGTCTCTCATATCATGGGCCATATCTTTTTGGAGACGTCTACAAGCCTATATTTTTTGTTCTTCTGAGTTAAATGCTTTCTGTAGTCAATAAATAAACACAGTGGAATAGTGTATTCTCTATACCTTTTAGTCATTTGCCACATGACTGTGTCTTATGACTTTGATGATGTCTGCTGTCAAAAATCGTTTGTGAAAGACCACTCCTTTTTCATTTTCATCAAGGATGACTTTGATACATAGGTCACACATACCTGTATTACATATATGCCACATATATACATACATATGTTGCTTTTATAAAGTTTTTGGGGACATGTGAAAATAAATATGGGTTTTTCTCTCAGGTGCATTTTTAAATAATGTCATTTGTTGCTTCCCTCCCCGCTTCTTGGGTACCTTTTCCATTCGTCTGTTGAAAGTCAATTCCTCAGTGTTCCCAAAATTTTGTTAACTATGACACAGATTTTTTTTCTGGTTGGCCAGCTCTTTTCCCCATCTTCTTCTGCTTTGGTGTGATTCTTCCTTTTCTAGAACACTTTAGGAAGTGAGGTGTTTTGAGTCCAGACGTGGAGGTTCTAGTATCATCAAGGGACAAAAAGTTTGGTGTAGCAAGCAATGCCAGCAGATCTCATGCTGTTTTTCGTCTCTTTCTCATCCTTCCAATTTTTTCTACAAATGGTCTTTTGCTGATCTGGCTTGGTTGAGGCCTTCTCCCTTCACTACCCTTTGTTGTTTTGGGAGCAATCCCGTTTGTAATCTTCTCACATCGTTGTCCGCTCAGTATTGTGAAAGAGGTTATGTTCTAAGCCACGTAGCAAGGAAATCAAGTACTGGTTGGTTAAAAAAGTTTCTAGACTCTTTTGGCTTCCTCCTTGTGAGAATTGCTTTACCTAAGTTAAACCTCTGTAGAAAATGGTGATTGTCCCTCTCGATATCTCCTATCCATTTTGTTTAATAGATGAGATTGGAGCAAGAAGGTCATCTTTACTCATCTAAGTAGGTGGGGATTTTGACCTTTGCTTTTGAGTTAACGATCTGATTGCTCACAAGCTGATCTTGAAAATTCCCACATCAGTAAACAGTTGTACCTGTTAATATGTATTTGCTTTCTTTTTCTTTTCTTTTTTGGCGTATGTGTATATTCAGTGCTCATCGTCTGGTGCCGTCTGACTCTTGGAGAAGCTTTAATCATGTATTCTTGAGACTTCTGAATAGTCTATAAATGTTCGTTTTCTTTCATTTCTCCATCTTGAACTGTCTTTTTCAGAATAGTTTTTCACTACCTCCTTGTATGTCCTTGCACCTTTGCTTTGAAATCACCCAGAATCAGTATATCTGTTACCCTGGTTTGGAAACTTTGTTGATTCCTGTGTAAAATTTCCATACTTTCTCTACAGCAGGAATTGTTGTCACTTTAAGAGTGTTTATCTTCATGCTGATCTTTGTTTTTTGCTTATTATGAGTATTGTGAGACAAGATGATCAAGTATCCCAGTAAATTTTGTGTATTGTCTTTGAAATGTTGACTTTGCTGTGCCTTTATCTGGTTCATCAAAGAGTACCCGAGTATTGTAGCTTCCTTATATTTTTTGGTTTGATTTATAATAAGACTCATTATTCATAGGGTTAATTTCCCCCTAGTGTTGTGTCAGACATTTTGAACACTGAGATTTCACATTGAGATTGCCATCAGTTAATGGTTATAGACGACCCAGAAGTGGTGATTCCCAGACTCATTTTCTACTGTGCTGCCAACTGTTATTCCAGAGGCAGAAGGGACCTGCGTGAGACCAAAGGCCTCATGGATTGTGGGGGCACCAGGGAATTCCCCACATAGTCCCCATCGTACCCTTGAGGAGTTCCACCATACCTAGGTAGGCAGATACAGTCTGTTAACAGGACTTCCAGCTTGGTAGAGCCTGCCAGAGCTGGCTGCCCTCAGGAAGCCAGGGTTGCCATCCCAGTAATAGGAGGCTCCCGAGAAGAGTTTCTGCAGCGTACTGCACAGACATCATTTTGTTCAGTCCCTGAACAGGCCCTGCGAAGCGTGTAGAACTCGTATTATTTGACAGATTAGAAAACTCATGCCCAGAGAGGCTGTCAGTGATCTTTGATGAGTGTGGGCAAACCAGGGAGGTATCCCAGAAGTGGAGATTGTTGGGCAAAGGCTGTTGTGCCATCATGAAGAGAAGAAAGCAGAACCCCACAAAGACCAGCCTTTGGGTCAGCCATGATCGCATTGTTGTTAGTAAGTAGTCGATCCAGCACTTGAGCGCTGCTGCTTCTGATCCAACTCCAGGACATGCTCCCTTACACTGCGCTGATTCTTGAATCAGAATTATGTGTGTTGTGGGGTCGCAAAAATTTAACTTAATTTTGTTCTGCAGTAGTGTAATATTTTTATAGAAAAGTGCTATCTGGGTAATTTCCAAAGTCTTTCTAAAGCTGTCAGGCTGATTAATCAGTTGAAATTGTTGTATATGGAGTTTTTACTTGAAATGTATTTTAATTCTCTTTAAATCTGTTTCTCTTTTAACAGACAACATGCAAATTTGGCTGGTACACTGAGTGGCCATGCATCCTGGGTGTTAAATGTTGCATTTTGTCCAGATGATATTCACTTCGTATCCAGGTACTCAGAATTCTTTTCAGTTTTACTTATTTTCAGTCATGTCTGATTCTTCATGGCCCCATTTGGAGTTTTCTTGGCAAAGATAGTGGAATGGTTTGCCATTTCCTTCTCTAGCTCATGTTACAGTTGAGGAAACTGAGACAAACAGAGTTGTTAAAGGACTTGCCCAGGGTCACCCAGCTAGTAAATGTCTGAGGTCAAGTTTGAACTCAGGTCTTCTGACTCCAGGCCCATTGCTCTAGGCACTGTGGTGCCTCCTAGCTGCCTCTGAGAATTCTTAGTTCTTCCTAAAAGTGAAGGAGATTAATTTTCTCCACCTGTATTTCTGTAAGTGACTCTTGTGATTCTTCTTCCTCTGAGGTGTGGTATTTTACTGTGGAATGTTATGTTTATTATATTCTTGAAAACTTGTATGACATAAAAACATTTTAAATTATGTTTAAAAAGGTCATCTTCTGGGTTCTTTTGTACAAGGGATAATTTTCCCCAATTTATCTTTAACATAAATCCAAATCTTTTCCCTTCCCATGTGTGTTCCGCATGAGCAGCCCTCCTGGGACGTCTCAGCCCCGGGGTTCAGTGATCTTGTTGCTGAATGTTGGCCTGCTTGGCTCAGCGTTTTAAGTGGTGCTTTCCCAAAGTGGGATGTAGCTCACTGGTTTCACTTTAATGTTTTTCTAGTTCATCAGACAAAAGTGTCAAAGTTTGGGACGCCGGAACAAGAACTTGTGTCCACACGTTTTTTGACCACCAGGACCAGGTATTGTACATCTCCCTTGGGTCTTGAGGTTTCATGGTACTGTGAGCCCTTGGAGCCATCAGGGCCCCACAGCCCCTTGGCCTGACCAGCTGGCCCTTTGAGTTGACCTGACTCAGCGTGTCTATTCTTTTTGATGATGAGGCAGCAGATAAAACAGCCCCATCTTCCCAGTTACATTTACATATGTCTTTGATTTCTCTCCTTCTCTTCATTTCCCCTGCTGCCATCCTAGTCTGGGCCTTCATCCCTGATTGCTTAGACCATCTCAAAGGCCTCTAGCCTGTCCCCTTTCTAAGCCATCTTTAACACAGTACCTCAGCAGTGGTCCTTATAATCTGACCACATCTAACCATGTCTTCTCTCAGATCCTCACAAGCGCCATCTTATATGAAGTCCAGGCTCGGTCTGGCCTTCCAGGAAGGTCACGCTCTGGCCATTAATTGTCCCCATGGATCTCACTGCTTCCTTCCATGTATGTCACACTCCACTTAAACTGGACTACATCATGCTTCCTCAGACAAGCCCTTTGGACACCTCCCTCTCTCCAGAGTCCCTGGCCACTGGCATTTGTCTTATCCTTTAAGACTCAATGGAAGTGTCTACTCTTCCATGAAACCTCTGTGCTGTCTTTCTTCCCCCTCTCAGAAATCCTCCCCTTCAGGAGTGCTGCTCAGCCCAGCTTGGGATGCTTTCCTAGGTTTTCTTTCATGCTCATTTCTGTAATGTGCCTCTTCCCCTACTATTTAGTAAGCCACACTTTGTCCAGTGAGCATGTGCTTAATAAAGGTTTATGGAATGGAATTGGGCTGCAAGCCTTAAGGCGGATTTTGGAGGCCATTCTACCCGCTTTGGCCCCTGTTCAGTTAGAGTGCCCCATGAAAATTCTGTGCCTCCAGTTCTCCCTCCCTCCCTCCTTCTGTTTCCTTCTGTATCTCATTCTGTCTGTCTTTGTCTCTTTCTGTCACTGTCAGTTTCTCTATTTCTCTTTCCCTCCATATCTCTCTTTCTCTCTCTGTGTGTTTCAATCTCTGTCTCCCTCTTGCTCTTATTCTGTCTCTCTCAGTCTCTTTCTATGTTCACTCTCTCTCCATCTCTCTTGTGAAGCACAAGTGAAATTATGTAAAATAGGTAAATGTGTCGGAATGTGCTTAGTTCCCTAAGAGAGGCATACAGGGTGCTGTGAGGATTCAGAGAGGTGACTGGTTGGGGGGAGTTGGAGGAGAAATAGGGAGAGGATGGTCAGGCCCAACATCATCATTGGAGGGGGGCCTTGGAGGGTTGGGATTTCAGCAGGCAGAGGTGGGAGCAGGAAGGGCATCCCCGGCTTTAGGACCATGGGAGCAAAGGGAAAAGGGTAGGAAATTATGGAAAGAGTGTAGGAAACTGTCGCTCAGGGCAGTGCGCCTGTGGAGTGTGAGAGTGGTAGGAAATGCTAGAAAATGGGCCAGAGCACTGAAGGCCTCCCATGCTGCCCTAAAGGGTTGGGACTTATCTTAGTAGGCAAGAAGGATTCCTTGACCACCTTTAAAGCAGGAGTGATTCGATTAGAGCTATGCTTTAGGAAGTCAAAGGGGCACCTGGTCAAGACCTCAGAGGCCAGTCAGATGTAGACAAGGAAACCTGCATCCTCATCAGAAGTAAGTGCCTCCAGCGGCTCTGCCTTGGTGTATCTGATGGGCTGTGTCTGGTTACTACAGAACTGGACAGAACTGCATTCGACCATGATCAGACTTTGAAATTCTGTTTATCATTTCCACACTCCTGAATGTATGTGGGCAGTAGGCAAACAGTTCAGGGGTTTGGATGTCTGTTGCCAAAACAAAACAAACCTGTTTCAAATCATGATTTGCCATATTTTGGACATGAAGTGATATAGTTTCTCTTGGTGGGTCCCAGTTTTAGTTCATTTAACCCAGTTAAAACAGGGAGCTAGAAATCCTTGCACTGACAGTCTTTCTGCTTGCCTCTTTAAACTGGTGGAGGACAGAGACCCTTATGGATCCATTCATTTGCTGGCTGGTAAAATGCTTTCAATTCTAAGGATTGTATCAATTTGAAATGTCAAGTGTTCTTGGTAAATATTAAATAAAAAAGATGACTTTCCATTATAGAAATTCACTCTTAATAAACCATGTATTCATGTGGACATGCTTTTGTGGATTTTTCTCACTTTGATAAAGATTGAAAAGAAATATTCCTTCTCTCCCTTCCCTCTTTAACGATTGCCGTATTTACATGTACTTTGGTTTGAATTTTAATCTTCAAATAAATTGATCCTAACAGTGTGGCTTAGCTCTTAGTTTTAACAGAAGTATGACAGCTCCTGAACATGCATATTTTATTTGAAAGTCATAAATCATGTAGACATATGCTTGTATCATATTACTTGTCAGAGGTCGCACCATTCTTCAGTCGGGTGCTATGTTTCATTGGTGTGGAGCAGGCCCTTTAATGGCTGTTTCAGGATGCCAGGTTACATATTGGAGACCATAACCCAACATGCTTTTAAACTCATTCACAAAAGTGTGAAAATTGAGTTTAGAACCTGTAAGAAAACTTTCACTATTTATTCCCTGGTGACTGATTCTGCCTTGGGTTAAATTCTTCCTGTTGTTAAGAATTCTGTCCCCAGTGGAGATTGGCTTTGTACCATTCAGATGTAGGGAGAAGATAGAAATTCCTCCTTTTGGGCTAGGAAGAGGTAAAGAAAATGAATTTAATAACACTGGAGGGGAACTTTCCCTTAAAAACAGTATTTGGCCTTTTCTCCAGCTGGTTTGGCTGAACTGTTGGGGATTAATTAATGACCTAAATTTAGGGTTTTTGGTCATGGGTTCAAATGACTGCCAGCAGAGTGAAATAACTAAGAGAAATTTGTGATAGAACAGTTTCAAAGTTCCCAAATGAGAAATGACCCCAAAGTCATTTGTGGGCTCATTTTCCTCCTAGAAACAAACTTGGAATTTGTTTGAGAGATCCCTGCCGTAGATTCATGGCCCAAGAGCCCCTGCTGAATTTTGCATTGACCAGAGGAGAGTTCTGTCATTTTATAGATCCAGAGGGGAGCTCACTTGCCTGAGGTTACTCTGGTAGGGAAAGGGGTGGAGCTGGGTTTCGAACCAAGTTTCTCTGACTCCAAATCCAGTCTGTCTTTTAGTACCTCTAGGCTTGGTGTGGGTAGTCTAGTCTCCCCACAGATACTGGCCCCTCTGGGGTTTTGTAAATCTTCATTCTTCAGAGATTTAGAACTGGAAAGGGCCTTGGGGATCAGCAGCAGCCATGAGGAGATTGGGGCTGAGGGGAACAGACTTGTCCAAGGCCACATAGGCAGTGAGTAGCAGAACCAGGATCTAAATGGAGGTTTTCTGACCTCATAGCCAGTGCTTCCCCACTAACCCAGCCCCATGTTCCCCTTAACATGCTCTTCCTAGCCTTGACAAGCCTGCTCTTTGACCTTAGACGTCCAGGCCACGTGGACTAGAAAGAGTCCAACAGAAGCAGAGATACGTGTCCCCAAGTGCTGCTGCTTGGAATGGGGAAGAAGAGCATTTTGTGTGCAGCTGAAGGCCGTGTGCCAGAGAGCGATACAGGACCCAAATCCAGTCTGCCCTCAGACCCTTAGCTAACTGGGTGACCCTGGGCAAGTCTCTGAGCTGCCGTCTACCTCAGTTTCCCTATCTGTAAAGTGGGCATAGTAATGCTCCCTACTTGCAGGGCTGTCATGAGGGACCAGTGAGGTGACATATTAGCCAGGTGCTTCGCAGGCCTTAAAGCCCCCTGGAGATGCTGCTGATTATCTGCTTCATACTGCTCTGGGGTGAGAAATGGAGATGGAACCCCCCTTCACTCCCCACTCAGTTCACGTTGGGGAATGAGGGAGGCTGATTTGCACGCTGTGAATGAGCGTTGTCTTCCATCTTCACAGTTCTGATGACATTCTCTGTCCATTGTGATGACAAGTTTAGAAGCGTGGGTAGCGCCACATCTGGGTAAAGGCCTCATTCCTTCCATTTTCTTTGCAGGTCTGGGGAGTGAAATACAATGCCAATGGCTCCAAGATTGTGTCTGTTGGAGATGACCAAGAAATTCATATCTATGACTGTCCAACTTAATCACACTCCAAACCGGGTAGGCTGATGCTGGGGCGGGGGAAGGCATACAGAGAGGGGTGGACCACACCACCCCCCACCTTTGGACATGTTAGCAGATGGACACATGGAGCACTGCTCTGGGCAGAAACTTTGCTATTTGGGGATATTCTTTATAAGTACAAACAAATTTATATGTCGTTGCCATTTTCATTCTTTTAATAAAGAATGCCATATTCTCTGCACAGGTGTTTAGATATGGTTTGAAATGTCTTTTAAACTCCCTTATTCCCTTTTCCCTTTGTAGACAGTTTTTTTTCAAGTAGACAGTCCAAATGGGTCTGAACAGAGTCACTTGGGAAAAGAACCATGAGTCACTTTAATGTCTCTTGAAATTAAGTGTTACAACTGTTGAGACGGCGACCAGTTTTGCTTCCAAGGAGCTATCTAGTTACTTAACCTTTTTCCCTTTTATTTTGGTGCTTAAAACACTGCTGCCTAACTAGAGGCATTTAATTGTGTCTTTGGTTCCCAGTGGTCTGAACAGACTTACCTCTCTGCCATGTGTATTTTAAGCTACCCAGAAGTGATTTTTGTGCACTAAAGTTGATTTTCCTCCTTGAAGTTTCGGTCACTGAAACATTGCTTTGAAAACAAAAATTAAGTGTAGCTAGAAAAGAAGGAAGAGAAATTGGACTTATAAGGAAAAAATTCCGAAAAAACAAAAAACTCAGCTGTGTTGGCCCAGGGGGATTTTATCGCTTACTAGATTTTCCAGGTCAGGAGTATCAGATGATGTCTTTTTGGTTTTGGGGGATTGGCAGCTTTCAGGGAGGTATCTCGGAGCTAAAAATGGCCTCGTCATTTAAACTCTGAACCCCAGTGCCCCAAGGGACAGCACGTCAGCTGCTGACCTTACAGAGGGGCAGTGTGGAAAGCGCTCTGTTTGAGGTACCCGGAGATGGCGCGACGGTGAGAATGGCCTGGTAGTTGAGTTGTAGCCCTTGGGAAGGAGGGAAACCTCTTCCCCTAGGAGGAGTGAGATGATGTCACAGGAGACATAGGCTGGCACAAGACTGCACACAATTCTCCCATGCTCTAGTTATCTTTTTTTTTTCTTTTTGGAGGGGGGAAAACAGGGCAGTTGGGGTTAAATGACTTGCCCAAGGTCACACGGCTAGTGAGTGTTAAGTGTCTGCGGCAGGATTTGAACTCAAGTCCTCCTGACTCCAGGGCCTGTGCTCTGTTCACTGCGCCACCGAGCCGCCCCTAGTTATGATCTTTGATCTAATTCCTTTCTTAATCCTCAGGTTAAGTCATATCTTAATTCCCTTCTCCTCCTCCATAGTAACTAGAGAATTAGTCAGACTAGCACAGGGCTTGCAAGCATCCCGGTGCTGGCGCCACTCTGTCTCACCCCTCCAGTGGTCCAGTCAGAGGCTGGAGGACTAGAAGCTAGGGGGCCTCTCTGAGCCTCAGTTTTCTTTACAAAATGGGCATTAAGATGATCTGAACTGTCAACATTACAAGAGGGCTGTATGGAGAGTGCTCTGTGAACACTCAGGTGCCACATGCTAATGGGATCGTGTTAGCTTTAGAAGCTGACTTTGTTACGGGTACTTGACTTTCCTGTTAACATAGACTTTCTTAAAAAAAAGATCAGCTTATAGTTTAAATGTGAGTCATCATGATAGAGGATTACCTGATACATTTTTTTTTTACCAGTTAGTATCTACATCTTAGAAGCCATGGTGTAATACATTCATGCCTTTAATTAAGATGAAATATCTATATTACCTGAAATAATAAGTGATTCTTCTTCAGATTTGTCAGTTACACAGTTAGGAAAAGTGATGTGACCAAGTCTAGTGTCTCTAACATCTTTTACAATGACTCCATGGGGATCTCTTCACTCAAGTTTTGAAAATGGCAATGAGTTTCCTTACTTGGAATATCCATGCTTTTCAAAAGGAATAAAAATCACTTATGTTTCAAATCTCAGTGCAAATTTTATTTTCAGAATGCCTTGAAAATACAGATGAAAAAATTATATGAAGTAACACCCCTTGGTGGTCCCCATCTAGACAATCTACTGAATCAACAGAAGAATGTAGAAAAATAAATCACATTGTGGTAGAACTAGCATTGCTAAGTACTAATCATTCTTGTTAAGAAAACACAAAATGGCAACGATGGGGGAGCAGAAGCCTTGATTTATTTTAAATGTGAAACTCCATTTGTGCACAGGGAGAAAGAAATTCACCGTGTTGCTCTGTTCTGTGCCAGAATGTTATCGGCCAGACATTGTTTTTTCCCTGAGCACAAAGTCTCACATGCACTTTGAGCACTTTTGGTCTTACCTGTATGATACCAGCTAAATCTGGCTATTTTGAGTCATTGGGAAAGGAACCATTAACACTGTACAAATAAGACTTAGTTCTTGTTCTTAGCCCAGCAGCTATTACCTGGAGCTGACTGCATGTCTGCAGTGCCTCACAGATAGGTCAGAATTCTAGAAATGGCCTTTCTCCACTGTAGCTAAGAATACTGTAGCTAAATCAGGTCTGTTTCAGTAGGAGTATCTTGTGTTTGTCATTTTTAAATTCACTACAGATTTTGAAGGACTTAACTGATACCGTTTCCCATTTTACTGTCAACAGCCACACCTCAGTTGTATGTGCTTGTCCACTGGAACAAATGGTAGCAGCCCATGCCTTTTCATGGCTGGCTGACTTAATCACTTAAATTGGAATTCATTGGAATTTGATGGGTAGGTCAAGGTCAGAGAGATGTGATGGGTTGGTAGTAAAGCTCAGAGACCCACTAATGGCCAGTGACAATGTTATCAGAACAGAAGCCCTCCGAAGATGTGGCAGGACCACTAGCTGGGTATCCGCCATCCACAAACAGAGGAGACCAGAAAGAAATGCCCTCATGCGAGTATAAAAACAAACTTCCTCAGTCATCCCTTTTTTTAAAAAGTTAAATTTTATAGGACAGGTGAGTGAAAGAAGTGGCAAACATCAACAAATGAACATAGTACTATTGATTGACAGAACTTTACAGATTGTTCTTGAAGCTGCTCAGATAGGAAAATATCTCCACTTGCTACTATTTTACTATAGACACCCCAGCATCTGAGGGTCATGTTTGTTGCTTGAAAAAGAGCAGCAGAGTGGCTGTGGGGACGCAGAGAAGGATTCTCTACAGTGAAGCTCTTTAGCTTGGTCGGTGTTACGACAGAGGGCCCACAAACAAGCAGGCCAGGACTGCAGCCAAACTGTATTTTCAGTATCACATCCAGACAGGTGGTATGGTTTGGTTTTTTGCTTATACCAACAAATGTTTTGGAAGGGTTAGTTAGTAGTAATATAAGAATCCAATCCAAAACTGCCTGGTCACTCCTTCAGGTGACAGCGTGGGCCGGGTGCTGCAGGCTGCCCTTCCCATCTCAGCGTGGTGAGGCAGGTGCAGCTCAGGCCTGGATGCTCTCTTCTTTCCCCAGAGTGGCCTCTTAGCCACGGTGGGGGAGAGCCCAGAGATAAGAGCATCGCTTGCTGCCGTGGGCGCAGGCTGGGGTGGGCGTAGTCACCTGCTGCTGCCCGACTGCCCTGGGGCTCTGGCCCTGATACCTGAGAACCACCACTTTCAGTCAGGGGCTTCTTGAAGCTACAACCTGGAAGTGTAAATGAAAAGATTCCATATGCAGACTAGGTGTGATTTACACTTAAAAACATTTAAATATAAATTAAGCTATAACTTAAGATACAACCAAGAAAGGGGACACTCAGCAGTTCCTTGTGCTGAACACACACACGCACACATGCCACACACACACGCACACATACACACAGGACACCCCAGACACAAGGCCGTTAAAGCGATGCCATTTTCATTGTGCCAACTTTACATTCGTCAGTTTGCTAGTCCGTGCACACCACACCACATCACGCCGTCTGGCACTGCACTCCCGCCCTGGGGCCCTCATCATCTTCTTCATAGGCTTCTGTGCTGTGGCGCCAGTTTTGTTCGTTAGGGTTAAACTCCTTGAGTTCTACTTGATCCATGTCGTCTGTGATTCTTATTTTTTGTCGCGGCGGAAGTAAAGCTTCTAACTGAGGCAGTTTATCTTGGGGGAGCCAGTGTTTTTCAGGAAAGATAACCTATGTTGAGGGGAAAAACCTACATAAATGGAAGGTAAAGGGCGTCATTGGAACAAACCTCACGTAATGAGAGGAATCAGACTTACCAAGAACTGTATGATGAGAGACCCTTTCTCCAGTGGTGCTTTGTAGATGGGCATGCCTTCATTACGCACACATTTCAAGTCACCATGCTTTATCACTTCACCTGCCCGTAAGAGAGGTTGGTTTTATTAGGCACTTGGAATGAGTAGTCTCTAGTTCTACAGTACATTTGAAAGCAAAACTGAGGGGGATGGGTCTGAAGCCTTGGAAAGGTATTACTGATTATATATGATGTACCAGAAAAATCTGAAAAATGATCCAATGGGGAATTTAGACATGAGAATTTCTGCCCCCCACACCCATTTCACCAGTATTCAAAGACAAAGCTTTATGCACTTCTGCAGGCTCTGCTGCCCATGACAGGAGTGGTGAGGTTGAGAGCAGTGTCTGCCATCGGAGAAGGGCTGGGCACAGAGACAGCTGGGACAGTAACATGGAGGATCACACACTGAGTTAGTGAGTTCCCCTAAGAGAAACTCCCAGCAACATCACAGCAGGTTCCTGAAACTCTTCCTTACATCTACCATCTCAAGGACATGCTTTTGTGAGCATTTTCCCCTTTGCTTCTGCCTTCCAACATTTAACCACATATTTCATACACTGGGAAGGAGGTGTCAGAGGATACAATATTAGGCCCCTGAATTCAGCCTCAGGATAATAGGTATGGTCATTCACCATTATCACAAGCACTTAAGAGGGGGGAAAATCCCCAGGGCTACCAACAAGGTAATGAAGGAAGGAAGGAAGAGTGAGGATCATTCTCCTTGTTAGACGAGCAAAGGTGATAATGCTCTAAATATTAGCCGGGAGACCTCGTGTGGATGAGTAAGAGTCAGTCTGAAGCACTTTGGAAAATAACTAGTGTAGATGTGATACAAAGTCTCATCTCCTAGTGGTTTGATATCACAGCAGGACCAGGATGTTTTCTGTCTCATCCTGGGTGGGAGAGCCTTTGACAATGTCCTCTCATCATCAAGGAGCCACCTGGTGTTTGTCATGAGGGAATACTGACTTCTAAGTGATAGGAAGTTCTTCCTTCTAAAGCTGAAATCTGCTACCCTGTCTGTAACTATATACTACAACTGGAGGGCTGCCAATAAGGTCCAGGGCACTCTTAGTTTGAGCAAAGTAAGATTCGAAAAAATTACCCACAAGTACAGAACAAGAGAGACCTGGCTTGACAGTATTTACGTGGAAGAAAAGCTAGAAATTTCAGCTGATCTCAATCTTGAGCCAATTATATGCCCTTGCTGGGGTGTGTGTGTGTGTGTGTGTGTGTGTGTGTGTGTGTGTGTGTGTGTGTCTGTCTGTCTGTCTGTCTGTCCCTGTTAAAAGGCTGTAATAAAGAAGCATAATAGTCAGGCCTCTGGTTTACACTAAACTTACACTGGTTCTACTTTCTAGAGCAGGATCTCTAACTCTGGCCTGAGGACCAAATGTAGCCTCTGCCAGTTTCTCTCCAGCAGCCACTGAGCTAAGGTGGTTTTGTTTTGTTGTTTTGTTTCCTTTTAAAGCAGTAGGGGCACAATTGGCTCAAGCCTTTTTTAAAGTCCTACTTAAATCTCTAGCTATTTCTTCCACGTAAATAAACATTGTCAAGTCAGGTTCCTCTCCCAGCCCCTTCTGCAATCATTTTCTTGTGCAGATAAGTTTGTCAAATCTTAATAATCTCAGACATAGTGCTTTGGAATTTACTTAGAAAACTATTCTGCTTCAAAAATCAAACTAAAAAATCCCCAAGTCCAATGAGAAACTAATGCCTGCACAAACTGAAGAATAAAATTAAGTAGAGCTAAACGTCATATAGGACAGGGAATAGGTCACAGAAATACTGCCTGGACTGTTGCTGTTAGAATTGCTATGAGAATTCTTATGAGATGCTGCCTGGAAATAATTCCTTCCTTAGAGACTTGTGCTGAAATGCTAATATACTATAGAAAACCACTCTGGAAAACAGAACCATGTATCCTTGATGCTCAAGTAAGAATACAGAAATACAAAGTTTGAGATGAATTTCTGTCCTGGCCTCATTTTGTTTTCTAACCCCAAAAGTGTGGGTCTTCTTTTAATATAATTTGATGACTTCTGTACATTTGAAGAGGGAGAAGAGAAAGGTGGGCCTCTTGATGTATATTGTTTTCTACTATATAATGAACATGGAGAACTGAACACAAGAATAAATGTGGGAGAAAGGAGGAAAGATGTATACTGTCCTCAAGGAACATTAGATTTCCACACAAGTGGATTTTCAAACTGTAATAGAGCTTATTTCTTCAAGTATTAAAACCTGACGTTCAATATTTCTGGTAGAAATGGTTATTTTTCTTCTACTTTTAAGTAACAGTGAACACAACCTTTTTTTTTTAATGACTTGAGATCCCATTAAGAAACAGATTGCTTCTATAGTATAATACAGCAATACTCTTAGGCTTTGTTAAGGTCTACTCAGCTGTGTGTAGACCAGGCCTGCACAATGTACAGCCCATGGCCCATGAAAAACATACAGAATCTGTATTGTGCAGGCCTATTTTATATCTTCTCCACATTTCATTGGCTGCCCAAAATCCTTTGGCTGGCCACAAGCAGCTTGTAGACCGTGCGTTATGCGGGCCTGGTGTAGCCTAATGCCGGGGTGATTAGAGGATTTGAGTTCTTCTGTTTCACTTTTCCATCTCTTTTTGGTGTCAGCTGTTATCATCTTGCTGCTGGTACTATGATTACTTCTAGCAACGTGCCTCTCTTCTCCCCTTTTTTGATTTACTTTGAACTTAAGATCTAGACAACTGGCCTTGTTAGAATTATGTCTAAAATTAAATGAAGCAGATGGAAGTATGGAGACCTGAGGGGTTAGGAACAATGTGAGAACTGGATGCCAGCTACCATGGCTGCTGAATTCAGGCTTTTACAAAATCTTCATTTTTTTACTGTGTCAGTCTGGGAAGCTGATCTTTCTAGATGGGTAGGTACATCTCAGCATAAATGAAGTATTACTATAGAAGGAAAGGAGAGAGACATGAAGAACTGGAGAAATACAAGGGGATGGGAGAGGAAAAGGAGGAAAAGGAAAAAAGAGGAAGAAGAGAAAGATGAGAAAATTCTGCAAGCAGAGTTTTCTCTGCCTTCATGGGCTTCAGTCGAGAAATCTTCCTGCATTTCCATCTCTCTCTACGCCAGTCTGATAACCAGAAACAATGATATTCCTTGGTTCCCCGCCTCCTCTTTCTGAGGTGGTAACTGCCCCTGAAACAGGTCCCCACAGTAGCAGGGACCACTTGGCACATGTGCTCCTTTTAAGGAGTGGCTCAAACCCTTCCCCTACATGCACACTGCACTCCACCCCAACCCACTGTGTGGAAACCTAGGATCACACACACTTCTAGCATTATTTTTAAGGGGAGAAAGTATTTAGAAATATTTATTTCAAATTTCTCTAAATCACCATTGATTAGAGAAATGCAAATCAAAACAACTCTTGATAAACTAACATAACACTTACCAGATTGGCTAACACGACAAAACAGGAAAATGATAAATGCTGGAGATGTGGGAAAATTGGAACACTAATGCATTGTTGGAGTTGTGAACTGATCCAACCATTCTGGAGAGCAATTTGGAACTTTGTCCAAAGGGCTATAAAATTGTGCATACCCTTTGACTCAGCAATGCCACTTCTAGGTCTGTATCCCAAAGAAGCGTAAAAATGGGAAAAGGGCCCACACGTACAAAAATATTTGTAGCAGCTCTTTTTGTGGTGGCCAAGAATTAGAAATTGAGGGGATGGCCTTCGATGGCTGAACAAGTTGTGGTACGTGAATGTAATGGAATACTATTGTACTATAAGAAATGAGGAGCAGGCAGACTTCAGAAAAACCTGGAAAGACTTATACGAACTGATGCTGTGTGAAAAGAGAAGAACCAGGAGAACATTGTACACAGTAAGAGCCACTTTGTGTGGTGACTGATTTTGATGGACTTGTAGTTCTCTCAGCTATGCAGGGACCTAAGACAACTTCAAAAGACTCATGGTGGAAAATGCTGTCCACATCCAGAGAACTCTGGAGTTTGAATGCTGATGGAAGCATAACTATTTGTTCTCCTTTTCTTTTGCTGTTTTGTTTCTTCTTTCTCATGGTTCCACTCATTAGTTCTAATTCTTCCTTACGTCATGACTGATGTGAAAATATGTTTAATATGAATGTATAAGTAGAGTCTATATCAGATTGCATGCCATCTTGGGGAGGGAGGAGGAGAGGAAGGGGCAGAAAATTTAAAACTCAAAATTTTATGGTAGTAAATGTTGAAAACTAAAATTAGGTAAATAAATCAATTATAAAAATATGCTTTAAAAAGAAAAAAAATACATATTTCATATGATCATTCAAGCAAGACTGGTAGAAAGGTATGGTGGGTGGTGGAGAACAGATAAATGAACACCCAAGGAGAGGAGAAACAAGAGAGATGTACAAGAGGATCCTTGGAGAGTGGCCAGTCAGTTTGGCAGTGTTCACTCATGGCTCTGTTCCTCCCTCATTCCCCTTCCCTCAGCTTTGGACCGCCAGGCATCATCATTTAGTCTGAGCTTTGATCAATCCCTTGGCTATTTCACTCATTTCTGGTTCTTCAACTCTTGATTCTTAAAACCCATGAAGACTGATCTGAATGGTGTAGACTCATCAACTAACTGAGTGAGAAGTCATTATGACCAGGGCAATGACACGGAGAAAACCTGTTAAAAAATCGCTCTCATGAACCTCTTGTTCAAGCCCTTTGCAGACTTGGTATCTGGACATTCTGTTTGATTCTAAGCCTTGTATCCATATGCACCTGAGGGGTTGACCTCATCAGGCTCCTTCACAGTGTATGGAAGAAAAACCGCCACTGTTCTTGAAGAGGCCACTTCAGGAGTATCTAAAAATGTGTTTATTAGTCAAATATCTCGTCAGAAAACTTTCGGGGGTGGGGGTGGGGGTGGGAGGGAAGCAGAGATGTGTGTTTGTTTTTACTTTCCCACCCAAGGCCCAGAGGAGAGTGTGAATCACATGTAAAGATAGTTTTCAGCATTTCATTTTTGTAAAATTTTGAGTTTGGCTGGATTAGCCTTGACCATTACTATTGGAAAAAATAAAAACATGGCCTAATGTCAGTAGTGTTGTTTTCTTCTAATAAAGGACAGAGAAGGGGGTATGGGAAGGCAGTAGGAGAATTGGAGGCAAAGCGATTTGGCTGAGCTTGACTGAAGGTGCCGGGCAGTGCCACCAAACCTTCACTGTCAAACATGATATACGACCGACAGCAACACTCGCTACCTGCCGCAGAGCCTACCTGCCTTCGAAGTTATAACAAGAGTTCGGTTATCCAGAGTTTTGATGGTCTTCTTGAAGCCACACAAAGCTTCGGTGAGCTGAATCTTCATTTTCATTATCAGGTCATGGCCTCTTCTCTGAAAGACACCATGATCCTTCTGGTCAAGCACAATGATGACATCACCAGGCTCCAGCTCAGGCTCCTGATCTCCTTCTCCATGAAACATAATCTTTTGTCCATCTTTCATACCTAGGAAACATCACCCCTTATTGAGTAACCCTTCTCTTAAATGGGGTCCTTTTTGTAAGCCTTTGTTCTAGGAGGGCAGCAGGGGATAAGCATTTGCATAGCACCTACTGTTGTGTGCTGGGCACTGTGTTGAGTACTTTACAAAGATCTCATTTCATCATCACAGCAACCCTTGGGAAGTAGGTGCTATTATTATACCCATTTTACAGTTGAGGAAACTGAGGCAGACAGAAGTTAAGTGACTTGCCTAGGGTCAACATAGCTACTAAATGCCTGAGGTTGAATTTGAACTCGGGTCTTCCAGACTCGGAGCTCTATCCACTGAGCCCCCAGCTGCTTCAGAGGCCTTTATAGGCCTCTCTTGGACATGACCTCCATAGGAGGAGGCAGGGATTATCGCTACCTTTTTACAGACGGGAAAGGAGAAGTCGAGTGTTATAGCACAATCATGGTCATGATTATGACCATAGAGCCAAGTCAGGAGCAGCCTGGAATTGGACTGATGTTTCTGGATGCTGTGTGGATTTGTTTGTGGAGTTCACTCACCATGCTCATTTTGTGATATATGTAAGTGTGCCTAACAGTATTGCAGGTACAGAAATGATGTTGCTTGAAATGTAAAAGAATGAAGGATAGCATTAGAGTTTTGGAAGGTAGAAAGAGGGTTGTGATATTTTCTGTCACACATCAAGGATGGCACTGGGCCAGATTTCTATGTTGAGACAACCAAATGGAGCAAGAAGGGAATATTGCAATGAGGTTTAGATTCAGTCAAAAAGCCATACTTAGGAATCTAGAAGGCCCCATGTGACTTCAAGGCTGTAGATTCCCCACCCCTAGTCTAAGCTTTCAAAAGATGGTGAAAGTTGGTGGGTCACAGTATCAAAATAGGGGGAGAAGAGAAAAACCCCAGAAAAGAAGGACTGGAGCTAGAGGCAAGAAGCATTTATGGCACTCTAAGGAAAACGGGACAGAACCTATGACTGATTTTACTTCTCCATCTATTGTGTTTAACTGGATCAGGACAGAACCTTGTACAAGGACGAGTGAGTCCTCAGAGCTTACTGGTTGTTCTGGGTGTTCACTGGGAAAAGGTCTGGTGGGGTTGGGGAGGTAGAAGGCTGATGGTAGCCCCAGGGCCTCACCTTTTTCTATGTGAACTTCTATAATTTTTTTCTCTCTTACAACTTTACAGCCATTACAATTCTCACACCGGTCCTTGGGGTTAATTCGTTCACCTTGGCCTTTACACTCAAGACATACTGTTTGAATCTGCTGGACCATTCCTGGCCCAATCTGCTGGATGTGAATTTGCATTCCTCTCCCTTTGCAGATGGGGCATTTTTCAACAGATCCCTTTTTCCCACCAATTCCTAGGGAAGCAAAACAAAAATGAAATTTATGATCTTCTCAGACTTAATCAGAGCAAAAACAATCTAAAAGCTATGGGTAGTGGCCACGTGTTTATACTTTGTTCCTTTGAAAATATGTACAGAATGACTTGGAAGTCTCAAGTTAAAGAAACATCTGTGCTTAAAATAGCTACAAAGTTGAATGAAATATTTTGTTTCGGTCTGATGTATCCTAAAGACCACCTTAAAATTAGTTTTTTTGTTCAGTCATGTCCATCTCTTCATGACCCTTTTCTGGGGTTTTCCTGGCAGAGACAGTGGAGTGGTTTGGCATTTCCTTCTCCAATTCATTTTACAGAGGAGGAAACTGAGGCAAATGGGATTGAATGATTTGGCCAGGGTCACCCAGCTAGCAAGTCTGAGGCCAGATTTGAACCCTAGAAGATGATAAACCCAGCACTCAGTCAACTAGTTACAAAAGGGTTTTGTTGCTTTTTTTTTAAACAGGGACATTTTTAAAAAATGCGTATTAATAAAGAAATGCATAGACTTTGAATGGCACAAAATTTCGGTTTTCTCTGGCAGGTAGTAAATCTATACTGTGTGAGAAAGCAAATTGTATGTATGTAATAATGAAGGATTGTGTATGTGGGGGGGGCGGTGATAGTGTGTGTTGTATTTCACTTCATTAGTTTACAAGATAGTACGTTTGACTCTAAAGTCTGGGAAGTGTTCCTCGCCCCCCACCCCCAATTCATTACCTTCACATTTTTCGCAAATTACATTTTTCTGGAGTGCGAGTTTCCTTGTGACTCCATTATATATGTCTTCAAGCGATACAGACAACTGATGCACGACATTCTTGCCTTCCAAGAAGCACACAAACGTAAAGATGAATGCATTAGGAAACCTCATCATTCAGGCTTAATTCGAGTCACCCTGATACAGAACATCTAGTGTTTCCCTTTGACCAGCAGCATTTTTCCACCTCTATATTTCTGTGAATGAGGCTGTTCTAGTCACTTACAAATCACCTCTTTTAATCTGAGAGTCTTGTGTCTTAGTTTTAGCTAAAAATTAAACTACTTTCTAAGTTAATTTTCTTAGAGCAAATCTGAGTGAGGAAGATGGGTCACCCTGTACTCCATATAAAATAAAGCAAGGTAAACAAAGAGCCTTTAAATAATGAGCTCACTCCTTCCTGATAAGCACTCAGTTGCAGCTTATTTCAGGAAGGTTAAAAACCAGACTTCCTAAATCACGAAGATTTTTTTTTTTTTAGCATGTGAAATATATAAGCTAAGTCTTAATGGATCTGTCTTCTATCCTTGAGTTCTCAATCACATTTTTATACATTTTTAAAACCTTGACAGTTTTGTAGGAAGCAAAGAAATATCACAGGTTAAAGGAAATGTACCTTAACCATTGTTTGGGATGGAATGCATTAAGATAATTCTCATTAAAAAGGCACATTTTAATTTTTAGCATTCTTTGTCTTTTTGGAACTGATAATCTAGGTCCTTCTAACTCTGCTTAGTAAGTCAACAAGTGAAAATAAGTACATTTATATATGCCTAACTTATTGAGGATCAGATAGGCCACAACCAAAAAAAGCATGTTAAAAAGGTTTCTGAGCAGTGTAAAACAAAAATCCCCCCTACCACCTTTTCAAAGGGCCATATTTATTTCTAATTTACAGACAAATCTAAGAAACTGGTCACTTGTTTTTCTTAGCTATATATCAGGTGATAAAGGGGTGTGGGGCGTAAGGGGGTAAGGTAACTGAGAAATACCAGAGACACTATTCACAAACAAGTTACTCTGAAAAGCATAAGCCTGGGGCCATCCAGGGTACCCCTAACTATATACTTCCACCATAGCTGCTGAAGGCCCCACCTTATAATAATCCAAGTTCATAAAGTGCCTCAATTCCATCGGACAACAGGTAAAGGTGGGGGTGGGGGATGGGGAGAGGCTTCAGTTAACTGGAACATTCACCTTGTGGAATACCTCATTCCTCAGTGAAGGATCAATAAAGCTTTATTTTTACTTTGAACACAAGGCAGGCAGAGCTCAGCAACTGGGAAAGCTGACTCAATCAGGGAGCATTTATTTAAGCAACAGTTAGATGCCAAGTACTGTGCTAAGCAACTGACTTTGTTGGTATATGGGCAAACCATTAAAAAAAACCAAACAAACAAAAAATTCAAACTTTCCTTGTGGAAGGGAAGGGAAGAGAACTATTTGGTTTCTAAGCAGTTCTTTAAGAGGTTCAGAACCTTTTTTGGAGGGTGTCCTGGCACTCTAACACTTTGGCAGGCTAGTGAAAACCTATGAATTTCTTTTCTCAGCATGATGTTTGTTGCCTACATTCAGAATTGAGGGAAATGTTAAATCTCACTTATTAGCGAAAATAAAAATAAGATTTTTTTCTTATCCAAGTTCTCACAGTGCCCCCCCCATTCCTGTACTCCCAGAACCCCTTTTCTATAAGGACTATTTTACCTCTATATTAGTAAACTAAAGAATACTTAATAACAGTGAACTTTCTAAAACATCTTATTTCTAAATACTCAGTATTATCTATATTCACACAATCTAGAAGATACTAGGTTAGAATACTATATAGAAATTCAGTCTTTTTAATCTTCTTGTTTATTATGAACTTAAATTGAGTGGCAGGGGAGAGGGCCCTTGTATGTAAGGCTATGGAACATTTAAGACTTTTAACTGTTAAAGAGTGTCCTTCCTCCCAGACCATTTACCTCTTCTTTCTCTAGTCATCCGTCCTCCACCGCCAAAGAACATGTCAAAAATGTCCATGGGTGATGAGAAGTTGCCGCTCGTTGTACCTCCTTCTTTAATAGCCTGTTCTCCACCCTGGTCATAAATTTCCCTTTTCTTTACATCTGAAAGTACTTCATAAGCCTGGGAGATGAGTTTAAACTTGAAAACAAAAACAGTAACAAAACCAGAGACTGAGTTGAAAAGCTTTAACAGGCAGAGTTATCCGAGCAAGAGCACTGCTCCCTCCTGGATGCTGTTCCAGTAACAGTAGCTTGTTGGTGACTATAAGGGTCACAGAGGGCTGCTTCTTGATAGCTAAAGCAGTACAGATGAGGGGAAAAGCAGGCTTCCCCCCAGAGGGGCCCCATCAGTAACCAGGCATGGTTGTGTTGCCAGCTAATGTCAGAATCAGAATTTGATTCTTGGGGCTCATGTTCCAGTACCATGTGGGGCATCCTGTTTCCCTTTTCCTCACTCTCTGGTGGTTCATAATGGCCAAGACATGTCTGTCCTGTTTTTCCTATGTCCTGTCTCCATGACTGTCCTGTTTTTCCTATGTACGTAATATGTGGGTTACTTGAAATATAACTTCACAATGCTTTCTGTAAGGCTCAAGGTTCCCTTGCTAAATCTTAAAGCCTACATTTATAATGTATATTGTGATAAGAGCTGAAATGTTTCTGTGCATTTATTTGTACGTTATTTCTTTGAGGAAGTAGCTATTATCAGCCCCCTTTTACAGACAGAGAAATGTGTAGCACCTTAAGGGACACTAAGGGAATTAGGACTTTGGAACTGAAACTCAGGTCAAGCTGCCCTCAGAAACTTGTGAGTCTCACTCACAATGGCTAAGTCCATCATAAAAGTTGCAATAAGAAACATTCACTGATCACTGATGAGGATGAGACTTATGGCTTGGATAGTTTTATTACTTTAACTAGCCCTTTTTTCACTGTAGTAATAATTAAGTGCTTTGCCCTTCAAACCACTGGTAATTAGTCATTTAAAGACACAAAGTATATTTCACACTTTTAAATTTTTTTGTTTATCATGAACTTTAAAACAAGCATGAGCATGTTAAAAATACAATGAACAGAAAAGAGAATTGTACATAAAATTGAACTTTTTACACCATTTTTAAAGTATCCTAAATTTAACACCAAATAGCTTGTCTCCCTTCTTCTAGCACTAGATATTCAGTCTGAATACTATGGCCAAAGAGACAAAGACAGCATCATCAGTACCCCCCAAAGTTTGGTTGGTACTTCTACTTACAAATAACTTTGAACCCCACCTAATTGATCTTTTTAGCTTATAAAAGTTAAAAGTGACCCAAGCTGACTAGTTGCCTCCTTGCTGCTATATATTCTGAAGCTGCCCCCCCCCCCCCATTATGCTGCTGGTCCTAAGCTGGTACAGTCCGTGTACAAAGAGCTTGACCACAAAGCACAGCTTTTAAATAATGCTGATGCTTAGCAACAACCCACAACAAGATGGAATGTGAAGACCCAAGCCTTCCCTGCACTGGTGGAAGGAGGGAAAAAGATCTCTCTTCACTGTAGTGTTATCAATAAGAACAAAACCCAAATTAGTAGCCCTGAGAGAAGAAAACAAATTTGGTAGCCACTTAAGGACTTTAAAATTACGCCTCACCATTTCCTCCCACAAGAACTCGGGTTCTCTCTCTGCAGGCCATCCATGTTATGGGGCCTTGTTATTCTCCCTTGTGGAAACCCCCATCTTCTCCTTTCTGGCCTTTCGTACTCATTAAATGTGGCAGTCCACTCCTCACTTTTCCCTTCTTTTGTGACATGAGGGTCTGGACTAGGATTTCTTCTCTAACATGGTGTAATGTCTTGCCTGTTTCCTCCACTAAGATACAGCAATGGTGCCATTTGGTGCTTTCCACTTGAGAACATTTCCCAAAGACTTAGAAAAGGGACATTGGATTTGGAGTCTGAGGACTTGAGTTCCAGTTCCAGCTCTTATTTTATTTACTAACTGTGTCATATTAGTTTAGGCAAGTTCACTTCATCATCTATAAAAAATAAGGTTTGGCTGGCAGATCCCTTCCAACTCAATCTGTGATTCTCTTCCCTAATTTTAAATAAAGACAAGCTACTCTCTAACTCCCCCCCACCCCCCTTAAGTCAGAACCATATTTAAACCCAACTCAAGAAGACCAGTTTGAGTATATTATTAGGCCATGGGTCAGTTTGGGTTGGGGTGGGGTGTGCACAATGTCTTATGGCTAACTAAAATGGATTTCCAAGCCTCTAGCCTACTGGCCTACTTATTTCAACATTCACTAATGAAAATATTTTAGTAATAGCCAAAGACTTATATAGACGTTAAAAATGTTAACATAAAACAACCAGCACAAATATTTCCTTAGCCAACCCAAGTACCTACAGGCCCATAAAACAATGGTTGGCACTGTCCTCAAGGAACTTGCTTTCCATCAGCAGGAATAAGTATAATTCAAAAGAGGTGGAGCCCAGGGACATCCTTCATAGTAAAGAGAATTAATTTAGTGAATGCATAAGGTTAAAGAGAAAGAACACATTCCCCTGTTGGGGAGAATGGCAGAGTTATAAATGGGAAAGATTTCTTCAAGAAAGAGGGACTTATGACTGAAGATGAATTTATAAAGTGTGAGGGGACTAGAAGAAGCAAATGGGCACAGCGAACCACAGAACAGAGACCAGCTAGAATGGCTGGATATTTGAAAGGGAATAATGGGAAAGGAGGCTGAAGCCAGCTTGCACAGATGAACTGAAATGCCAGACAGGTTAAGGATTCTATATTTTATCTCGTTGGCTGGGAGGTTTTTGATCTGGGGATTGATAAGGACTTAAATTATATGTTGTGAAAAAGCAATCTAATTTAAGACAACTTATTTTGGAAAATTACAACTTGGTTTGTTTATAAAGTCTTTAAGAATCTTGAATCACATTTTCCAAGAACAAGAAATAAGATCAGCCATGATGTCCGCTGCATCTATAGAGCTGACTAGCAGCATAGGAGACCTTAAAATGACCTACGTAAGACAAGAGAAAATTAGTTGTCCCCTAAATATAGATGAGAATGAACATAAGTGGGCAAAAGACAAATGGCCTAACAGCAAGTATTTTAAACTTGTGACGGTGGCCGTCGTTCACATAAAGCACATGCAGCTAAATATAAATATTTGATCAGTGCCAGGCAAGTGCTCTGAAGCAGCTCCCACTCTGAAATGAATAAGGCAGACGGGCATTTTGATCCCAGGCTGGTTTCCGTAGGTACTAAACAGAAGTCCGGGGTTAACTGTGGCTAGCTAGCTAGCCAGCCTGCTTCCAAGTGTCCCCCTGGAGGCAGCTCCAGACCAAAGGAGAAGGAAGCCCACAGAGCTTACATGGAAATGACAAAGCATAATTCAAAGGGAGAGAGAATGACCAGGGTCCAGGAATTCAGTGTTTGATAGTCATCTTTTTGTTTTCAGTCAAGGGACAGTAACCATTAAAAGTATGAAATCGGACACTTCTACAAAAAGTGTTCCTCTCGTTTTGTTTGTTTGAGACTGGGTCTCTGATCACCCAGGCTGTAAATGAAGTGGGCTGCTTCTCAGCCCAGTCCAGAGACTGGCAAGCAGCTTTTTGACCTGGGCCATTTGGGTCCCCCTTCCCACCCCAAGCTCACCACTTTGGTGCTTACTGAGTACGCTCAATTCTGTCTTTAACCCTGCTACACACACGTCATGGGAGACTCACCAGCCTCCGCATCCATCCCCGGGCAGCAGGATCGATTATTGCAAGCTCCAACCACCGCCCTGACTCTAGGGTTCTTAGTTCTCACCTGGCAAAATTTTCTCAGCTTAATTAATGGGAGAGAGTTGGGTGTTGACAGGTACCTCATTTGTGACCATAGAGAAACTTAAGTGAATTTGTGCTTTGTAAACATTCCGGCATTGTATAAGTGAGGTTACTGTTACACCTATCCGTGTTCACTTTTCAGTTTTCTTGACTACTCTGTATCCGTTTAAAGCTTTGTATATAAACATTTATGACAAGTTGCGGGGCTGCTCTTTCGATGACTGTTCCGGCCAGTTCTCCACTCATTCCCCCCGACTTTGCCAAGGTGACAGCTCTGACCCCGACAGAGCCACCGCGGCTACTGTTCTCCCAGGGAGAAAAAAAAAAAAAAAGATCGTTGGTCCTCCTGGTAATTCTGCACCCTGAGAAATGCCTGCTAGGGCTGACAGTTACCGGCTGTCCAGGGCCGGCCACGACGAAGGTGCCCATAGACCACGATTAAAACGCTGCCTGCTTTTGATAAAGCTCCTTCCTCCTCCCTCCTCCCCGCGGGGGGAGAGACTCCCCCACCCCGGCCCTCTGCGGCCGGCGGCGGTCCCCGGCCGGGCTCCCATTTCCTGGGATCTCAATGATTAAAGATTCTTCCTTCCGTCAACTTTCAACGCCCAGGGCTGGGGGACGCGGGACGCCGGCGGCCGGCCGCATCCTCCTCTCCATCTCTCTCCCTCGTCCCCCTCCGCCCGCCCTGGGGCAGGGGGGTACAGCACCTCTCCCCGTCTCACCTTCTCGCCTTCGTCCGGGTTCTTGTCCGGGTGGTACTTGAGGGCCAGCTTCCGATAAGCCTTCTTGATCTCCTCCTGGGCGGCGCTGGGCTTCACCCCCAGGATGTCATAGTACTCAGTCTCCTTGACCATCTTCGCTCTGCGGGAGGGGGCGGGCGGTCAGGCTGGCGAAAGAGCCCTGAGGGGCTGGGGAGGGACTGGCCGGACGACCGGACTAAGGAGAAGGCGGCGGCCGCCCGAGGGGCGCGAACAGCGGCCGCCCTTCGGACCCCAAGTCGGTCCGGCCGGCCGTCCGCAGCCCCGGCTACCCGGCTAGCTCCGGCGCCAGCCCCGGCCCGCAGCCGCAGATCCCCGGGCTCCGGCCGCGGCCCCCCCAGCCCAAGGACGCCCCCAGCTGTTGCGGTCGCCTCCCCACCCGCCCCTGTCCCGTGCCGGTTGCACACACGGCCCCGGGGCGCCTCCGCAGCCGCTTTTATGGGGCGGCGGCGGAAGGTTCCTGCGCGCTACGGTGACGCCACAGTGGCCCTAGAACGTTCGCGGAGGTTCGCGCGGGCGGCACGGACGGAGGAGCTTCGGCCGAGGTTAGGGAGAGGAGGAATCCCCCTCCCCTTTCTCTCGGGTGGGGGTCTCCCTCCCCTCCCCGCCAAGGGTCTCTTCCTCCCTTGGGGGACCTCCCTTCCCTTAGGGACCCCTCTCCCTCTGGGGGCTCCCCTTCCCCCAGTGGGACCCTAGTTCAACACTTGGGGCTTCTTCCCCGGGGAATCCCCTCCCCCGGCACGCCGTTCCACTCACTCGGACTCGGGGGTTTCCGTCTGTCCCTCCGCCTCCCCCGAGGTCCAGTTCTGCCCGCCGCCCCGGGCCATTTCGGAGGCCTCGGGAGGCTGGGCTGCAGTGTCGGCGATAGCGGTGAGCGGGCAGGGGCCCGGGGCCTCAGGGCGGCGGGACCGGGGGCCACGGGGCGGAGGCGACGGTGCAGGAGGCAGCGGCTGCTCGGGCGGCGGCGGGGGGCCGCGGGCCGGGCGAGTTCGGGAGGCAGGACGGCGGGAGGCAGGGCGGCGGGGCGGCGGGCGCGGAGCCGGCCCCGGCGGGCGGCCGGGCGCGCTCACTCTGGCGGCGGGGTGGGTGCGCGGAGCTCCCTCCGAGCAGGTCTTAGACGGAGGGAAGGAAGAGCAGATTGGGCGAGGTGGGCGGCCCGGGGGCGACTGACCCCCGGCCGGCCTGGCGCGCCGATCCAGCCTGGCCGCCCACCTGGGTGTGGTCCTGCGCGCACCTCTGTGCGGTAGATGTGGGACAAGGGTGGGGCACTGATGATGTCGGGGAGGGGGCAGTGACCTGGGGGCCAGCCGGACAGCTGGCAGCCCCCTACGATTATCGAAGGGGCAGCCGTGGCCCATGGAGGAGAGGGCACAAGTGCCCGAGGGTCAGTCAAGTTCGAAGGCACCTCGAGGCCTTCCTTTGACTGAGCACGAAACTGAGGCCCAGGGAAAGGAACCGAGGGGACACGTCCTACACAAAGGTCACTAAGTCAATTACCCATGCTTCTCGGACTCCAAAAACGAGTGCTCTTTCCACTATGCCGAACACACACACTGCCTCTGAAGATGGGGGAAGGTGTCTGCGGGATTTGGGAACGAGGGGGTGGAAGTGATAGGAGAGAGACGAAATCATGGAAGAAGGAGGAGGTGATGGCTGGGAAGAGCAGGATGGGAGAGGAATTGTGATGGCAAGGAAGGAAGAGTGGGCAAAGAGTGACAGCAGGGAAAGAAGAGGCTGTGGAGATATGGAATGGCAGGGAGAGGGAGATGATGGGAAGAGTGATCTGGGGAGGAGAAGGTGGTAATGATGAAGGAAGGTGGTGGAAAAGAGGTGTAATTAGTGGTGGTAGACCGTGAAGGTAATTGTAATTTTGGAAGTGATTCCTGTTACTTAAGGGAAGAAGTAACGAAAGTAAGGAGAGGTGAGTGGGGAAATTGACAAGGGGGTGGTAGGCGGTGGTGGATCTCTGGTTGGGTCAATAACAGTAGAAAAGAGGGGAAAGAAATTTGTGATAGGGGTTTGAGGAAGAATAGATAATGGTGTGTGCGTGGGAGGGGTCGTGGTAAGAGGCAAGGATGGTGTCATTATGGGAGCAAATGGATTTAATGACGGTTTTTATAGATAGTTGAGGCTCAATGGTTAGATTCTGTCGAGAAACTGAAGCAGATTTTGTCTGTCACCTCACTTTGCAAGAAAGATTCACACACCTGAGAGCCTAGGTGGGTAAAAGGAAAGACCCAGGAATTCTGAGAGAGTCGGGAGACTTGGGTTCTTTATCATTTCCTTTCCTTTATCATTTAACAGCTGGTCGTCTTTGGGCAATTCACAACTAATTTTTTCCAGGGTAGAATTGAGGAAAGTAATTGTTAATGGTAAAGTGCTGTCTGATTACCCTCATTTAGTACAGACAGATCCATAACGGTCTAAACTTAACCTTGAAGATTAAGGTGAAAAGAATTTTTTGGGGGGGTTGCAGGTTAGGGATATATGGTGCCCTCTGAATTTTGCCTTTGACCCCAAGAGCTCAAAATTGCCCTGTATTCAGAAAGATAGCCATAGCAAGACTGCCCCAGGTCTTGGGAGGCCAGCCTTGTCTGTAGCAAAGGAGATTGGATTAAAAGGGTGGATAGAAAGTGCCCCTAAACTGTGTTATCAAATAGAAACAGTTTAGCTCCCTGCTGAGCCCCAATCTGATTTGAAACTTTGAAAAGTGGTTTACTTGGAGCGGTTGTTTTACACTCACTTAACAAAAACCAAACAAACATTCAACTAGAAAGGATGGGGGAGGGGGATTTTTGTTTTTTGCATTTATGGTTTAGACGCAGTCTCCTTAGTTTTTCCTTTGAGTCTCTCCTTTGAACTCTTTGTGTGTGTGTGTTCCATATTAGATAATTGCTGAGGGCACGGTATGTATATGCCTGTTGATTTCCGTGATGTTTCTTTTAGTTGAGTTTGGAGGGTGGCAAAGTGGAGTGGAGGTTAACTTGGCAAATTGTTTTATTGAAAGGGCCTATTGATAGAGCATGGGCGTGTTATATACCCAGTTATCTAATTGGCAGGAGAAAGGAGAGTATGGTATGGTCTAATGGATAGAGCAGGCATCTGAGATGGGAGATAACATCCTGCTAAGGGGCAAGATCACTTAATCTCTCAATTCTCCAGACATCTTTCCAAGACTTAGTTGTAGAGAAAGTGCCCATGTGGAAGTTGGTAGAGAAAGTGGCTTCCCTGTGGAGCTTCATACACTAATTAATTGACAGATCTGGTCTGGAGAGAAAAAAAAAAGTTCTAAACCAGAAGAGATGTTTTCCTACAAGTTTCCGTTTCAAAGTGTGAATAGTATTGGCCAGGGAAGTCAGAAGCCTTGGGGTCTGTTTCCTTCCCTGTTGCTCTGGGCTGGGGGACTGTGTCATGATGAGGCTGCCTCTACTTCTGGGCCTCCTTTATGTCAGATGGAGAAGGGAGGTTTCATTCCAAGATTCCTACCCTCCCTAAGATGCCAAGGCATCGTATCTGTCTCATTGTTTAGCTTTGAGCAGCGCATCCTAACCATCCCTTTTCCCCCATCATACCAAAACTCAGAAAGGAGGTAGGGTAGATAGACTGCCAGACTTAATAGGCAGAAACTGAAAGGCCCAGTAACTTCCTCTAGTTACTTCACCTCAAGTGTTGGAGAACTGGACCTTGCATTCTGGGACAGAATTGTGAAAAGTAGCTTATGGAGACAGCTGAAAATTGATGTTGCAGAGTCACAGGCCTGTTATACACAGAGCTATCTGTGGTGCTGGGGGGAAACAATCAGCCAGCTAAGCATTTATTAAGCACTTGGAATGCCCTGAGGGATGGGGGTACAAAGGAAGTCAATATGGTACTTGCCCTCTGGAGTTCACATTCTGTGGGGAGTCAACATGGACACAACGATGTCCTTACAAGGGATACATATAGAGTCAATGTAAGGGAATCTTTGAGGGAACAGTCTAGTGCCAAGGGGTCAAAATTGAAGCCAGCAACAATTCCTGATTGTTTTGTGAACCAGAATGAAATGCAACTGGGAAATGTTTAACAAAACAAATAAAAATACATTAAAACAAACTGTTAATTTGTGGTTTTCTTTGTCACCTCATGGGATCTGTTTCTACTTGAATTTGACTCCTCTGATCTAGCTGACTGAGTGAGGAGAGTTCTGAAGTAGGGCTAAGCTTTGTTGCTGAATAGCAAACAGACCAGGATTCTTGGGTGAGTCACTTAACTCTGCCTCAGTTTCCTCATCTGTAAAATGAGCTGGAGAAGGAAATGGCAAATTACACCCCTGTCTTTGCAAAAAAAAAAAACAAACCCCAGATGGGGTCATGAAGAGTCAGTCACAACTGAAACAACTGAATAACCACAGGGTTAGGTGGGAGCGGTTAGGGCCCTATGTGGTACGGGCTCTTGGCTTTACCATTTCATCTAACTTGGTGTTGGCCTTCACCTCTGCTTTCTTTAAAGAGCAGATGAACTGACTGTACAAACTAGTTGATTTTAAAGTGATTCCCAGAGTCGAAAATGACTGAGCAAAGAAGAGGTTTTTTTTGTGAATTACAGTCATTGAGCATCACTGGGAAAATCAGGACTTGGATGGTAGACAGTAGCTTGAAAGCCGCCTACTGTACGAACTGCTAAATATGTCTCCACCCACTGTCCCTCTATTCGGTTTTTGGCTTTGTTCATTGTCCATCGGTTGTGTCTGCCCAAGACAAGTGCGCTGATGGGCTTACCTCCATAGCCTGCCCAGCCAACTTGCATGTCATAATCTGGACAACATGTCTTCCCTCCCCCCACTTGTTTGTTTCCTGTGTGGGTTGCTAGGCTGATCTCTTTTTAGTGGCAGTTTGTTTCTTGGAGGAGGCCCTAGTGATTGGTGAAAATGGTATAATGTCCTTCCAAAAAGGAGCTTCAGTAGAATCTCATTCTTTACAGGTAACCCCTTTGTTCATGTGAATCTGGCATGTGACATCTTCCATATCAATGACAACTTTGGCATGTGTCTCGATGATTTATGCCTCCTTTAATATTGATAGTAGGAGACTCATTGAACAAAGTTGTCCCTGTGACTGCTGTTAATCAAGAAATCTAGCATATTCATGGGAAGGATCTTATAAGAAGAAACCATGGAAGGCTACAATGTATTCTGCTGAAACATATGCTCATTTGAAATAATCCAACATTAAATACAGCAGGATCTCATCTTCTTCTCTATTTCTTCTTTAAGTTATATGACTGAAGATGTGGTCAGCAACAGAAAAGCTTCTGAAAACCCCATTTTTTCCTCATTTTTTTCCCCCAAGGATATCCTGAATATATGAAACCTTTTTTTCTTTTCAGTAGAGATGGAGGGGGCTGAGAGTGGGGGAACTGTGGGTGTGGAATTTGCTATATGCTGTCAAATGGCATTATTGTGTAAGTTATCTTTGCTTAAATGCTTTTTGTTTCAAGGAAAGATTTGTAGCACGGTGTTGGTGGGAGAAGCAAAAGGACATCCTCGAAAGGATTGGTGTATTGGCCATTCTCATCAAGATTTCATTGAGATGAGAAAACAGCATATTGATGGATCCTTACTGATGGTTTCTCAATTGTCTTTTCTTTTTAAGTTCAACAAGCATTAAGTATCAGCTATGATCAAGATCTTGCTCTAGGTGCTGAGGACATGAAGATTGGAAGAAAAAGATAATCCTTGACCTTAAAGGCTTTACATTATATAAAGAAATGTGCTTTCTTCTGGGATGAATGGTATCATGTTTTTGGTAGGAAGGCTGTACTGTGTGTGTGTGTGTGTGTGTGTGTGTGTGTGTGCTCCTTTCCATTCTTTTATTTTTGAGGCAGTCAGGGTTAAGTGACTTGTCCAGGGTCACACAGCTAGTAAAGTGTCTGAGGCTGATTTGAATTCAGGTCCTCTTGACTCCAGGTTGCTGTTTTTTTTCTTCCTTTCCATTCTTCTGGAATCCTCCCAATCTGGTTCTTTAAAATTGACCCATGAGTGCCTTAAAATAATGTCACGTCCAGGAGAATTTAGTCTGTATTTGATTAGGCCCAGCTGGACTCCCAGATTCTCACTTGTAGAGGGGTGGTGGAGCTTAGGTGTGTTGGTTCTGATACAGCTTTTCTGCCTTTAGGAATATTCAGAGCAGCTAGGTCATGCAGTAGATAGAACACAAAGCCTTGAAGCCAACTCCAGCCTCAGACACCTGCTTGCTGAGTGACCCTGTTTGCCTCAGTTTCCTCATCTGTAAAATGAGCTGGAGAAGGAAATGGCAAACCAGTGTCTCTGCCAAGAAAAACCCCAAAGGGATCACCAAGAGTCAAACATGGCTGAACAGGAACAAAGACATGCTAACAATTGTTTTCTTTTCATCGGTTTTGGTTGTCCTTCCACTTGGGTCTGCCAATTCTCCTAAGGTGATGTCGGGTCTCACGCTGAGTGTCTTCTAGGCTCATTTTCCCTCCTTGTCCTCATTACTTCTGTAGTCAGTACTGCTGATGGTCTTCAGTGCCATTGGACACATGAGCTTGATTTGAGGCCCGTGTTGCCCTCAGCTCTCCTATCTCTGCTTGCGAGGCATCGTGTTTGTTAGACAGGGACTCCTCATTATGGCATCCAGTTATTTTCTGTCCTCTGGGATAGAGTTTTTCATTTTTTTGCTGCTGCCTTCCAACTCTTTCCTCTGATCTTTGGTGTATTTTCATCAGATCAATGAGTACTTTATCAGCCTTTGGCCCTTTTTTTGGTGTTTGTATCTTAATCCTAATCAATGATTTTTTTTCTTTCTTTTTAAAACTGTTTTTATGTTTTTTCCCCCCAGCCTGTTTCGTGCACTGCCATGGCCGCAGAATTCATCACCCATTAGCCACCTTCTGGTCGAGGGACTTTTGATCAGTTAGTTAATCAACAAACATTTATCAAGCACTTAGCACGTTCCAGGCTGCACTAGCCTAGGCACGGTGGTTTCTTAGTACATCTCCAGGATCTTATTGGAAACCTGTAGAATTTTACCAGGACCCCCAGATCTTGCCTCTTGCTGGCATGACTGTCCAGAGCCTTGGGTCAGAGATATAAATAAAGGCTTGACCTATCAGAGACCATAAGATGACCAGACTTGTACAGTGAAGGAGTGTGGTTGTCAAAAAGGCCTTTGAAGCTGGAAAGGACCTGGGAGGACATCTAGGCCAACTCGTTTTACCAGTGGGGGAGGCTTAGGCTTAGGAGTGGATGGCAAATGGGTATTGCTCAGGCTCACAGAGATAATAATGTAGGTGAGATAGGAGCCTAGGTGACCTGGATCCAGATTCTAGCCCTGCCCTGACCTGTATGACCTTGGACAGATTTCTTCCCCACTATGAGCTGCCAGTTTTGCTTCCAAAAGGAGGGAGTTGAATGAGATAACCTCCAAGGTCCTTTTTTAGCTCTTCAACTATATTCCTATAGTCCTGACTCCAAATTCTGAGCAGGCCAAGGATGTGCTCAGATCTGGGTTTTAAGAACATGAATCTTGAGGCTGGTTCTGGAATATTAGAGCAGGATCTCTTATCCTGGGTTCCATGAACCCTCAAACAGTCAGTACGTTTGTCTTGACTTAATTGGAGCTGCATCACTGGTAAGTCCTTTGTCTTCCAATGGGGGAGGAGGAGGCCACTGAGCTGGATCCCTGCAGGTCAGTCTGGGGCTTTGGGAAGGGAAAAACTCTGAGGCAGCAGAATCACTGGACATGGTGAATGCCTCCCAAACCCAGGACAGCGACAGGGGAGGTCAGCTGCTTCCCAGTACTCCATCCTTACAACATCGTGTCTTGATTAGCTCTTTTCTGTGTGCTCGGCTCCATGCAAGGAACCATGTTATCAATGAGGTAAAAAAGTAATCTCCGGAGACATGTCTGCAGTCTTGGAATCAGAGGGACTTTGAAGAGATGGGGCGCTCTGTTGAAGCAAGCATGGCTTCCCAATTATTGTCAAGGTGCCACCATCCTTTCAGTCCCCCAAGTTCTCAACCTCTCTTTCTCTACTCATACCCTCCTCCCTCCCCCCACATCCAGTTATTTGCCAAATCCTGTCATTGGGCGTTGTATTTACTGTCTCCTATACAACCCCTGCTCTTCTCTGACCTGTCACCAGCCTAGTGCGGGTCCTCATCAGATCATGCCTAGACCATTGCAGTAACCTGCTTCTGGGTCTGCCTGCCATAGTACTCTCCCCAGGGCAGCCTGTCCTCCACTCAGCTGCCATATTGGTCTTTTGAAAACACAGGGCTGATCATGTCAAGCCCACGCCCCCAAACCACCCCCTTCCAGTAAACTCCACTGGCCCCCCTAGCACTCTGAGGATAAAGCATCATTCTGTCTGGAATTCAAAACCTTTTATAACATGATTTCCTACAGCCTACCTCCCCCAACTCTCCAGTGCTTTTACATCTTAATTACCCCTGTGTGCTTGGCACTCCAAGGACAGTGACCCTGCTATTCTTTACGCTGTCACTCCTGACTTTGGGTGTTTTCTTGGGCTGTCCCCCGTGTCTGGAATGCTTTCCTCCTGGCTTCCCTGGGTTCCTTCCAAGCCCAGTTAAAACCTCACCTTCTACAGAAGCCTTTCCTGATTCCAGTTAATATGAATGCCTTCTCTCTGTTGATCATCTCCTGTTACCTGGTCTGTACCTTGTCTGTACACAGCTGTTTGCACATTGTCTCCCCCATTAGTCTGTGAGCTCTGCAGGGGCAGGGGTTGTCCTTATCACTTCTTTGGATCCCCAGTGCTTGGCCTGGAGAAGGCTCATAATAAATGCTTATTGACTGACTGACCTACTCTGTAAAGCCCATTATGTGAGGTGCCAGGACATACAAAGATAACCATAAAGATAAAGATGAGGACAAGGATAGAAAGCTGCTGTTCAGGGGACCTCTGAGTTCATCCAGGAGGATCCCAAAAGAGGAAGAATGATGGCCTGAGGTCAGTAACTCCCAGATTTAGGATTCACGGCCAGACCCTCTTTCTCCAAATCCAAGGTTCTTTTCAGAGTTCTGGTTAATCTGATATTCTGGTTACTGAATTTATTCATTCAAAAATCATCTCTTAAAGGATATAGTATATGCAAAGTCATATGCAAAGTCACTGAGGGCAGTCTGGTACTACCAAACTATACAAACTATACAAATACAAACTATACAAACCATAAAAGATAAAGTCCCTACTTTTTGGAGACCTCGTAGTCTACTTTTTGTGCCAGTGGGAGGAAAGGACTTTTACAAAAACAAGATAAATTGGTGATTTAGAACTGGAAGGGCTCTTGGAGGTCTTCTAATCCAGGGATGTCTCACATGTGGCCAGTAGCCCATAGCACTCCTGAGTGTGGCCTGAACCAGATGAAGGTATAATAATTGGGAACCATTCAATGAAATAAATAAAAACATAATAAATCATAGTTAACGTCACATTTTAGAGCGAAGTCCTGTTGTATTTCCCCAGGGATCCTGGTTTGGTGGCCGCCATTTCTGTTTGACTTTGACATGCTGCTCTAATCCATCCCATGCCTCCACCCTTCCACCCCACCTTCTACATAGAAGAGTCCAGTGTATGAGCATGGGGCTCAAAGCTGCATTTGTGTGGTGTATCTAGCAAGTTAGCAGCAGCAGGAATAGTAGCAGTAGCAGCAGCAGTAGGAGTAGGTAGTAGGTAGTAGTAGGAGTAGTAATGATAGCTGGCATTCACATAGTGCTTTATAAAGTGCCAAACTACATTATGTCATTTGATCCTCACAACACTCTAGGGAGGGAAAGGCTCTTATCATCCCCCAGATGAAGAAACTGAAGTTTCTCAAGAGAGGGAAGTCAAGTGACTTTCCCAGAGTCACAAAGTGTCCAAGTCAGGACTTAAACTCAGCCCCTCCTGACTGCAGGTGCAGGGGTCTGGTCGTTGCTCTGCCACAGAGCTGGAAGATGATAAAAAGTGGTTCTGCTTTGAGTGATAACTCTAACACCCATAGAGAGTCCAAAATTGCCTTTGGGAATTATCCAAGCAAGATTAATGTTCATATTGCCTTTATTTCAAGTGCCTTTTTTAGATTCCCCTAATTCTTTGGAAATTGGTCATCTATGGAGAACATACAAGAAAGTGGCTAGAAACCTTATTTAATCTCTGTTCCATCAGCCAGTATTTACTAAGTGCCTGCTATGTGCTAAACTTTGTGTTAGTGGTGTAAAGATAGAAATGATATGGCCCCTGCCCTTGAGGAATTATCAATCTGTTGGGGGAGACACCACACACACACACACACACACACACACACACACACACACACTCTCTCTCTCTCTCTCTCTCTCTCTCTCTCTGTCTTTCACTCTCTCTCAAGAAATTACAAATTAATTGTATAGTTTGGTGGTACCAGACTGCCCTCAGTGACTTTGCATATGACTTTGCATATACTATATCCTTTAAGAGATGATTTTTGAATGAATAAATTCAGTAACCAGAATATCAGATTAACCAGAACTCTGAAAAGAACCTTGGATTTGGAGAAAGAGGGTCTGGCCGTGAATCCTAAATCTGGGAGTTACTGACCTCAGGCCATCATTCTTCCTCTTTTGGGATCCTCCTGGATGAACTCAGAGGTCCCCTGAACAGCAGCTTTCTATCCTTGTCCTCATAACTAACCTTGTACCTGGAAGCTCCAAAGTCTGCAGGCAGCTGGACAAAGGGGAATGGCATAATCAATGAGAATTCACTCTCTGGAGCTTGCATCCTTTCCTAGGTTGCTCTATGCCTTCCGCCCTTCCTTTGCCCTCCATAGAGCAATTTAAAAAGCAATAAGCATTTCTTTTAGTCTCTCCTCTTCCCTCCAGGGCAGTTCCCTTCCCTGTTTTGTGTCTAATTTGAATGATAAAATCACCATAAAGATAAAATGGCTTCCTTTGGCCCTATAAAGTTGGTGATTATGCCAGTGTCATGGCCCTCCTGCCTGAGGTCAAGGAGTGTTAGAACCTCCTCATTCCTGCAGAATGAGCTCTTCTTAGTTGCTATTTCCCAAGGCTCCTTTGGTTGCCAGAGTAATGGTCAACACTGGCAAGTTCTTCTAGAGTGAAGACCTTTGAGGGAGCCTGGGACTCCTGCAGTTGCCAAGATAGCTCCCTTTAAAAAGGCAGTAGCTTTCTTGTCCAGGCTTGTCTGTGGGCTACCATGGACTTGACCTCCCTTCTAAGAGGGTCCTGGGGGTGGGGATGGGGAAGAGAGGAGGTGTCCTCCTGACAAGGGAAGTCCACTAGGCCCTCTTAGGCGGGGATGGGGGAGGCTGGGACCCTTCTCTGACATGACTGAACCCTGCCTTCCCTACCTCGGTTAATCAGCTGGGTCACATGTTCATCTACAGGCAGATTGCTCCATGACAACAAAGACAAATGAAGGTAAACAGACCAGTCTGTGTGAAGTTTCCCAGGGCTCTCCTCATATACACAGAGTCAAGTTCTTTTGTTCTTCCTGTTCTGTGACTAGAGAGTGAGAGACCTCTCAAACCTTAGACCTGGAAGAAGTGTTAGATTGTCACCTACCTGTAGTCTAAGTCCTTGATTATGCAGAGGAGGAAACCAAGACTCAAAGGAGATGCTCCTCGTTTGGGATCACACAGGCAGGGGATGGTCAAGAAGTGACAGGAAGCCAGGTCTCAAAACTCCCTGTCTAAGTCTTACATGTACCTGTATCATTTTGTTTCCAGACACTGATTCACAGGGATAGGACAATAGCCAATATGTCACTGAAAAGGGGAAAGATGATGTAGTCACCAACCAAGAGATTGTCAGTTACATGGTACCTGCTGTTGTGGGTATTTAAGAAATCTCTGATTATTATAATTTTATAAATGTCTGATTTTGTAATTTACTAACTGTCTGATTATTGTACCAGGTCCTACCCTAGATGGTGTTATGTGATCACCCTAATACACAACAATATTGAATTGAGTAAATTGAATTGAACCAGAGGTGTACAAAAATCCAGGAATTGATCCTTGCTCTAAAGGAGGGCACTTTTTCATAAAGAAGATGGAAATATAATGACTGACCTTCATTCACTGAGTTTAATCATAATGATAAAATAACTTCCTTTGTCCCTTTGTTTACAATGATCCTGTGTAGGCAGGTAGTGAAAGTAGTATTAGCCCCATTTCACAGGTAAGAAAATAAGCAGTGATTTGCTCATGACTCTGCAGCTAGGAAGAGTAAGAATTGGACCCCAAAGACAAGTCCTCTGCATCTCAGGATCAGGGCTTGGAAGGCCCTGGTCATATAGGCTCAGGATTAGAGCTAGAAGGGACCCCATGAGAGGCTGTCCAGTCCAAACTCTTCATGGAAAGGAAACTGAGGCTTGGAGACGTGAGAGGATTTGTCCAAGGTCACACAGAAAGGGAGAGGCAGAAGCAGGTTTTGATCTCGGATGCTCCACCTCCATTTTTTTCTGGCTGTCCCCCATGGCTGGAATGCCCTCCCTCCTCATCACCTGCTAGTTTCTTTGGCTTTCCTGAAGCTTCAGCTAAAATCCCACTTTTCTAGGAAGCCTTTCCTGATGCCTCTTAATGCTGGTGCCTGCCGTCTGTCCTGGTCTCCAGTTTACCCTATTTTATAGGTTGTTTGGACATAACTGTTTGCATGTCCAGTCCTCACCTTTCCCAATGAGACTGTGAGCTGGAGGGCAGGGACTGTCTTTTTTTTCTATTAAATTTGTAGACACTTTTTAATTTTATCACTTCAAGATAACAATCTGAATGTCCCCAGATTTATAAATTTATAAAATAAATCCCCAGATTTATTTTATCTTTTTCTTAATAGCATTTTATTTCCCCCCCAATTACATGTAAAGATAGCTTTCAACATTCATTTTTGTAAGATTTTGAATTCCAAATTTTTCTCCCTCCTTCCCTGCCTCCCTCCCTAAGACAGCACGCAATCTGATATGGGCTTTACATGTACAATCATGTTAAACATATTTCCACATTAGTCATGTTGGGAAAGAAGAATCAGAACAGAAGGTTTGAAAAAAAAAACACACGAGAAAGAAAAGCAACCCAAAAAAGTAAAAACAGTCTGCTTCGATCAGCATTCAGACTCCATGGTTCTTTCTCTGGATGTGCTTAACATTTTCCATCAGGAGTCTTGTGGAGTTGTCTTAGATCATTGAATTGCTAAGAGCTAAGTCTATCATAGTTAATCACCGCACAATGTTGCTGTTGCTGTATATGACGTTCTCCTGGTTCTGCTCATTTCACTTAGCATTAGTTCATGTAAGTCTTTGCAGGTTTTTCTGAAATCCACTGGGCAGGGACTGTCTTTTGCCTTTCTTTATATTGCTGGTGCTTAGCACAGTTTCTGACACATAATAGGTGCTTAATAAATGTTTATCTGTTGTTTCTTGACAACTGACTCTTTTCAAAAATCTTAAGAGATTCCTTATTGCCCCAGAATGGACTACAAGCTTCCCAACTTGGCCCAGAAGCTTTTGACAAGCTGCCTTCAAGTTACTTTTCCAGTCTCATTTTATATTATTTCTCTTTGTGAACTTCCCAGTCTGTCCAAACTGAAATACAGAAGCTGTTGGCAGAACAGAGCAACTTGCTTCTGGCCTCTGTCCATTTATCCACACTGGTGGCAAATGGCCAAGCTAGGACTTGAACCCAGGTGAAAATCTTAGCCCTGTTCCTCCCCTTAATGACACTGGCCTCTCTGCTGTTCCTTGCAGGAGAAATTCTTCTCCACCCTTGGAATTGACTCCCTCCTCATCTCTGCCTCTAAATCCTCACCAAGGTGAGGGCTCTCTCTTTCAGGAATCCTTCCCTGCATCCCCACCCACACATCCTGACTCCTGCTTTCCTCAGATGGCCTTGGATTTACTGGTATATGAGATGTTTCTCCACCTGCCTCCTGCCAGTAAGATGCATGCTCATGGAGGGGAAGGAGGACGATTTTGTGTTTGCCCAGCATCTTGCACAATGCCCGGCACATAGAACTAGGGCCTTAGTGGTTGAGGACTAAATATTTTTACTGTTTTCTGCTGCCTTG
>CM053589.1:179968562-179999943 GCA_028646515.1 Pseudochirops corinnae | reverse complement strand
TCCCAAATTGCTGGGGTTCTCCCGGCTGCCGTAGCTCTCATGAAGGTGCTGGGACCCTTCCTACTTACTTCCGGCTGACTGGATAGTGAAGACTCCAAGACCGAGGCCCAAGATGGCGATCCAGATCCAGGCTGCTCAACGCAAGAGCACTGGCCTGAGAACAATCGCTTAGTCCCCCTGCTGTCTGCAGGCCGCCAGCAGGAAGCTGCAACGTGGAGGCAGGTGCAAAACCTCTGCCTTTCACTTTTCCGCTCTGGAGGCCTTTTGGCCGGACTGCTTCCCTCCCAACTTCGCAAGTCCCACTGAGCTAGTTCTGAAGGCTGCTTGAGCTGCTGCCGCTAATCCGCTCACCGCTCCTCTTGTCTGGCCGCCCCCGGGCCTCAGCAGCGGCTTCAGGCCAGGCTGGTTTCTCAGTGCTGATATGGTTCCTTGTAGCTGAGCTGACTTTAGTGGGAAGTATCTTTGTGTGCATTTTGGAGTTCTAGGATTGGTTTAGAGTCCTATTTTATGGGTATTTTGGGGTGGCTATGTGAGAGCTGCGATATGTTGCTGCTGCTACACCGCCATCTTGGCTCCGCCCCCCTGTTGTTGTTTTTTAAAATAAAATTACTCTTATTAATGATTTCTAAGCTCCTAAACCACACATAGCCTGTGTAACACACAGTTTATCTCTTAATCTCATAACTGTCCCCTGTGGCTCACTATTGTTTCTTACTGTGACTCTCTCATACAGACTAACATCACCTCCTTCTCTGTCTTCCCACTAGGTAGCTGAAGACAGGGCAGGCAGTGGTTGAGTGGGAGAGGGATGCTCAGAAGAGGTAAGGTAATTGGTTAACTTCTCCATTATAAATTCTGAGGGTTGACCTCTGTTGACCTTCTTGCTCATGTCCATGAGCCTAGCATCTCTTGAGAAGGTGAATTCTGTGGCAGCCTTTATTATGTCTGGACAGACTCTGTGTACCTGTGGTCTTAGGATTCAGAGCTTCAAGGGACCTTTTGATTATCTAGGGTAAAGGTCGTGGTTGCTCTTAAAGTCTCATTGAGCGGAAGATAGATAAACTTGCCTGGCCAGTCAGGTCCTGGCAAGTTGGGGTTTCCTCCTGGGCAGGCTGGAGCCTAGTTGAATCAATTAAATTGCAGATAACATTCTTGAAGTCTTTACCATGTACATTGACCTGTACCAAGTGCTGAGGGAGACATTAACACAAGCAAGACCCTAATTCCGTCCTCCAGGAGCTTATAGTCTAATTAAGGGATGGGGCATGTTCACCAGTTAAGTCCTAGACTGTCCAAGTTAGAGAATAGCATGGTGATTATCCAGGACACGGGCCTCTCATTTATTTCCCAGAGGAGGAAACCTAGGCTCAGAGAGGGGAAGGAGTTGACCCAAAGTCTCCCAGCCAGCTATGCATTAGCTTATACTTACCATACTGAAGCTTTTTGGACATTATTTTCCTGCTAACTAACACATCCTTGTGAGACTTTGCACCTAAAATTTCTCATGGAGGCACTGATTGCACTACCCTGGAAGGAGGGGTGTGTGGACAGTGGCATCTATATGGGTGTTCCTTCTTTCTTATCTTTGAGAAATGTCAACCCCTTCCCACTCTCGGCCCCTAGGAAGCCTGATATCAACCCTCTTCCACCCTTCAGATGTTTATCCCATCGTTTAAGACCAGACAAGAACAGCAGTACAGCTCTCTTGTAGCTTTGGGCTCTTGTACTATAGAAGCCTGACAAATTGAGGTTCAGAGGTGGCAGGGACCCTAGCGGCCATCTCAACTAAGCCTTCCCTTTGAGAGTGGAAGAAACTGAAGCGCAGAGGGGGAAAGTGTTGGGCCAGCTGGTCCTTGAGGTCCTTCATCTAGCATCTTCTGAAGGGACTTGCCCCAAGCCACACAGCTAGTGAGGCTTGTCACAGTTCCCAGTCTGTGTCTCTTTCTTTCTTGGCGACAGTGAGGCTTCAAGATAAATTGGTATTTTGTGAATCGGAACAACCCAGCCCACTTGAAAAACGTTCTTGTGCAGTTTTAAGCTTTTGGTGTTGTTTAGTCGGGTCTAACTTTTCATGACCCCATTTGGGGTTCTCTCGGCAAAGATGCTGGGGTGGTCGGCCATTTCTTCTTCTCCTTCATTTTACAGATGAGAAAACAGGGTTAAGTGACTTGCCCAAGGTCACACAGCTAGTAAGTGTCTGAGGATAGATTTGAACTCACAATGATGAGCCTTACTGACTCCAGGCCTGATGCTCTGTCCACCACACCACTTAGCTGCCTATTTTAAGCCTTAGTAGCTTAAAAAACAAAAAACCATCAGTCAACCAGAGCAGACAGTTTATTCATTATTGGGCCAGATGGCAACCTATTAATCAAAAATCAAAAGATGCGCATTTTCAAATACTCCTTAAGGGTCCTGAGGAGATTCTCCAAGTCCACCTGGCTCCTTCTTCCGCATCCTGCATCTTAACAAATGGTAGGCCACCCCTGAGGCCTCTGCCATTTCTCTCAGGCCTTGCTGTCTAAGACTGGTGCACATCATTTAAAATCCGTCATCCTGGTGCTTGGAGAAGGGCCACTTTAAGCTTTAATAGTTTAAGACCGCACTCGGGTTTTGGGGACAATGTACACAGAGCAAGGAGACAGATTTCTTCAGCCCACAGCAGGGCTTCTTAGCCTTCTTTTGATGGTCTGATGAAGCCCATGAACTCCTTTATCGATAATGCAACCACAGCAGCCACAGCAGCAATTGCTAACGTTTATATGGGGCCTACTATGTGCCAGGCACTGTGCTAAGTGCTTTGCAATAATTATCTCATTTGATCCTCACGACAACCCTGGGAGGTAGATGTTTTTATTATCCCCATATTACAGATGAGGAAACTGAGGCAAACAGCAGTTAGGTGACTTGTCCAGGGTCACACAGCTAGTGAGCATCTGAGGCTCAGCTCCCGGGCCTGGCGCTCTGTCTAGTGAATCACCTAGCCGCCCCTGAATTCAGTTAGAAGTGGGTGAAAATAAAGTATCATTTATTCCCCAAGTTCACAGATCACCTGAAGTCTATCCACAGACCCTGTGAGGGGTGGTGGTGGTCTATAGGCTCCAGGTATAGGACCCCTAGTCTACAGTCTTCTGACTCCAAGACCCATTGCAGAAGAGGTCATTTATGCACTTTCGAGTTATTAGAGTTTAATCTTTTGACAATTCCTTTTCATGTAAAGTTACCAAATTCTTATTAATAGCAGCCGAAAATGAACCCCCTGAGGGAATATCTAGGCCGGTCTGGCTGAAGACACTGGTGAAATCTGGAATCTTTTTGCCCTTGAACTAGTGAAGACGGTCTGTGTCTAGGTCTCATCCTTTCATTATTCCCTCCTCCCATCCTATCAAAAGATACTGCTGCTACCCCATGAAAGTGCAGCATGGACCAAGTTGTGTTGTTATAGGCATTTTTATCCCCCACACCCTCTTGCCTAATGAACTCCATGACTGATGCAGAAGGATTAAGGATATAACCTTGCTCTGCTCAAGCAAAACAAGGACCATGGGGTAAAGTTGTAAGGAAGCAGATTTAGGTTCTGCCTAGGGAAAAACTTTCTAACAATCGTAGCTGTCTCAAAGTGGAATGGAATTCCTTATAAAGTAGTGAGTTTCCTGTCACTGGAGGTGTTCGAGAAGACTGGAGAATCACTTGTAGAAAATATTTCTGTTTAGGGACAAAGAAACAAGCACCCCTCAAAATGATGTTGTATTTGATTCTAGAGGTAATTGGGGTCCACTAGAGTTTATTAAATGGAAAAGTAGGAGTAGAAAGTGACGAGATCAGACTTGGGTTTTAGAAAAGTCATCTTGTCAGTCAAGTGAAGTGGGAAGACACTTGAGCCTGGGAGATAAGTTAGAAGGCTATGGCAACAATCCAGGGAAGAAGCGAGAAAGGCCTTCCCATCTTGTGAAAGAGGGAGGTGGTAGGCATTATCTAGGGTTGGAGATTACCAAGATATAATCTGTTATATGTCAAGGGGCAAGAGAATTGAGAATGGAGGATGGTGTAGAGACGAGCTGGTCTGCCAAGGGCTTGAGACAGGGAAGGGAGGAAAGTACAGCAGAAGGAGAAAGAGGGCCTTTGAAAAAGGATGGGAGAGAGAACGGAGGTGAGAACAGGGTTGGAGGCATGAGGCATGGAGGAAAATGGAATTATAAAAGATGTATGAATATGTAAGGGTATTTCAGGGCTAGAAAATATGGAAGTGGGACACTTGGGTATGTGAGATCAAGGGTGTGCCCACTTGGTATGTCCAAGAGTGTGTATCTGAGGTGAGGTGGAAGAGTAAGCCAAGGAAATTGAGGAGACAGAGGGACTAGGATGTTAGAAGATTCTCATTGTTTCTGTTGAAGTTCTTTTCCATGAGGAAAACAGATGGAAAGAAAAGAAAGTCTGTGAGGCAGGCACTGAATTTGTTTAGGAAGGAATGAAGGTATCCTTGGGGTCTATAGATAAGAGTCACCAGGATCTGGGTTGGGCAATAAATTGGGATTGTGTGAACCATTCCAGAGGGCACAGTGGAAGGGCTCCCAAGACCTGGAGTAAGACATTGTTGGGGGTGGAGTTAAGGGTTGGAGGGAGATAAGGATTGAGCTGGGTAGACCTGAGGAAGGCCTGATTTGAGAATGGGGAACTATAATCATACATCAGCATCCAGTGGTTCAGGAGGAATGCATGGTTGAAAAGGAGCCTATTGAGAGAGGAACAAGAGGAGACCACTGAGGTCTCTCTGAGGTTCATCATCCTCATGGATGGATATCTTATACTTGCGTGACTTTGGGCAAACTACTTAACCATGCTCAATCTATGTCTCCTGATATCTAAACAAGCTCTGAGGTCCCGCCTTGAATTCCATGATAGTGACCCCCTAGGACTTAGCTATTGAGTCCTAGACAGGGGGAGCTCTGCTCTGTTTGGAGGAGGGGGTTCCTTACACTGACCAATCTTTCCCAATTCCTGTACTCAAATGGTCATCCTACCCTACCCCATACCCCTACACACCCGGAGACCTTGAAGCATGTAGACTTTCCTTGTTAAGGTAACAATAGCAAAACAGGGGGCTCAACAATTGTAGGGGGGAAAATTCCATATCGGAGAGACCTCTCTTTCAGGTTAACCCTTCAAGACCTGGGTTCTAATCATAGAGTCTCCGATCTGGAAATGCTCCAAGTGACCAAGATTTGCCCTGTAACCTCTCTGACCAGGAATCATTCTACTTCTTAGAAAATTAGAAAATTCTAGTGAGGGGGAACCCATTACTTTCCAAGGCAGCCCATTCCCCTTTTGGACATCCCTCATTGTTTAGCAATTTTTTCTTTATTTAGGACCACAGAGTTAAAGCCAAAAAAGCCAAACAAACAACGAAGGCCAGTTATGAGTCTGTACAGATGGACAAACTGAGGCACAGACAGTGCCTTCTCTGGTGTCACACAGCTAATAAGTTTCCAAGGCAGGACCTGAACCCAGATCTACCTGACTGGAAGTCCAGTGCACTATAATATGGTCGTGACAATGATAACTGATACTTAGGTTGGATCTTAAGATTTACAAAGCACTTTACATGTGTTAAGTCTTTCGATATTCATAATGTCCCAGGGAAGGAAGCGTAGTGGCAACCACACTGGCATGCACTGGATGGCTGCCAGCACATGTTCTTAGATCTGTCTTACTAGGAAAGAGAGCTGTGTAAGAGGTCAACAATCCTTTTAATTACATTCATGAGTTCAGAGGAAAAGTCAGCACTCTGAACTTCAGAGAAAATACAAACAAAGAAAACAGAGAAAATATAAGCAGAGAAATAAAGACTGACAGACAGGGCTTCTAACTGTCTGAGAAATTAGCACAGATCAACAGACAGATCCAACTGTCTGACCAAGGCAATACATACATAGTTACCAGAGAGAGAAGCACCAACATCAGGGTTTTTCAAAGCTGGGAGGAAGGTGTACCTCCTTAACAGCTACCCAGAATCTCATTTGGCCAAATCACAAGAACACTCTTCGAATGAGTGAGTCCCCAAGCAAAATGCTAACCTCAGGGTATATGCTCTTTTTAGAGCCAGAGGGCAACACAACCCTGGTGACTCAGGGCCTATTTAAAAATTAACAAAAGGGGGCAACTAGGTGGCACAGTGAACAGAGCATGGGCCCTGGCAGCAGGAAGACTTGAGTTCAAATCCAGCCTCAGACACTTAACACTTACTAGCTGTGTGACCTTGGGCAAGTCACTTAACTCCAATTGCCCTGCCTTCTCCCCTCCAAAAAGACCAAAAAAAAAAAATAACAAAAGGTGTGAAAGCCTTACTACAATCAAGTCTCCTCTAAGCAACCTTACCTTAATGGGCTCCACTTGAGGTCCATTAATAGGTCGGGAAGATCTTATATCACATTAACATTACAGCAAGTACTATTATTATCCCCATTTTACTGCCAAGGAAACTGAGGCTGTGAGAGATGAAGTGACTCATCCAGGGTCACACAGCCAAGAAGTACCCAAGGCTAGATTCGAATTCAGGTCTTCCTGACTCCAGGATCAGCACCCTATGTATCACACCACCAGCTGACAGAGTGGAAAATGTGCAGTCTCTGGAATCCTCAAACCTGAGCTCAAATTCAGTCTCTGACATTGAGTACTTATCAGATAAGAGCATCATCCAACCTGTGCTTCAGTTTTCTCGTTTGTAAAGCCAGATCTAACTCTAGATTGATGACATGTCTGAACAGTTCTTTTTAATCAGATCTCTCCTTTACATGGGTCTGTCCAGGGCTAACCAGGGAGCAGCAGTTTTACCCGGCCAAGCCTTAGGCAAGTGGGCCCTGTGCCTGGCCCATGTGGCTCCCCTTCTGCAAGGCTACAGATTCGTGGTCCTTCCTTCTCCTCTTTACTCCTGCAGCCCCTTCCAGTGCTGGTGCAATTCCTTTTCTTCTTGGGACACCTCAGCCCTAGAGACCATTCTGGTACAGGAGTCATCCCACACTCGAGCAACATTTGCAGAGCTTTCTTCACAAGAGCCCTATAAGGGCAGTAGTTAAAGAATTATCTCCCCCCCATTTTAGAAGAAAATGTGGAGAGGAAGGCACAGCCTGCACATAGATAAGCAAATACAGGATGATTAAAGACAGGGGAGAACACTGGCAACCAGGGAGATCAAAGGAGGCTTTCTGGAGGAGGAGGCCCCTAACAGGACATCGAAAATAAGCAAAGGGTTCTAAGAGGTGGGGATGAGAAGGGAAGGCTTCCTAAGTGTTGCCTCCTGAGATGGGAAGCTCCCCTTCAAGGAAGCTTTCAACAGGGACTGGGGGATCCTGATCTGGCATCTTGTAGATGCTACTCACTTTTAGAAATGCGTTAGACTGGGTGACTCCAGAAGTCATTTCCAAGCCAGGTCAAGATTTGACTCTGATTTGTCTTAGCTGGTTGACTATGTCCAACTATCACTTGCTCTGGTCAGATCACCCCTGGAGCTCTGGGTTCACTCCCACCCTTGATGACTGAAGCGGCTGGGGTCGTAGAGCTCAGAGAAGAGGATTCAGGGAGGGAACAAGACAGCTGAGCACAAGTATTTGAAGAGCTACCATATGGAGGAAGGCCCTGGGGGCAGGACTGGCATGATGCAGGGAGGCTACAAACTGGCAGGTTTAGCCTTGATGTTGGCAGCAACTCTGAACGTTTAGAGCCTTCCCAAAGTGAATGGAGTTGCTTCCAAAGGTATTTGGTCTCTCCTTGGGATCTTCAAGAAGAGACTGAATGAGCACTTATAGGTGATATGGGGGGTTCTGTTATGGATGGGTTGGACCAGTGAGTCACTGTTGTCCCTCTTAAATCTCCAATCCCATGACTATAGTTTGCTGCCATATTTGAGAAGGGACATTGACAAGTCAGACAACATCTATAAATCAGTACAAGATTGTAAGGGGAATGGAAGGAAAAGAATGGGAGGATCTTAGATGGAGATCTGGAAGGGGCCATAAAGGCCAGCTAGTCTAATGCCCTCCGTTTCTAGAGAAGGAAATGGAACTCAGAGGAGGTGACTTGTCCAAAGACACGTGTCCCAAGGTCCCATGGATAGCAGCCCCTGGAGGTGCAATCCTGTGCCTTGTGAAGGAGGATCAACTGAAGGGTCTAGACAGGTTGGAGAAGAGAAGAGTTAGGGAATGTTGTAGCTGCCTTTAACTCTGAAGGATTGTCATGTGAGTGAGAGCCTCGATTTACTTTATTTGGCCTCAGAAGATTAAAGTAGGTGAGGTTTAGGCTTGGAGAGTTTTTGTATTTATTTATCCACTTCACAGGTTATTTTCCAAAGCATTTCAGGGAAGGGCCATTTCCCAGCTTCAACAACTGCCAGTTTATCTATTAAAGCAGATACCAAAACATTATTGGGTGGCAGCAATGGATCTGTATTAGAGGAAAAAATGTGATTTTTTAAAATACTGACTACAAGGAACAAACTAGACTATATTTTTGAAAAATCAAACAATTTGAGATTTAGCAGCTCTTTTACACCAGTCAAGGAATGTATTTAATTTTCCAAGTGATCCAGAACCACAAGTCTGGTGTCACAATGGAATGCTGTCCAAAGGAACACATACGTGTATTTTAAGGGACGTAAGTCAGCTTAATGCCAACTTTCAAAAATGGTTTTGATTAAAATCTATATGTACATTATTATTATGCTTTCTCAATGGTTTTGTTTTTAAGGTGAATTCTCATACATACTCTCTTATTAAATCTAAAATGTTGCAAGGCCTAAATATGCAATAAGATATCTAGATTTTGAAATAGCTCCAGAATATCCACTGCTGCTATTTTTTATGCAAAACATAATAAAATGTTTTTAAGCAATGTGTCTTTGCTAGAGTCTACAGAAGGATTGTAGATCATTTTTTTGATGATAGTTATAGGAAAACAGATTTCGACTCACTTTAAAGGAAAATATTAAAATGATTTATTTTTAATATTAATTTTTGAAAATTTTGAGTTTCATTTACTCCCCCTCCCTCCAGTCCCTCTACTGCCCTAGAAGGTAAACAACATATCAATTATACATGTGAAGTTATCCATATTAGCCAAATTGCAAAAAAAGGGCAAAAACACAAAGAAAGTAAAAAAAAGTTTGCTTAGAGTTCATTAGTTTTCTCTCTGGATGTGGATAGCATTTTTTATCATAGATTCTTTGGAATTGTCTTATATTATTGTATTGATCAGAATAGCTAAGTCTTTCCCAGTTGATCCTCATACAGTGTTGCTGTTAACTGTGTACAATGCTCTCCTGGTTCTACTCACTTCACTCTGCATCAGTTCATGCAAGTCTTTCCAGGTTTTTCTGAAACCACTTCCTTTGTCATTTCTTATAGCAAAATAGTATTTCATTACATTGGTATACAACAACTTGTTCAGTCATTCCTCAATTGATTGGCATCCCTTCAATTTCCAATTCCTTGCTACCACAAAAAGAGCTGCTATAAATATTGTTGTACATGTGAGTCCTTTTCCTTTTTCTTTGATCTCTTTGGGATACAGCCCTAGAAGAGATATTGCTGGGTCAAAGGGTATGCACAGTTTTATATCCCTTTGGGCATAGTTCCAAATTCTTCTCCAGAATGATTGAACCAGTTCACAACTCCACCAACAATGCATTAGTGTCTGTACTTTTCCACATCCTCTCTAGCATTTGTTATTTTAAAGAAAACCTCTTAATAATTAGAGCTGCCCCAAAGAAGAATGGGCTTCCTTGGGAGACAGGGAGTTCCCACCCCTTAGAGGCCTTTGGGTAGAGACTGGATGGCCCCTTTAAGGAAATGTTGTAGGAAAAAGTCCTACTCCAGTACAGTTTGGACTCATGCCTATGGGCATCTCCATTCTGAGATTCAAAGTCACTCCTGAATCTTACTTTAACAATTTGTCCAATAGGCATACCACCTGCCCAGCTTCTCCCAGAGTGGTTAAAAGAAGGAAACTTTGAATATTATAAAGAGCTCTGTAGACCCTCAAGATACTTTTTATTATTGTTATCTAAGCTCAAGCCCTCCTTGGACATGTGGAGGTGAGCCTGGGTTCTTGAAGAAGAGGCCAACAGAGTATGCCCTCCAACAGATGATCAGATCTAGAGCTGGGAAGGCTCTCAGAGGCCATCTCACCCAGTCATTTGTCCTGCCCATGTGAACACATAATTTTATCAGTCTCCTCCATCACCCTAGTTATGAAATAAGGATTCAGAAAGCAAGAGATGAAAGGGAGAAATGTATCATGGGCACAAGAGGTTGTGGTACATTTACACAGTAATACATGTACATGCTTGGCCAGTGCCTGGCAAACATCAGGAGCTCTATAGATGCTTCTTCCCTTCCCCTTCTCCCATACTGAGGATGGGCATTGTACTAAACACTTTACATGTATTATTAGGCATCTTGCCTAAGATGAATTGCCTGTAAGAAGAAGCATAAAGGACATCATCAGAATCACACAACCACAAGGGACATACTTGTCACTCGGCTAGAACTTGCTGTACAGCTACTCACCATGATGTTGAGCAATGAAGAGAGAGGAATCTTTGCCAAGAGTAAAATCCTTAATTTGGGGCCCATTACTTAAAAAATATATTTTGATACTGTATTCCAATACAATTACCTCCATAATCCTATGTATTTTATTTTAAGCAATTAAAAACCTGCTTCCAAGAAGGCGTCCATAGTAGTCAGTTAGGTGGTACGGTGGTTAGAGCACCTGCCTTGGAGTCAGGAGAACCTGAGTTCAAATCCAGCCTCAGACACTTACATAGATATGCCACCCTGGACAAGTCATTTAAACCAGAAAAATAAAAGAGAAAGGGTTATAGGCTTCACCAGGCTAAGGGGCTAAAAGGGACCAGTGACATCCAAAGAGCGAAGGAGGATGAGGAGTTACAGGAGAAGAGGAGGAGATGCTGATGGGTCTGGAAGGAGCACAGGGGAAGGACTGTCCACAGCCCCGTTGTCACTCCTCATGGCGAACTTTTAGAAAGAAGAGAAATGTACATTAGGGGAAGGTGATGTGGGAGAGGAGACAGAGACGGGAAAGGATATGGGAGGAGCTCAGGAAGCATGAAGACAACAGGTGGCAGTAAAAATAAACTTTAAAAAAGTGCTGTGGGCCGACTCTGGGGTAGTGGGCTCCCTGTCACTAATGGTGTTGGAGCAAAGGCTGAAAAGCCACTTGTAAGTATGGGGTAGAGGCACTCCAGGTCAGATGTGGCCATGACTAGGTAGTCTCTGAGGTCTCTGCATGTACATGTGTGTGTATGTGCACACTTGTGTGTGTACATGTGAGTGTGTTTAGTCCAATAGAATCCCAGTTTCTTGAAGGCAGCGGCTGTTTCACTTTTGTCTTTGCATCCCTGGTGGTTAGTACAGGGACTGGAAGATACATCAGGTAATTATTAAATTCTGGTTGAATTGATCATCATGGCCACCCCAGCCTCTCTGCTGACCTCCAGTCTTATACCTCCAACTGCCTTCTAGATATCTCTTACTGGATATTTGGTAGAAATCTTAAACCCAACATGTCCAAAATAGAACTGATTATCTTTCCCCCTAAACCTGCTCCCCCCTTCCCTATTACTATTGAGGGCAACACCATCCTCTCAACCCCAAGGCTCACAACCAAGGAGTCATTCTGGACTCCTCCTTCTCTCTCATCCCTCTCATTCAATATGGTGCCAAGGCCTGTTGATTTTACCTTTGCAACATCTCTCGATTCTCTCCTCTGACACTGCTCCTACCCTGGTACAGTCCCTCATCACCTCACATCTGGATTATTGTAATTGCCTGATTAGAGGGAGGGGCTCTGCCTGCCTCAGGTCTCTCCCCACTCCAGTCTATCCTCCATTCAGCCACTAAAGTGACTTTCCTAAAGCACAGTTTGATCGTGTTGTACTGCCCCCCCCCTCCCCAAACTCCAGTGGGTCTCTCTCACCTCCAGGAGCAAATAGAAACTTCTCTGTTGGGCAGTCAAAGCCCTTTATAGCCTCTGCCCCTCCCATCTTTCCTGTCTTTCTATACCTTACCTTTCACATGTCCTCTTTGATCCAGTGAACCAGCCTCCTGGTTATTGATCAGATAAGATATTCCATCTCGCTGTTCTCAATGTTTTCTCTGTCTCTCTTGCCTGGAATGCTCTCCCTCTCTACCTACTCACTTCCCTGGCTTCATTTAAATCATAGCTAAAATGCTATCTTTTCCCAGAAGACTTTCCCAACCCCTTTTAATTCTAGTGCCTTCCCTCTGTTAATTATTTTCTATTTACTTTGTAGATAGTTGTTTGCACATTGTCTCATCCGCTAATTGTGGGCTGTTTAAGGGAAGAAACCATCTTTTGCCTCTTTTCATGTCCCTGTCCCTTTGCATAGTGCTGGCATGTAGTAGGCACTTAGTAAATGTTTATTGACAGAAAAGCTAGCAGATAGAGGGAAGGACAAAATGATTTACTCATGAAAGCCTTTACTGAGGAAGATGTAGATAAAGTCTTACTGAATATAAACAGGCTGGAGATCCTCTATCACTCAGTGGATGTACAGAATGTCCTAGGTCTTATCAGCATATTATTGTTATTCAGTCATTTCTGACTCTCTGTGATCCCATTTGGGGTTTTCTTTTTTTATATAATATTTTAGTTTTCTAATTACATGTTTTTGGTGCCTATCTAGTATTTTATTTTTTCTCCAACTACACATCAAGACAATTTTTAGCATTCATTTTTACAAGAATTTGAATTCCAAATTTTTCTCCCTCTCTCTCTCACCTCTCCTATTCCTAAAATGGTAGGCAATTTGATATAGGCTATAATGTGCTATCATATAAAGCGCATTTCCATGTTAGTCACAATTGTGAAAGAAGAAACTTATCAAAAGAAAAAAAAACAAAAAAGTAGAAGAGTGAAAAAAGTATGCTTCCGTTTACATTCTGAGTCCTTCAGTTCTTTATGTGGATGTAGATAGCATTTTTTTATGGTGAGTCCTTTGTATTTGTCTTAGTTTATTGTGCTCTAAGAAGAACTGAATCATTCATAGTTGATCATTACACAATGTTGCTGATACCGGGTACAATGTTTTCCTCCTTCTGCTCATTTCACTTTGCATCAGTTCTTACAAGTCTTTCCAGTTTTTCTAGGTTTTTCTGAAATTTTCCATTTCATCATTTCTTATTGCATGGTAGTATTCCATCCTATTCATATGCCATAGCTTGTTCAGTCATTTCCTAGTCGATGGGCATCCCCTCATTTTCCAGTATTTTACTACCATGAAAAAAGGGCTGCTATAAATATTTTTACACATGTAAGCATAGCCTTTTAATAAATGCTGTTCCCTCCTATACCTCACATAGGTGGCAAATGTTAAGGATAGGATTTGATGAACTCAGCCGTTGCTCAAAGCCCTCCAGTGAAGAAGACCTAATTACCCTTGAAGGTGATTCCTTCCATTGCTGGGTGGCTCTGAACTTTAGGAAGCTTTTCTTTGCATCCAGTGTTGGTTTGTTTCTCAGGCAACATCCAGTCAGTTTTTTCCCCAGATCTGGGACCCTGTGCCAACCCTTCAAATGCTGAAAGAAAGCTCCCTCTGCTCCCTAGGCTTTCTCTTCTACAGCCTAAAGACCACCAGTCTTTCAGCCACTCCTTGTACAGCACTAACATGTACTTTGTCATTGTGGTTTCTTTCCTTTGCTTGTTCTTCAGCTTATCGGGATATTTTTCCAAACTTGTAATGTGGATGTGGCTTGACAAAATGGAAGGAGCCCTGGATCTGGAGTCAGAGGACTTGGCTTCAAAACCCACCTGGGACACTCACTACCTACCTGTGTGACCTTGGTCAAGTCATTTCCCTCCCTTGAGGCTCAGTTTTCTCCCTATAAATGGAGAACACTGGACTAGATGATCTTCAAGGGCTCTTCCAATTCCTCGCTAAGATCATTGGACTTCCTCGGATTTTATTGGCTTGGGAAACTCTCAACCCTTCCACTGATACAGAAGGATGCAGGTGATTCCAAGGAGTATGGGGGCATTTAGCCTAGGGCATGGGACAGGACCACTGTCTTTGTGTTTTTGATGGCTGTCACATGGAGGGGAAGCTAACTTGTCCTGCTTAGCTCTAGAGGCAAGACTTAGGAGCAGTAGACAGAAGTTCCAAAGATTAGGAAAAGTTTCTAGACAATTGACCAATTCATAAATGGCTGCTTTGGGTCAACAGGGGTAAGGGACTTGGCCAGGGTCACATAGCTAGTAAGTATCTGGGGCCAGATTTGAGCTTAGAAAGATGAGTCTTGTTCACTCCAGGCCCAGCCCTCTATGCACTATGGCACCACCTAACAGCCCCTGGAGTCAGGAAATTCAAATCCAGCCTTAGACACTTACTGGCTTACTTCCTATCCCTGGGGGAGTCACTTAACCTCTGCCTCAGTTACCTCATCTCCCAAATGGGGATAAAAATGGCACCTATCTCCCAGAGTCATGGTGAGGATCAAATGAGATTTCTTTTTATAAATTATTTTATTTATTTTTAGTTTATAACATTCAGTTCCACAAGTTTTTGAGTTCCAAATTTTCTCCCCCTCCCCCCAAGGTGGCATGCAATTTGATATAGGTTCTACATATACCTTCACATTAAACATATTTTCACTTTTATCATGTTGTAAAGAAGAATTAGAACCAATGGAAGGTTGGTTCTTCTGCCCAGTTAAAATTTGCTTGTTGGACTTGTTGACAGGTCTGGGCTGAGTTCAGCCCAGAAATGACTCAGGCTTATTCATAGTCCTGACCTGTTAAGGCCCAGGGAGGATGGGGGAGAAGGGTCAGTGGCAGATTTTCTCTGTTCCTGTTGGGCTTCCTAGTCCCAGTCTCTGCAGAATGAGACTTTCAGGCCTTCTAATTCTTCCTTACTCAGGAAAGTCCATCTTCCATCTCCAAACCTTTGCACTGGCTGTCCCACATGTCTGGGATGCCCCTCCCCTATTCCCCTCTACCTCAGAGAATTCCTTACTTTCTCTTAAATGTCCCACATGGAGGGGTGGCAGCTATGTGGGTGAAGAGAAGGGGGATTCTTCAGAGGCTGCTGTGAAGATAGAAGTGGTGGAATTTGTCAATGAATTGGATCAGGGGTGGGGAAGCTGCAGCCTTGAGGCCACATGTGGACCTCTAGGCCCTCAAGTGCGATCCTTTGACTGAATCCAAAGGCCCTCACTTGAGTTCATAGTTGAGGTCATAGGTTTTCCACCCCTGGATTGGATCCATGGCAGCAGTGAGGCTAGAGAGGAGTCAAGGACAGTACTGAGGTGGCCAGCCTGGGTGACTGACTGGGAGGATGAATGTGGTTGGGAAATTCAGGCTAAGGGATGGTTTGGGGGGCAAGATAATGAGTCCTGATCTCCTCCAGCTGCCAGTGTTCTCTCTCCTAAGCTACTCCGTGTTCAACTACTTTGTATGTATTTTTATTTATCCACTTTGTATTTTTGCAATAGTCACCATAAATATCTATTTTTTTGTCTCTCTCTACTTAGAATGTGAGCTCCTTACCAGTATGGATTGACTCATTTTTCATGCTTGTATCTCCAGTGCCTAGTACAGTGCCTGGGAGCAGTAGGTGTTTAATAATGATTGAATGAGTGCCCATGAGAATATGGTGGACTCCAAAGTTATACTATATGGGACAGGGGAGGGAGGCCAGATGACTTCCTGTCTAAACTTTTGCCTCTTCCCGGATGCTTAAGAATTGATTGAAGGGTTGGAGATGTTTCTTCTGCTGGGGGAGTCTTTTAACTGACCTATAATTATGACCTCATGAATAGTATGTAGGAGACATGATCTCATCTACCTTTCCCAAAGCCATCCTGGGGAGGGCCCGTCCTTCCTCATTGCCCCTCCAATTAGTGATGATTGGAAAGAGGGTATTGAGAGTGAACTGAATGCCTGATGGCTTCTAGGGGCTTCCACTCACTCCAGGTTAGTTCTCAACTAACATCAGCCCTCAAAGGCTATGGAAAGGCCTTTTGTTTCCTGAGCACACACAAGAGCTCCAGGAAACATCAGCTGAAAAAAGAATGGACATTGTGGAAAGATGCCTTTGGTCTTGAGGGAAGGAAAACCTGCCTAACAGTCAGAGTGCCCCAAAGGGAATGGATTGCAGGAGGAGACAATGACATAAGCTTGGACGAACATCTTCCGCCTCTCAATGTACTGACTTGTTTCATTTTAAGTCTTTCTCTCCCAGGTTCAGAAGCAGTCTAAGGTATGGCTAGCTCTGAGGGCAGTAACTGCAGGCATTCTCTCTCAGCTTAAGCTCAGTAAAGGAGCATAGATTTGGGGCAGAAGGAGACCTTAAGAGGCCAGGCCAAGGATACAGAGGTTAAATGACTTTCTCAGAGTCATGCATCTAGTAAGCGTCTTAGATGTTATTAGATCAGGTCTTCCTGACTCAGAGTCTAAACCAGGGGTGGGGAAGTCTGGATTCAGTCAAAAGGCCACACTTGAGGACCTGGAGGGCCACATATGTCTTTGAGGCCACAGGTTTCCCATCCCTGGCCACTCTAATCTTTCTCTTTTTGGTTGTCTTCCTCTTCCTTCTTTCAATCCCAGACCATTCACTTATAGGCTTGGACACAAACAATGGTGAATAGTCCTACACTTTAATTACAAGGTCAAGTAGCATAGAAATGCAGATAAATATTTAAAGGAATGTGCTTCTTCTTGGGGGCTTGGTCGTTGCTCCCTTCCCCTCTCCATCTCTTTCCCCACTGAGCAGAGGGGAAACAAGAAGAGAGAGATCAGATGCCAGTTGGGCAATAAGAATTTATCAAGTGCCCGTACTGTGTGCAAAGGCAAGCACTAGGGGTACAGAAAGAGGCAAAAGACGGTCCCTGGCTTCGAGGATATCACAGTCGAGTAGAAGAAACCATAAGCAGACAACTATGTACAAACACACTATGGACAAGGCAAATAGGAAATAATTAACAGAAGGAAGACACTAGGATTCAGAAGAGTTGGGAACGAGGAGATGAGAATTTTGCTGTGACTTGAAGGAAGTTAGCGAAGCCAAGAGGTAGAAAGAAGGAGGAGGGTGTTCCAGGCGTGGGGGACCGTCAGGGAAAATGCCTGGAGCCAAGAGATGGGGTATCTTGTTCAGGAACCAGCCAGGAAGCCAATGTTCCTGCCCTCAATGAGCTACAGTCTAATGGAGGAGACAACTCATATATAACTAGACCTATTCAGAGGTAATTGAAGATCATTTCATAGGAGAAGGCTCTATCAGCTGGGAGGGACTGGGAAAGGCAGAAGGTGGGATTTGAGCTGAGTTTTGAAGGAAGCACAGGAAACCAAGAGGTAGAGATGAAGGATCAGAGCAATCCAGCCATGCAGAATGGTCAAGACAAAAGATAGGAGGTTGGGTGTCATGTTTGAGGCACAGCAAAAAAAACTGGGGTAGCTGGATTATTGAGTACTGGAGGAACAAGGTATAAGGAAGCTGATGGGTCAGTCAGGCAGGTGACAAGCATTTATGAGGCCTTTGTATGTGTGAGACACTGGGCTGAGTGCTAGGGATACAAGGTAAGCAAAAAGAGTCCCTAATTCGAAGGAGTTCACAGCCTGATGGGAGAGACAACGTTCACTATGGGTTACAAGCTGTGTAACATCAGAGGGAACACAGGTAGGAACCCAACAGAGAACTCTCTTTTTGATCTCAAAGGTAATAGGGAGCCATGAGGACATCTTGAGCATGATGTGGTGATGTGGTTAGATTTAGAAAAACCACACTGGCGTGTGACTGGAAGATACTTGTGGGAGAGAGGGTCTTGAAGGAAGGAAAGCAACCCTCCAGCTTCTGCAAAAGTCTAGACCTGAGGTGATGAGGGCTTGCAAAAGCAATTGCAAAGGTAGAAGTGGCAAGATTTGGCCACGTGGGAGTGACACATAAAGTAAAGGAGGAGTCAAAGATGGCACCCAGGTGGGAACCCAGCTTATTGGGAGGATGCTTGTGAGAGGAACATTCAAAATAGGGGAAAGTTTTTGGGGAAGATAAAGGGTTTGGTACTGGACATACTGAGTTTGAGATGCCTGTGGGACATCCAATGTGGGATGTCCAAGAGGCCACTGGACATGTTTGATTGTGACTCAGGAGAGAGACCAGGGCTGGATATATGGATCTGGGAATTAGCAAATGAGATAATGTTTGTGAAAAGCACTTACTGCAGTGTATGGTAGGTGCTATACATGTGCCTGTGCCTTTCCCTCCCCTTTCCTTCATTTCATTAGGAATCATTTGTCTTCAGATGATCACCGAACCTATGGAAAATGTTGAGACAAAATGTAGAGTGGAAAGAGAAGGGAGCCTAGGATAGAGCCTTGGGGGACACCCAAGGAAAGAGGGTGTGAAACAGAGAAGGAAACCAAGACTGACCAGTGAGATGGATAGGACTATCAGGAGAGGGCAGGAGGGTTATGAAAATCCAGAGGGGACAGTATAGTCAGGAGGAGGAGGTCAGCACCGCCAAAGGTGGCAGACAGACCGAGAAGGGTCAGGATTGAGAAAAGACCATTAGATTTTGCCAGTAAGAGCTCACTGGTGGCTTTGGAGACAGTAGTTTAGGTGGAGGGATGAGTCAGGCTCACTCTGACACACACTGGTTGTGTAATCCTTGGCAAGATACCATTATATCTCAGGGTCTGAGGCGATTTTCTAAGACTGAATTTCAGAGGAGTTGATCCAAACTGTAGGGGCGCTCTGCTATGCTTCCCAAGACAATGAAGTGACAGGTCTAGTTTAACACTGCCCCCCTCCAAAAAAAAGCCCTCATCAATCCTGTAATTTATTGACTCTAATAATGAAGGTCCCAACAATAGGAAGAGTCAAAAGGATGTGAGCCAGGGCCTCCCTCGATTCTAACTCTAGTATTCTTTGTACTACGCTATCCTGGATCTGCTAGCAAGGTCCCTGTCACTGAAGGTATTTAAGAAGAGGCTAGATGGCTGCTTGTTGGGGGTGTTAGAGAGAGGATTCCTGCTCATATATACAGGCTGGATGGGAATGACTGAGGTCCTTCCAAATCTGAGACTGTGATTCTGAACTGGAGGTCAGGCTTGAGCCCAGGGCTGGAGGCATGACGAAGGAGCTGGAAAGGGCCAGTGAATAGTGAGGAAAGACCATGAAGATGCCTTGTTTCCTTCAGCTAAGTTTTATTGGGTTTGTATAAATACCTTGGAGGCTGGCTTAAAGGATTTAGCCAGTGTTGTTGTGTCCCAGGAAGGCTAGGAGGGAGTTGGGGCCCCATGCATCCTTTGGGAAGGGCATCATGGCTATCCACAAAGAAGTGGCCCTATTTAAAGAAGCCAGGCAGGCCTTTGGGGTTTCTATGCCCTTTCCTGGGGGATCAAGGACAGCTAGAGATGGGGTAGGAAGGGGCAGGCTGACTGACTGACAACTTTAGCTCATCCCAACCACTGCATTGTCTGGGCAGTTCAGAACAGGTGATCCCCTACCCCACTCCGCTCTTACCCTATCCAGTCTGCCAAGTTTCTGTCAGGATCATGGCTTGCTCACCTAACCTTTCCCTCTTTCTGCATAAGTGCCTCTGTTGCTCCAGGACTCCCAAACTCCCTCCTCTCAGTTGGAGACTGAGCCAGCTGTCCATCACCTTTGTCCCCAGGCTGGTTATTATCTCACCAGAAATGGGGCCTACCCACAACTTCTCCTCTGCCTCCTGGTTGGTGAGCCTGCTGTACCTGGTAATGATTCTGCCTTCTTACCCCTCCCACTTTCCTCTCCCTTCTACCTCTTCCAAGTCCTTTGGGGCACGTGTGGAATGTCAATCTGCCTCCCTGCGGCTCTCCAGGTGGGCAGAGGGCACATCTGTCATAGAGGTTGGGGCTGAGCAAGGAGGGACACACCCCCATCCTGGGCAGCCAAGGGGCCTGCTTTGGGGAAAGTCAACATAGCCCAGAAAAGGGTGGGGCTTTCCACACCCCAGTGCTTGTATTCCCCTCCCATTGTCACCTATGGCAACTCCCACATTCTTAGATTTAGTGCCCAGGTGGTGCAGAGGGCCTCACTTATTGGCACCTGAGGAGCCTGGAGGAGCCTCAGTCAAATGGAAGATCTCTTGGGGGCCATGTTAGCCGATGCTTAGGCCCAGCAGCAAACACCGGACTGTGTGCACCCTCTGCTGTGAGTTAACCTTGGCCACGGCTGGGAATGATAAGGCCAAGAGGGGGAATGACTGAGGTTTTCTGAGCTAGGGGATACAGGAGAGAGGAACTGGGCTTTTAGCAGAAATGACTGAGCTCTGTGATTAGGAGTGAAAGGAGAGGCCAGGGAGACTGGGATGTGTCAAACGACTGGCTCGGGCGAGCCCAGTGCAGCTGGACACGGTGATAGGGTCACTGCCGCCAGGCAGAGGACTTGGTTGGGGAATGGTACCTCCACACTGGATGGCCATTTGAGTAAGGCTCATATTTATTTTATTGAAAACATGATCCTAGGCTCTAGTCTTGAGGGTGGGAATCGTGTGGATGTGCTACATCTTGGAAATGGAAGATCAGACTGGAAAATCTCAGACTTGTTCCCAAAGGCTCAGTGCTGATGCTGTGATTCATTCAGGAGAGAATTAGAGGGCCAGAAGGAATGGGGGAAAGTATTGGTCGTTACCTCCAAAACCCCCCTGGGCACTAGAGCTAAAATAGCTGTAAGCCCCAAGAATTTATCTAGAGTATCCTAACTTGGGGGGGTGGCTTTCCAGGATTGGAGAGGAGACATTGGGAGCCACTAGGTCAAAGGTGAGCTAGGGAGGCAACCAAGCTGGATTTGTATGAGTGCAAATCTATCCCAGGCTGAATGTGTTAGAGCATGGAGGCACTGGAGTTAGTACCAATGGTGCCAGGGAAAAACAATGAGTCATACCCAGAATGGAGCCACAGGTGGTAATAGAGGCAGAGGGAATACCCCACCCTTCTCCTTTTCCAGGGTAAGGGTGAAGCCTAGTAAGGATCTGACTCATCTCCCATCCGTCTTTGTTCCAGAACCATTTGGGGTAGCCCGCTACTCTCAGGCTGATGCAGTTGGTTCTCATCTCCCCCGGGGTAAGCAAGGAGCCATTGGTGGGGGAAGATGCCCGAGGTCCTACTGCTCAGGTCAGCTCGCTCCATTCTGAGGACAGTGTAAGGACCATGGACTGACTCATTCCCTGCTCACTGAGAATGGGTTCCCCTCCCCTTCCCCTGGCCAGACCCCTGCCTGGCATTCTTCCTCCCAAAGACATGAAAGAACAGTTCTTTGGTGGGGCCAGCTTGGGCCCCTAAATTGGGGACCTTGTTCATTTACCATCCTATCCCTAGTATTATCTAAGGGACGTTTTCATCTTCATCTGCTCACTCACCAAAAGACTTATACAAGCCCTCAGCAGATATCAGTTGTTGGTCACTGATATTGGGGGACAATGGGGGAAGCCTTGGGAGGAGGAGGAGAGGCCTCTTGTGGGCACTAGGGGAGGCATTCAAGGCCAGCCTCAGATACCTCCTAGCTGTGTGACCCTGGGCAAACCACTGCACGTCTCTGAGCTTTAGTTTCCTCATCTCAGAAAAGAAGCTGATAAAAATGTCACACACACTTCACAAAGTGGTTGTGAGAATCAGATGAAACAACGTCAGTGCGGTTTACTGAAGACTTTAAAGTGCTGCTTAAAGGCCAGCAGTCATTAACGACTTTTCTTTTTTCTAAACCTGGACAATGGGAGACTTTTGTGAAAGCTGTCCCCTGGTGTCTCTGTGCAGTAGAAGTGACTCTGGCCTCTCAGAATCTATGTCCATAGAAGGTCTTCACCAAGCTGGAAAGGCTTGGAGCAATGGGCTGTGCCTCTCTGCCTTCCAGGGACAGCCTAAATTCAGGCAGTGGGCTCATTACCAGAAGTCCAGAGCATAGGATCATGGGACCACAGAGCTAGCTAGACCTGGAAGGAGCCACTGAAATCATCAGGCCTAATCCGCTCTTTTTCCAGATGGGGAAACTGAGGCCTGGAGATGTGACATGATCTGTCTAGGGTCACCCAAGTAGGATGTAGGATTCAAACCCAGGGCCCTCTGACTTCAAAGCTAGCTCTCCTTTTCTCTCCCAAAGACACGAAAGAACCATTCCTTGGCGGAGCCAGCTTGAGCTCCTTAGCTCTCCTGGCCTCTAATCACTATTGTCAAAGACGCCTGTTAAGCCTCTGCCCTGTGCCCAGTGATCAGGTCATAGTTAATTGGAGACCCAGCTCTGGAGTGGCTTCTGAGTCAAACCCAGTTCCTGTTGGCAATAGAGGAGTTCAGGGGCTCAACAAGCAGACCTGCAGCTGTCCTTGTCATGACTTCATTTTTTTTCTTCCCAGGAGATAATGACACCCAAGACTGTCTGCTGAGTGCCATATTCACTGTTATTATCAGTATAATTAATAGTGGTGAAATATCAGAAGTGGCCAATTGTCTTGGGGACCTCAGCCAACTTCCCTGGTCTTTTAATGCAGGAAGAGTGTCTTTTTTGCAGCATAGAACAATACACTAATAATAATTATGAAAGCATGGTGGTACTTCCCTGAGAAAGAAGTCCTTTAGTCAACAGCTGGAGTTATCTCTGGGAGGTTCTAAGAACCATTAAGGAAGCAGACAAAGCCTCTGAACAACCCAATTGGATGTCATAGAGTCTATGCTCTAAGACCGGTATACTTTATTCATAGAGGTAAATCCCACTTTAGAATGATTTTCATCTCAAATGTCTAAATTTGTTTTTCTCAGCTTTAGTACCTAAAGAGTTAAACTTTAGTTATCTGGGAAACTCATGTATGTGGAACAGGTCATCCCCCCAAGACACCGAGGAGAATGAGCTGTCTTTTGTGATATACAGTATAAGGCAGAATGTGGGAGGTCCAGTCCCTCCAGACTCCAAATGAGGACAGAAAGGCTGAGGAATAAGGGACCCAAAGTGGGTCTGTTGGGGGTAACCTCAAAAGCTTAAGCCAAGAGTCTAAGCTAGGTCTTTCCTGCCTAATCTGGGCTGCTCATTGTCTGAATGGAGAACGTTCCAAAACAGATTGACTCCTACTTTAAACCTGCCCTGAAGTGACAGGTCCCTTATTCTAGAGCAGGAGTGGAAAACAGAGGACCACAAGAGAGTCCCTTGAAAGGGAGATAATGTGTGTATAAAAGCATGTTGAGAGTATGAATTGCTATAGGGACAGAAATGACCAGTCCTTCTAAGGGATTTGTTATTTTCCCTTAACATGTCCATCCAGGTCTTAGCTTCTCTGTCTGTAAAATGGGCTAGCTGAACTCTACTGTCCCTCCCAGCTCTAAACCTATGACCCCAGATGAACTCTAATATCCCCTTCCAACTCCAGAGCTAATAATCAATTTTTTTGATTCTCATTTAGCCATTCAAAAAAATAATTGGCTTATGGTGGTTTTATTGTGTGAGAGACTCCAGCAACACTTATTGACAGAAAAAGTTTAAAAATGTAGACTCATTTTAGTACAAGCTCAGATAATAGTAGATTGCAGTCACCTATAAGCTTTTCTCTTTTTGATTAGATGAAGAACCAGTGTTGGTTCTTCCTTATAAAACATTCCTTATATTCAGGTATTCATTGCAGAATCATAGGTTGTCCAAACTGAAGGGGACCTTGAAACTTAAAGTGTGAAAGAACATAGAACATCCAGGCTGGAGGGGCCCTAGAATTTGGGATCCCAGATACTGTCTAGTTCACCTGCCTCATCTTACAGATCAAGAAATGGGAGTCCGAAGAGTCCTACTGCTTAGAACCTAGGACTTTTTTTTTTGCCTCTGTATCTGGGCCCCTTCCCATTACATTTTGACACCTTCCTTGTGGGAGAAGATGGTTTGATTCTCAGGTCTGGCCTTGACACTTCTGGGAAATTTATAAACACCCTGGGTAAAGTCTAAGGAGGGGATGGATCAGCTGGCTGCCATCTGAAGTAGAGGCAAGGAGTCCTCCAGGGTGGCCATTGAGGGTCTTTATGATTGAAGTCCTGGGATTGCCTCACCATGGAAGGGGTTCAGGTCTTTTGTTTCCCTCTCTTGACCCTGAGGGACATGTTCCTAGTGGGAAGGGAAGAGCCCATAGGGACGTTGTAGTAGCTGGAGACAGGGCCTGGACAGGGGCTGGAGATCTCCCAGAGCTAGAATGGTGTTTTATAAACACAAGGACCTAGGCCTGACTTCTGTGTCCCCTTTTCTCTTCTATCTCCTACCTATACCTTCCCACTAATCTGATTTGTATCACTTTAAAATTAATCTTAGGTTTTTGAACAGACTTCCTCCCGGAGGTACTATAAAGGCTCCAGAGCTGAGTCTGAATCCACTGTGTCTGAAGAGATTAAGACAGAATGTTCAGAGAAGGTAACTCAGCCCACGCTCCCTCCTCTCCCCCAGCAAACCTTTGGAAGAGGGAAGGAACGGTGGATTGGTCTGGTCCTGTGGGCATCCGAAAGGTGAATGCCTAGGTTGGTTAAGAGGCTGCAAATGAAGGCACTGGGGCCATTTCCCTTGGAGCAGAGAAGACATGTATTCAAGTATTTATTTGAGTTGCTGTTGTGTGGGGAAAGGGTTAGGCTTTACACCTTGGCCCTCCAACTATGGAAGTTATACAAATGCCTATTTTAATTCCTTATAAGAAAAAACTTCATAAAAATGAGAATCATCCAAAATTGACAAGAAGTAGTGATCCCTACCTTGGAGTCCCTTGGGCACTAGGGAGTTCCTCATTCCTAAAGGTCTTCCAGAAGTAGCTGAATGACCGAAGTTGTTTTAGAACAGATTCCAGCTCTAAGAAGGGTTTGGCCCAATGCTCCTGAAACACCATGATTCTGTTCCTGAGGCTAGATGCCTGTTCTCTTCCCTGGGCCTCTGGTAACCTCAGGTGCCAACAGGTCTTTGGTGTGTATCTTTGGGGATGAAGGATGGTCAGTGACCTTGTCTTCCCTTCCACCAGAGGCCTGAAGTTCGCCTGGGCTGGGAAGATGGAGAAAGCATGCCAAGGCCAGGGGTGTTCTGTCTGAAAGGTCTACTAGGTGGACCCGGGTCAGCATCCTTATGGAGCCCCTTGCTATCCCAGGGAACATGTTGAAGCCTCCAGAGGGGACAATATGGACCATTTGGATGATTCTAAAGGAGGCTGGAAATCACTCCCATGTACTCCTAGGGGGCTGGGGTGTGGAAGTGGCAAAGTCATCCTAGAGCATTGCTAGGTCAACAACTATGGAGAAAGCGGGGTAAAGAAGGCATTGGGCAAGGGCAGGGTACATGGAGTGGCTGTGAGTCCAGGGTGGAAGCCAAGGAATTCTTGATCCAGATGATACCACCATGATGCTTCATCCCTTCTTCCCATGCCCCAGGGCCCCAAGCAGGCCTTTCTTTTCATGGCTGCTGGTGAAACTAAGGATGAGACTGGTATCAACCAATGACCATTATTAAGTGCCTTCTATGTGCCAGGAATTGCTGGAGGTGCTAGGGATATGAAGACAAAAATGAAACACTCTCTGCCTTCAGGGAACCAACATTCTATCAGAATGGTGCCACTGTGGTGCCAACCCTGCCTGCCCTTGGAGAAGACCCTGTATGCCCCTGGAGATTGGGCCAGCTGTTCTCCCGGTTATGGACAGGACCAAAGGCACTTTGGAAAGAGTCCTGGTTGGCTTTGGAGTCAGAGCACTTGGGTTCACTTCCCAGCTTGGACACTTCCTGGTTGTATGACATTGGGCAAGTCACTTCCCCTAAGTTTCCTTGTGTGTAAAATGAAGTAGGTGGACCAGATAATAGCTCAGGTCCCTCCTAGCTCCAGGTCAATGATGAGTTTAAGATGCCAGGGCCTGGCAGGTTTCTGCTGCAGCATTTCCAAAGGGAGCCAAGGAAGCTAGAGAGACAGTCTCTAGCACCACCTTCAATATCAAGATGGCAGTGAGCCTTTGTGCAAGACCATTGGGCTTAACATCAAGGGGCCCAAGCTTCATTCACAGTTTGGGCACTTCTGGGTCCTGTGGCCTTGGTTCAGTGATTTCCCTTTGTCTCAATTCTCTTCTATGAAATGGAGATAATTAAACCGATGTTTCCTCTTCTACACAGTTATTGGGGGGGGGGGGGGAAGAGAAATGCTTTGTGAATTTGAGTGCAGTAGAAATGAGTGATTATTATTCCAGTTGCTGAGAGAGGTGGATGGGTCATGGAATCAAGGTCTTGGAATGTGGGCCAACAGGATGGCCTTGGAGGAGGGGAATGAATGGTCACTGGGGGAGGATGGCTCTCATCCTCTCCCTGCCGTCCTCCTGGCCTGGGCCCTGCCCCAAACTCCCCACCTCGGCCCTCATCTGAGAAGGAACACTAGAGCTGTGGAGCTTACATAGGGTGGAAAATACCACGGAGGTTGTTTCAAAATTGGGTTTTGCCAGTTATACATGTTAGAGAGACACAGTTAGGTAAGTCACTAGGGATTTATTAAGCATTTAATGGAGAAAATTTTGAAACAGAGTGGCTCCAGAAGTGACAGGTCCCTTCTGGGACCTGCCCTCAGGGAGCCCACAGTCCAAGAGGAAAGAAAACATGCAAACAACCTGTGAATTGGAGCCTTAGAGCATTGAATATCGGAGCTGGAAGGGATATTGGAATGGAGAACAGACGGCAGAAAACGTCAGAGGTGGAAGGACTGACCACATCCTCTAGCCCAAGCCCCTTATTTTTGTAGATAAGGAAGTTGAGGCTCCAAGATGAGAATGGGCTTAGCCAAGGTCATGGCACAGGAGTCCATGGCCGAGGGAGGGCTGGAGCCCAGGTCTTCTGACTCCCAAGCCAAGGCTCTTTCCACAACACTTCCCAGAGAGCCCTTTGTCTCTGTAGTTTCTTACTTTCTCTCTCTCTCTCTCTTTCTGGGGGCTCAGCATCCTGCCTGACCATCAGCATCTCTCCAAAGAGTGCCTCAACAATGCCTTGGATAACCTGTATCTTGAGAGGGCAGAGGATAAAGAGGAAGTCTCTGCAGGTAAGTGACAACTGAGAAACTTTGCACTTTGTCCACTCTGAATTTTGGGCCAATGTCCATATCAAGGTCCTCAGCAGGATGGACTAGACAAGAGTACCAGAAACCCTGGCTTTGACTCTTACCTTAGTATAAATAAGCTTTGTGATCCCGGGCACAATGTTCTCACCTGCAAATGAAGGGCTGGACCCATTGGCTTCTAAGGCTCTTCATAATGCTAAATCTAGGCTTCTATGATCCTAAGATGAGGAAACAGAAACATGTACAGAAAGCAGGGAAGAGAACTAGAAAGTATGGAATCTTGGAAGGCTGAGAAGAAAGTCCTTTGAAGATGGGCTGCCATCCCACAATCCCTCTCTAGTCTCCCCACCTGGCGTTATTACAGACCATTCCCCTTTGCACACTTTGTGTTCAACCAAACTGGACCCCAGACCCTTATTTCCCTCGCCTGCCTTAGTGCCTTCAGGCATAGCTTCTCCTGGAACTCTGTCTCACTTCAAGCCCCAACTCAGCTGCCCCCTCTCCCATGAAGCCTTCCAGGATCTCCCAGCTGAAAGGGACTTTTCCTTTCTCACATTTCTTAGGACATTTTGACAGGATATCTTCTTCACTCCATCATGTTCTGTTTCACATAGGGATCAGTTATAAGCAAATTCTTGTAGTTCCTGGAGCATTGTTCTTGTGGTCTGGACCTGTGATGTTATCACTGTAGGGAATGCACCTGTGACTGGGCGTCTTGGAAACTTACCTAGGACACTGAGAGCCTGAGTGCTTGGGCAGGGCTTGAACCCAACCAAGTCTTCTGACTCTAAGGCCCTTCTCCACTTTCCCATGATGCTTCTCCATCTTGTGCAGGCAAATGCTGGGCTAACATCCTCTGGACTTAATAATAAGAATAAGAAATATAATAATCATATATTTATATGAATGAATGGGTGAGTGAGTGAATAAATGAATGAATAAAAATACATTTAATAAGTGCTTACTTATGTTCCAGGCGCCGTGCTGGGTGTTCAGGCTCAGGCAGAGTTTCCAAATATAAAAGAAATCCAGTCCTCGCCTTCAAGAAACTTCCACTCTAATTAAGGGATGAGTGTTGGCCTGGGAGGTCTTGGGGATGGTGAACATGGTTGGTTGACATGACTTCGAAGGCATACTGGCAGTTTTGATTTGACTGTTGGAAGCTTTGAAGGCTCTGGGGAGGGTGACTGGGGGCAGCGGTGTGATAGATCCATCACAGGCTCTTTCCCCATCCAGGGTGGCCCAGCAGAGTAGTAAAAGTGAGACAATGATATGAACACTCAAGCAGCCTCCCTCCCTCCCCCCAAACTTAGTTTTCCCCAAAGTCAGATCTATGGAGTACAAAACGAGGGGACGAATTGGTTCTTTGGCAGTCTACACGATTCAGGTTCACTGGATGTTTGCTGGCTGAGTATAGCACTGCAGGATTTGTCAAGGAGGCAGGGCAAGTATGATTAACCCCATTTTACAGATGGGGAAACTGAGGCTTGGAGCACTGAAATGATTCACCAAGATCACGTAGCTTTTGAGATGAATTTAATCAGATGAAAAGAATCTGGCAGGAGAGACGCTGGAGGCGAGAGACTCCTGTAATGTATGTAACAGCAGCAGCAGCAGCAGCTAGTTTTATATGGTGCTTTCAGGTTTGCAAACACTTTACAGAAAAAAAAATGTTCTAAGTGATGTGGTGGTTAGAGGTTTGGAGTGGAGTCCAGAAGACCTGAGTTTAAATGTGACCGTAGATATTTATGAGCTGTGTGACCCTGGGCAAGTCACCTAACCACCATCTTTGCTAAACCTTTAAGCGTGCATATCTTTACATATTTATCTATATGGGCAGCTAGGTGGTGCAGTGGATAGGGCACTGGGCCTGAAGTCAGGAGGACCTGAGTTCAAATCCAGCCTCAGATACTTGGTAGCATTGTGACCTTGGGCAAGTCACTTAACCCAGTTTGCCTCAGTTTCCTCATCTATAAAATGAGCTGGAGAAGGAAACAGCAAATCCCTGCGGTAAATCTGCCAAGAAAATCCCAGATGCGGTCATGAAGAGTCAGACTCTACTGGACAACCACAACATGCTTTATGTATGTGTATAAACATACATGCATGCATACACGTAAATGCGAGCCATTATTACTTTTTCACGTCCTTTGATCTTTACAACAGCCCTAGGAGACAGGTGCTAGTACTGTCTTCATTTTACAGGTGAGGAAACAGGCTTGTGGTTTGGGGGGGAAGGAGAGAAGGAAGCATCAAAGATGGGGGAATGGGAAGAAGGTGGTGCCCTCCACAGAGATGGGGCATTGGGAGTAAAAGCTAGGTGGGAAAGGGGAGGGGAGAGATGATAAAGCCCACCCATGTTGAGCCTGGAGTTTGGGCAGAACCCTCGCTGGGCCTTGGAGGTCAGGGGTGGGTAGCACAGAAGTCGGTAAGAATGTGAATGTGGGCACAGCAAGAGAGCCATCCACATAGAAGGTGGGGCTGAGAAGAATTCCAAGCTTAGAGTCATGGGCCTGAGTTTGGATCTCTCTTCTGCTTCTTGACATCTGAGATGTGATAACCAATGAGATAATATCTGTAAAGTGCTTAGCACAATGCCCAGTGCATAGCAGGCACTTATTAATGGCTTGTTCCTTCCTTCCCTCCTTGGGGAAGTCACTTCTTCTTTCTGGGCTTCAGTTTCCAAGTCTGTAAAATGAAGGTATTGGATAAGTGAGTCCCTGGTTTGAAATCCTCTGGCAATTTCTTTTGGATTTGATCAGGCCCTCATAGCTAATTATCCTCTAAAGTAGGTGAAAGGTAAGAATGAGTGAGTCTGCAGGGGTGGCAGGGAGGGTGTGGCTAGACAGCTGTCTTGGGAGTGGGAGGAGATGGAGGAGCCACTGATCTGATTCGCTCTCTCTTCTCCAGATGGACTTTCTCCTGGCCTGGGTTTCAGAGGGTGGAATGTAGGTGTGGTTGGGTAACACTATGGGAGGGCTGAGCCCAGCTTAGCTCCCCGCTTTGCTGTGTGGTATCCCTGGGGCATCCTGTGGCCTGGCAAAGCCGATTCTGGTCCACTATGCCAGCTTATTGCCCTTGGAATCTCTGAGGCTCCATTTCCAAACTTACCCTTTTGACCCTCTGCCAGTTCCCAGGGTAGAGAGGAAGGGAGGGACTGCTCCCAAGACCAACTGCTTTGAGAGATGAGAGTTTGAAGGTTTGTGGTCAGGATCCAGGAGTAGGCTAAGCCTTCCCCTTGGGATCTCCAGGCCCTACACATAAGAGACCAGAACGACTAGTCTCTACAAGGCCCCAGCATAAGGAAAAGATATTAACTGGGGGAGGGGGGGGTAGATCATCAAATTGTCCTTACCCAGTGATGCATTAATCCAATTACATTTATTTAGATTAGCTTTCACCTGGCAGGGCCCTAAGGGAATTGGATAGAGGAAATCTGAGGCAAAGTTCTGTGGGAGGCTCATGAACTCATAGATTCAGACTGGAAGGGACTTCAAAGGCCAATCTGACCAAAACCTGAAAAGGAATTCCTCTTACAGGATAGCTTTACAACATTTTCTTGAAGCCCTCCAATGATGGGAAGCCCACTATCCTTTTGAAGCAGCCCATTCTAGTTTAGGGAAGCTCTCATTGTAAGGATGTTTTCCTCCTATCCAGCCTCAGTTTACCTCTTTGTAACTTTCATCCACTGCCTTTGGGTCCATTCTTTGGGGCCAAACAGAGAAGTCTTTTCCTTCTTCCATGTGACAGACTTTCAGATACTTGAAGACAGATTTTGTGTTTGCCCTGAAGTTCCTTCTGCCCATCAGAGATGAGATAGATCTATGTACAATACAAGATCATGAGTGATTCAGACCCTCAATGACTAGGGGGTCTCATTATTGGTTGAGATGGTTGGAGAAGGCTCCCCAGGGCTGTGACTTGAAGGATGAGTGGGATTTAGAAGACGGTTATGAGTGCTCTGAGAACCCCCATTTGTGTCTCCATTGGACTGGATGGCTTCGGATAGTCCTTCCAACTCCCGTGTGCTCTGCTTCTTAAGTTAGAAGGGCCTCCAAACAAACATGGGCAAAGGTCAGAGGGGATCTCAGAAGTTGCCTAGACTAGCACCTCCATCTTTATAGCTGAAAGAACCGAGGCACAGAGGGAAAGTGCCTACTCAAATCCACACGGGCAGAACAGTTCTAAATTATTATTTTTTTTTTATTTACTCATTTACTTTTAATTTACAAGATTCAGTTCCACAATCACTTGAGTTTCAGATTTTCTCCCCTCACTTCCCCCCCCCCCCC
>CM053589.1:179941530-179968062 GCA_028646515.1 Pseudochirops corinnae | reverse complement strand
TGGAAGTAGGTAAATAAGCTACAGGATGCTTCAGGGAGATAAAGCATTCCAGAGAATGGTATGCAGGGAAGTTGACCAGCCATAAAATGTTCTGATAAGATATTGTAAAACATTGACCAGGTGTTGTCTACTGGCCCCCAACAAATAACTGGGATGGACATCGTGTTGTGCAATGTGCAAAGCAAGCCCCACGATGTAGATAGTATCCCCCTTATTTTACTGCTGAAGAAATGGAGGACCAGCCAGGTTACACGACTCATCCATGGTCACGTAGCGAGTGAATGTGAAAGGTGGCTTTGACCTCAGATCTTCCAGGCTCCCAGTCTGACACTCTATCCACTATCCCCCACAGTACTAGTTAGCTTAGTGTGTGGCCAGTGCCAAGACCCTAAAAGGTCTACCCTTATTTAAATCCTGGTACACAATAGTGGCAGTTGGGTGGTGCAGTGGACAGAGCATAGGATTTGGAAGTTGGAGGACCTGAGTTCAAATCCTGTCTCAGAGGCTAGCTATGTATGTGAGCCTGGGCAAGTCATTAACCTTTATCTGCCTTGGTTTTCTTCTCTGTAAAATCATAGCAGCACCTACCTCCCAGAGTTGTTGTGGAACTAAAAGGAGATAATGTTTGTAAAGTTCTCTGCAAACTCAAAGTGCTATAGAAATATTACTTATTAGTATTACTAGAAGAGAGGCAGCTGAAGGTAGTGGATAGAGTTCTAGTCCTGGAATCAAAAAGATCTGGGTTTGAATGCTGCCTCTGAGATTTAGAACTGGGTGACCTTGAGCATGTCACTCAACCTCTTGCTTAGGTGTCTTTCTAAGAGACCTTGGTGAATTGGATTTCTATGCTGGGAGGGTAACAAGTCACAGATCCTGGGGAGTAGAAGAGATTATTGAACCAGAAAAGGAGACAGGTGGGTTCCTGAGCAAGGGATAAAGGATGGGCATCCTCTCCATCAGGATCCATGCACTGGAGAAGAAGGTCCCTAGCACAGGCAGCCAGTGCTGCTGCTGAGGACCCTACACTTAGGTAGAATGCTCCAGGACTTGTCTAGCAGGAGCAGTCCATCCTTAGGACTGTATTCAGACTGGTTCCAGATTGTTCCCACTGGCCAAGGCTGGTACTCCGCTGTCTTGGTGGAGTGGCAGCTAGATAGCCCAGTGGATAGAACAAGGCCTGGAGTCTAGAAGATCTGAGTCCAAATCCACTTACTAGATTATAGACTCTTACTAGCCAGTGAGCCTTGGCAAGTTATTTAATTTCTATTGCCTCAATTTCCTCATCCATAAAATGGGGATAATAATAGCACCTACCTTCTGGGCTTGTTGGAAGGATCAGATGAGATAATAATCGCAAAATGCCTGGCACATAGTAAGCACCATATAAATGTTAGCTGCAATTGCTATCACCACCATCACCACCATCACCATCATCATCTTCATCATCATCCCCATCCCCATCATCACCATCACCACCATCACCATCACCACCATCATCACCATCACCATCCCCATCCCCATCATCACCATCATCATCATCATCACCATCACCACCATCACCATCACCATCACCATCATCATCATCACCATCACCATCATCATCATCATCACCATCACCACCATCATCATCACCATCATCATCATCATCACCATCACCACCATTATCATCATCCCCATCCCCATCATCACCATCGTCATCACCACCATCACCATCACCACCATCCCCATCCCCATCATCATCATCATCCCCATCCCCATCCCCATCATCACCATCATCATCACCACCATCATCACCATCACCACCACCACCATCACCATCACCATCACCATCATCATCACCACCATCATCACCATCACCACCACCACCATCACCATCATCATCACCATCATCATCATCATCATCATCCCCATCCCCATTATCACCATCACCACCATCACCACCACCACCATCATCACCATCATCATCACCATCATCATCATCACCATCACCACCATCATCATCACCATCATCATCATCATCATCCCCATCCCCATCCCCATCATCACCATCACCACCATCATCACCATCACCATCACCACCATCACCACCACCACCACCACCACCATCACCACCATCACCACCATCACCACCATTATCATCACCATCATCATCATCATCATCATCCCCATCCCCATCCCCATCATCATCACCACCATCATCGCCATCACCATCACCACCATCATCACTACCACCACCATCATCATCACCATCATCATCATCATCATCCCCATCCCCATCATCACCATCACCACCATCACCACCATCACCACCACCACCATCATCACCATTATCATCACCATCACCACCATCATCATCATCCCCATCCCCATCATTATCACCATCATCATCATCACCATCACCACCATCATCATCACCATCATCATCATCATCATCATCCCCATCCCCATCCCCATCATCACCATCACCACCATCACCATCACCATCACCACCATCACCACCACCACCACCACCATCACCATCACCATCACCACCATCATCATCATCATCCCCATCCCCATCATCATCATCATCATCATCCCCATCCCCATCCCTATCATCATCATCATCATCATCATCATCCCCATCCCCATCATCACCATCACCACCATCACCACCACCACCACCATCACCATCATCATCATCATCATCATCCCCATCATCATCATCATCATCCCCATCACCACCATCACCACCATCACCACCACCACCACCACCACCATCATCATCACCACCATCATCATCACCACTATCATCACCACCATCACTACCACCACCACCATCACCATCACCACCACCACCACCACCACCATCATCATCATCCCCATGCCCATCATCATCATCATCATCATCATCCCCATCCCCATCATCATCATCATCACCACCATCATCATCATCATCATCATCACAGCCTTCAAGGACCCAAGAACATCTTCAGATCAGAGAGGCATGGGAGGGAGGGACGTTGGTAGTAGGATGTAGGGTACTAAATTTAGTGATTAGAGCTGGAAGGGACCTTGGACACTGAGGAGCTGAGACCCCCAAAAAGGAATAGACATACCCAGGGTCACACAGTTGACAACATCAGGATTTGAACCCAGGCCCTGCAATTCCAAATCCTACTTGTTAGAACTACTGAAGCATGCTGTGTGTTATTAGAAAAGAAACATATTATGAGTCAATTAGAATTGTAATTGTGACAATTACTGCATTGCCAATGACATATCCTCTTACATGTAATATCAGTGGTATGGCTTATAAGCATATGAGACTTAAACTGTCGACTGGATTACCAGTGTATTCAGTTTAGAAGGATTTACATTATAAAGGAGGTGGTGGGTTAGCATGAATGAATGGCCAAATGCCCAACTGGGAATTTATTGATATATGTTAGCTAGGAAATTTCCTCAAATTGTCTAAAAAAGTTATGCTGGATTGTACTTGCCCAAGTATCCCTCCAGGGTTTCAGCTGCAGGCTGTTCTGTGGGATTTAAGCAACTTGATAATGTTTATGTTTCATCTCTTGTCCTTCCCAGCCTCAGCCACAACATGGAAGAACGGTCCTAGGTGATGTATCTGGAGATGTCTATCCAAAGGAAGACCCCAAGTGCTCCTGTACCTTCTCTGCTCAGTGGGAGAGAGCCAGCCACAACCAGCGGTCACCTTGGGTACACGTGAGAGGGCTTGAGTAGCCAGAGCTCCAAGAGGAGGCGTCGGCACAAGTCTGTGTCCTGTGGGAAAGTTTCCAAGTCTTGTCTTCTATTGTAACTAGTCCTGTGCATTTGGGGCTATTGCTGGAGTCAGGAAGGACATCATCATGATGATCCCATAATTCCTCACATTCCATCAGCTTTTCAGTTCTATAAAACCCTTCCCTACCAGCACCCATGAAGTGGGTAGAGTTGCTCTTCCTATTTGGATTTTGCAGAGAAGAAAATCCAGGCACAGAGAGGTTGTAGCTTGTCCTATGTCCCACAGCTAAACTTCAGTACTAGGGCTGGGACTCAAACCCAGATCTCTGGACTCTCTCCACTTTGCAATGAGGTCCTGCTTGGTATGAATAGGGAATACCCATGAGTGCCCCCATTTAAAAAATTCCCACTCCATATTTCACTTGGGCTGGAACCAATGACCATATTTTACTTGTCTGAATAGTGGGAATTTGAATAATGCAGAATCCACATAGATAGGTCAATGAAAAGTAGATCTAATTGCAAGAAAGTCAGGAGATCAGTAACAAACTGATCCCTAACAGCCTCGAAGAGTAGATGGTAAATGGTCTGGCCTTTGAAGGAAGCCAGAGGATGCCCTGAGGCAGAGATGAGGAGGGTGCACCTTCCAGGTTTAGAGGCTGATAGACTATCGTGTAAACAGAAGGACTGGTCAGTAAGGTTGGCCAGGACAGACTGCATCGGGGAGTCACGCGAAAGGAGACTGGAAGGGTGAGTGACAGCCACATTAGGGGGGCATTAACTGCCCAGGCCCTGTGAAGTACACAGAGTTGGGACTTGTTTCCCCGGCTGTCCTCCTCCCCTGAGGTTATATGATCCTAGGGTGGGCTGTTCTCCAGCCTATACTTTGTGCAGTGCCCCAGGCTGGACGAGGTTTTCTTTGCCCCAGGTGTGGCGACTTGGCAGAAGTTTAGAGAAAACATTTACCACGAGTGAAGGGTGGCAGGGCTGCAGGCAGAGTCTCTGAGAGGAAGAGGAGTCCCAGGAAATGAAGTCGGCATTGTCAGTTCAGGCCTGTGTTCCACTTAGCTGGCAGTGACTACAGAGCTTTGGCTCAGGCAGGGTAGAGCGGTACATAGCAAAGGGTTGTTGTTTCACTAAGTTCAACACTTCAAAAGATCCAGGAGTGGAGGAGGGCAGGAGGATGGGGCTTCCCTGGAAGCAGGTCCTGTCCACTCCACTTGGGAGACCAACAAAGGCGCTGCCTGATTGTCTCCTGCCTTCTTGTTTCTGACACAACAGACTCACCACCCACTCAACATTCCAACACCCATGAAGCAACTGCCCATTAGCAGGATTGTCTATCTCTTTGTACTTAAGTGATTTACGTCTGTTAGGAGAAAAGGAGGGAGGATAACTGCCTCACCTTTAATTATTTGGTTCCGGCTTTACCCATTGTCTTTGACCCAAGGTTTGTCTCCTTTCAGTGTGGTCCTTGTTTACTTTGTCACAGTCAAGTATCCACATTGTGCAGGCTTCTCTCTTGTTCCTCCTTCACTCTGAATCACCTCCTTCAAGTCTTCCCACATTTCTCTGAATTTTTCATGTTCCTTATTTTTTAATCATCCCTAGTTCTAAGGCACCAAAGTCCTTGGTATTGTCAGAGGTGCTTTTTTTCAATGGAAATGCCACAAAAGAAGGTGCGTTACTATCTCTTTGGTTGCTGCTTTCTAGGGACAGACCATGGGACTTTGCCACTCACCCTTCTTCTGTGCTATGCTGTGTACCATGGGAGATCTTTGAAAGCAGGGATTTCCTGGCTTGTCTGATCGTGCCCCCGTGCTTAGTGCAGCCCTTTGTGTATAGCTAATGCTTAAGGAATTCTTTGTCATTCCTTCTTATGGCAGAATTTGGCCACTCCATAGTCATTGGCACACACTTCACACCCAGAGTTTTGCTATCACAAATAGTATTTTCTATATGGCTTACAAAGTGTATATACATCTTTTCTTTCTCTTATTTGCTTCCTCAAATGTATAAAACCCAAGAGTGGGATGGTGGGATCAAAGAGAACAAGCAATCCTTCCATGATTATAAATCGATTTAGAAAATTATGGAACCATTTCACAGATCCATCATAGCCCCTGCAACATTGAACTTTGCCATTTTTAAGCATCTTTGCCAGTTTTTTGGGGGTGAGGAGATCAGTCGGGTTCTTGGAGGATGGACATTGAGAGCACCATATCCGAAGTCTTTCCAAGCTGTTGGATCCATCATAGGAAGTGTTCTTTGGGCGTGAACCTCAGGGTCATCCCCAGGCTATGATGAGGCATCCATTGGAGAAAGCCTTTAGAGGATCATTGTATAAAAACACTTGTGAAAATGATTTGCCTTATAAGAAAAGAAAATTAGATTAAAAAATGTTAAGTCATAAATCAGTACTTGGAAAGATCTTAGAGCGTGTTTGTGGAATGCCCCCTCCTCACCTCAGTCTCTCAGAATCCCTCCCTTCCTATGGACTTAGACTCAGGCTACATCCTCCTTGTTGTCTCTCCCATCAGAATTTATCCAGGACTATAGGTTGATGTGTATCCTGCCATGGACCCAGATGGCTCCGGAGGAGACAGTGAGGCTGGTAACTTTACACAGCCCTGCCCCACTTAAATCCAATTCACTTTTGAGTCATAACATCACCTTTCTGATCTCATCGTCCTCTTCAAAAATGAAGGATAAACAACAACCCATTATAATTTAAGCTCCTTGAAGCCGGAGATTTTTCTTTAAACTTTCTTTGTATCTCTAGCACCTGGCTTAATGCTGGACACACATTAAGGCACTTCTTACTAAATGCTTGTTGAATATGGAATAAATCATTTAGCTTTACCCCCTCATCTTGTTCATGAAATAACAGAGGTCCAGGAGGGGAAGTGCTTCCTCTAGGGCCACATAGTAACCTGGAACAGCTTGACCTTCTGGAGCTACAAACCATGGCATGATTTCATAGGGGAAAGAGCCCGAGATTGGGATTTGGAAGACTGACCCAGTGGGTGGGTGATCACGGCAACTCATTCTACTCTCTGAACCACTTTCCTCATCTGTAAAAATGGAGGCAAATTGAAGATTTGTTGGGTTGGGGGGGAGGGCAGGGGAGAAGTACTTTGTAAGCCACAGGTCACAGAGTTTTGAACCACAAGCAACCTTGGAAATCCTATTTTTTAGAATAGGAAGTTGAAACCTACAAAAGTTGGGGTTTGCTCATGGTTGTAAGTGACAGAACTGTGTGCGATTTGAATCCAAACCTTCTTTAATATATTGTATAAATGAGAACTCTTTAGTATGGTTACTAAAATCATAGTGAGAAAAAACAATGAAAAGTTCTTTGATCTCTAGGCAACCTCTTCAGAAATGGAGGAATGGAATAACCAAGCTATCCAGACGATCTTCCATCCTAATTGCCCTGACTGGATCACTTTCTAGCCTCTCGCAACCCTCCTCAAAACATGGCTGTGGTCGTGATGCATGTTTACATGCCCTTCCTCAGCTGGCCTGGGATCTTATCCTGAAGGTCTTGTTCTATGTTAACAAAATGCCAGGGCCCAAGAGGCACTTCAAAAACCTGACATCAAAAGAAGCCCTGACCTGCTACTTTCCTAATTTCCTGGACAACTGAAACTTTCCCAATGGTTTCCTGTTCCTGAAGCAAAATAATTTTCCTTAAGAAAACCCCAGAGTGGAAAGAGACTTCAGAATTTTTCTAGTTCACCCCATTCCTGAGCAGGAACCCCCTCTACAAGGTCTCTGACAAGTTGCCATTTAGCCTCTGCTTGAAGACCTCCAGCAATGGGGAGCTCATCCTCTCTGGAGGCGGCCCGTCCTCTTGTGGACGTCTCTGTTAAGAAGCTGGGTTTGTTGGTTTGAATTGTTACTGATTATTTGGTGAAAACTGGCCTTTTGGCAGCCCATTGTTCCTCGTTCTCCCTTCTGGGCTGAGCTGAACAAACAGAATTCCTTTTCTTATGAGGCAGCTCTTCTGCCTTTCTACTTTTCCTTCGACCCATGCTCCTCAGCCATCATCTCTAGTTCCCTTTTCCTCCTGGTTGCCCATCTCTGGACCAATAACACACCCAACTGAAAGGTGCTGTGCATCTACAAGCCAGTTCAGGGGCACTAAAAGGGACATTAAGTGGGAAGGAGGGTATTATCTGCTTTTGGATCATACCTGCTACATCAGTGGCTTTCAACCTTCCTAATGCCATGACCCTTTAATAGTTGTATGTGGGCATGTCTGCATGTGGGTGGACCCTCCTGGAGATGGATAGAGAAGGTTCCTAAGACCATAGGAAATATGTGTTTTCTGAGGGTTTTAGGCAACCCCTGTGACCACTGTGAAAGTGTTGTTCAACTCCAAAGGGGTTGTGACCCACAGGTTGAGAACCACTACACTACATCTATAAACTCCTTGAGGGGAGGGAACCATGCCTTGTCAAAGCTTTATGCCTCCTTCAGTGCTTAGTAGAATTTTCACTGTACAAGTTTGGTCCTTTAATGTTTGCCCAAATGAACTGACCTCAAGTCTTTAAGTAAGGAACCTTTATTTCATGATTACTATTCTTTGCTTTTGCTCATTCTTTTCATGGTTCGTGTGGCTTTTTCTACATGTAATTGAATGAATAGATGGATGAGAGAAAGATGGGAAAGTGCCTAAAGTGAATGACAGCATCTTTGCTCAGGACCATGCCTGCTTAGGGTAGTTTCTCAAGCCTTTTCCTTTTCTGCAGACCCACCTTGTGCAAGGGTCCAAGTTTTCTGCTGTTGTGTCCAAACCACTGTGGAGGTGGCCCAAATCACCCCATGTTTGGCATTATCTCGGTCACTCACCAGAACAAAAGATTGTAATGACATTTCTCCAAAATCCCCCACTAGATCCATCCAAAGAGGCCAAGTTGAGGGATTGTAATCCTAGACCTGAAGGAGAGAGGAGAACTGGATTTGGAGCTTCAGGTTCTAAACCAGTACACAGGTACAGGCAACTGTATCAATGCACAATTCAATTTCCCAGAATGCTAATGATGATGAGTGACTGTACATTATACTTTGTAGTAGTGATTCTTAATCTCTGTGTGTGTGTGTGTGTGTGTGTGTGTGTGTGTGTGTGGGTGGGTGGGTGGTGGTGGTGGTGGTAGTGAGAAGAACAGGACTGACATTTTAATCTACAAATTGATCTATGATGGTCCAATGTTTGCTCTCTTGTAGAGGTAGCTGGTTATAGCAGAAAGAGCAAGGGTCTGGGTTCAAATCCTTCTTATCTGACCACTTCTCTCAGTTTCCTCTGCTGATCTTCATCTAGGTCATGCCCACTAACTTAGGGGTGACCCCCAAGTCCAGGGCTCTGTCCTGGGCTCTCTTCTCTTCTCCCTCTGGACCACTTCTTTGGTGATCTCAGCAGCTCCCATGGATTTTAATATCATCTCTATGCTGACAATTCTCAGATCACCTTATCCAGTCCTAACCTCTCTTCTGCCCTCCAGCCTTGCATTTCCAACTCTTAGACTTCTCAAACTGGATGTCTTGTAGACATCTGCAATTTAGCGCATCCCACACTGGCCTCATTATCTTCCCCCACCCCTTCCAAACTTCCTTATTACTGTTGAGAACACCACCATCCTCCCTTTTGCCCTGGGGCACACCCTAGGTGTCCACTCCTTCCCTCTCTCTTACCCACCCCCACATCTAATGTGCTGCCTCTTGATTTGAATTCTATCTATACTATCTCTTGCATATGCTCCTTTGTCTCCTCTGATACTACCAACCCCCAGGTACAGCCAGGTCTTCATTACTTTGTGCCTGGACTATTTTAACAGCCTACTGTTTGCTCTGCCTGCTACAAGTTTCACCCCATTCTAGTAAATTTTCCACTTAACTGTCAAAATAATTTTCCTAAAAGCTCAGGCCTGACTATGTCACATCTCTACTCAACAAACTCCCATGGCTCCCTATTACCTCTAGGTTTAGAAAGAAAATCCTGTTTAGTATTCTAAGTCCTTCATAACCTACTCTCCCTACCTTCCCAGTCATCTTACATCTCATGGCCCCTCTCCTTCATGAATTATTCCATCCAGTGACACTGACCTCCTGGCTTTTCCTCTAATAAGACTCAACATCTCCCAACTTCATACATTTTCTTTGGCTGTCCTTTCTGCCTGGAATTTTCTCCCTCCTCATCTCTGCCTCCCAGCTTCTCTCAATTCCTTCAGGTCCCAGCTACAATCCTACCTCCTACAGGAGGCCAAGCCCCTCTTAATTCTAGTGTCTTCCCTCTGCCAATTACTTCTAGTTTATTCCATATAGAGCTTGCTTTGTTTATATTTATTTGTACGTTGTCTCTCTCATTTGATCATGAGCTCCTTGAGAGCAGGAGATGTGTGTATGTACATACATACACGCACACACACACACATATACACATGTGTGCATATGAGTGTGTATATGCACATACACATACATGCACACACACATATACTCAGCACTTAGCACAGTGTACATAGTACATAGTAGGCACTTAATGAATGTTAACCCACTGGCTTTATAATTTTCTTACCCAAGTGATCCTGAATCATCTGCTCCTCTTAAGCCTCAGTTTCCCATCTGTAGAATGAGTAGGTATCACTGGATGCTGGCCAAGGTCCCACCAGGGAAATGACACTCAGCTTCAGTTGCTTCCATTTTTTCCCCCAATTTTCTTTGGTTTTCATAAAGAAACACTCTCCGGGAGGAGGCTGAGGGAAGGCTATATTGAGAAGGACGAGTGATATAGAAACAAAAGATTTCAATAAAATTTTTTTAAAAATGAATTTTTACCTATCTCAGGTACTTTTGTGAGTCTGCGATCTCACTACCTGCGTGTTCTGGGTGACTCTGGCCCCTGCACCCCCAATTTCTTGCCATAGGGAATCCAGCCAACGTGGGCTGGAGGGAGGGAGGCCCTTCCTCACGTTCTCTAGGACAGACATCCCTGTACCGATGGAGCATGATCTCGGTGCGGGTTGAGGTATTGTTGAGGTAAGAGGAAACTCAAACTAGTTTAAATGGAAAACTTCCTCATTTTGCATATTTTCTGGGGGTGTCAGGGTGAGGGGTGGGCAAGTAAGAAAGAGAAAAAGAAGGAGTTTGGGGAGAGATGGGCAGCGGGGACAGTTTGGGGAAGCAGCTCTGGCCAGCAGGGGGTAGCAGAGGCTAGGGTTCTATTCCTTGTCCCTGCTATGGAATCCTGAGAGACTATGATTCTAGGCAGGGGCTGCCGCATTCATTCTTTAGTAGAGTGTGGGACCCCAGTGGTCTCAAACAGGATAATAAGACTCCAACTGATCTGCCTGAGGGAGATTTGAAAAAGGTTTGACTGGGCATGGAAGAAATCTGATCGTAAGAAATAAACATTTTTGTAGATAATGAAAATATGTTGCTCCCTCTTACTTTGTATGGGATGGACCCAGCCCTGGACCATCATGCCCCTTATAGATCTGTCAATTGATGGGGAGAAGAAGCAGAGAATGACAGGATTACGATTACCCAAGTCATGATGATGATCATTAATAACCTATCTGGGAATGTTCCCAGGTCCTCCAGCTCGGAATTCAGTCCTCTTTTCCATCTTGTCTCACTTCCTCACTCTCATTTTGAATTGCTTTATAAAGAGTTGTGAGATTTCCTCCATGTCTGGCATGATGGGCAAAGCAGGGGTCTGTAGAGTCCTCAGGTATGCCCTCCAACCCTCAGCTAGAAAGGCAACAAAACTTCCCAACTGGGAGTTTTCCCTTAAATTGAATGGAAATTGGTTTCCCTACAACTTTAATCCACTGGTGTTAGGTCTGTTCCTTGCTTGCAAGAACACATTCCTTTTTTGCAAGAATATGTTCTTTGCAGATTGTTATCATGTCTCATTTCCAAGACTTCCCTAGGCTAACCATTCCCAGATCCTCATACTGATCCTTGGAAAGGACATACTTTTTGGTCCTTTCAACCTCTTGGTTGCTTTCCTCTGGGCACACTTAAGTATCAACATCCTCTTCAAAAAAAGTAGCTCCTAGAACTAATTGAATACAATATTCAAAATGTGTCCCTCCCTCCACTCCAAGATTAAAAATGTGTTTTGACTAGGACTTAGAGGCTGGGGATTATCTCCTCTCTCAGCACAGTAACTATGCTCTTATTAATAGAATCTAAATCTGCATTAGATTTTTTTGTGGGGGGGTGAGGTCTGCCATGTTACCCTGTTGATGCCCATTGAGTTTGCAGTCTGCTAAAAGTCCCAGTAGTTTTCATGTGAATTGTTGCCCAGTCCAGTCTCTGCTATTCTGTATTTATTCAATTAATTTTGTGGAAACCAAGTATAGGCTTGTTAAATTATATCTTACTGGGGGCCATGGACCCATTGTGTCAGCCCACTGAGGTCTCTTTAGATCTTAGTTTTGTCATCCAACATGCTGCACTTAGCAAGGGCCTGGCACATAGTAGGCACTTCATGTTTATTGACAGACTGATGATTTCTCCCAGTGTCTCTTCACCTGCAGATTTGATGTACTTGGCCTCTATGTCTTTTTCCAATTCATTGATAAAAAATGTGAGAAAATACTTGGTGATTATTTCACCAATGATGGGGAGTGAGGACAGGACGGTAAAGGCACTTGGAGCATTCAGAGCACTTTGTCTCCATCTCCATCTCCCCTCTCTGTACCTCTCTCCCCTGCCCCATGCACTGTCTCCTCATTTCTACTTCTTTGAATCCTTGTCTTTCCTCAAGGCTATGTTCAGGTGAAGCCGTAGCCTGCTGGTAGGCCTGCCTGCCTCACATCTTGTCCCACTTTAGTCCCTCCTTTATTAAGCTACCAAAGTGATTTTCCTAAAGCACAGGTCCATCCATGTCAGGTCCCTACTCAATAAAATCCAGTGGCTCACTGCTAGGAACAAATATAAAGTGCCTTGCTGGGCATCCAAAGCCCTTCGTCACTAGCCCTCTCCCACCTCTCCAGCTTTGTTAAAGCTCACTCCCTGCCTCTGCTCTGTGGTCTGGTGATGCGGATCTCCACTCTCTGTCTCCACTTGGTGCCTTTTCATGCCATTCGAGACATGCTCTCCCTTTTCAGTTCTACCTGCTGACCTCCCTGGCCTCCTTTAAGTCCTAATGAAAGTCCCATCTTCTGTAGGAAACCTTTCCCAGCCCTTCCAGTGCCTTCTCTCTGCTAATCATTTCCCGTTTATGCTACATGTAGATAGCTTTGTATATATTTGTTTACGTGCTGTCTCCTCCATTAGACTGTAAGCTCCTTGAGGCCAGGGACTGTCTCTTGCCTCTTTTTGTATCCCTAGCTCTTAGCACAGGGCCTGGCACATAGCAGGCCCTTAATAGATGTTAATTGATGGATTGACTGAAGCCTTCCTGATCTCTCCAAGTCTCCATTTCCTGTATATTGTGCTTATCTCTGTGTGTGCCGCTTACCCCATAAGCTCCTTGAAGATAGAGATTGTTTCATCTTTATCTTTGTCCTCACTGAGAAAATGTAAGCTCTTTGAGGGCGGGAGCTGTTTTGTTTTCATTTATAACCCCAGCATCTTGCACAGGGCCTCTGTGTAAAGGACGTCTAACAAGTATTTGATTGATCAGCTCTAGTGTAGTGAGTGCCTTGCTAATCGGTGTTTAATAAATAGCAGCCCATTTGAATTGGACTGAACTGCATCTTGACCACACCCCAGGACAGACGTTGCTTTCTTCCATTTTATCCAACCCTAACCTAGAGAAGCACACGCTTGCAGGGCTCGATTCTTCTCTGGTGACCTTAGTTACCAGTGTAGTAAGAGTATGGGAAACGGCACCATCCTGGGGTGGCCCATGGCCCATCCAGCCCAGCCTTCTATCTCTCATGGGGGCATCTGGGGACAGTGAGTCATGGTCTGCCCCAGGGCTAGCCTTAAAGAAGGCCCTTGCTTCTGTTGAGCTTTCCAGGGCTCAGAGAAGAGCCAGCCAAGTTCTTCTACTCTCCTCCAAATCATATCCATTTGCCTGCTGGGTGAGACCTGTAAGGCCTTTATTGGATTGGAGTTTGAGGTTTCTGGGAAAACACAGACACTACGCCCTTCTCATTCCTTTGAGCTGTTCTCCATCATTGACAGCTGGTCCTAGGACCCTAATGTGAAAGGGAACATGGAGGCCTCTCCAATGGACACCGGGAGCTGTGAGAGGGGGAGACATTAAGAAGTCTGAAAAGAATGATGATGCCCAGGAAGCACTTTGTGGAAGGACACGGACAAGAGGCACTTAGGGATGAGAAGGCCTGGATGGGCTGGGTGGGTGGCATTAATGCCAATGGAGGAAGTGCTCCCACCAGTGAGATCCCAACCTCTTGGGAGCATCAGAGCAACCCTCCCCTTGGGAGAGAGAGAGTGCAGTGATTATGTCTGTTTTTTCAATAATCTTTCTTTCTCAAAGTGTTGGTCATTGATTTTACTTTTACATCACTTCTGAATATATCTCCTCCATTATTGCCCTCCCTTGTAACAAAAACAAAATCACCCCACCACTAATATTAAGCAGAAGTCAGGGTGACAGTGTTACCACGTCTGATAGTATCTGCAATATTCTTCATTGGAAGTTGCTCATGTATCTACCAAGAGGAAGGAAGTATGTTTCACTGTTTGTTGGCTGGGATCTAACCTTGTCATCGAAGTCAGTCTTAGTTCAGCAGCATTTTAGTGATTAAGCCCATTTTACAGATTAGGAAACTGACAGAGAAGTTAAGCAGCCGGCCCACACTCACACTAGTATCAGGTGTACTAAGTCCTCTACTCCAATTGCCAGGGAATCTCCAGGAAAAAGCTGGGCGGTGGAGGCTGCTGATGGCAAAGCACCAGGAGTAGCCCTTCCAAAATTTCCTCGTCAAAGAGAGGTTTCAATTCATTAGATTTATTCAACAAACAATTATCAAATGTCTATCGTGTGCCAGACATTGGGGATACTGAGACAAAAATAAAAACCTCTGACCTTGTGAAGCTTTTGTCCCATTGGGAAGAAATACAAAACGGGTCACTACAAATTAGACATAAAGAAAATAAATCCAGAGTCATGGTTTGGGGCATGTCTTAGCAAAGGAGGGAATCGGAACAGCTTTGGGGAAGTGGCCTTTGGACGGATCCTTGGAAGAAGCTGAGGGATGGAGGCTGTGCAAGGAGAGGGGAGGTGAGGTCGTGTACCGGATGCAGCAAATAGATGAGTCTGACTGGGACACGAGATGAAGTGCATGAAGACCAGTGACATGCTCATAGCCTGGAAGGGGCCGTGGGCCAGCCTGAGCTGTTGGTATTTGCTTCTCAAGGTGATTGGGAGTCATTGAGTTTCTTGAGTAGGGGAGTAACAGGGTGAAATGATGGTCCATTTGTCAACTTTATGAAGGGTGGAGTCAGAACTGGGATTAGGCTTGGTGCATGACTACTGCTAGTGCTGCTATACTAGTCCAGCAGAAGTTGGTGCAAGTCTGAGCCAGTCTGGGGGCCATCTGAAGGGGGAAAGTGGGCAATTGAAGAGATACCGAGGAGGTGACCTTGGCAAGTCTTGGCGACTGATTGGCAATAGTAAGGGAAGGGGGCCATGTTTGCACACATGGAGAAACCTCGGCAGATTATTAATTTCTTTCAGGGCAGCAAAGGATCTCATCACTGATGTAGCAAACAGCCAGTTGGTACCTTCCCAACCTTTGCAGCTTTCCTCCTTGTCTTCCCTTATGTATTCCAGCTGATCCAACACCACGGCAGCCCTCTCTGTGACACTGCCAAGGGACTGAGACGACAGGGAGGCGAATTCCCATGCTCGTACTCTGTGACTTCGCCCCCTCCTTTTCTAATTGTGTGTCACTTTGATGATATTTCACTCTTCTTCTTGCATTCAGATTGGCATTTGTGATATACCACAGTCTCTTTACTCCCACTGTGCCGTTGTCCTTTGGGTGATCACAATTTTGATTCTTCATAGCTTCTCTCAAATCAATCAATAAACGCTTATTAGATAGGTCCTATATGCTAGGCCCTAAGGATATCATCACCAAAATGCTGAGCACAGTGCCTGGGAGACAATAGGCACTTGATAAATGCTTATGGATCAATTGATTTTTTATGTCTGTGACTTCGAGGACATATCTGGGTCTCCCCTGATAGAACATAAGCTACAGAGACTTCCCTTTTTGTCTTTGTACCCCTGGTGCCAAACATGGTGTCTGACAAATAGTATTCCAAGATTCAAGGCCAAATTAGTATTTTATAGAACACAGAGCACAGAATCATCAGAGCTCAGGCCCTGGAGGCCAGCTAGCCCATTTTCCCTCATTTGGAAGAAAATTCGTTTCTTTGATGGCCTTTTGTTTTTACAACCTTCCTGAATATCCCCGACCTCCCTGAAATGGAGCCTTCTCTCAAAACAAAGAGAGATACTAAAAAAAAACAGAGGAAAATAATCAAGCAAAAACATCCAGTGCTGTTACTATATCTGATTCTACCCAGAGGCTTCCTACCTCTCTACCAGGAGGGAGGTATATTTCATTATGTTCCCGCGGAGCGGTAGCGGGTTTTCAATTCCTCAGCATTTGGCTTTGGTGCTCAGGAATCTTTTCCTTTTGTGTCATTGTAGTCATTATGTATCTTGCTCAACTTCTGTTTATTTTCCAATGTAGCACCAAAGATCTCTCTCTCTCTCTCTCTCTCTCTCTCTCTCTCTCTCTCTCTCTCTCTCTCTCCCCCCCCTCCCTCTCCCTCTCCCTCTCCTTTTTTATTAATTAATTTCTTTATTTTTAGTTTTCAACATTCACTTCTGTAAACTTTTGAGTTTTAAATTTTTTCTGCCTTCCTCCCCCTCCCCCAGACAGCATGCGATCTGATATAGGCTCTGCATATACATTCTTATTAAACATATTTTCACATTAATCACCAAATATCTCTTTTTACAGAGAAACATGTTCAAGGGGGAGGATGGATGAATGAGCTGCTATCAGGGAGGCTGAACTGGAGATTCCTGCCCTGGGTAGGAGCTTGAGCTAAGTCTGAGGATCATAGGCTTTAGAGTTGGCACTGACCTTGGTGGCCATCCAGCCCCCAAACTACATCTTACAGATAAAAAAATTCAGTCCCAATGAGGTCATCACATCATGGGATCACTGCTTCAGGGACTGGAAGGAACTTTAGAGATTATCCAGACTAGGGGTTCCTTAACTGGGGTCTGTGAGCTTTAAAAAACAAACCCAACCCAACAACACCACTTTTCCCCCTCAATAACTTTTCAACATCATTGGTTTCTTCTATAATCCTATTCATTTAAAATATTTTTCAGAGAAGCATCACTAGGCTGCCCAAGGGGATCCAGGACACAAAAGGGTGAGGAACCAACCCATGACTAGTCTAATATTCTCATTTTGTAGATAAGGAAATTGAGACCAGAGATGTTAAATGATTTGCCTAATGTTACACAGCTGGTAAGCAGCAGAATTAGGATTGGAACCCAGATCCCAGGTCTGACTCAAAGCACTTACCTCCCTGGCTTGTTGTGAAGATTGAATGAGCTACATTTGTAAAGTTCTTAGCACAGAGCCTGGCACATAGTAGGCACTTAAAAATGCTTATTCCTTCCCTTTCCCTTCTAAATCCTAAGTAGTTCCGATTCCATTCTGCTCCCTCCAGTTCGGGAAGAGATGGAAGGAAGGAGGCAGAGGAGGGAGGGGAGGGAAGGAGAAAGGGGAGGAATAACATTTTCCAGAGAGCAAGGAGCAGCCATCAACTTGACTGAATCATTACTTCCCACATAAATGGGGAGCATCCCTTTTGTGTATTACATGCCACTAATCACTTAACCCTAAGGTCATATCTCAGTTTCATTAGTTCTCAGTGGGTTCTGGACCACTTTTTGCTCAATCTTTTAAAAACTAGGACTGAGTAGAAAACCCCAGGCCCCAGAGTTTCCAGAATCCAAGGCACTGATCGGCTGGGTGTCCCAGGGGCAATTTGCATCAAAAAGCGCACTGTTCTCATTGAAATTCTCCTCATGATTCTCTGAACCAAACTGAGCAGGAAAGGACAGCTCCCACATTGGACAACCTGCAATTCCCAGACTTTATGAGCATGCTTCAAAACAGGGAGGGGGCAGAGGAGTTGGCTTTAGTGGAACTTTTGTCTCCTCCTCCTGCCTTATGTTCTCTAGTTACTGTGGCTGCCTGCAAGTGCTCAGTCGATCAGTTTTATGCTTCTTGGGATCTGTTATCCAGTGTTATCCAGTCAGCTCCGCAGGACCCCCTCAGCATGCCTGATAGTGAAGAAAACCTCAAGAAGAAAGGCCTGGATGGAAGTTTAGGGAAGACTCCAGAAGGCTTCGGAACCAGGTACAAAGTCAGAGCCTATTCCTCCAACGGAGCAATTCCATGATTGGATGGAGGGACAAGCCATGGTTAAGACGTCAGGGCATCTAGGGCAGTGGGGCACTTCTTCCTCTCATTCTGTGCATTAGTTCTCACAGGGGACCCAGTTCCACCTTTTGATTGATGACTTTTGGTTTGGTGCCTGTAGGCTGAGGTCCTGAGTGTTGGAATTTTGGAAGTTTCTTGGATGTATAACAGATGTTCCTTCTGGAAAGAAGGTGACCATTCTGCATGCATACTGTTGTAAAAAGAGTGCTGGATTGAATTCTAGCTTGGCAGCTTAGTAACTGTGTGACCTTGGTCAAGTCACTTTCTTTTTCTTGGTCTCAGAGTCCTCATCTAGAATATGAAGGATCACTCAGAGTTGTAAGGAACCTTAGAGACCACCTTGTCCACCCTTTTCACTTTGTATACACACACAGACACACACACGTATGTATTCATTAACAATATTTATGGTGTACTAGTTATATTAAGTGTATTAGTTTATGTACCAGTTGCCTCGATCATTAGAATGTAAGCTCATTGCAAATAAAGATTGTTCCATTCTTTTTTTTTTTTTGCTTTTTGGAAGGGGGAAGGTAGGGCAATTGGGGTTAAGTGACTTGCCCAAGGTCACATGGCTAGTTTTTGTGTTAAACGTCTGAGGCCAGATCTGAACTGGATCTGGAGTCCTCTTGACTCCAGAGCTGGTGCTCTATTCACTGCACCACCTAGCCATGCCAGATTGTTCCATTCTTTGTACTTGTATCCCCAATGTCTAGCACAATGTCTGGTATATAGTTGGTGCTTAATAAATGCTTATTAATTGAATTGTACAATAGGATATTAAATTCTAGAGAGCTGACTTGCTTAAGGTAACTGCACCTTACATTCTGCAATATCATCAGATGGGCCAGGGGGTGGGGAGTCCGTTGATCAGAGATGTCCTGAAAGAACAAAATCCATTGGTGGAAACTGGCTGTGGCTAATTCCTGGGCATTGTGGACTGTCCTGAATCCTGGTTGGATTGAACAGGAATGGAGGGGAAGCATCTTGGGCGTGGCACAGCCCCAGTGTTAACCATCTGGGAGATTTCTGGGGCCTGATGGGAGAACCTCAAAGACAGAGGAAGGTAGTTGTGGCCTCTCCCTGACGGCTCTGGACTTCAGCTCAGATTTTCATGATGCTCAGTTCTCTTGGTCACCTGGTCCTCTGGCTCAGGGCTCCGAAGCCCATCATCCAGACACATTGTATGGGAAACAATCTGATCTTATACAGTTTTCTCCTTGCTTACTCCACACAGGAATACCTGATTTTGGAGGGAGGAGGGGCATGCTAGTGGGTTATCAATCAATCAGTCAATATATATTAAGCATCTCCTGTGTGCCAAGCACTGTGTTAAGCCCTGGGGTTACAGGAAGAGGCGCAAGACAGTCCTTGCCCTTGAGGAGTTTACAATTTAGTGATGTTACCTAGTGCTTCACACAGTCTCTATTCTAACTCCACTGTCTCTCTCTGGGTTACTCAGGCCCTTCCCTCCTTGAGTTAGTCTGTCTCCATGGCTTTAGGCTGGACTTGGAGTCCAGAAGACCTTTGTTTGAATAGCACCTTCTGGCTGTGTGATCTTGGGCGAATCATGATGTCTCTGAGTCTCCATTTCCTCATCTGCACGTGGGAATAACAGTGGCACCTACCTACCTCATGGGTTATAAGAATAAATGAGAAAATGTGTGTAAAGTGCTCAAGGGACAGAGGCTGGATTTATGATGTCTGTGGCATAGAGAACTTCCAGGTGAAGTCTGGCAGCTTCAATGGACTCCGAGAGGCACCTAGGGCATTGAGTGGTAAAGTGATGTGCCCAAGGCCACATGGCCAGCCTATGTCCAGTGAGCTTTTCCTGGTCCTGAGTTTTTCTCTCCAATGCTGTCTCTCTGGGACTTAGAACATTCCAAAAATGGGAATCGTTATCATGAGGACATCACCATGAGATGGTGCCTAGAGTGCAGACTTAGAAGCTTGAGACATTTGTGACACTGCCTTCAGTGTTCCAGGAAACCCTCTAAGAGGCTAAATTGTTGAGAATTTAGACCTGCAGTAGTGATAGTTTCTCACTGGGATTCCTTGGACACTGCTGAAGTCACAGGTCTAGTTTCAAAAGGAAAGTTGTTATGGAAAGTCCCAAAGACACTGCCTTGTTTCTCAAGCTCCATATTGTCACCTGCCCAGCCTATCTCCCTGACCCTCTTATCACATGCAAATTTATTCCCAGAACACCCTCTCACCATAGCCTACTGGGTACTCACTCAACTCCAGGCTCTCAGATTGGTTTCCTAAGCCACAAGCTTGAGAGTGAAGACTAGGCTATCCTTGATCTCTCTGCCCCCGTTGCCCAGCATAATCCCTTGCCCAGGGTTGGCTCTCAATAGATGCCTTATAAACAGAATTGGATTCCCAATGTTCCTCGATACCCCCCACTGACCTGGCAGCACTGGCTTCTTCTTTCAGCCACCCATGCCATGGCAAGAAGAGAGAAGAAATCTGATCCTGGTTCCCCCTGGGCTTCTCACCCTCTCAGCCCCGCAACGACTTCAACTCCCTGCAGTCTTCCCCTCTCCAACCCCCATATTCTTCCCTTTTTTCCCTGGGGAGAGGGAGTGTCTCCATCTCTCTGACTGCCCCAGAGAAGAAGCCCCTTCATTCTTGCTGGGCTAGTGGGTCTGCACAGGACAAGTCTCTAATGAATGGCTTCTGTGGCCCGCAAACCCTTCTGAGCTCTGTTGGGTCTCTTGCTGTCCCTTTTTTCAATAACAGAATAAATATGCAGGCTGATCTTGAGTATGATTTTGCTCTTGCATTTTTGAAGAGGTCTGCTACCTGAGTTAGAAGGCTGAATGTAAAGATCTGGTTCAGGCTTGGGGGTGAAAGTGTCCTTTTCCTAAAACACCAAGTCTCTCCAACTCGGTCCTTGGGGCCAAGGCTCTCTCCCTCCTCCCCATCCCTCCAGAGTCCTGGCTCTTGCAGCCTCTCCCCTCTGGCAACTTTGGAGCTGAGTCAGAATGCTCACTCTGCTGCTTAGCTACCTGTGGGAATTTAGGCAAGACTCTCTAAAGCCTCAGTGTGCTCATCTGGAAGTGGAGGGGCTTGGACTAGATGGTCTCTGAGGTCTCTGCCAGCTCCAGATTCTTTCCTATGACTTTATGTTCTATTGAGATCATGAAAGGGGTCATGGGCCCCAGTTTGGGGGAGGGATATTGATTGCCCAGTTTCCTTTCAAGGTAGGAATTATCTTGGCTATGTCAAAGGGCCAGTGACCTGGGTCCCCATATTGGAAGCTGGAGCCCTAGATAAACCCAAATCTGCTGTGCCTGGGGGAACAGAAAACTCTGTTTGTTAAATACCATATCTCTATTTCCCTTTCCTACACTGAACCCAGTACCAGGTTCACTGGTGGACCAGATGCCCCAGGACTGCATACTTAAAGCATGGGTCACGGTGGATCCTTTTCTCGTCAGCTCTGGGAAGGAGGCCTTCTTGTGTCAAGTGACTCTAAGCTACATGGGTCTGGAAATCTGTCTTCTTCAGTCCTGCGCTCACCTCCTCTTCCCTGTCAGGCTACCCTACCTCCAATCCATCCTGCACTGGCTGCCAGATTTATTTCCCTTGGACATGGTGTGGAGCAGCTGATTTAAGGGGCAGAAGTGCGTGGGGTGAGAGTGTGGTCCAATGAGCCTTGATGGAGTAGGATTTTAATAGAGATGGTATGTGCATAGAGTGAGGGTAGGAAGGTGTGGTAGTTGAGCAGAGAACTTTCAATCATGAAGAATGACTTATGAAAAGGTTTAGCATCTAGAAAGAATATAGCGTAGGCCATTGAGTTGAAATGTAGCTTGGGCAAAGGCGAATGGCATGAAACATTTCAGGGCAGTGTTGCCGAGACCATGGGAGGAGAGATTATCCATAAGGAATGGTCAGCAGTGTTGAATGATGCGATGGGGTCAAGGACGTGAGGCCTGAAAAGAGCTCACAAAACGTGGAAAGCAGGCATCACTGGTGGCTGTGGAGAGAGCAGTTTCAGTAGCATGGTGGGTCCAGAAGCGTGGGTGGTGAAGCAGTAACCTAAACAAGCCTAGGCTAGTATTTCTCTAAGTTTGTTATTGAAAGGAAGGAGGGTGACAGGAAAACAGCTTCAGGGTCAAGAGAGGGTTTTAGGAGAGGGGAGAGGGGAGTAGTTAGATAATTTCCTAGGCAGCAGAAGAGGAATCAGTTAGTCCAGGGTGGAAGGGAGACAGAGAGGAAAAGAGTGAAAGAGACAGACAGACATACAGAGACAGAGAGAGACAGAGATACACAGAGAATGAGCAATGGAGCAAGGTCATAAAAGACATGGAAGGGGATGAGATCAAGAATGCAAATGAAAGGGAAGGAGACAGAAATCCTCCTGAGACCAGAGAGAGGAAGAAGGTGGAGAGGGAATGAGCTGGAGGGTGGGGGTGATACTCAGAAGTTTCCAGCTATGGGGGAGGTCAGGTGAGGGATAGAGCTCCCAAAGCATGGCTTTAGACTCATCTAGCCATCTGTCACTCAGTCTCCTTAGACCTCCGTTTTCTCATCTGTAAAATGGTAGGGGGTGGGTTTGGGCTGGATGACTTCCTGGGTCACTTTCAGCTCTGTGTCTTACCTTGTGAAGATTTCAGTCTTCTGAGTGGACCTTGACGATATCTCGATTCTTCCACAGCTGTTGAAGGGGCCTGGCTACAGCCTTCCCTATCTTCCAGAATCTGCTTCCCTGGCTCTCTATATGTCATTTAAGGGTTTGGGTCCGAGGGCTCGAGTGGAACTTAGTTTCATAGCCACCCAGGTCTACCCACTTGGACCATTTCCTGTATATTTCCCATAGCCTGGGAAGACTTTGGCTGTCCCAGCGCTGTCCACACCACCACCCCAAAGTCCAAAATCAATGTGATCGTTCTCTTGGGCAAATCATGCTCTTGGGCAAATCACTTCTAAATCAGTGGGTCTCGGTGTCGAAGGATTGTCACTTTAGGGCTGAAAGGGACCTTAGAAGGCTAGCTCGACCCACCCGCCCATTTTACAGATGAGGAAACTGAGGCACAGAGAAGTTAAGTGACTGGCTCAAGATCACACAGCTAGCCTGAGGTGGGATTTCAATCCAGGTCTTTCTGACTCCAGGTCCAGTGCCCTATTCACTGAGCCACAAATGATGGGGTCGGACTAGATGACCTCTAAAGACTCCCCCCTCAACTCTGAGTCTGCGATCCTTTGGCTTTCCTCTCCCTTGTCTCTCACACCCAGAATTACAAGGTTTTGCTGATTCCTCTTGGATTCTGTTTCTTGTATCCATCCCCTACACTCTGTTAGCCTTGCTACTATCCCAGTGCAGGCTCTTATTGCCACCTACTTGGAAGGCTTGAATGGGAGAATGGTTGGGAAAGCACTTTGGACCTCCCACTGGTGAGCTCTGCTGGAACATTCCTTTTGGGGAAGGGCCTAGATCAGCAGCTATGTGGTGCAGCGGATAGACTGCTGTGCATGAAGTCAGGAAGACTCATCTCCCTGAGCTGAAATCTGGTCTCTCACACTTACTAGCTGTGTGACCCTGGGCAAGTCACTTCATCCTGTTTACCTCAGTTCCCTCATCTGTAAAATGAATTGGAGAAGGAAATGGCCAACCACTCCAGTATTCCTGCCAAGAAAATCCCATATGGGGTAATGGAGAATTGGACATGACTAACAGTGACCACCAGAGCAGCCATCCCTGATTCTCTGGACTTAGCCACTACTCCCCACTCCACAACTTTTCAGCTTCCCCTTTATGTGCTGTCTTCTCCCATTAGAATGTAAGCTCCTTGAGGCCTTGCATTGTTTTTGCATCTCCAGTGACTGGTTCAGTGCCTGGCAGATCAAAAGTACATAATAAATGCTTATTGTTATTGTTATTATTATTATTGGAAATGATAGAGCTTTATTCCAACATAATATTATCATTATTATAATGATAATAAGGAAATGTAGCTAACAGAGAGAACCAGGAAGACATGGCTCAGGTCTGCTTCTGACACAGATAGGCTGTGTGACCCTGGGCAAGTCACTGTACCTGGAAGGGCTCTGGACAACCCTAAGATTATAGACTATGGAGCAGGTACTGATCTGTGCTGGTAGAGGGAACACTCTCATCTGGGAGTTCCTAAGCCCATGAAACCATGTTCTTGTCTTGATTCCTAAGCCCTTTTAAGGTTTGCAAAGTGGTTTATCACATTCTGTCATGTGTGCCTCAGGGAGGTACTGCCGGTGCCTGGGAAGGAAGTGGGGTGGTACAGTGTGGACAGAGCAGGCTGTGGAATCCAGAACCTTTTATCTCAGGTGAAGCTCTTTCACTGTCACTTCTCTCTGGGCCTCACTTGCTCAACTATGAAATGAGAGGTTTGGTCCCCATGGAACTCTTCCAGCTCTGAATCTCTATCTTATGATGCACATTTTCCTGATGGGAAAGCTGAGGATGAGAGAAGGAAGGTGGCTTACCTATTGCTAGTGAGAGTAACAGGGAGGATTTGAACCCTGGCCTTTCTGAGCCCAGGGTCTCTTCTCTTCACACCTTTGCCTCCTCCAATAAGACCTTTCTGAATTTATTGACAATCCTTCCCAGCATGAAATAGAGAGTGCCAGTAAGATGGGAGGAGAGTGGGTCCAGTGGATAGGGAGAGGAAGGTGTGCAAAGGGTTAACATTCCCTAGTTGATAGGAATCTGTGTTGATTCGCTGTGTCTCCTTGTGTGTTTCTGAGGGGTCAAGTAGGACCTTATCTCCCCCTTCCCCCCTTCATGTTCCTTTCTCCAAGGACACAGGGGAGAGAGTTCTTCCATCTGCTTGCCCCACATTCCTTCTAGGGGATTAACATCCTGAATAAATGCCCTTTGTGTTACATAGATGACTGTACTGCAAGGGGGAAGGGAAAGGAACAGAACTGAGAAGATCTGACCCTAACTATAAGGCTCTGAGTGGTTCGTTTAACTGAGTGATGTTTTAATACATCACATTTTTAAAAGATTTCCTGGTGGTCCAGGAAAAATTCAAAAATTTGATTTTTGAAAAAATTCAAAAATTTTTGAAAAATTTTGAAAAAATTTTGAAAAAATTCAAAAATTCAAAAATTCAAAAAAAATTCACCAGGTGGTCCTGGTGAGAATCTCCCTCTGTCAGTGCTCAGGGTCACATAGCCTGTGCGTGTCAGTTAGGGCGTGGACCCAGGTCTTTCTGTCTTTGACGAACCATGTCATATTGCCTTACTTCAAATCAGTCATCAACATTTATGGAGGACCAGTGTCAGGAGACTTGGGTTCTAGTCCTGGTTCCTCCATTAGTTCACTGTGTGATCTTAATTAAGCAAGGCATACAGGATTTTAGAGTTGGTGAGTACCTTAGGAGCAGCTAGGTGGCCCAGTGGATAGAACACCAGGCCTGGACTTAGGAAGAATCATCTTCCTGAATTTAAATCTGGTCTCAGACACTTATTAGCTGTGTGACCCTGGGCAACTCACTTAGTCCTGGAGAAGAAAATGGCAAACCACTCCAGTATCTTTGCCAAGAAAACCCCCCAAAAATGGGTCACAAAGAATTGGACATGACTGAAAAATGACTGAATCACAAAGGTACCTTAGAGAGTATTACCCGCCTCCCGCCTCTTACTTCCCCAGGAAACAGGGCCTCAGGTTCCTTATTAGTAAAACACAGGGGTTGGAAGCAGTGCGAGTTGCTGTATTTGGAGACAGAGGACAAGGATTCAGATCCCATCTCTGACGCTTGCTCAGATGTGACCTTGCCCTTCTGGATCCTAGATGCCTCATCTGTATAATGAGGGGGCTGGCTTGGATGGCCCCTGAGGTCCATTCCAGCTCTGGCCCTGGGGTCATATAACCTCCCTGAGTCTCAGTTTTCTCAGCAAAAATAAATGAGACAGATTAGATCCCCCTCTAAGATCTGTGACCCTGTGAGCTCTCTGAGCCTCATCTATAAAGATGTGGGGGTTTGGGCTCTGTGAACAAACACTCTTCAGCAGAGTCAGTGCCAGTGCTAAATGGATTGTCTTGATGCTAGAGATAGAATCTCCCAACTGGAAGGGGGCTTGGTGGTCAGCTCTCGACTTCATAACCTCTCTGGGAAGTGGCATCCAGCCTCCCCTTGAAGACCTCCAGGAAGAGGAAACGCTTCCCCAGGCAGCCCATTCCACTTTTGCACGGGTCTAAATGTGGGGAAACGTCTCCCAAACCTGCCCCTCAGGGACATCTATGCATTGTTCCTAGTTAGATGGTTTCTACGCTTTTGTTCAGTTCTCCCATTCCCTGGTTTGACTCTATTATTAAATGCTGGGGGGGGGGGGGGGGGGG
>CM053589.1:179846737-179941030 GCA_028646515.1 Pseudochirops corinnae | reverse complement strand
CCTCTTAATTTTATTTTTAAGATCTCATCCCTTCATATTCAACTCTGAAACTCACTCTTGGAGTGTTAGTGAGTATCTCCCAGCACAGAGGCGATCGGTCAAGGCATCTTGTCTGGCCCCGGCATAGCTAAGGGCGGCTAAGCATTCATTCCTTCACACAATCAATGAACTGGCAACCACTTACTGAGCATCTCTGGTGTACTAGGCCCTGAGCTCCGGAATACTGCTAGTAATAACTAATATTTACTAGTATTCCTGGACTATTAATAATAATATCAATCACTTATATGATGCTTTAAGGTTTGCAAAGCATTTAAAATATATTATTATAGGAATATAATCATTATAATAGTGTATTCATGTAATTAAGCTATATTGATAAAAATAAAATATATTCACATTAATGTTGACACAATTAAATACATTAATACAATTTAATGTATTCATATAAAATAAATATTGCTATATAAATATATCAGTAGCTCATTTGAGCCTTACAATGGCCTGTAAAGCGGGCATTATCATTAAGAAACAGAGGCTGTCCCAGGTTGTAAACGGCTTGCCCGGAATCACACAGCTAGCTACTGATGGAATGAGGCAGGATTTGCTGACTGTAAGCCCAGTGCCCTATCCACAGTGCTACTTGGCTGCCAGCCTTAAAGGTATCCTCGTCTAGAGTGGGGTTGGGTGGGTAGTGAGGACAGGACCGCTTAGATAACTGACATCTGTGTACTGCTATGAGGTTTGCTGTTCCATCACTTAAGTTGTGTCTGACTTGTCTTGACCCCATTTGGGGTTTTTTTTGGCAGAGATACTGGCCTGATTTGCCATTTCCTTCTCTAGCTCGTTTTACAGATGAGGAAACTGAGACAAATAGGGTGAAGTGACTGACCTAGGGTCACACAGCTAGTAAGTGTCTGGGTCGGATTTGAACTCAGGGAGAGGAGTCTTTCTGACTCCAGGCCCAGTGTATCCATTATGTGTGTTATCACCTTTTAATAGCCCTGAACTGACTCCCAGTTAGAAGTTCTTTCTTCCCAGGACTATAGAGCCAGAGCTGGGTTGGACCTTGTGGCCATCTTATCCAACCCCCTCATTTTTCAGATGAAGAATCTGAGGGTTAAGGAAGTCAGGAGATTCACCCGAGGTCACACAGGTAATGAAGCATCAGAGGTGATGTTTGAGCCTGGGTCCTCTGCTCCCAGGGCCAGGGCTGTCTCCAGGGGCTATACCACGTCAGCAAGTTGGAGAATTTCAGGACACGTGGTCTTCTGTACAGCCCATACCTGCGGGGGCTCCCCCAGGACCAGGCTGTGTGTCTCTAGCAGATGAGCAGCCATGAGATGCTACTTCTCCTATTAAATTATAAGTTCCTTGAGGTCTAAGGCTGTCTCACTTTTGTCTTTGTACCCCAAGTACTTAGCACAGTGCCTGGTACATATAATCATGGGAATTGTAGATTGAAAGCTGGAAGAAAACTTAGAGACCGGGAAGTACAACCTCCTCATTTTATGGATGAGGAAACTAGGGCCATGGGAGGCTAAGTGACTTGCCCAGAGTCACCCAGCTAGTAAGCGTCTGAGGCAGGATTTGAACTCATTTCTTCCAGATTCCAAGTCCAGTGCTTTCTTTATCTATTGTACTATCTAGCTGCATTTTTGGTTTGATTTATTATTTTACTTTTTTCCAATTATATGTAAAATTTTTAACATTTGTTTTTTTAAAATTTTGAGTCCCAAATTTTTTCACTCCTTCCTTTTCCCTCTTGTTGAGATGGCAAGCAATTTGATACAGGGTTATACACGTACAGTTATGCAAAACATATTTCTATATTAGTCATGTTGTTAAATAGACAATAAAACTCAACAAGAAAAATAAAGTAAAAAAAAGTATGCTTTCATCTTCATTCAAATTCCATCAGGTCTTTCTCTGGATGTGGAGAGCGTTTTTCACCTTAAGTCCTTCAGAATTGTATTGGATCATTGGATTGTTGAGAATAGCTAAGTCATTCACATGGACCATCATACAATATTGCTGTTACTGTACACAGTCTGCTCACCTCACTTTGCATCATCTCCTATGTCTTTACTGCTTTTTTCTGAAAGATCTTGCTCATCATTTCTTACAGCACAATAGTACACCATCACAATCATACACCACAACTTATTCAGCCATTCCCCAATTGATGGGTATTCCCTCAATTTCCAATTCTTTGCCACCACAAAAAGAGCTGCTATAAATATTTGTATACGTACAGGTACTTTTTCCCTTTAAAAAAAAAAAATCTCTTTGAGATATAGACCTAGTAGTGGTATTGCTGGCTTAGAGGGTATGCACAGTTTTATAGCCTTTTGGGCATAGTTCCAAATAACTCTCCAGAATAGTTGGGTCAGTTCACAACTCCACCAACATTTTCCCCAATTTTACCAACATTTGTCATTTTCTTTTTCTGTCATATTAGCCAATCTGATACCTTAGAGGCAGTACCTCAGAGCTGTTCCCCCCCCCCCCACACACACTTAATACTATTTTTGTATAAAACATACCTTTAACATTTAATGTAATAGAAATTATTCATTTTATAATGTTCACTATCTCTTGTTAGGTCACAAATTCTTACTTTATCCATAGATCTGACAGGTAAACTATTCCACACTCCCTGACTTGTGTATGGCATCACCCTTTATGTACCCATTTTGACCTTATCTTGATATACAGAGTGAGATGTTGGTCTATACCTAGTTTCTACCAAACTGCTTTCCAGTTTTCCCTCTTGCTACCTTTTGACTGTCTGATTATGCTGGCATTCTACCTAGCTCCAGAGAGCAGAATTAGCATCAATGGTGGAAATTAGAGTTTTGAGGAGTTGACTCAGTAGTGCGCCAAGGTTGGCTAAACCCATTATCTCCATTATTCCATTGGAATCTCACTCCAGCCCCGGCAAGGAAGAATTAACAAGAATCAGTCCCAGTTTGCAGGTGAAAAAAGACACTGATCAAGTGTAGAGCAGCCAGAGGAGGGCATCCAGACGATGAACAGTCTTCAGCTGGTGCCAGGGGGACCTAAAGGAAGCAGAACGCATAGTCCAGAAAAGAGGCTACAAGCATAGATATGATGACCAGTGAGATCCCTACCTTCTGTCCCTTTGAATGCTGACTTGAAGTCAGGAATATTCGGGTTCCAGTCCCATCCTTGGTATTTACTAACTGGACCTTCGTCAAACCCCTAACCTCAGTTTCCTTGTTTGATTGGATGGACTCTGAGGTCTCTTCCTGCTCTAAATCCGTGATCTTCTGTTGCTCTGACCTAGATCCCAGGTTGCTGAGAGATCAAGGAATAGGACTGTTTATGGGCTGTTAATCTGACAGTAGGAAAGGAGAAAGAGGGTCCTCACCTCTAAGCTTCTTCCTCTTCTTAAATAACAGGGAGAAATAGCAAGGGCATTAGGAGGGCACTCAGTCATGGAGACGGTTCTGGGTACCATATTTTTGCTGGCCTGGGCTCAGAGGAGGTTAGCCAGGATGGTAAGTGAATGGGCAACTGTATCATGTGAAGATTGTAGATGGAACTGTGAATGTTTAGAGTGGAAAAGGACATGATGGATAGTTACAGATATAGATAGATATGTAACTACACACATATACACACATATGTGCACATATATGTGTGTATACATATGTGTGTGTATATATGTATGTGTATACACACACACATACATACATACACAGATATTTACCTAGAGATTGTCATGGGAAAGAGGGATGAGACTTTTCTTGGCCTCAGGGGGCAGAACTAGGAAGAATGGGGTAGAACATACAGAGAGGCAAACTGCAGTTCAATGAAAAGAAAAGCTTTTTTCCCCAAAAACCCAGATTTTTTTGTTGGTATCTTTTGTTTTACATTATCCTGATTTTCTTTTTTTCCTTTTTTTCGGAGGGGATACCTGGATTATCTTGATTTTCTTCCATGCCCCTCTTCCTCCCCTTCTCAGAGACCCAACCCTTATAACAAAGAAATTTTTTGAAAAGGAAGAAGAAAACAATAAACAAAATTTAAAACAGTGTAATGCATTAAAACACAGTGACATATTTAATGCCCATGGATGGCCCACCTCTGCAAGGAAATGAGGAAGGGCAAGGAGGAAGGCAATTTCTCGTAGTTCTTCTAGGGGGCTGAGCTCAGTCTTTCTAATTTTGTGAGATTCCTTTTCAACAGTTTTGTGGTTGTTCCTCCCATTTACGTTGTCATGGCCATCGGGTATATCCTTCTTCCCACCCTGTCCCCTTCCCTCTTTTTGATAAGCCCTCCATCCTTACCTCTGTCTGCTTAACATCTCTAGCCTCCTTCAAAAATGGGCTCCAGAGCCATCTAGGAGAAGCCAGGCATGAGCACTGTCCCCTCAGTGTTCTCCCCTGGATTGCCTGGTTTTTCCTTTGTATGCTGTATTCCTGTATCTAAGTTCTGGCTGTTTTTCTTCCTTCCCTTACCACCCCCCTCCTTCAGTAGAATGGGAAATCCTTGAGGTCAGGGATTGTTTTTGTCCTCGTATCCCCCATGGCCAAAGGCCTTAATAAATGATTATTGAACAAATGGATGATAACAGTTATCACTTTAGATTCACGTTTGGCCATAAAGTTTTAAAGGTATTTTCTTCACAACAAAACTTGTAAGATAGAGCCATTTCTTGTTTTTATTTTTTCGAATGCTGTTGACTCATTTTGTTTTTATATCGTCTTTATTTTTAATAGATCCTTACCCAGAGATCCATTCCTTGTAAGAAAGATTACCAAGGAAAAAAAAATACGAAAGAAAGCTGTTTGGCAAACCAACCAACCCACCAACCATGGGCCACAGCTGGCAGTAGATGCAATAATCCACACCCACAGCCTCCCACTTGTGTTGTGAAGGGAGAGGCTTGTACTTTCTCCACCCTTTTGGGGCCAAACTTACTCATCAAATTGCATAGCAGAACAATTATCGTCACCCTCTTTTAAGTGATAAAGAAACTGAAATGCGGACAAATTGCGTGACTTGATCAAGGTCACACAGTGAGTCATAGCAGGGACTGGAACGTAGGGCTCTTTCCATGAGAACCACAGTTCCTTCTCATAAACAGCTTCTGGTGATAATGGGGGTTTCCTCATAACAACATGGAGGCAGGTCATGCCAATGACATCATCCCCATTTCATGGAGGAAGAAAGAGGCTCAGGAGGGGCATTGGTTTGCCCCAGGTCACCCAGCTAGCCTAGAGCTCAGAATTCAGGGATCTGAGTGTTGGCACAAATGTAACTATTAAGTGGCCCAGAGCCAGGCTCTGCTTCCCAAAAACAAAGCTGTTAGTCCAGTGAGGGACAGAAATGGGGATTTGGGGGATACAGTCCTGTTGTTCTCTTGGTGCCTCCTCCAGAAGGTGATGCCAGGGTAAAGTCAGCTAAGCCAGGGGAGGTACTCATCCCAGCAAGAGGGCTGGAGAGCATTCTCCTTAGACAATGGTTAACACTCCTGTCAATAAATGCCCTCCCAGGATCCCCAGCTCACATTCTTTCTGGGTGAGAGAAAATCAAGATCTCCTCACTTGACCTTATATCCTTCTGGCGCGTACACTGTATTCTTTTTCTTGAGTTCAATTCATAAGTTTCCCAGAACTCCTCTCACCCCCATCAATCTTTGGCTCTTTGGGCCAATCTGTTCTTCCTGAGACAGGGGGTTTATCTCCCTTCCCAAAGTTCTCTTATCTTATTTCTTTTCCATAAGTACAGAGGGAGAGAATTTCTGAGTCAGGGGGAGGATAAGGAAGGGAGGGAGGAAGGGAAGTGACAGAGAGAGAGAGAGAGACAGAGAGACAGAGAGACAGAGGGAGAGAGAGAAGAGGGAGGGAGAGACAGATAGAGAGAGGGAGAAGAGAGACAGTAGAAACAATACAAGGAGAGAAGACACAGACAGTGAGAAAGACAGATAAAGAGAGGGAGGAGAGAGACAGAAAGGAAATGAGAGACAGACAGAGATAAATAGAGGGAAGAGAGAGACAGAGACAGTGAAGGAGGCAGAAATAGAGAGAGAAACAGAGAAGATGAAGAAGAGAGACAGAGGAGAAGAGAGACACAAAGTCAAAAAGACAGAAACAGAGACTGAGACAGAGACATGGAGAGATTGAATCTTGGTCTATAGAGAGTTGAAGGAGCATTGGCCCTGGAGTTAGAGGACCTGGGTCCTCTGATCTCTGATCTCACCCTTGATGTTATGTCATCATGGACAAGCCATTAACCCCTTCTGGCTTCATGTCCTCTTTCACAGTGTGAAGGGCCAGATCAGCTGCCTCCAAGGTCCTATCCAGATCTTGATCTGGGTTCCCATAACATGCAGTCAGAGGTTCCGTGTTCAAATGTTGGCTCTGTGACCTTAGGCAAATCTCCAAGTGTCTATACGACTTTCCAATGTACTTTTCAATGCCGAGGCTTGATGACTTTAAGGTTGAGATGAGAGGGAGGTTCCCCTGAGCCTCTTCATGTCTCTGGGCACCAGCTTCCTCATTTGTAAAATCCTGACACTTGTTCTGCTTAGCTCAGCTCAGAGGATGCTGGGAAACTCAAAGAGACACCGTCTGGGTTTGGATGCTGCCAGTGTAGGCGAGGCTGCATCCAACAAAGCAATCCCTCTGTGTCTACAGACAGTCCTCAAGAACTTGTGGTCAAAAGGTTCTCGCTCACTCACCTCTGCAGCTGAAGTGGGGTGTTTGGAAAACTGTCGTTCAGCAGACATGTACTCAAAACCTCCTCCTCTTCTTCCTCTTTCTTTCTCCTCCTCCTCTTCCTCCTCCTCTTTTTTCTCCTCCTCCTCCCTTCCCCACTTCCCCTCCTCTTTCTCCTTCCTTATTCTGCCAAAAGTTCAAATGACCTCTTAGGGGCCCAAGCCCACACTAATCAGCACAGTACCTTAGACCTGCTCTGTTTCTGACCTGTATTAGTTTTAGGCAATGTGAGAGGAACCTGAGATTCCCAGGGGCTCACCATATTAATGCCAATTGGCTCATCCCACTGTTCAGAACTCCCAGGCTCAAGAGATCCATCTACCCTTAAACTTCCCTGTGGTATGAATTACAGCGGATTACACAAAACCCAGCAAAATATCTCCTTGTTTGACAAGCTGCAGTGGCTTTGAGGACAGATTCAGAGAAGGGTTTCTGATGTCGGAGATGATGTTTGCCTCTCTTTGTATCCCCAGTGGTTAGAACAGGGCCTGGCACACAGTAAACACTTAATAAATGCTTGTTAACTGACCGACTGACTGAGCTCAAAGATTCTCATCACCAGAAGATTGGCCACCAGATGACAATTTTTTGGCCATAGCAACTCATGAAGACTAAGGAGAAATTGCTATCTGCCCTAGTGGAGGGCAAAGAAAACGTGGATATCTCCCAAAGAACTGAAGAAGTCTTTTCTACTCAGTTAGACTATAAGTTCTCTGATGGCAGGGATCAAATCTTTCCGTTTGCTCCACTGCATATCTGATTACTGGACTAGGGACACAATAATAATGCAATAAAAAGAATGTGATGTAACATGACTGATGTGGAAATGTTTTCATGATTACACAAGTATAACCTATTATATTTGCTATCTTGGGGAGAGAGAGAAGTAAGCGGGGAGGGGGGAAATAAAGGAGAGAGGGAGGAAAATTTGGAACTCAAAATCTTGTAAAAATGAATGTTGAACTGGAACTTGAGATACACAGGCACTGCGGTTGGGAGATCCATCCTGCCCTACCGAAAAGTGACACAGGAGAGAATAGACTGGGAGAGGGGGGACACACTGGGATGGCTGTTTTGGGGCGGTGGGTAGGGGAAAGAAGGGGAGAAAAAATGTAACTCAAAATCTTGTGGAAATGAATGATGCAAACTAAAATAAAATTTAAAAAAATGAATGTTGAAAACTATCTTTACATGTCGTTGGAGAAAACAAAATGCTATTTACAAAAAAAGAATGTGATGGCTAGCTGACCCATGCCCATACTTTCCCCTGCAGAGCCCCTGTGGACCACATCACTTGATGGGTTGGTCAAGATCCGGATGGACCACACCTGCTCACAGACCCCAAAGACTGTGCACCAGGTATTCATAGAAAATCTGGAGAAGTATGGAAGTCTGAACGCCTTGAGCAGCAAACGGGATGGGAAATGGGAGAGGATCACCTACTCTCAGTACTACCTTCTGTCCCGAAAAGCTGCCAAAGGGTTTTTGAAGGTGAGTGAGAAGAGGACGGGGATGGGGACCTCCCAGCAGCTTCCCTGATTGCATTTTGTGAAGGTCTCTGCAAACACGTATGTCCTCCAGGAGGAAGTGGAGACATGAGAATTGGCTGAAGAAACCGGGAATGTTTTGCCTGAAAGGGAGAAGCCTTAGGTGGAGCGTGATAGCTGCCTTCAGAGGCAGAGACAAGACTTGAACCCTGGCTTCCTGATGTGTTGGCCAGCTCTCAGTCCACTGTACGAGGCTGTTTCAGGTCATAAGAACAGAAGTTATTACTAGTACCCATCAATTTATTATTGCCTCTATGCCTATGTGCTGTACTAGAGACTGATGACGCAAAGCCAGAAAGGAAGCAGTTAGTCAGTCATTCAATAAACCTTTGTTAAGCACCTACTATAGGCCAGCACTGGGGATGCAAAGAAAGCCACACATGGAAAAAAGTCTGCCCTCAGAGAGCTTCTATTCTAATGGGGGAAACAACATGTAAATAACTAGGTACTTACAAGGTAGATACAAGAAGATGGAAAGCCAGCCAGAAGGAAGGTGTTAGCATCTAGGGCACTGGGAAGGGCCTGCTGCAGAATCTGGAATCTGAACTACCCCAGAAGGAAGCCAAGGAAACAGGGACAGAGGTGAGGGGGCAGGGCATCCAGGAACGAGGGGCAGCCAGGGAAAAGGCATGAGGGGAGTGTCTTGAGCAGGGGACAATGAGGAGGCCAACGTCACTTTAAAAATACATATTATTTATTTTAAATATTCTTTTCTTTTTAAATTTTGAGTTCCACATTCTCTCCTTCCCTCCCAACTCTTCCCACACTTTACTGAGAAGGCAAGCCATATGCATGTGAAATCACACAAAACATTTCCACATTAACTATATTGCCCCCCCAAAAAAACAGAAAAAAAGAAGGAAAGAGGGAGAGAAGGAAGGAAGGAAGGAAGGAAGGAAGGAAGGAAGGAAGAGGAAACTGCAATTTGCATTGAGAATTCATCAGTTCCCTCCCTGGAGGCAGATAGCATTTTTCATCATGAGTCCTTTGGAATTGTCTTGGATGGTTGTATTGGTCTGAGGAGTCAAGTCTTCTGCAGTCGATCATTGTTACAATGTTGCTGTTATTCTACACAATGATCACTGGCTCTTCTCACTTCACTTTGCATCAGTTCATACAGGTCTTGCCGTGTTTTTCTGAAACTACCTCCCTGGCCATTTCTTACAGCACAACAGTATTCCATCACAGTCACATGCCATAACTTGTTCAGCCATTCCCCAATTGATGGGTGTCCCTTCAATTTCCAGTTCTTTTCTACATCAAAAAGGGTTGCTATAAATATTTTTGTATATGTAAGTCCTTTGCCTTTTCCTTTGATCATAGAGTGCACTTTTGTTTTTTTTGTTTTTGGGTTTTTTTTTTTCCCATAAAGAGCATTCTTAAAGAGTGGCAACAACATTTAATGGAAAGTGCCCTGGCTTAGAATCCGGAGACCTGGGTTCCTGTCCCAGTTCTAGAACTTCCTAGTTATGTTACCTATACAAGGTTACCCAGGGGCACTCCTCAATAGACTCATAGTCTACCATGGCACAGATAGGGAAGGTACCTCTAAGGCCATTCAGTTTAACTGATACCTGAATAGGACTTCCCTCTTTAATATCTCTGACAAGTGTGTGTCTGCTTAGAGATTTTGAAGGATGGGAAATTTACTTCTCTCTTAGGTGGCAGCTTGTGGGCAGCTCATTATTGGGAAGGTTTTTGTTACCCTGGGCTGGGGTTTGCTATAGCTACCACCTACTGCTCCTGGTTATGGTTTTTGAGGCCAAGCAAAATGCATACATTGTCTAGATCAGTGGTTCTCAACCTTCCTAATGCCACGATCCTTTAACACTCATATGTGGGCGTATCTGCATGTGGGCGGACCCACCTGGAGGTGGATAGAGGAGCAGTGAGCGGTGTCTCGGTTCCTAAGACCATTGGAAATAAGTGTTTTCCGATGGTCTTAGGCAACCCCTGTGACCCCTGTGAAAGGGTCATTCAACTCCAAAGGGGTCGTGACCCACAGGTTGAGAACCGTTGGTCTAGATGTTGATTCTTCACATGCCCACCCAAGTCTTCTCCAGCTGAAACATCCTGTCAAATATCTTCACTAACTATTCCTTCAATAACACATGCTAGAAAATTCTAGAAATATTAAGGTGTCACATTGGTAGATCACAGAGTCTAGAGTCAGGAGAACCCGAGTTCAAATCCCACCTTAGACACTTACTAGATTTCTGACCCTGGGTAAGCCACTTAACCTCCATCTGCCTCAGTTTCCTCACTTATAAAACTGGGTAATATTAGAACCTACTCCCTGAATTTTTATCAAGAAAAAAATAGATAATAGCTGCGAAGTGCTTTGCAAACTTCAAAGCTATATAAATGCCAGCTCTTATTACTATTGTTATTAGAATTTTGACAAGAACAGAAATCAAGTTCCTAATATAAAGCTCCAGATTCCACTGTCTTTCCTCTAAAAAACAAAATGGAACCCTTATTCTCCAGGTCTGAGACACTGCTCCCAGACTCCACGAATTTTTAAAGATCACAATCATGGCTGCCAGTGCTCTCAGCATCTGGGAATGCAGTCTCACTGGGGCTGGTGACTTGAATTCATTGAGGACAGCTAAGTGATTTCTTATTCCCTCTTTTGTTTTTAATACCTTGTAAAAAGAAGTTTTTGCTCAATCTTCCACAGTCCAAAGATCATTCTCCTTAGAAAAGGCAAGGGGGAGATGCAAAGGGAATTGAGTAGTTCATCCTTCTTAGGGTCAACCACGATCATCATCACAGCCATTGTGAACAGCAAGCCTATCCATTTTTTAAAAAGACAACCTTTGGTTGTCATCTCTCACCAACCTTGGTGCATTCTGGCCTTGGGTATTCTTGCTGGAATTCCTGCTGGACTGCACTGCTTTTCTATGTTCATCCTCAGTTACTTGGCCCTGTTTCCATCTTCTAAGTGTGTCTATAAAAATCAGTGAGTTCTGTGTGCATTCACATTGACTCTCCATCTGAACCATTTCTCTTGGTGTCTTTAGAATGTTCTGGATACCTTCCTCAGCAGAATTATTAATCAAAATTAGTTTAATATGCTTTGTTGGAAACTTTTGAAATGTAAGACATATCTCAGACCATGTTTGGGATTTACTTCTTTCTTCATCTTGAACCCTGTGATGAAGAGGTCACTGTTATATCTACTTCAGCAATGAGTTCCGCCATGTGCATCAGAATCAGGTCCAGAACAGCAATTTCCTTGTTGTTTCCTCCACCTTTTGAAGAATAAAATTCTCACTTAGGCAAGCCATAAGTTAATCAGTTGAGCAGATGTCTAGATGTCATACCTCTGTGCCAGGCTTAGAGGTCTCCCAAGCTCTCCATCTAATTCCTTCTTCTGTTTAGGTGGTCTACACTATGCTTCCACAACGTTAACTGCCGTGACAATGTCACTTCTATTTGTGAGGGCAGTTTTCTTTCTTCTCTCTTCCCTTTCTAGCTTAACAGAGATCTTGACTCATAAGTTGTTGGAGCAGGAAGGGGGATATTTAGAGATCATCACCTCCTCATTTTACAGATGAGGGAACTGAGTCACAAAGAGGGGAAGCGACTTGCCCAAAGTCACATGGCTAGAAGGTATCAGTATTTAGATGCTATGCCAGTCCATGGTGGGGGGCCAGGGTGGGTAGAAGGTAAAGGAGGAAGCATTTCTGGAAGAAGGAACAGAAGCTCAGGGGTGAGAAGTTTAAGTTTATCCAGTGAGCAGATACAGATGGATAGACAGATAGATATGATAGATATGATAAAGAGATAGAAGAATAGAGGGATAGAGAGATGGACAGAGGAATAGAAAGATGATAGACAGATATAGATGGATAGATGATAGACAGATAGATGGATGGATGGATGGGTGGATAGATGATAGGTAGATATCAATAGATAGATAATAGATAAATATATAATGAATTTCTCTATGTGCTGTCTTCTGCTACGTGTCACACATTCTAACAGTTTACGTTCTTTTGGGGAAGCCAATATATAAAAGGAATTTGGCGAAGAGGAAATACACATGATTTGGCTGGAGATGTCCAGAAACTGCTGTGAAATGGTGACCAGGTCCACTTTATAAGTGTAGATGAGAAGAATGAGATAACATAGATTATGGTGGGACTTGTAGGACTGATTGAGGAATTTGTACTTTATTCAATACAGAACAGGCAGCCCCTAAATGTTCTTCCCTGATCCCTCCCTCACCCTCACCCCAGTTAATCTCAATCAACCTGGCTATCTACCAGTGTCCTTTCTGCTGCAAATGGTGCACTCCTCGAGCAGGCAGTAACCTGGTTATCTGAGATCTCAGAAATGACTGCACCGTCAGGTGTTCCCCCTGTACTCTCTCTGATCACCTGTGCTCCTTTGTCACCAGGGTGTCTGTGGGGAGGGGAGGAGAGGGGAGGGTAGTTTATAGTTATTGCTGTGGACCTAGGACCTGGAGGGCTCTGTGTAAAACATCTGGCCTTCCCATTTTGGCTTTTGGTTTGCAGCTTGGCCTGGAGCGTGTCCACAGTGTTGCGATCCTTGGATTCAACTCCACGGAGTGGTTCATCTCTGCTGTGGGCACAGTCTTTGCTGGGTGAGTGGCTACTGGTCAGAGTCTTGCCTAGGTTTGGGTGCACAGGCATGGAGATGACAATCCCATAGGGTTAGAGTGCTTTGGCTCTGGTGTCTTTGGGGAATCTTTAATTCTGTTTATCTATTCTATTACTTCCGTGGAGAGAGAGAGAGAGAGAGAGAGAGAGAGAGAGAGAGAGAGAGAGAGAGAGAGAGAGAAAATAGGCAAATGAGAGATATATAGATGATAAATGGCTAGAAAGATAGAACATTTATTATATTTATATAGACCAATAATTGATTTTTATTATTTATTACTAAGTACTTCCTACATATCAGAGACTACATTAAATCCTGGGGATGTAAGCATAAGCAAGCAATATGGTCCTTGCCAACAAGGTGCTTACATTCTAATGGGAGAAAGCATCACATAAAGGAACACTGAGGCCCCTCCCCCACCTACCTTTGACTCCCTCTGCCCACCAGTGAATCGGTAGGCACTTATTAAGCTCCACTGTGTGCCAGGCTCCATGCTCAATGCTAGGACCCCAATTAACAGCCCCTCTATCATCTCCCTTCCAGCCTCACATCTCTCCTCCTGTCTAAGTGTCTCCTTGGTCTTATTTTTCCCTTCTGCCCATCTACCACAATCTTTCCCCTTTTCCTTGTCTTCCCCCTCTTTCTGTATTCTCTTTCCCCTTCTCTCATTCCAGTTTTCCTTTCTCATTGCCCAGTGGTCTGCCAGCTCTTGGGCATTTGCTTGGCTGGCTCTGAAGAGGGGGCCTCCTAGGCCCAGTTGACTCATTCAGTTCACATCCTTTGGGGTTTGTGCAGAAAATGTCAGAGTCTGGGGGGTCCTGGGCTGACACGCACCATTGATGCGCCCTCTCTTTGTCTCCTCTCAGAGGTATCCTCACAGGGATCTACACAACCAGTTCCCCTGAGGCTTGCCAATACATCGCCCATGACTGTAAGGCCAACGTCATCCTGGTGGATACCCAGAAACAGCTGGAAAAGATATTGGAGGTAAGACGTGACGTGGGCTCTCGTCCCAAGAGGATGGTCATCGCCCGTCTCCATAAAACTTGACCTTTCTATAGTTGGTACAGTTTGCAAAGCACATGAGTCAGGAGTGGATTAATGAATCAATGCAACAGCATTTATTAAGTGTTTGCTATATATCCAGCACTGGGCTAAATGCTAAGGATGCAAACAACCCTGATGATGCTTTAGAGCTAGGAGGGACCCACGAGGACATCTAGGTCAATCCCCTGATTTTGCAGATGAGGAAACTGAGGCCAGAGTGGTGAAGAGACTCAGCCAAAGTCACTCTGGCAGTAAATAAGTGACAGCCAGAATTCAAACCTGTATTCTTACTCCAAAGCCAGAACTCCTTCCATTTATGCCATCTTGATGATCCTCACAATACCTCCACTCTACAGACGGGAAAGCAAGAGGCTAGAAGGGACAAGTGCCTTGCACTTAGATCTCCTGCCTCCCAGAGTGGGGCTTTCCACACCATAGCTGCCCACTCTTACCTGGACAATGCCCCCTTCTAGCACAGGGCTCATAATGACTCTGGGCTGAGAAGATGCCTATGGGGATTTAGAAGGGGCATTGGGACTTAGGTAATGTAGACATTGTTTGGGGACTCTGAGTGTGAGATGCCAGTGAGTCTGGAGGACCTAGGTTCAAATCTTACCTCAAAGACTTAGGAGTTGTGCAATCCTACTCCATTTACCTACAACCCCTATGCCTCTAAACCTGGAAAATGGAGGGGTTGGGTTTGGACCTGAGGACCTGGAAGGCATCTTCCAACTCTATGCCTTTAACTTCTTTGCTGGGAGCCTCAGGGACGTAAGAACTCTACCTGTTCTGCGAAGGGGCGGGGTCAGGTCCTGCTGACTTTAGGAGCTTGTGGAAGAGCTCTGAACACAATTCCAGCCCTGGAAGGCCATGAGGACATCTACTCCAACCCTCTCATTAAAATAAGTAGGTTAGAGGTATATCTCTTACTTTTTGAGGGTGACGTTGATGAAGGCTGCCACCACCTTCCACCAAAAATGGAGATAGCCTGGCCTGGCCAATAGAGTACTGGGCTTGAAGTCAGAAATATCTGGGTTCAAATCTCACCTCCAACACTTCCTAACTGTGTGACCCTGACAAGTCATTTCACCTTTGATCCTCAGTTTCCTCAACTACAAAATGAAGATAATGTAAAATGGGGATAATAATATATAAAGCATTTACCTGTGAGGTTTAAATGATATAAAAGATGTAAAAAATTGTTGCCAACTAAAAAAAAAAGAATCCTGGACCCCAGAAAGGGATGAAGGTTGGTTTTATGTGCCTGTGATACTTAGATAATTAGATGTGATCTGTCTGCATTTGGCTAGCTTTAGTTTCTTGGGTTGGTAAGAACCAGGAAGGGAAAGGATAGACAGAGAAATCTTGCCATCTTGTGGTGAAACAAGAAACTTTCATTCTTCACCTAACAATCACCACCTGAACATTGGACTTTTCTGATGGGTCCAGGGCAAAAAAAGACACAATCTATCCTGACTCTCAACCTCTGCAGGGAGCCCTCAGTAGATTTTTCAGGCATGATGTCATCACTTGCTAGAAGAGAAGAGGCTCTAGAACAGAGATTTGTTAGCAACTCACATTTTTATAGAAACAATTCACTTCTACCTCATTTTTAGGGTTACTTTGTTCAAGGTTGCAACATGTAAATGTCACAGCTGGAAGCATTTTTAGGTTATGGGATGTGAAAACATAGACCCTAGAATGTTAGTCCCGAAAGGGACCTTAGAGAATACCTAGACCGAAACCCTCTTTACAGATAGGGAAACTGAGGTGCAGAGAGAGGAAGTGATCGTTGCTCACTGCTGCCTTGTATTAAGTGCACAGTCCAGTAAGACTATTCAAGCTTGTTTTCACTCTTCTCAGCATCAATTAGTCAATCAATCAACAAGTATTTAGGCAATGAGGATTCAAAGCAAAAATGAAACAGTTACTGCCTTTGGTGAGCTTACATTTCATTGGAGGCTAACGCAGCAGTTGAAAAAGTTGGGTGTGACTGACTTCATACAGAATCATATTTTGTTGATAATACTGAGTAAATGCAAACTTTACATAACAAGTTTCAACAAGGTTGAAACCAAACCTTACATAACAAGACATGACGTACTTAAAGTAACTCGGCTTTGTTTACTCAATTTATTTCATAAGTGATTTTTCAATATGGTGGACGTGTGGGGATGCTTGATCAGCCATTTTATGCTATACATTCTATAATCCTAAGTACTACCAAAGGTCATCTGTAAGAAAGAGCTCAGTGAACAGGGTACCATGATCCTTTTTACCCAGGAACTTTTGAGAAAGTAGGGGAGGTCTCAGAAAGGATTGTTAAGGCTGCTAGTGTTCCTAGCCCTGGGACACGGTCGTCATCAGCTGGTTGCCAGAGACCTCAGGATGCTCCTAGCATGGCCTGGGACCCAAGAATTCCCAGAAATGTCCCCAACACAAGAGAAAGCGACTCAGCAGAACCCAAGTACATAAATCTCACCTGGCTTTTTCTTGGCCTCCTTTGGCAGCCAACAATCTGATCATGAGCCGACCTAGGGCACCAGCAGAGACGTTTGGATCCAACTGCTCTTTTCTCTATCACTTGGGATTCAAACTTGGGTCTGGGTCTCTAAGTTCCCTTTTCCTAACATTGCATTATTAGAGGAAATGAAGTCACCCACCCAACATCCCTTACCATTCTTCCACAGAAACCCAAATTTGCTGGAGGTGAATAAACAAGTGGCTCTTTAAGAGAGTTAATTTAACAAGCCTTCACTGAAATCTGTTTCTGATGTCTCCTTGAGGGATGGAGGTCACCTTGGATTCTTGAAGGCTATAACAGGTCCTAACCTGGAACACTGAGTACTTACTGGGGATGAGCTACGTGCTTGTTATCCAAGGACAAACTTGGAGAAGAGTAATAATAGCAACATTTTCTATATGGCTTTAAAGTTTGTAACATGCTTTGTATGTTGGCCTCTCACAACAACTCCTCTGAGGTTAAGTGCCTGGATTATTCCCATTTCACAGATGAGGGAACTGAGGCTGAGAGTTTACATATTTCTTGGTAGTTGCTTAGGGTCACAAAGCTGATGAGTGTTGGACACAGGATTTGAACATCGGTCTTCTTAAGTCCACATCTCAGTACTCAATCCTCTTTACCATGCTTCTTCTCATCACCCCAGGATGATGGATTTAGGTGATGAATTTTTTGGTCAAGCAGCTCAGGGAGCCATTGACTAAGATACAGCAGAGTTATGGTAGACAGAGGAGGGAGCGCCTCTACCAATGACATTAGAAATATTTGAAACTAAGAAATGAGGACCCTAATTCTTTCCAAACAGTTAATTAAAAATGGCTTCTTTCCTTGCCTGATAATATCTGCTCTTTAAATGCCACAGATCTGGAAGAACTTGCCATACTTGAAGGCTGTTGTGATATATAGAGGGACCCCAGCAGAGAGAATTCCGAATGTATATACGGTATGAGATATGAAGCTAAGAAAGGGGGATTCTGGGGCTGGCTCTGGGCAGCTGGGGAGTGGGGGCAACACCTGCCTTTTTAATTCAATACACTATAACAAGCATTAATTAAGCACCTACTGTATGTTAGGCATTGCACCAGGTGGCGGGCATATAAAGACAAAGATGAACTGAGCTCCTGTCCTCAAGGAGCCTACATTTTACTGAGAGAAAACAGCACCTGCAGAGGTGAAGAAATACAAAATATACAAGATGCCACTGCCTCCATCTCTTAGGCTGGAAAAGCCAAAGCTCGGGACATGCTCCCACAAAACTGTGGGCAAGAAAGCACAGATCCCATGTGCTTCTGCCCCAAAGCAGCAACATCCGCCTCCTTTTGGGCACTGAAAATAGGAACACATCAGCATCTCATCTGCTGGTAACTCCTGCCTTCCACTTCTCTTTTCCTATCTATAGATGGAAGAGTTCCTGGAGATGGGGAATGAGGTTCCCGACACCACCCTGGATGACATCATCAACTCCCAAAAACCCAACCAGTGCTGTGTGCTCGTCTACACATCTGGCACCACTGGCAACCCCAAAGGCGTGATGCTGAGTCAGGACAATGTAGGGTTCTAGGCACTGAAATGTTGGTAGGGTTGGAGGAGTGGGGCATGGAGGAGGGGATTATAGGAGGGATAAGAGAAGTCCCTGGGACCTTCCTGCTGGGCAAGAGAGGCTAGAAAGAGAGATGCCGGCTGGACATTAGGTAACTGAGTGGAGACAGATTGGAAGTGAGTCCTTGGACCTCTGTCCCAAAGGGAAGGCTCTCTTGGGCTTGTGGCTGGGCTGTCTGGTAGCACCTTATCCACTGTAGGAGCCCATTCTTTTCACAGATCCCTCTACTATGGGGAGACAGAGTCAAGTCAAGAAGCATTTTACAAGTTTCTACTATGTGACAGGCTCTCCCACCCCTAAGGATGCTCACAGTCTAATGGGGAGACATCATTCATGTGTCCAAACAAGCTACATACAGGATAAATAGGAAATAATCCTGGAGAGAAGGAGCTCGCATTAAGAGGGATTGGGAAAGATTTCTTGTAGAAGGTGAGATTTGGCTGAAACTTGAAGGAAGCCAGGAAGCCAGGAGGCAGAAAGGAGACAGGGCTCTATTTGGGGATGCTCCTGCCCTTTGAGAAAGACAGGTATCTTGACACTTCAATGACTCTATTAGTAATTATTGTAATTTTTCTACTAAAACATGTGCTTAGCACCTACTATGTATACAGTACTAATCTGCAAACGAGGCAAGATACAAAGTTTTAGATGGGACAATGGTCCCTGCTCTCATAGATAGATGTCACAAAAAATATTTTTTTAAAAACACAATTAACACACAAGAAGAACAAAGTGAGGGTTAGACAAGGTCTGGTGGGAGGGGGAATTGACTATAAATAAAAATGGTGAAGAATCAGATATCAAAGCTGTGCCTTTCAGGAGCAAACAGATACGGTCTTTGGGGAAGACATGATTGTCAGCCAAGCAGGATCTAACCCAGGGGAGGTAACGGGGCTGTCAGTCCTTGGGTGGGACACCAGTTAGTGAGCACTTCTAGCCACAGAGATTTTCAAAGCCATTGACTCAGGTGTTAAGAAGATCCTAATTGTCCAAGGGGAGTGAATCCTTATAATGATAAACTTCCACTGCCAGAAATATTGGAGTATAAGGATGACAGCTATATTCATACTACCGTCTTAAAGACTGGAGAAAGCCAGTGAGGCAGAATAGTCAGGAATTAGTTACTCCCATTTTACAGGGGAAGAAATTAAGGCTCAGAGAACCTCTGGCTCTTCTGTGCCCTTATCTCTTGTCCCTCCCCAGATCACTTGGACAGCCAAGTTTGGCAGCCAAGCCGGGGACATCCAACCTTCTGAGATTAAGCAGGAGGTCGTGGTGAGCTACCTGCCTCTCAGCCACATTGCTGCTCAGATATATGACCTCTGGACAGGGGTCCAGTGGGGGACCAACGTTTGCTTTGCTGAGCCTGACGCCCTGAAGGTCAGTCTGACCCTGTCTTCTCCTGGGTCTGTTCATCTCTCACGAGGTTATGCTGATACTTGAGTTTGGAAGAAATCTACTTTACTGGAGCCTCTAAACTCCTGGGATTCTGCTTGTTTTTCTTCTCTTCTCTCTCTCCCCTCTGCCCTCTGCCCTCTCCCGGGATCTCCTCTCTCTCCCATTTTGCTCTTTCTCCTTCCATCTCTCTGTCTTTCACCTCCCCCTATGTTCTCCATTTCTTTTTCTCTTATATCCCTGCCTGTCTTTCCCATCCTATTTCTCTCCATCTCTCTCTCCTGTGTCTCTCTCATCTCATTGGGGGAGCGGGGGATTGTGACATATTAGAAAGTGCTTTTAGGTCTGGTGTCAGATGACCTGGGTTCATTCACTCCCTGCCTATGTAACTTCTCCAATTCTCATCTCACCTACAATAGAAAGAGCAATGAATTTGCAGCGAGAGGACCTGAGTTCTAATCTTAGATTGACCTGCGTGACCTTGGGAAAGTCTTAATCTCTCCGGGCCTCAGTTTTCCCATTTGTAACATGAGGGTGGTGGACCCTTTCCAGCTCTGTCTATGATTCTTATGATTCCCTCTAGTCTCCATTTGTCTTCCTCTCTTTTGGGGGGTCACTGATGGGGTTGAGGGTAGAGACGTGCACAGGAAGGATCCCTGGATTTAGAGTCAGAAAGATCTGGATGCAAATTTGAAATTTGCCACTTTTGGCCCATGTGATCTCAGAAAATCTGGTCATCAACTTCCTCTTGTGTGAAAATGAAGGAATTCAGGGGCGGCTAGGTGTCGCAGTGAATAGAGCTCCGGCCCTGGAGTCAGGAGGACCTGAGTTCAAATACAGCCTCAGACACTTAACACTTACTAGTCGTGTAATCTTGGGCAATCACTTAACCTCAACTGCCCTGCCCTCCCCTCTCCAAAAAGCAAAAAAAAGAAAAGAAAAGAAAAAAAGAAAATGAAGGATTTGGATAGACCTCAAGTCTCTCTTCTAGTTCTAAATTGATGTCCCTATTGTATGTTCCCTTCCTTTGTCAACCCCCAAACCTCCCTGCATTTTCCTTGCCCATCCTCCCACTGCCCCAAATCTCTGTCTTTTTACCTGGGAGATTTCTGTTTCTGTTCCTAAGAATTGCTGGGGGTTGAGGGTTGGGGATTGGGCCAGCCCCTAGACATAGCTTCCTTACCTGTATGTGTGAGATTGGCGAGGAACAGCCGAGTCAGACCCATCCAAGATGCACCTGGGTGTGTGTGGGGGATAGGGGGCCAGAGCCAGGGCTGGGGCTGCAGAAGAGCAGTGCATGTTGGATGTGGAGTAAGCTGAGGGGGTAACCTCAGGGCAAGGTCCTCACTGGGGTGGCCTGGTCTGCTTCCATCACCCAGAATTTCTCTCCCTGCCCTCATTTTCCCGTTCACAGACAAGCTTAGTGACTACGCTGAGGGAGGTGGAACCCACTGCCCACATGGGTGTTCCCAGGGTGTGGGAGAAGATCATGGAGGGGATCAAGGGAGCATCAGCTCAGGCTGGATTCTTCAAGAGGAAGATGTTCCTGTGGGCAACAGCTGTGACCATGGAACGAAACCTCAGCTGCCCAAGCAGGTAGAGTGGCTACTCCCATCTCTCCCCTCCCTGCCCTCAGGCAGACTGGACTCTGGCCTCTGGCCTCACACTGGCTGGGGGGCTTCAGGCAAGACCCTTCCCCCTCTGGGCCAGGCAGGCTCTGGGTCGACTTGGAAGCTAAATATTCCCAACAAAGAGCCTTATTTCTTTACACTCCCATCTGAGATCTTTCTGGATAGGCCTGGGCTACTCTGCTTGGCTCTTTGGGGAATTTGGATGCTTTAAAAAGCCTTGCCGAGTTTGACAGGACAGAGACGCTGGTCTCAAGGAGCTCACGCTCTAATGGGGTGGAGAGATGGGTACCCCAATAATCAAGATAAAGTAGAGGAAAAAGAAGAGATTCAGGCAAAAGGCTCTAAGAGATCTGAGGAAGGGGAGAACAACTTTGCTTGGGGTTTGGGGAGAGGTGGAGATCATAAATTGGACCTGAAGGGAATGGATGGTGTTGGGGAAGAGTCCATTCCAGGAATGGGGGATGGACCTGATGAAGGGCAGGCTGGGAAAAAGAGATGGAGAGTGGTCTGGCCTGGCTCAGAGATCAAGAACATGAATTCGATTTGATTCAACAAGTAGTTATGAAGTTCCCAGGACCCGTGAAGCTCTGTCTTTGGCAACACAGGTACAAAGGCAACAACAAAAGCGTCCCTACCTTCCAGAGCCCTATGTTCTATTGTGGAGGGAGGGCACATACACAGAGAAGTAAATATCGTCCAAGTAGTGAGCGAGGGGGGCAGAGGGCCCTGACTGGGGGGGGGGGGAAGGGAAGAATCAGGGAAGGCTTCCTGTAGGAGGTGCGTTTGCCTGAGGGCAGCCTTGAAGAGTTCTAGGAATTCTCAGGAGTCAAGGTGGTGAGGGGAGTGCAGCCTGACAGGATGAGATAAATCCATAAGGGTGGGCTCGATCCGATCCGGATGGAAATGTATGTGGAGCGCTCCGCAAGCCTTCGGGTGCTGCCTATGTGTTAGCTGTTATTATTGCAAAGGCACTGAATGCCAGGACTAGGGGTTTGTACCGTAGTTGCCAAGTAATGAGGAGTCACTGAGGTTTTCCTGTAGAGGACTGACAGTGAACTTAGCAGTAGATCAGAAAGGCTACTTGGGCCTCAGTGTGGAGCATGGGCTAGAAGGGGGGCAGGCCAGTGGCTGGAAGACCAATACAGTGGTTCTCAACCTGTGGGTCACGACCCCTTTGGGGGTCGAACAGGTCACCTAAGACCATCGGAAAACACGTATTTCCCATGGTCTTAGGAACCGAGACACCGCTTCTCTATCTGTCTCCAGGCAGGTCCACCCACATACAGATACGCCCACATGCAAGTATTAAAGTATCCCAGCATTAGGAAGGTTGAGAACCACTGAGAGGTATGGCCCGAATGCACCAGGCAGGATAACTTCCACACGTAAAGATGTCCAAAATGCTCTCCTCACGACAGCCCTGGGAAGCAGGAAGGTACTGCAGCGCATTATTATACCCATTTCACAGATTAGGAAACAGACTCATGAGAAGTGACTTGTATTCTTGTTGGGGTCCCGTGAGGGCAGACCAATGCGATGCATCTGCATATGTGTGAACATGGGCTTGCCAGTGTCATCATGCTTGCATTGATACCTATGGGTATGTTTTCCCCCGACTACCAGTGACCTGAAGCCTTTCACCATGAGACTGGCTGATTACTTGGTTCTGGCCAAGATCCGCAAGGCCCTGGGGCTTGCCAACTGCCAGAAGAATTTCTATGGCGCGGCCCCAATGACCGCAGAGACCCTGCGCTTCTTCCTGGGCCTCAACATCCGCCTCTACGCGGGCTACGGGCTGAGCGAGACCTCGGGCCCACACTTCATGTCCAGCTCCTACAACTATAGTCTGTACAGGTGAGGCCCCTGGGAGCCGCCCTTGTGTCTGTAGCCTTCACGGCCACCCCATGTTATGGGTGAGGAAACAGAGGCCCTCGGAGGTTAGGTAACCTGCTCAGGGCACCACACAGCCAATTAGGAACCTGAGGCCGGATTCAAAGGGGCATGGATCTAGACGTGGAAGAGACCCCAGAGGCCATCAAGATTCACTCTTCTCCGTTATACAGATGAGGAAACAGAGGTTAAGCTATTTGCCCCCAGTTGAATCCAGGTCAGGCAAACCCATCACTCTTGCCCTGTATTATGTTTTGGAAGCACCTGCTGCCTTTCTAACCCACAGTTCAACTGCCCTGCCTCCTGGATTGTACTTAAGATCATCTCCTCACTCACTGGACTGCCCCAAATGTCATCATCAGGGTTTCGTTTCTTTGGACCTTAATTTCTGGAGATTCACAAGATAACCTGTGAAAGTGAAAGCACTCATGGCTAGGGTTCCTCTTGTGTTATCAGCTATACCATTTCCTCTGGGATTTGTTGGTGGCCATCCATGACCAAGGTGACCATGGGAGCAGGAGGCAGAAAGCACAGGGGAGCCGACCAGGGCAAAGCTAAGGGTCTCAGAGGACAGGGTGGAAAACATAATCCTCTGCCTTGACTTGAGGTGGCCTGGGGGCAAGAGGCCAGGGATGCCAGACTTCATTGGCAAGGAGGTGCCCTCTGCCATCCCACTCATTGCTGCCATCTCCTCACAGCTCTGGAAAAGTCTTGCCAGGCTGCAAGGCAAAGCTGGTGAACGTAGATGCTGAGGGCATTGGGGAGATCTGCCTGTGGGGCCGGACTATCTTCATGGGCTACCTCAACATGGAGGAGAAGACAAGAGAGGCCATAGATGATGATGGCTGGCTACACACAGGAGACATGGGGAAGCTGGACCACGAAGGCTTTCTCTATATCACTGGGAGGCTAAAAGGCAAGACCTCCTTTTTCAAATGTTTTGTGGGCATCAGTGCAAGGAGGTGGGTGGGAAGGGTAGGGAGAAGAGTGAGTGATTTCCATGGGCTAGAACGGCTGAATAAAGTTTCACCATGCAAAGCAGGACATGAGCTGGGCCTCAAGGGACAGAGTAGACTGGGGTGGGGGAAAGAAAGCAACACGTTCCATCTCAGTTCTACTCATATCAGCAATAGGAATGAGGGATAGGAGGAGAGTGACCTTGTACATTTATGGTCCTGGAGGTTAGGGGTAGATGCAGATTGAAGTCACTTGTGAGCCTGAGAGTTGAAGCTATAATCTTCACCAAGGGAGAGACTGTGGAGGAGGGAAGAGGATGGAGCCTAGAACCAAGGAGATCATCTGCTTTCAGAGCACAGGAAAGGGACGAGGAACCTTCTAAAGAGGCAGACAAGGGAATGATAGCAGACATTCAGACTACTTTGGGGCGCTGGGTATGAAAACATTTCCTGAAAGTTTTTTGGTGAAAGGGGAAAGGAGACCGGAACACAGCAAAGCCAAATGGAGAGGAGGTTTTAGAAGAGATCTGAGTCTGTCTGTAGACAGCTGAGCAGAAGCCAGTGAAAAGGAAGAGCTGGAAGATGAGTTGGAGAAAGGGGATTTGGGATGGAACGCCATCTGCCTTGCTGTGGGTTGGGGTGCCTAGCCTGACTGAGAACTCCCATCCAGTAAAGACGGTGGGGGCATCTCCTATCGTTCTGCAGAGTTAATCATAACAGCTGGAGGGGAGAATGTGCCCCCCCTCCCCATCGAGGAGGCTGTGAAGACGGAGCTCCCCATCATCAGCAACGCCATGTTAATTGGGGACCAGAGGAAGTTTCTGTCCATGTTGCTGACCCTGAAGGTATCACGTAATAACAGCTAATATTCATATAGCCCTTTAAGGTTTGCTAAGTGATTACAAATATCATATCATTTGATCCTCACAAAAACTCTGGAGGTCAGGGAGTGATAGTGTCATTATTCCCATTTTATAGATGAAAAAACTGAGGCATAAGGAGTAATAATACATCTGTGGTCACCCACTGAGGTCTGTTGGTAAACATTGAACAACCAGCTTTTTGAAAATACAGGATATGCTTTTAAGTTTAACCTCCATTATTACCATATTCTCCATCATTTTCTTAAGTCTAAACAATCAATGAAATAACAAACCTAGCCCTGATTTGTGTGTGTGCTGATTTTCAAGGTGTAGATGCTCAAACCGGACATTTAACAATTTCAGTGGATTCTGCCACCCCTTCGCCACAGTTGGCAAGTGCCTGAGGCAGGATTCAAACCCAGGTTTTCCTGACCCCAAAGGCATCAATGCACTAACCACTACACCCTGTTACCTCTCAAAATGAAGGGGTTAGAGGAAGAAAATTAAGGCCAAGGATGTTAGGACTTTGTCCAGGGTCTCACTTTGTGTCCAGAAGTGGGAGATGGAGAGTCTGGTTTCAGGAAGAGCCAGGAGGCCTGAGTCACTGGATTATAGAGCATGTGGTGGGGTATAAGATATGAGGGCAGAGTGCAGGTTATGAAAGGCTTTGAATGCCACATATAGATGATAGAATGAAGGTGTGAGTCAGCCCCATAGTCAAGTTTGCCTAAAATCATCAACAAAGTAGATAAAACATGCATGTTTTGCACATAATTGGTGCTTATCATTTTTTAATTGAATCACTTGCACAGTTAACCAAGTACTGGCCAGATGCATTTACCATATTTCCATGCAGGGCCATAGGTCTAGAGTTGGCAGTGACCTCAGCACTCCTTAACCCACTTCCCCATTGCCTTGAGGAAACTAAGGCCCAGGGAAGATAAGGCACTTCTCTCAGGTCACCCAGGTCCTAAACATCAGAGGCAGGATGTGAATCCAGCTAACCTAAGTCTAGTTCTTTCCATCATCCCATTATGCTTCCCTTATGTCTGAGGATCAACCAAATGGTGACTCCATCCACCCACCCATCCATCCATCCATCCATCCATCCATCCATCCATCCAACCATCTATCCATCCACCCCCCATCCATCCATCTACCCCCCCATCCATCCCCAGTGATCACTCCTATGATTGAGCACAAGCTTTCCTTGAAATTCAGAGCTAGAAAATGGGGGGAGGGGTGTCTGTGAAAACATTTCTCCAAGGAGAGCAGGAAGAGCGGTCCTTAGGTGATGGGACAGCTGTTTCTCAGGTGGCTATGCTACTCTTTGCACCCTAGGAGAGAGCTGAAGTAAGCTTTGTAATTGTTATTGTTCAATGTCTTCAGTTGTGTACAACTCTTTCTGACATCATTTGGGGTTTTCTTGGTAAAAATACTGGCCTGGTTTGCCATTTCCTTTGCCAGCTCATTTTACAGATGAGGAGACTGAGACAAACAGGGTGAAGTGACTTGCCCAGGGTCACACAGCTAGTAAGTGTCTGACGCTGGATTTGAACTCATGAAGATGAGTCTTCCTGATTCCAGATCCAGTGCTCCATCCACTGTACCACCTAGTGGTAGCACCACATAAAATAGTAACAGCAGACACTAACAAAAGTTTAATTAAGGTTTGCCCAGCACTTTCCTTCCAGCAGTAGGGAGCTGCAGGTATAGTTACCCCGCTTTATGGAGCCCCCAAGAGATGAAGGATCTTAGCCAAGGTTACACAGTGAGGACGTTGCCAGCTCTTCCTGCCTTGACCTTACAGCTGCAGAGCATGCTGGCTCCAGGAGGAGATGAGTCACTCACGGGAAAACTGTTTCTTTGATGGGTCACTTTGGGACAGGTCCTGTGATTCCTCAGGCCTCTGCCTCCTGGCCTCCTTTAAGGCTCAGCCCAACCTCCTTCAAGAAACCTTTCTCAGTCCTCCTTAATCTTTGTGCCTTCCTCCTGGAATTATCTCCTGTTGAGGCCGCCCATAGCTTGTTCGTCCACAGCTGCTAATTTGTGGTTCCCATTAGGCAGAGAGCTCATGGAGAGCAGGGACTGGCTTTTATTATTCTGTAAACTCAGCTCCTGGCACATTAATAAATGCTGGTTAACTGATTGATTCAGTCAGAAATTAATATGAAGGATTCTGGGTAGACACATTAGCACCAAGGTTTTTCTATTCCTAATGTCCGCAGGCACTGTGATTATATGTCATATCAGAGGTGTTTCTGTTTACAACACTTACCTGTATTTAAATTTGTTATTATATCTTACATTTCTTATAATATACTATTATATTTCTTATATATTTATGTGATATATTATAGATTTATATAGCATTTATTATATTATATTTATATATGATACCTATGATAGAGAGGGGGCCTCTGTATTATATTTACATACAGGATTGGGATAGGGATTGGACCTGAGATTTCACTGACAGAGGGAAATTCCAGGTGAGGACATTCCCTCTGCCAGTGTAGGTCAGCATCTACTCTGAAATTTACAGCCTTAAAAGCACTATGTGAAATGGGAATGACAATAGGGTTGTTGTGTATGTGTTAGCTGGATTCACATCCTGCCTCTGATGCTTAGGACCTGGGCAACCTGGGAGAAGTGCCTTATCTTCCCTGGGCCTCAGTTTCCTCAAGGAAATGGGGAAGTGGGTTAAGGGGTCCTGAGGTCTCTGCCAACTCTATGTCATCCCATCCAGTGGGATAATAGTTGTAAGGCACCAAGCAAACCTCAATGCAATATAGATGCCAGTTACTGTTACTGAAGCATTTTATAGCTTACAAAGAACTTTATGTCCATTATTTCATTTTCTAATAGGCTAGTAAGGTAGGTAATATCCTGTTACTATTCGTATTTTCAGATTAGGAGACTGAGCCCCAGAGAGGTGATGGGTCTTGCCAGGGACGTGCACCTAGGAAGTTACATTGCTAGGATTCAAGCCCTACATGTCCTAATTCCCAAGCCTGACGTGCTTTCCACTATGTCAAAGATACTTTGTCTCGCTCAATCCCTTAATTTTACAGAAGAGGAAAGTCTCATAAGAGTTAGTGTAGAGTAGTCTACACATGAGAGTAGAGTGAGGGTTAGAACTCAGCTCTCCTGATTCCCAGTCCTTTACTCTTTCCACTATAAATATTTATACTAATCCCAACATATCTAGCCTGGAAATCTGAGGATTTCAGGGGTCAGTATTCCAGAGTCCCATCTTCCTTCATTATTATTCAGAGTAGCAAGGAGTTTGTTGAGATTATTGGGCCTGGGGGGTTCTGTGCATATCTTGGTACTCACCTTTCAATCACTGGCATTTCAGTGTACTCTAGATCCAGAAACCTCAGACCCAACGGATTATCTCACCGAGCAAGCCCTGGAGTTCTGCCAGAAGGTTGGCAGCAAAGCCACCAAAGTGTCTGAGATAGTGGGCAGGAAAGATGAGGCCATTTACCGGGCAATTGAAGAAGGCATCCAGAGAGTCAATGAGAAAGCTGCTGCCCAGCCTTACCACATCCAGAAATGGGCCCTCCTGGGAAGGGATTTTTCCATTTCTGGGGGAGAATTTGGTAGGTTCTCTCTTGCAGTGCTTTGCTGTGGTCATTAGGCCTGGAGAAGGTTATTAAGCAGGGCTCTTGGAAAGAAGGTCGAGTTTGGCTGACATAAGCAAGAACGAATTTTAGGAGTGGCACATCTGACCCTGCCTTCCTACTGTATCACCATGGTGACTTCTATGGGGTTTGCAAGCCCACTACTAATACCCCAAGATCTTTTCCTAAATTTCTTCCTTCCATCTCGGACCTATGAAGTTTTTTAACCCAAAGGTACGATTTTGCATTTATCCCCATAAAATTTCATGTTATTAAGTTGTTTTTGGAGCCTAGGATTCCGGTAGCACAAATCAGAGTTCAGTCTAGCGGGCATATACCCTCATTGACAGCTTTTTACATTCACTGAAAGACTGGATGAAGATGAAGAATTGTCTGCGCTTCTGCATCGTCTGATATAAACAAAAAGAAACACAAGGAGAGAGTGTTCTAGGCAACTCCTGAATGTCCAGCCTGAGCCCTGTTTGTTTTTGACCAGACAATTAAACTTGGGCTCCTGGGGATTCCTTTCAATGACAGTTCATATTCCCACGGCACTTTAAGGCTTATGAAATGTTTTCCTTACAACCTTTCTGATATACAGGCAGTGCAATGCTTATCCCTTTTCACAGATGAAGAAACCAAGGGTCAGAGAGATGACTTGCTCAAGGCCACCCAATGAGCATCAGATGCAGGATTCAAATCCAGGTCCTTCTGACTCCTAAGCCAGCTCAATCCAATACATTGCATGCCTTGGAAGTCAGAGAAATGAAGTCAAATGAACTAGAAAGGACCTTGATGAGATACTGAGTTTAGCCCCAGCTGAGATCTTGATTCAGTGGCTGCCTCCAAGCCCGGTTTTCATGTAGTTCACAGCATTAGGGAGAATAAGAGGCCAGAAATGCTGGATTTGGAGTCGGGAGGCCTGAGTGTGAAACTTGGTTCTGCTACTTACTGAGACCTTGGACAAGTTAACACTCTTCCTGGACTCATTTTGTTTCCTTCTCTGCTCTAAAGTCTACAATAATAAGTAGTTACTATTTATACAAAGCACTTTACATGTATTAACTCATTTAGCTTGATCCTCCCCAAACCCTGGGGACTGTGATTATCCTCTGGTCCACCCCTCCCTGCTCCCCATCTGAGGATGTTAGAGGAAATAATTTTTTGTGGGGCCCAGAACACCTAGGGGCTCCATTCAATTCGAAATCTTCCCTGCATGAACATAGGAGGCTGACAAACTGACAGCACAATGCCAGATGTATATTTGTTTGTTTTTGTCTCTCTGTTGTGTAAAAACAATTTGGTTCCAGTTAGAAAAGCATCCTTGCTCTATCCTAACTTCCTTCGCATGCCTCTGTCCCATCCTGTCCTTGTCAGACAGATCAGGGTCCCCTGGTTACTGCCTACCAGGTCACTCTGCTGCTGAGATTTGTCACCTTTTATTTGGCATTTGGGGCTCACGTGCTTGTTTTGTCTTTCAGGTCCTACAATGAAACTGAAGCGCTTAGCAGTTCTTGAAAAGTACAAAGAAGAAATCGAATCATTTTACAAAGAACCAAACAATTAATCAGGGGCTCTTTTCTGTAGTCTCAACTGAACAGATGCTTTGGGTTCTTCTCCCGAGAATCAGGTTATCTTAAAACAGGGGCACAGAAAGAATTTCCAACAAATCTATTAGAACTCCGGTAATGATGGAGATCCAGGCTAGCCCCAGCTGTCAGACCACATGTACCTCTGCAGCTGAACACCACAAAGGGGCAAGCTTTCACTTGTAGATACTTAGTTTCAATTCTATGTATTTGTTGTACTTAACAAATGCACCCAGCATAACCCCTCCACCTTCCTGATAAGCCTCAGGCTTCTTGGCTCTAATTCCTTAGGTTGATGAGCTGCAACTCAAGATAGCAGATAGAAGAAAGGAAGATTTTCTGTCCTGCTGTGGAAGTGACTTATGACGAACACATGGAATGTCAGGAGAGTAGATTGGCTTAACTGCCAAGTAGAATGGTCTGAAAGTGCCAGTCATCAAGGACTGGTGTTATGATTATGGCACTTGCCTACAACCGAGCACTTAATGAAGCCACTGACATCTCCTTCCTAATGGTTATAATTAAATAAATGTACAATTTGAACACTAAACAAAGCTTTCAAGGGGACTAAGTATCTGAATGCGTTCACAGTTGGAGAATAAGTTAATCTAGCCCTCCCATCCTTCACACTGGCTCCTCTGTATTGCTAAAAGGATTATCTGCCAGATGGAAGGCATTTTCAAAACTACTGAAATTACATGTCGCTTGCGTGTCTGAAAAAATTTGCAAAAAGTACATAACTTCCAAAGAGCAAGGAAAAAAACAGGAATGACCTTGCTACCCACTGTTTGATTCAACACAGGCAGCTAATGTAAAAAATGTAAACAGAAGACATAACAAGTATGGTCTGGTTACCTGATTGAGCCGCCTCTCCAATGCTGGCTCTCAAACACTAGTTAAGCGGCTATTAGGAACAAGCTAGGCCCAAGGGATTCACGTGCTAGAAAAACAATCTTCACAGGGAACACATACTAACAAATTCTATGGGTCTTTAACTGGTTTTTAAAATCTTTATTACTTTGCCATGTCTGAAGCCAACAGGCACTCTCATAGCTAGCACAATCAAACAAAAACAGAGCAGAAGCAGGATATACAAAAAGTAGTCCATCTTGAGCAAGCCGAGGCCTTGGTCAGGAGCCTGAGGGAGCCCCTTCCCCTCACAGCCGGGCTGAGGAAATGCAGACACACACTCACTTTGATTGAGGGAATGACAAGAAATAGCTGCCAGCTTGCTCCCACAGGCTCACGGAGCTGGTAGAGGAGCTGGTCAACCACAGGCCCCGAGCAAAATGCAACGAAGATTCACCTAACAAGGGAACTCAATATGGGATGACTGAAAATCGCTCCTCCCCTATCAGTCAAAGCCCGAGCCTCAGAAAGCTTAATGGTGAATGGTACAAGGGACATGAGGAAAGCCTTTGCTAGTTAGCATGTGACCACACAGCCGGCCACTCTAGCTTATGCTGTAGGTAAGTGAAGTTTTTTTACTTGTTCAGGAAAGGAGACAACTTGGTATTCCCTGTAGGAGAGTGAACAGATGCTCAAATTTGCAAGTGAGTCAGGCTCTTGAACTCCTAAATGCAGCCTGAGAGCTGACCAGTCCCTCGTGGATGGCATGAGCAGCATCTCCTCCAGCTGGGACAGCTGCCTCTGTAGCAGGGGGACAGTCACGGACACAGGGCACACAACACACTCAACACGGCCACAGCTCTGTGGCAAGGACTGCTGGATATTTAGTACAGCTATGCAGAAAGCTTTACTCAAAATGTACAATAACCATTTGATTCCAGGAACTGTCATCCCTTTTTCTTCACTGAAATCACTAATATAAGCAAAGGAATGTTAAACTGTCTTAACGGAAACACCACCAGACACAACGTGCTGGATTAGAACACTATCCGTTCTTCATAGAATATCTAGTTTTTATAGACAAAAAATACATCTCTGATTAAATATATCTCGGGTTTGCAATCTTTATTCATGCATACAATAAATCTTTTGAAGAGCAAATCTCTTTATTTCTTAGCTCACTACACAACTTTAAAATGTATCACTTGTACCCTCTTTGATGTGACTCTCCCAAGAAATTCCTCTTATACCCGTTTATTTTTATAAGAATGTCATCTTGTGCTATGTTAGTATCCTGTTTCTCCCCATTATGCTTTACATGCTCCAAACAGGAGTTTTCTTTAAAAAGTTAGCCGTTTCTCCTATTAGTTCAGTATCTTGATATTTACAGCAAGTCTTTCAGTTGAGGAAAAAAGCTGTTCTAACTGAAGTGTAAAATGGTTAACAATGCAAAACAGCAGGACAGGAATCCATCCTTACAATATATAAAACATTTTCACCAGAGAGACATTAAATAAATAAAACAATGCATCGAAAACAGTCCACTGGAAGCAGGCACCAGAGGTTCACTTGCATCCCTGGGCACACAATGTATTAAGAAAAGGCCTGATTTAGAATGTTTGCTCTGTCAAGAAATACGCAAGCCCAACACAGATGGATGGTGGATCGTCTACAATAGGTTTTTCTCTGTTGTGTCCATTAGGAGTGACTGCTGCAACAAGCCTAACGGGAGAAGCCTTCTTTAATCGAGGTCTTTCACTCGGCGGCAGATCTCATCGGTGAAGTCTGAGCACTTGGCACTTCCTCCCAAATCTTTTGTCAAGCTCTGAGAGGAAGGAAAAATGAAAATTAGATGGGCCTAGGGACACTCCCCGCCTACATCACAATCCTGTGATTCCAGTAGAACTCTCAATCAGAACAAAAGAGATTCTATTTGGGGAAGGCACCACCTCATCTATCTCCCTTTCCCCTGTGGGATGGGACCACACTGACCTCACAGGGGGTTTGTGAGGACCAAAAAGCAATTAATGGATGTGAACAGTCTTGTAAAAGCATAGAGTTGTTACACATCAATGAGAGGGTTTCTTAGACTTTACTCTGGGCATGTTGGCCAGGGCTTCAATGAACACTTAGTAAGAAAGGAAGTTTACATGAAAGGAAGTCTGAGCAGCTGGGGCTCTGAGGTTTTTCAAGTGGCCCATATGAATTTAATTATATAATTAGATTTAGTTTCAACCACAAATTCAAAACTGATACCTAGAGGCTAAAGTGGCAGTGCTAATACTGGCAGTAGGCAGGCCATTAAGCCCCACTGGCATGTTCACTAACCACATAGAAAATATCACTTTATGAAAACTTTCCAGCAAGCTGCGCCCTGGTCAGGAAGCTGTGCTGGGACTCCCAGGACACTCGCTGGAGGCCTGGGCTCCACTGGCACATCAGGAATCGCTCGTGTACTTGGAACTGCAATAACTTTGCATGAAGCCTACAAGGGCATGAGCTGGACAGAACCCAAACTACTGATGATGTAAAAGATGTCTGGCAGGCAAGCTCTGCTTTGGTTTTGGTCATTGGGGCTTAAGCAGAGTGCTCAGCACAGAACAGATGCTCAGTAAAAGCTTAAAACTGAACTGAAAGACACACTGTGGGTGTGTCCAGCCTGCAACACACAGCCAATGATGGCATGAGAGCCGTCCTAGTCCTCCTAAATGAGACAAGCCGGCAGGGGACGCTGTCTGGGAAGAGCTCCAGGGCTGAGCCCAGCGCTTCCAGGAAGGGAGGAGAAGAGGGAAGAAAAGGGGGCAGGAGAAGGGAATGATAGTTCCTCCATGGACATGCATGAGGACCAGGTGGGAGGTCTGGGAAGAAGGCTGCATGCAGAGGGAACAGCCCTTCCCTCTCCACAGCTCTCCGAGGAAGCAGAGATTATTGAAACAACCTGCAAACAACATCACCACCAAGTTTCTCAAAGGTTAAAAGAACTGTGTTGTACAATTGTACACAATGAATTCTTATATAAAATCCCACGCTGGGTTTGGAATCAGAGAGCTTGGGTTCAAACAGCTACTTAACAACAATGTTTAACTGCTCTGGGTTCCAGTTTTGCAATCTATAGAAGGAACTGTAGACTATGGATGGAGCAGAACTGGACAGAAGCCCAGAGGCCACAGAGGAGATGACCAGGCCTCCAGGTACACTGGTCCAGAGCAGTCCAGGGCAATCTCCAAAGCCAGGGCTTCCTGCACTTTCTGCTTCTCAAAGCAAAGGAGTTAAAATATCCATTCTAGCTCAAAATTGCCAATCCTGGGGCTACCAACAAGAAACGAAAACTCTTCACACTGAACAAAATTTAAATTTGTATTTGCTTTAGTTTCAACTTTCCAGTAAATGATGTTTGCAACTGTACATTAACAAGAATGTTAATACTTGGGTGGTGATATTCGGAATGACCGGCTACTGAAATGCACACCAAGACTGGGAAGCAAGAGGCGAGCTCGCTCACCCCGGAGAGGCTGCAGCTTTCTGTCCATCCTTTGTCCTTAGCCACCCACAATGCAGTTCTCAAAACGGTATCTCGTGGCCCAGCACAAGTGACAATGAGTAAGGGATGAATATTTTCTATATTGTTTCTCTCTATAGGGAATCCAGTGGGCGGCTTCTCTAGGAGGGAGGAGGGACCAAGGGAAGGCCCATGCCTTCTGGCGTTCAGGACACACATATCAGGGACTCCTAAACTTGACTAGGTCCTGCACCCATGGAGAAGTCTGGCGAACCGAACAACCCCTTCTCAGAATCATGTTTTTAAATGATTGAAGGAAAAGTAAATTTCTGATGGAGGTCAGTGAACATAAATGTGCCCACTTTTTTCCCTGAAATCTACCAACAGACCCTATCCAGGTGGCACCAGTATCACACACGGTTCATCTCTGGTGAGGGCCCCTGGGGAGAGGAGGGAGCTGGGAGCTGCCCTGAGCAGAAACGTACCTTTCCATCTTTAATCGTCGCAAAGCAGGCGGTCTCAATCTTTGCTGCATGGTCATGCATCCCCATGTGTCGAAGCATCATCACAGCACTCAGAAGCAGAGCGGTGGGATTGGCCATGTCCTTCCCAGCAATGTCTGGGGCCGTTCCATGAACCTGCCAACAAAGGAAACTATTGATCCTTGGAAAATTGTGAACGACCCAGTATCCACTGAAGCTGTAAGACGTAGGAAGAAAGGGATGCTGAAGAGATAATCACCCAATCAGCACGGCATGGGAAAGAAAGGATGGGGCCGAGAGTCAGAAACCCAAGGCCCTGACAGTCCAACGGTCATGGGCAAGTCATGTCTCTCAGCTCCATTTTTCTCATCTGTAAGAGAGGGATAATAACAGCACGTTCTGCAAATCCTAACACCTTCTAAATGTCCCAACCACTGCCTCATTTAGTTCATTAACACCCTTTCCTAAAAGGTGGCACCAAGAACTCAACAAAACATGCCAGAGTCAAGAATATCTCCCTTCAGGATGACACTTTAAAAGGTGAAATGGAGAGGTGGGAGGGGAATAGAATGGGAGGAGACGGAGAGACAGAATGGGGTTGAGCATCTCATTGAGAAGAGGCAAGGGATGGCTGTCACAGTGGAGGGGAAGAGCAGGAAGGCAGAAGGGAAAGGGTCAACCTTACTGTTATTGAGTTTGGCTTAGGGAAGGAACAACATAAACTCTACACTGGGTATCTTGCCCCACAGGAGAGTAGGTGGGATGGGGATGAGAGGGGGGTGTCATTAGAAGCACACACTTCTGTAAAGAGCAGGGACAAAGTAGACAATAGAACGGCGGGGTGCGGGACAGGAAGGAGGGAGGGAAATATAGTCAGTCTCTGACAATATGTCTGTTGTGGAGATGTTCTGCGTAACTACACACGTATAGCCTGTATTGAATTACTCGTTATTCCAGTGGGGGTGGGTGACGAGGGAGGACGGGAAAGAATCTAGAATTTAAAGTTCTATAATCAAATGTTAAAATATATATATATATATGTCTATACATATATAATTAATTAATTAATTATTATTATTAATTACATGCAAGTTAGAATTAAGATATACAGGCACTGGGGCAGGGAGCTCCATCTTGCCCTACCAGAAAGTCAGAGGGGTGATGGGGAAGGACATAGGAGAGAGCAGATTGGGGTTGGGGGTATACAGTGGGATCGCTGTTTTGGAGTGGTGGGTAAGGGAGAAAATTTGTAACCCAAAATCTTGTGGAAATGAATGATGTAAACTAAAAATAAACAAAAGTTAATTAGAAAAATAAAAATAAAATAAAATAGAATCCTAAAAAAAATCTCTCCCTTCAAACCATGGTTCCCAATATCAATATGCGTGTGACAACGGGCACATCACCACCTCTGCCAGACACCTGTTTATACATATGTAAAATGAGTGAGTTACACCAGACGCCCTCTCAGACCCCCTATAACACTCTATGATGAATATCCCCCGGGCTCATGTTTTAGTGGGAAAAGTACTAGATTTGGAATCAGCGGAAAGCCGAGTTCAAATCCTGCTCCGATGCTCTCTCACGAGACATTGACTGAGCATAGATGAATCATTTACTGCTTACTCTCGGTCTCCAATGTCTCAACTAGAAAACGAGAATCACACCACCTGTCTCAGGTGGTGCAGATGAGCACCCTGGTGGTGTGGTTGGTGAAGCTGTACAACCATTTTGGAAAAGAATTTGGAATTGTGCCCATTAAGTGTCAATGCCTTTTGGCCCAGTGAATGTCCTGCTAGGCTTATACCCCAGGGAGATCAACAAAAAAGACCAAAGTTGCCATAAGCACCAAAACATTTGTAGCCCCACTTTTTGTGGCAGCCAAGCAATGGAAACAAAGTGAAGCCCATCCACTGGGGAATGGCTAAATAAAGTGTGGCACATGAATGTCAAGGAATATGACTGTGCTGTGCAAAATGAGCAGATGAACAGAGAAGCATGGAAAGAGCTGCACAAACTGATGCAGAGTTCAGTCAGCAGAGCCAAACCAACAACAGACACAACCACTATGACGTTGTCATGGAGAGCTTATCTACTAAAAGTGACTGCTGCAAAGTTATAAAGACCCTGTTTAGCCCCAAGGAAGAGAAAGGAGAAGACAACACCACTCCACTTCTTTGTAAAGGATTTGTGGAGGAAGGGAGAGCCACCACAGCATGGTATTTTGCACTTATTTGCAGGCTTTTTTTATTTTACTGATAAAATTTGCTGACTTTTCCCCCTCTTTTTAAAATGTTACATGGGTTAGCTCTCTGTGAGGGAGAGGAATACTGGGGAAAATATGAGGATTTAAAGAACAAAAAAGAGCAATAAAAATATATTTAAAAGAAAAAAGCTGCAGCTCCTTCCAAGGGCCATTGTGAAGACCCACTGGGCTATGGTACTTTAAAGCCTCAGAGTCCTATGTGACCATCAGATGGTCAGACACTACACTCTTGAGAAAAAGACCTCATGTGACCTAAGGTCACATATCAGGGAGAAAAGGATCTATCCAAAGTCCAGTCACTAAAACCCTTTTCCAAAGAGGAAAACCAATCCAGAATTTTCCCCACATAACAAGGTCATCCACAAAATAGCAAATAAGGCTGAGATGAAACGCAGAAGACAGGCGTGTCGTCTCCTGAGTGGCTTCTTTTTAGCAAGTGGATTCAGCGTGCCTCAGGCAATACAAAGAGCGTTCTGAACATTCCTGGAATGGCGAGCAGTCTTAGCCCAGAAATCACAGTGAAGTTTCGGAGATCCTTACCGACTCAAAGATCGCAATTCCATTAGCACCGATGTTTCCACTCGGTGTGACACCAAGACCCCCTATCAGGCCAGCACATAAATCACTGAAAAAGAGAATTCTGAAATAAACTTCCAAAACAGGGTATGCGCAAAGGGGTAGACAAGGTCAATCAAGCTGCTGAGTGGGCAGGGAGAGCCCAGCCACCAAATCTTCCTTCAACACTTAGTGATGGACTCTTTCATGTGCTTTCTTAACGTTAATGTGTACAATTCTGCACACAACCTGTGGGAGCTGGCAGGTTACAGCTGGGGAGGATTACTCTGAGGGCATTTATCTATCAGTGGAGCTAGGACACAGACTTACCTAAGGATGTCCCCATACAAGTTTGGCATCACAAGTACATCAAACTGGGATGGATCTTGTACCATCTAGAAAGAACAACACATTGGTGGACTGTAGAAAGCAAGCATGCTCTGCCACAAACCCCCAGGCATAATTCTTAATATATACTTACATTCAAACATACTGTATCAAGGTACATCTCATTAAATTTAATATCTTTACAGTTTTCTGCAACTTCCCTGCACTTTTGGAGAAAAAGCCCATCTGACATTCGCCTGTAGTTAATCAAATAAAAATTGTTGAAAGCAAAGCCTTAGAGAAAGAAAATGATTGAAGTATAAAAGCCAAGCATATCAAGGCATACGTGTTGGCAGCCAATTTCGTGGGTTTCAGTTAGAATTAAATCTGTTTTAGGTATTTGATGAAACATAGGCTGAGCCCAATATCCCACAGCTCACAGGCAGAGGAGAGGGGAGGGGAGACAGAAGCCAGAAGAGGAGGCACAATGCCTAGGGAGCTCTGAAGTATTAACAGCCAGAAGAAGACGAATCTGATTTATGCACTCTTACCCTCCTGAGTCTAAGAGGCATCAAATGTTAGAACATTCTGACAATACTAAAACGGCCCTGAAAAAGTCACCGACTATAAAGTTTTAGATTCTACATACTCAGAAGTTTTCTTGGTTAGGAAAAGGAATCTTTTACACATTTGCGGGACAGTTTTTAGGGGGACAGAGGATTGGGGTTGATTTATACTTCAGTTAATATGGCTAGAAAGCAACTAGTAGGAAAAGCCAGAATAAAGCAGCAGCTCCCCCGGTTCTCCTGGAGGTTGGTCACAGCATGGTGGAGACCTTAGTCCTCGGTCCACTTTTTAAAACAGGAATTTGACCTGTGCCTTTGGATGAGTGACCGTTTGACCTTCAAAATATCATTAGTTCTTTAATCCTCCCAGGGTTTCTGCAAATAATGGCAGCAGCAAAGCCAAGTAGGATTGGAGAAGATGACCTGGCTGCCTTCTAGTTACCTGAATGGCCCTGGGCAATTCCTTCCCTTACCTGTGAAAGAAGGAGGCTGTACTCCATGACCAGAGAGACTAAATCCATGCAGCTTCACCCCTTCCAGCTAGCTTCAGCCCTAGTACTTTAACTCCCTCTTTGCTATAAGTTTCCTCATCTGTAAAATGGGGTGAATAAGATTTGTTCTACTGACCTCCTTCAAAGGATATCGGGAAGCTACTGTATTTTAAAGCAATTTGTAAACTGGTCAGCATCATACAAAAGCAAGGTAATGGCCTTCCAATCACCACCCTGCCATAAACGAGTATTATTTCATTAAATTGTATCGAGACTCCAGTAGAAGAAATCATTGTTCAGAGCTTGCATCCTTAAGACAACCCCCAAGCCCCACTTTTCAGAGCTCTCGGCAAACCCAGATGGGTTCCAACCCTCCTCCAGACCTGGCACCGGCCCAAGTGCCCACAGCACATACATGATGTTTGCTTTGTGCACAGCAGTCACGTTGCTGCGGTGATTGTTCCTGGCATACTCAAAGGCAAATTCGGCAATACGTTTGCTCGCTTCTTCTGTGATGAGTTTGATGCTCTGCACGACACCATCAACGATCTGACAAAGGACAGACAAAGGTCTTAGCCCCAGAAAAGGCAAACGGCTTCTCACAATCCCGAAGGTTCCACATTCTATGCTCTGGCTAGTGCAGGCAGCATGTGCTGACCCTCCCCACGACCCGCGTGGCGGCTGAACTCTGCCAGAGACAGACTGGTGCCTTCTCTGTAATGTCTGTGTAATAACCCAGGGTCACCCTGGCAGGATGGCTCAGAGGCAAAATGAGCACAGGATCTCTGAGCTCTCGGGTTTATTTCTATCCAATCACTACACAGCCTGGCCACTTTTCATGAAAGCCACACTTGACTGATCCTGCGATCCTTGTTCACTAACAATAACTTCTAGCTTGTACAACTGATATAAGGACATGAAAAACAAATCTATGCTAAGACTGGCAAGCCCACCCCCTAACAGAATATTGTAAGCACACGTACCACATGCTCAATGCCGCTGTATTCACCTTCGGTGTTCTCCCGAATCGTGACAATATTTACATCTGTGTAAGGGGTTTTGTAGCCTTCAATGGAGACACATGGACGCACGTTTGCATAAAGGTCAAAAGTTTTACGAAGCAGTAGATTCATAGAAGGATGTCCAGCTGCTATTGGTGTCTTTAAGGGGCCTGGAATAAACAAAAAATTCTTAAATGACAAACTAGTTAAGAACAAAATCAAAGCAAAGGCTGACAGCCCTTGTCTCCAGTAACTCTCCCTCCCGCCTGTAAGCACACAGCTCAGCCAAACTCTTCCACTGACTTCTGGGAAACACAACGTATTCACACTTAATTTGGGGAAAAAATGAATATTTATCCTCACTGCGATATCTCAGTATTTTGCCTCAGGATGCTAAAAATCCACTGGCCCCCAGCTTTCCTGAACAAGTTTCTAAACTGGAAAATGGGAGTTAGTGCTCCCTGTATTTCCCTTGCTCTGGAAGGAGGGTTATGAGGAAAGCAAGATAAATCCTAGAAACACGTATGATAAATACCGGCTAGGTAACAAAAACAAATGCATGGTCAGCTAAAAAAACGACCAAAACACATCCTCGAATTTAAAGTCAGTCACATTTTAATACTTTTCAGGAGGAAAAAAAAGAACCACATGAACATGGAAAGCAAAACACTCCTAACATGGGTGACGATGCTTTAGAAGAGAGTAAAATGATCCGGGCAAAGCCATCACAAAGGAAACAGCACCACTGCAGTCTGCATTCAGGCCCACCAGTTCAGTGCCTGGTGGCAGCTGTGGGAAGGGAGCACAAAGGACCAATGGGCAAGATGCCGAGGCACGAAGACCCGCCAGCCTGGACTGCAGATGGAGCACAAAAGAGGGGGAAGCCGGATAAAGGGGCTGGCCTGGATTTGGAAAGTTTGATGGCAGAGTTTAATCGAAGTCAGGGCCTTCCTGTCTAGGCATTTGCAGAAACATCAGGAATGCTTATGCAGCGCTAGCCAACAAGTGAGCCAACTGTGCTGGTGCCACAAAAAAGTTGGGAGAAGAATGGAGAGGTAGGCGGCAGGGGAGGTGAGATCCACTGGAAGGCACAGGGGATGTTTAAGGAGGCAGATTTACCATAGTAAATGACACAATAAGAATCAGAGGCAGCATTCCAACCCAAAGCTACTCTCAGACTCCAAGACCACGAGTCTTCCCATTACCCCAAGCATCTTCTCTGCTTTGATGAAGAAACAGAGGCAGAGAATGAGGGTCATTCTCTGCTTTCAAGAAATCTGACACAGAAAGGGAAAGAACTATGGAATCAAAACTCAAGCATAAGGAAGGTTCTGTTTTGTTTAAGGAAAGGGAAGATCAGAGTATGCTTGCAGGAAGACCCTCTCCCTCCCCCCATCCCACACACACACATGCACGCAAACACAATGTAGATAGAAAGATGAAGAAGATATACATATATGTGTATATAAAATGTAGATATATGAAATATATATAAATATAGGTGTAGATCTATATAAAATGTAGATATGTACATATACTGCACATGTATTTCCAAAATCATGCCACTTGTAACAAAAGTAAAGATGTCCCCGCTCACTTTCATCAACCGCAGCCATACCTTTCAGGCCCATCTTGTTTTTGTCCATGGATTCTTTGGCTTCGGGAGGAATCATCCACTTTCCTCCAGGGCCTTTAATGGCAGAGACATTCCTCTCTTCCCACTGAATGGGTGCCTAAACAGCACAGAATATGTCATTGTGGAACAGGAACGCTTTTGACCAACACTGACGTGTTATTATAATGTCTTCATCCTCTGGTATCTTAAATGAGTCCACATTTATCCTTCTTGGAAGTCATGTGAAATTATGTATTTAAAAGGTCATGACAACCAGTTCCTGACATGTAACAACTGATCTTACTGTGCTCTTGGCCCAGGGGCTCAGTATCACACTTGTCATATTCCCCGCAGTCACTTGGGGCATTAGGCCATGGTTAACAGCTGCCACATAGCTACTCTTCTCTTCCCCATCCCTGCCCCAAAATCTAAGGAGATGCCTACATTTAGCTTAGGACAAGGAGTGTGGGGAGAGACAGAACCAAGAAGTGCCATCTAAGTGTGAGACCGGAGCACTCTACCTCTGTCACTTACTACCTGTGTGGTCTTAGAGAAGCCACTCACTCTCTCCTGGCCTCAGTTTCCTCATCTGTAAAATGGGAGAGGTGGTGTTGGACCTGATAACCTCTGAAGTGCCTTCTAGATCTAATGCTCTCTCATCTCATGATCCAAGCAAGATAGGGGAAAAGACACATTCCCTATTTTCTCTTACACCCCAAAGAATAGAATTCCCGATACTAACACTGTCCGTTTCATTTAAGCAGTGATTTTTTTTTACAACTCTATTATCTCTTTATGGTAGGTTTTAATGCTAAAAGCACTACTTCACACATAGTTACTTATGTGTGAACAGTTTAAATAAATGGGGCTCATCTGCCTTTAGCTGCTACTCGTCATTCACTGAGCAGAGATTTCTCAAGTCCAAATTCTCTCCAAGCTCTTCCTGAGCACTGTGGCCAACAGGACGAGGGCCTCCTTTGGGACGGCCTCTCTTCAGTTGTGACAGTCCTCAGATGACAGGGACAGACAGGGCCTGGGCCCTACTTGGAGCCTTGGTGGCTTCAAAAAACCTGTGAGAGGTTGTGCTCCCAGGAGGGGTACACCACAATGAGACATTAGAGGACTGCTCCAAGGAATGGTAGCCAGGGGCATCACAACCTCTATTTACTGGGATTTATTGTTACATTTCACTTCACTTAGTAGTGACTTACAATTAGCAATTATTAAGCCACAAAGCAAGTAGAATATAAGCCCTTAATATTTCCCAAACAAATGGTATGTTTAAATACTTATACTGGGGGCCAGGTTTGTGCCAAGTATGGATAAGGAATGTTATTCTGACTCAGCACTAGCCCGCGGCTTCCCACCCCCAAGAAAATATCCCACCAGGAGGTAGAAAGAACAAGGTATTTTTAAAAGCCAGCCCGGATTTTCTTGAACTTACAAAAACAAACAAAACCACACCCCCTGCTCACACATGCGGCAGCTATATCAATGTCCGGGAGGCTCAGAGAGGAGCAGATGAGTCACCAGCCAGAGAGGCAACACAATCATCATCTTTAAAGCAACAATTCCTCACTAGCAGGTAAGCTGTGAGAGGGCAGGGGCTGTTTGACTTTTGTCTTTGCACAGTGCCTGGCATACAACTGAGAGCTTAAGAAATGCTTGTGGAAGGATGTATCAGGCATGAAATGCTGCAAGTGCAACAGGTTTTAAAGTAAACTTGGCACTTACTGCCACTGTTAAGGGACTTAAAATACCTACACTCGATGCACCCTTCTAAAAATATATGACAATTAACTGGGAAAGGTCTTAATAAGACCATTATTAAATTACTATAAATGCTCACATACTTTGGCAGCATCAAAAATCTTCATTACAGAAGCTGAGATTTCTGGTCCAATACCATCTCCTGGGATTAAGGTCACTGTCTGTACCTAAATGTAAAAAACCACCAGAAAATGCAAAACAGATGCTGTAAGAAAGTGAAACATAAAATGAAGGCTGTAAGAATGTATAAGAGTATCATAGCCAGTGAAGGCTATTTTACCAGTGACCCAAAAGAGACCAAATGATTTTAGGTCAAAAAGTAAAATTTAAAATTAAAAAACACATCATTCCCTAAATTGCCAAGGAATTATCAAAACAGCAAGGATGACTAGATTATAGGGGACTCTAAAGTCAAACCTTCTCCAATTTTTCTGTTTTGTTTTTTTGACAAGGACTCTGCTGATGCTCATTAGGCAAAGTAATAATGAAGTTACCAAAAAAGCCTTCCCAAGGCCACCCCTTTTTTTTTACAGAAGCACAAGGGGGAATATAGATCATATCTAGTCTATATAATAAAATGGAAAATCTAAGGGTTTCAGAAGTGATTTCTCTGGCCTTCTTTGAAGGTAAATTTCAAGGTACTTGAAAAAAGTATTTGAAATTAAATTGGTATCATTTCAGGAACCTGACACTGACTTTTTTCCCCAACTCTTCTACTAAATTAAAGACGCCACAATACACTTTTGGACAAATTTCTTGGTAGACCATGTTGTCCACCACAACACTCTGAAGTGAGAATGAAAGGCTCGATCATTCCGGAAAAAAATCCAAAGGGGCTCTGGGAACTTCTCAGTGTTACTTTAAAAATGACTACTTTTAGCTAAGAAACATTTGACAAACTTTGATTTAAAGAGAGGATATGAGATAAAGAGGTTTTTATTTTTCATTTCTAAGAGTAGCATCTGTGACATTATTTACTAGAACAAGAGATAGCAAATGGAGTCACAAAGCAGTGCCAATATGCCAAGGCTCCACCCGAGAAGCCAGCATTTTAAACAAATGAAAAAAAATGGCTCAAGGGCATAAAAACGAGCTCCTCATCTTTATGAGTGGACGGTGATTCAGTGCTTAGGTGACCCACCACTCCAAGTGGGGCATTAGCCCCTTGCCTGGGCTTACAAGCTGCCCCAGCAGAGTCTAATCCAATTAGACCCTTCCTGATGCTTCCTGATTTACACTGATCTGCCTTCCTACTATCACTCCTTATGCCCCCAGCAGAGGCCTGTATAAGCTAACCTCTCCTCATATTTCTTTCAGATATATACTCAAGATACATACAACAGGGAGATGACTGAATATTTGGAAAACACTGGCACAAACATTTAATAATGACAGAAGACTGAGTGATTCAAGATGCCAAGCCCAAAATGTCATCTTGCAAGGTTTCTGTTGGAAATACCAACTTAACTCTACTTTCAACTCTGGCGGCAACAGTCAATCTTAACCTTTGCGCTAGCAGAAAGCTAAGAATCTTTCGGTTCTTCTTTCCTGTTCTCCCAATAACATTTGATTGCCTGTAAATTCCATTGGGTGGTCAGTGGATTACAGAAAAGGTCAGAGCCCTTCCATAGCTGAAAAAGTGAGTCAGATTAATATGCCTGGGTTTTATGGAAATTTTACATCATGAGATGTTATTTGGGAGTGCTGGAATTAAGAAACCCAAATGAGAGCATTTAAGGAGGGAATTAAAAAAAAAAAGGATAGGAAATCACTGACCCACAACCTTAGATTGACTAAAAATGTGGAATCAGTTTTTGAAACGCAAGGTTTCTCTAATGCTGGGAAGTCTAAAAACAGCAGATTTGAAGTTAAATAAATGAAATATTAATAAGATACTCAATAAACACGGAATAAGCAGAAACCTACAGGGTTTATAAAAGCAAGATAATATTCTAAAAGGGGGTAAATCTACTGTTTTTAGGAAAGCTCAAAAAAAAAAGTGAAGCCAGATTTGAAGGTTCTCAACAACTTTTGTTCCATTTGCACTAGTTTCACAGAAATGGCTTTTCAGAGATGAGATGAAATTGTGAAACATTACCAGGTTCAAAGGGAATTTCCATCTATTTTTAAACAGGGCTGGTGAGGGTTTTAGTGTGACAGGCCCCCAGCCAGCTGGAACAAAATTCTTTTAAATGTGCAACTGACCTGATGGGTTCATGTAGGAGTTAGGAAACAAATTTCACTGGCCACTGAATTGTGGGCTTGTCTATAGGTTTTCATAAATGGAAATTAAGTTTTATGTAATAAATGTGCTAAGCACCTTTCTTGAGAAACTTCTAAAATGGAAAAATATGAGAGGTACTCACACCACCAGCAAAACCTCGGGTCACCTGTTTTGGGTTGCTGAAGGCCCCCAGCAGCCGAGACACCTATTATTAACACCCAAAAAGAAGAGTCAGTTACCAGGACTGAGTAACACACAGAAAGCCAAAGATGAGCAATCCAAGATGGCTGGTGATCATGTAAGATTTATGCAAATCTGAACGCAGTGGATCAGGAGTCAGGGGAGCCAAGTTCGAGGTTCACCTTTCCTACGGGGGGGGGGGGGGGATAGGGGTGTTACCTGTGTTGTCACCTTGGACAATTAATTCTCTTCACTGCTCTGGGCCTCGAATCCCTTATTTGTAAAATGAGAGGCCTAGACCATGTGGCTCCCGAGGCCCCTTCATCTCCAAATCTTATGAACTTTTGGGAATATTTTACTAATAGGTTATAATTTTATCTCCCACCTCTGAAATCTGATCACACACTTTACATAAATCTTATTTGTCCAACTCACTACCACATCCAAGGCTTATTAGAAGGAGAGTAGGCTTTATCTCAAACCGCTCGTCTCTCATAGCATCTAAGTGAAAAGCCACGCACAGATAAGGAGCTGGGAGGGAGCTCAGAGGACTAGGCCACTTGTGGACCATGGGAAATGTGAATAAAAGCAAGTATTAAACCTTCTTATAGGGATTTAGAAATGATATGTAATAACAACAGGAATTAAGAAACTTTATTAAACACCACTCGATTTTTCTGTATTTATCTAGAGGAAGGAATGGAATGACCTTTAACAGGGCCCTCATTAAATCATCAGAGTTGGTCCAAAGCTACACTGGATCCGAGATGAGGCGAATGCATTATAAAGGATGATCAGAAAGAAGAGACCAAGTGTGGAGTTTATCAACGGGAGAACTGATGAGAACTCTGCAAGGTTTGATTCTGCAATCTCATTACCAGTGGTCCGAGGTCGGGCAAAGTCCTCTACCTTTCTGTGCCTCAACTTCCTCATCTGTAAAAGGAGGGAGTTAGACTAGATGATCTCTAAGGCCCCCTTTCCAGCTCCAAAATTCTGCAATTCCCTGAGAATATTTAAAGAATTGCTTTAAACTAGTGTCTGACACGTAGATTTTTGGGGCAGCATTTCATCCTGTCCAGGGAAAGACTCCTTTATTTTCTGTAGTTTTAACATATAACTTCTATTAAGAGTTAGCACATAAGCATGGACAAGGGGGCACACTAGTTGGGTTTGGCCTCAGAGGCCAGAACTAGCAATGGTAAGGGGCTGGGGTGAGGGAAGAGCCCGAGAGAGGCAGTTTTCGGTTTGTTGTGTGGGAAAACTTCATCAGGCTTAGTCAGAATTGTCCCAAAGTAGAGAATGGTTTGTCTTCCAAGCTGCTGAATTCCCCATCCCTGGAAGATTTCAGGCAATGGCAGATTCTGTTCCACTAGGCAGGGGTCTAGAGAAGCTCCCTTGTGTTCCTTGTGAGTCTGAGATTCTCTGAGTCATCATAGAAGGGCACTCTGCCTACAAAACCAGCTCTCTAGCATTGGCAAAGTGATACTCTCATGACTATACAGGATGAGGACATTGGTTGTAGGCTGAATTTCACTCTCAACATTGTTGTAAAAAGCACTGTGGAAAAACAGTCCCTAATCATCCCATGCTCTCACTATACAAAAACCATATAAATATGGCTAAGACAAAGCCAGGGCTGGGGCGGCTAGGTGGTGCAATGAATAGATCACTGGCCCTCAAGTCAGGAGGACCTGAGTTCATATCTGGCCTCAGACACTTAACACTAGCCATGTGACCTTAGGCAAGGCACTTATTGTCCTTTCCTCCCCCCTCCAAAAAGCAAAAAAAAGAAAAGAAAAAGCCCAGGTGGTTTTAAAAGGTGCCCATGGATACAATACTTTGTGATAACTAGTAATAACTACCCTTAGATGTTTACAATTTAGCAACATTCCTCTTCTCTGCTCTAAAGTAACAGAGGGAACAAAACCTCAAAAATGGCATTGAGTTTGTGGATGTAAAGTGGTCAACCAGCTGGCTAAGGCAGAGCTATACTAAGTACATCCACAGAGCTACTTATAAAGGATTTCCTTCCCTGATTTGCATTCTCAAATGTGGAGCAAGAGCTGTTATGAGACCGCTCTGAGAAGGCAGCAGGAGCAAAGAGCAGAGGACTGAGATCTGGGGGCCCAAGTCTCACTCACGCTCCCGTCAAGATCTAGGTGTGTGTGACCTTTGGCTGTTCTGTGCCCTCAAATGAAGGTGCTGGCTCTGACTTCTCAGAGCCCTTCCAAGCCCGGCGGCCCATGATGCTGAGTCCACAGCACTCTGAGGGAGCTCCCTGAAGGCAGGGACCATGTTTCCTCCCTCTTTGTAATCACCCTTAGCCCCCACTATCTGAACACACTTGGCTCGAATCAAGCATAGGGCAAAGACTAATGTACTGAACAATGGCTGAAGGTTTTACAATGGTTGAGAGAGACTCTAGAGGTAAGCAGGTAGAGAGAGTTGGCCTTGGTGTCAGGAAGCCCCAGGACACTGGCCGAGTGACCTTTCCTCCCCGAGGCAGCTCTCCAAGAGTATAAATGGCCAAACAGCTGACAGTCTTCCTTGCTACAGGGAATTTTCTCCTCAGGAGTTCCCTTTACCTATGAAATCAGAGATTCTGACAAGAAAAACATATAAAGAATTAAAAGGATTCTGGCACTGGCCTTGACATTACCTCATCTCCTTCAACAGCATAAGGGGAAATGGAGGCCTTGTTAGTGGCACAGACAGGCCTGGAATTCCATTCTCCCTGCTGCCAGAACAGTAAATGCCTTATTACTTTCTCATTAGTAGGTGCTAAGTTTCCCAATTAATGGACTTACTTTGATGTAATTATGCTAGCATCACTATAATACAGCAAAAACAATTCAAATCACCCCCACAACAAGCAGAGGAACTTTCAGGGTGACAGAATAACATGACCCTAAATGGATGGCCAGGGGAGACTGAATGTGACTCCCTTTATGAAGGCATTTGAGTAACTATGAATCTCTTTTTGTCTATCACAACTGACATCACAGAAAATGTGACAAAGGGAAAAGGTCTGTGTGACACCAAGCATTCCAGGAGAAGGAGCACAGTGTCCTATAAAGAACGTATTGGCTTTGGACTGGGAGCTAGCAGAGCTGAGTGCAAGTCCTGGACTGCCACTCCCTCTGAGTGACCTTGGACCAATCACTTCATTTCTCTGAGCTTGCTTCAGTTTCCTCACCTGGAAAAACAAGGGGGTCGAACTAGATGGGCTCTATTGTTCTCTCTAATCCCCACATTAGGTGATTTGTGGTTTAACCATTCAAGATAGAGTAGAGGAGGAGGCTAGGTGGATATCAGGAAATGAGAGGTCTGTTCTCTTAAACCAATGGTTTGCTGTGTCCTTGGTCAAAACACACTGGTCCAGGCCCCAGTTTTTACAGGAGAAAAATGCTACCAGCATTCATTGTCTTATCTCTTCAAGGGCAAAGTCAGGAGTAAAAAAAAAAAAATACTTGTAAAGTACTTGACTGTCCTCAGGTAAGAGGAAAAAAAGATCCTGGCAGAGATCATGCAATGGGCAAGGGAAGAACTTAAGAGAAACCAAATCTGGCAGCAAAAGTGCTCCAGGAAACCCTGATCTGAAAAGATGTCCCTCTCGGAAGGTCAGAACTGCAAAAAGGTCCACAGCTGGATATTGACACAGACTAGCAAATCTTGTAGGCCAGGGAGACCTAGGACATTATATGAAACCAATACTTCACTCTGGACTAAGGTTTAAAAGCCCTGACAAGAAAATTAATATATACTACACAAAGACGGGAAAGCACATAAGAGGATGCATATTATTATCTGGTTACCTTAGGGAACGCAGTAACCAGGGGTACAGCTTTCAGCCTGAGAACTCCAAGAAAGTCTAACCCCTTTGTTGGTACCAATTTACATTAAAATCAAGGGTCGGTAAAGACCCTTTGAAAAGCTACTGCATAGTGCCAGCCATTCAATCAGTTTCCCAATAAGCCCCACCACACCTGACAAGTGAAATCACCATCCCAGTGACATTTCTTCCAGAAAAATTTGAGCTGGTCATGCTAGATAGGGTTCCAAGAGGACATCTGAAAACCTTCTCCTGCTGCATGGAGGGGTCAGTTTGGAGAGGATAAGAAGGCAAGGAACTCCATAGGCTGAATTCTCTGAGATGACCTATTCCTAACCCCTTGAGCAGAAACCTCCTCTATAGTATCCCCAACAAGTGGCCATCCAACCTCTTCTTGAAGAGCCCCAAGAATGAGGAAGCCACTACCTCCTACCGAAGCCCATTCAACTTTGAATTAGCTCTCATTATTAGGAGGTTATTCTACCAAATCTAAAGCTGCCTCTGTATCTCCTATCTCACCGTTCTCAGGTGGTATTTCGGTACCAGGCAGGAGACTCCAATGCCTTTTAGACAGCTGCTTCCCTCCCCCACTCCCTTCCCCGCCTGTCTTTTCTCTAGTTCTCAGATGGCATGGTCTCCAGGCACTTGAGCCCAGCTGTACTCCTCCAGACTCTCTTAATAAGTGGTCCCCACGACTGAGCCTTAGGTTCTAAATGAGGACAAAGTCAATGAGCCTGCCAGCTCCCTAGTCCCAGGCTGCGCTACCTGGATGGGTCTGGGCTCTATTCAAAGGTCAGGATGCCTTTTCTCCTATCAGCACTACAATCTGCCCCTTGGAAACCTCCTCCCAAGGTTCTGAGTTTTGCCTTCTGGGCACCGACCGCAAGCCGGCTCCCTCTCGCCTCGGACGGCCCTGCACCTACCCGAGGGAGGAGAGCGCAGGACTGGCTCCGAGAGCCTGGGAGCTCATCGGCTTCATGAGCCTCCTAAGGCTTCTCTTATCCAGATTACAGTCCCCAATCCTCCGGACTCAGGGGAGCTGCCCGGGTGACCTGGGGGCCAAACTCCCGGGCCTCTGCCTGTCCTGTGCACGCGAGGCCGCGGTCAGGGGCTGGCCGGCGCGGCTGGACCCCGACAGCGGTGCCGGGGAGGAGAGCCGGCCCTGAAGTCGGGGGCCCTTCCTCTCTGGGTGACCTTGGGCCGTGGCTCCCCCTCTCCCGGCCTCAGACGAGAAGACGCCCCTCGGAGCCCCCGACCGCCCTCGTGGAGGCGGCCTCCGCCTGACGCGCGGAAGGCGCCCCGGGCACGCGAGGCCGGGGTCCCCACGCGGCCCACGCCCAGCCCTCCGCGTCGCGTCCCCCCCTCGTGACAGCCCTTCCCGGGGCCCCGGAGGTCACGCCGTCCCGGCCCTGCTCCTCTCCGGGGCTCCGGGCGGGCCCACGCGGCAGCCCCCGGCCGCTACCCCCTCCCCAAGCGTCAGGGGGGCTCCGGGCGTGCCCGTGACCTTGACACCGCCCCTGGGCCGGGCCCGGCCTTGCCGCCCGCACCGGGAGAAGGGCAGAGACCCGAAAGGCGGCTGAGGGAGGGCCCGCGGAGGGGCCAGGCCGGCAGGGGTTGGAGCCGGAGCCGGGGTTGGGGCCGGGACCGGCCTCTCAGCGCTCGGAGCCCCGCGCCCCTGCCGCGGCCGGCCGGGGAAGGGGAGCGGTTGGCAGGGCCGCATGCGCACTCGCGGTCCCCTCCACGCAGCCCCCGAGGCCCGGCCCCTCCGCGCTCACCTTGGGGATCCACGCGGGACCGGCCATCACGTTCGCTCCTCAGGCCCTGGAGGCGGCGGCAGTGGCGGCGGCTATGCGCAAACTCTCTCGGTCCCGGAGCCCAGGCCCGGCATCGCTCGTAGGCCCCGCCCCCCGAGCACGCCGCCGGAAGCCCCGCCCCCGGAGGAGGGAAGGCGGCAGCCCAGGGTTTTCCCATCCCTTCTCCTTCCCTTTCCTCCTTTTCCTTCCCCTCCCCTATCTACCGGCTGCCCCTCCCTCCTCGCTGCCTTGGCGTCTCCTCAACCAATCCCAGCACTCCCGGGGCGGTGACGTAAGAGCATTGGATCGCGCAGCTCCATTGACCCTGTGAGCCTCGAGGGGAGGGAGGAGGCGGGAAAGAGCGAGGAGAGGAAGCGGCCGGCCGCGTGGTGGGCGTGGGCGGGCGCTGCAGTGCACTGGTGCTTGTGCTGCGCGGGAAGTCTACGGGAGGCCCTGACCTTGAAACCCACTTCCGCCTCGGCGGCTCCTCGGCCTCTCTTACGTCCGTGTGTTGGCCGGACTTCCAGAGCCGATCCCGGCCAGGGCTCGCTCCTCCTTCATACGGGCCCATGCAGCGAGGCCTCGGGGTGCGGGCCCCCTTCGGTGCGCGGCTCCGGGACGCCGCCGCGTGGGCAGCTGCCACACCCGGTCCCCTGCTCCCGCGGGGAAGGCGGCACCGGCTGGGGGGGGGGGGTGCAGGAGGACATTGGGGTCGTGTCTCGGCTTGTGTCCCGCTCCTGGCCTTCGGGGACGGTGAGACGGCAGCTGTCGAGTCCGACTCTTCATGCCCCACCTGAGGTTTTCTTGGCAGAGACGCTGGGGTGGAGCCGTCTCCTTCTCCAGCTCATTCTGCAGGTGGGGAAACTGAGGCACACTGGATGATGTGGCTGGCCCAGGGTCACACGGATAGGAAGTGCCTGAGACCAGGTTTGACTTGGGGTTTTCCTGACTCCATGAGGCTCTGCCCCCGGGAGCCCGAGTCCAGCGGGAAGGCCCGGGCTGGCCTCAGCCTGGACTGAAGCTGCGGAGTGGGAGCCTCAGACACTTTCTGGCTGGGTGACCCCAGGCCCTGGGATCTTGGTCCGTCTCATTTTCCTCATCTGTAAGATGTAAGCGCAGCTGCCGCCGAAGTGATGGTAGAGCGCTCAGCACCGTGCCCGGCACGCAGGAGGTGCCCAATAAATGCTTGTTTCCTGCCTCTCCCAATTTAAATTTGAGACCCCCTTCCCTGGGACCGAGGTGCCGTGGGGCAGGACGTGCCCTCCGGGAGTGCCCCATCACTTCTGTTCTTCCTGTGACTTCACAGTAAAAATATTTATAAGATGCTGATTATTGAAATGACGCCGGGACCCTGGTCCTCAGCAGTTTCACGTGGGAGAACATGGCCGAATGGGCGTTAGAGAAAGATACATCCAGCCCCTCAGGGGTGCTTCAGACCCCGAGAGGGAGGCGGAGCCTTGCTTTGGGGACCCCGACTCTCCCCTGTGGGGCTGTTAGGAATGCATCAGTGTCTCAGGATGTGTAAAACAAGGCAGGCGGCCACAGATGGTGTCTAAGGTCCCTTCCAAACCTTAGCCTGTGATCCAGTCCCTAGCGTGCCTTGTGCCCTCCCTTCTCCCCTTCCTCCTCTGCCCAAAGAGGTGAGGATTTGACCCCTGGGGCGTCAGACGGAGCAGTCTGGGTGCAGTTGTGCAGGGCTGGCTTGTCAGCGGGGAGACTTGGACACAAGGGCCACCCCGCTGGGACTAGGAGTACACAGCAGACGAGACAGTTGCAATTCTCTGAAAGCAGCAATACATTGGGAGTCAAGGAATAACAACCCGAGACAGCCAGAGAGGCCCATTCAGACCTTTAAATGGTGGGAAGAAGTCTGGAGGGGCAGAAGGTATAGAGTGGGGTGACTCTCAAGGTCCTGCCTCCACTGTATGAATTCACACAGCATGATGTGGTGGGGGGAGTGCTGGACTTTCTCAGACATTTTGGGAAAAGTAACTGCCTGTCTGAGCCTCAGTCTCCTTATCTGTCAAATGGGCATGATGATAATGCCTACAGTAAGTAACTCCATCACAGCATTACTGTGAGGCTTAAATGAGATAATACATGCATAGCCCTTGACAAACTAAAGCATCATATATAAATGCTTGCTGTTATTATTTCTCAAGGGTCACCCAGCATACCTCCTTCACTCAATATAGACATACAGGGTATCCCAAAAGGCTTAGTGCAGTTTTAAGTTCCAATGACTTAGAACCACACTAAGATTTTTGGGACACCCTGGTTATGTACATGCCATTTTTCTGAATAGAATGTCAGCTCTTTGAGGGCAGAGACTGTCTTACTTTCTTTTATCCATATCCCCAGCACTTATCACAGTTCCTGGAACATACTTAAGTGTTAAATGAATTTTCGACCTACCTCTCTATCCATCCATCCATCCATTTTGTCCATCCATATCTTTCTCACTCTGTGTTTGCCTCTCCACCCATCTGTTTGTCTGTCTATATGTCTATCCAAACATTTCTCTATCTTCCCAAAGTCCCAAATAGAAGATGGTGACAGGGCAGGGTCAAGGCCTGGAAGCAGCCTTCTATCAGGATGAGAAGGACTCAGAACAAGGGACAACTTAGAGAGAACCTGCCGGCTCCATTAATCAGCCAACCAGCAAACCTTGATTAAGCTGCTATGTGCAGAACACAATGCTCAGTGCTAAGAACACATGGAAAAAGCAAAAAAAAAAATCTGTCCCTGCTCTCAAAAAGCTTACGTTCTAAAGGAGGAGATGACGGGTATAGGAAGAGAAATCAGTCAATCAACAATCATGACATGTTACTGGCCTACTATGGGCCTGCTACTGTGCTAGGTGCTGGAGACACAATTGGAGACAAGAAACACACCCCGTTGTCAAAGAGATTACACCTTATCAGGGAGGCAACATATGTGCATATGTGTGTATGTGAAATATCTTTTGTATCTATAGAAGACACATCCAGCACAAACACAAAGCAACTAAAAGTAGTTCAATTGCAGGTAGTTTAGGAGGGAGGGCTTTCTCAGTTTGGGAGGCAGGGCTAGGCATCAAGAAAGGCTTGATGTGGGAGGTGATACTTGAGCTGACCCTTGAAGAAAGAGAGGGATTCCTTGAAGTGGAGGTGATGATTGAGTTTTCTCAGGCACATGGGTTGGCCAGGACAAAGGTAAGCTGGAACCAGGTTATGAAGAGCTTCTGGATAAACAGGGCAAGTGAAGAACCGAGGAAGACAAGGAACTTGCCAACCTGGTTGACTGGGAGGATGGTGGTGCCTTCAAGGGTAATAGGTGTGTAAGATGAAAGAGTTCAGAGCCTGAATCTGAGTTCAGAAAAGGTCTTTATTCTTTCTCATGAGAAAGGATTCTGCCCCTGTCGCTCACATGGCATCTACCAGGGAGAGAGCAACAGGTAGAAGCCAGCCTATGGTTATATAATCTTCTAATGCAGAAACCCAACCCCCCAGCTGGCCTTCACTCTTATTGGTAGGGAGGCTGGCCTACAATCTAAGTGAGGGAATCTGTCTCTGAGACAAATGACCTGGAAACGTGGGTGTCCAATGAAAGGCCAAGGAAGCAGTCTTTTCCTCATTTGGCATATCTTGTGCTGAGGTGGCACTGGGGAGGGTCTCCATTGCTCTCAGTCCCAGATTCCTGGAAGGTCAGGTGACCTCTAAATGTAGACCTAGTGAATACTGAAGCCATTCTAGATTTGATTTTTCATAATGGGGAAACTTCACTATAAATTATTCCTCATATAGGGAAGGTCAGAAGAGGGGTAGGTTTGTGGGGAAAGGTAGCCCTCTGGGAAGGTTAAATTTGGAATGTCTATAAAAATCTGGTTTAAAATGTTCAGTAAGCATTGGTGACTTGGGACCTGGAGCTCAGGGCTGCATATATAGACCTGGGGATCCTCTCCACAGAGAAGATAATTGAACCCATGGGAGATGATGAAACCACTGAGCGAGATAATGACAAGCACAAAGAGAAGGGGGCCCAGAACAGAGCCTTGAGAGACACTTACAGTTAGTGGATAAAGATGGATGAAAGTCCAGCAAAGGGGACAGAAAAGGAGTGATTAGACAGGTAGAAGAACAGAGAGGGAGCCCTGGAACAAAACCAGAGAGGAGAGAGTACTTAAGCTTAGCAACAATGTTGACTCCGTGTAGAGAAAGCCAAGAAGACAAAGACTGAGAAATGGTCATTGGTTGGTCAATGAGTATTTTGGAGACAGCTGGGTGGCTCGGCTGGATAGGGGACGGTCCTGGAATCAAGAACTCACTGAGTTCAAATGTGACCCCAGACAGGTGTGTGACCCTGGACATGTCACTTATCCTTGTTTGCTTCAGTTTCCTCATCTTCAAAATGAGCTGGAGAAGGAAATGGCAAATCACTCCAGTATCTACCTATGCCAAGAAAACCCCAAATGGAGAATTGGACACCAGATATTTATGAAGCACTTGCTATGTATGTATCAGGCACTGTGCTAAGCTCTGTGGACCAAGAAAGGCCACTACAGGTGGCTCCCCTCGAGCTCACAAACCAAATGGAGGAAGCAGCATTCTAATGGCATTAGATTTGGCAGTTGATATCCCATTGTATTCGTGGTCAAGAGAATGAGTGAAAGGACCCCAACCTTTTGGTGGATCTCCTTTAGGATACTTGTAGGTAGAGCTTGATTTTTGGCGTTTTCCCCTGGTACACAGATAGGGCATCTTCTTCTTGTGGGGAGAAGACAGGCACGAGGCTGATGTTTGGGGACTGTCATGTGGCATATGGGTAAGAAGAGTAGGAAGGGAACATTTTATGAGCTAGAAGGGGCCTTAGATGTCATCTAGTCCAATCCCTTTCAGAAGAGGAATGTGAGATCCAGAGAGAGATCCCTGAGGTCCAAGTGACTTGTCCAAGGTCACACAACTAGTAAGTGGCAGATTTGAACTGATTCCCAAGCCAGTGAATTTTCCACTGCACCAAAGGAGGGACTCATTACAGCCTGCCATCTCGTAGCTTCCTAATTTAATGAATTATTTTGCTAAGTACAGCATATGCTGAATTCTGTTTGCACCCAGCCGAAGGACCAAGAATTTTTAAAAACTTGGTAGCCTGGGCCAAAGTCCTTATTGCCCCACCCTAGTTAGGACTCTGAAAAGAGACCCTTTCTCTTTCTACCTACTTCAAGCCATCTGGGGAAGAGTCTACCAGTCTGTGCCAAGCCTAGCCCCAGCCACCTGGAGCTCAGCAAATACTTGTGCAGGGCGAATTGAATTGACCTTCCAGGGGAAGGTTTACTTATCCTGTAGGGTCATCATTCTACTGTGCAATCTGTCATTGGTAAACTGCAGTATCACTTGGATACGACTTTGGACAAATAAAGAGGGTGACACTCAGCCAACTTAGGCCTCTTTGGATTGGTGCACATCGTAATTCAAGATTCCAGTTCCCATCTGTGTCTCCAGAGAATTAGAGCTCTTTCACATTAGACTCTGAGCCCCTGAGAGCAAGGCCTGTCTTCCCTTGCACTTAATCACACCTCAACAAGCATTAAACAAACACCTATTGTGTGCCAGGCATCGTGCTGCATGCTGAGCATGCAAAGACAGAACCAGAAAATTCCTGCCCTTCTTGAGGAGCTCATAGTTTTAGTCAGGGTAAACAATGTATACATATAATGGCAGATGCAAAGGAAAATACCTGATGATTTCCCAGGGAAGGCTCCAGCAATGGAGTGGATCCAGAAAGGCCTCCTGTAGGAGATAATATTTGAGTCTGGCCTAGAAAAGTAGAGATTCTTAAGATGTGGAGGAGAGAGGGAAGTGCATTCCAGGCATGAGGCACAGCCAATGCAAAGGCAAGGATATGGGAGATAGTGTTGTGTGAGAAATGTTAAGCAGTCCAGCTGAACAAATCTTCCAAGGGGGTCCACTCACCACACCAGAGTTTTCTCTTTCTTTGATTATCTCATTTTTAAACCCTCAACCGATCCTAGTAACTGAAGATAATGGTCAGTCATTGTCAGATGAAACAGTGATACAATTGTTGGCTCCTAACTGGATTTTTTTTCCCAGCAGGATTTAGAACTGACCAAGACCTTAGAGCTCCTTTTATCCAACCCTCTCATCTTATAAATGTCGACACTGAAGCTCAAGGGGCTTAAACAGGAGTTACTCAAATCACCCGAGGGCTTGGAAAGTACTGAGCAAGGATTCCAGTTCCCATCCTGTGTCTCCAGAGGCCTGGAGCTCTTTCATGAGCCCCTGAGAGCTTCAAGGACTGTTGGGTTTTTGCCTTTCATTGTATCCTGAGCACTTGGCACAATGCCTGGCAAATAGTAGGCACTAAATAAACTGGTAATTGATTGACTAACTGACAGAATGGCTCTTTCTCTTACAACATAGTTCATGGACAGACTAATGACCGGAAGCAATGCTGTAAAATCTGGAAAAGATAACAACTCTGGGAACCTTCTATTTTATTTGGAGACCATCTCTATGTCCTATGACATATATATTCATTTTTGTTTGTTTGATTTTTTAAATAGATATTAAGCAGCTAGGTGGCCCACTGGATAGAGTGTTGGACTTGGAGTCAGGAGGACCAAAGTTCAAATCTAACCTGACACTAGCTGTGTGACCTTGAACAAGTCACTTAACTGCTACCTGCCTCAGTTTCCTCAGATGTAAAATGGGAGTGATGATAATAATAGCACCCACCTCCCAAGGTTGTTGTGAGAATCAAATGAGACTATATTTGCAGAGCTCTTTGCAAACTCTTAAAGTGATATGTAAATGCTATTATTATTATTTAAAATAAATTTAAATTTTTTCTTCTGAACTTAGCAAACACCAAATAAAATGGGGATTTCCATGTGTGCTGGAGAACAGAAAAAATATGTGAAAGTGAAAGTCTCTGTTAGGTACTACTTGCTTTCCTTTGTCCTTAAGTAATAGGGGTCTTGCTTCTCTGCCCTTCTTTCTGGCCTTCTTTCTCAAAGGACATTCATTAAGACTCTGCTGTGTGCAGAGTATGTTTTAGTGAGATATAAGGTTTAGGGAAACCAGGTTCCCTGCTTGGTGGAGTTTTACAGTCTCTGTTGAGGGTATAGGGCACCAAAATCTTCTTGACCACAAAAATCACCAAAAGTGATGGTTAAGGGGGGATAGAGGGAAAAAGCTATTTTCTCTAGGCTTCAGATACAGTGTGGTGTTATGTGGTGTGGTGGAAAGCACAAGACTTGGAGCCAGGAGACCTGGGTTCCAATCCTACCTCATAACTGTGAGCTTTCTGAGTATTGGTTTGCTTATCTGTGAAATAGGCATAATAACGTGTGTAGTTTCTACCTTTCAGGGTTGTTAGGAGAAATATCCTTTATCTTTAATGGAAAAAGTGGTGCCTGAGTTAGAATGTTACATCATTTGATCCTCACAACAGCCTGGTAAGGTAGATAGTGGGAGAATGTTTATACCCATTTCACAGATGATAAAACTGAGACCCAAAGAGGTGCTGTGATTTTCCCAAGGTGACACAGCTAGTAACAGACAAAGCTCTAACCCAGGTCTCCTGCCTCTGAGGCCAAGACTTTCTCTATTATGCTAATACTGCTGCTAATTAGAATTCAAAATGGAAAAACACATGAAATCTAGTCATCCGTCTCCCTCAGCTCTCATATCCAATTTGGGAAAAAGCTAGTGGTCGTCCAAAATAGCATCCTGGCTCTAACACCAACCAGTTGAGTGACCCTGGACGATTTAAGCGGCTCAGTTTCCTCCTCAGTAAAAGAAAGGGGTTTGATGACAACCTCTGAAGTCCTTTCCAACTTATAAAGTGAATATCACTTTAAGAAACTTGGCAATCATCTGGGGCACCAAGATGGCACCCCACTGGTCAGAGCTCTGGGCCTCGAGTCAGAAAGACTTGAGTCCAAATCCAGACTCACTCACACTAGTTGGGTGACTCTGAAACAGCCATTTAACCCCCCTCAGACTCAGTTTCCCCAGCTTTAAAATGTTGCAAGGATCAAACGAGATAATTGTAAAGTGCTTGCTTAGCACTGTGCCTGAATCATCGTGGGCACTCTGTAAAGGCTTCTTCCCTTGCTTAGTCTAACCACTTCATTTTAGAAGACAGGTCAAAAGAATTGAAAATGTGTGAGATAAAAGGGTTCAGAGTCTGAATCTAAGGTCAGAAAAGGTTTTTATTCTTTGTCATGAGAAAGGACTCTGCCCTTGTTGCCCACATGGCATCTGCAGGGAGAGCGCAACAGGTAGAAGCCAGCCCATGGTGATATAATCTTCTAATGCAGAAACCTAACCTCCCAACTGGCCTTTACTCTATTGGTAGGGAGGCTGGCCCACAACTAAGCATGGAGACAAAGGACCCAGAAACAGGTGAGTGTCCAGTGAAAGCAGTCTTAATCTTATTTGGCATGTCTTGTGCTGAGGTGGCACCGGGGGAGGGTCTCCATTGCTCTAAGCCCCAGATTGCTTGAAGGTCAGGTGACCTAAACCTAAGCCTAGTGAATACTGAAGCCATTCTAGATTTGATTTTTCAGAATGGGGAGACTTCACTATAAATTATCCCTCAAAAAAGAAGGGAGGTGATTTGCCCGAGGTCATAAAGGTCATAAACGGCAGAGTTGAGATCCAAACCCAGGGGCCTCTGACTCCAAATCCAACCTATTTCCTACTGTGTCACTCTAAGCAGATTTCTCTAATTCAGTTTCTGGGCTTCTGGAGGCAGTGGAACATTTTCCATTGCTTAATGATATATACGGGGATCCTTCACTTTTTTTATGTCATAGACTTCTTAGCAGCTTGGTGAAGCCTATAGAGCCTTTCTAAGAATTGTTTCTAAATGCACAAAAATGCACAAAAATTCTACATAGAATTGCAAAGGAAGCCAATTATATTGAAATAAAAATGTAAACATTTTCCTCATTCAATTCATGGGTTCCTGAAATCTGAGGGTCTGAGGACCCTAGCTTAAGAACCTCTATTACATGTAAAATAATAAGAACAGCTTACATTTATGTAACACTTTAGGTCTTCAGTATTATGTTACACATTTTTAATTTTTAACCTTTTAAAAATATTTTTTTCCAATTATACATAAAGACAAATTGTAACATTCATATTTCTTCTTATAAATTTGAACTCCTATTCACAGCCAAAGAAAGAACTATGGAGTCTGAACACGGACAGAAGCATGCTCTTTTCTCTTTTTCCTTTGTTTTTTGTGTTTTCTTTCTCATGGTTTTTCCCTTTTGTTTTGATTCTTCTTTCACAACCTAATACAGAAATATGTTTAATATGATTGTGCATATATAGCTTGCATCAGATTTCTTACTATCTTGGGGAGGGGGCAGAGGAGGGAGGGAGAAAAAATTTAGAACTCAAAAAAGTGAATGTTGAAGACTAAAAATAGATTAATTAATTTAAAAATATTTTAAAAAATAAAATAAATTCAAGTCCCAAATGTCTCTGTCCTTTGCTCCCCTCCCCCTCCCTAAGATGGTAAACAGTTTGATCTAGGTTATGTATGTGCAATCATGTAAAACATATTTCCATATATTAGTCATGTGGTGAAAGAAGAAATGGACCATAAAAAACCCCAGGGCCTCACCTATTTTATCCCATTTATCCTCTCAACACCCCAGGAAGACAGGTACTATTCCTGTCGTTTTCAGTCGTGTCTTACTCTTTGTCATCCCATTTTGGGTTTTCTTGGTAGAGATAATGAAGTGGTTTACCATTTCTTCCTCCAACTCATTTTACAGATTAGGAAGCTGAGATAAACAGGGTTGTGACTTGCCCAGGGTCATACTGCTAGTAAGTATCTAAGGCCGGATTTGAACTTGGGTCTTCCTGACTCCAGGCCTTGCTCTATCCCCTGCACCCCGCAGCTGTCTTTTAGAATGAGAAGAGAGACCTGGGAGAAAATTGATGAGACTCAAAAGGAATGGTATCAGAAAGCAGTAGTTCTTGTATGATGAGAGCCTGGCTGTATGGCTGACCAGGACATTCCCTCTCCACTAAAAGGTCCCATTTAGGACATCAAATTGCTTATTAAGAAAGTTGCTTGGTGAATGTTTGTGGCATATAAGCTATAAAATAATCTTACTTTGCATTTTCTGCCCCTCTATCAATTTGTATGGGGACAGACGATGGGGAGAAGGAGGAGGCGGTCCACAGAATATGTAAAAGGAAAGAGAACACAGTATTTCCCAGATTGCTGTGAACTGAAGGCCTGTGGCAGAAAGGTCCCCAGGAAGGGGCCTCTAAGTGGAGAGGAGACAAAGGCTGAAGTGAAGAAGAGCCAGGAGCATGGAGTTCATCAGGGAAGTGAGGACACCTCAGCAAATGCCTCAGAATAGCTGGGAATCCAAGGAGAGGAACTGTTGCCCAGCCACTGGTTTCTGAATCCCCTTTCCTGTGGCACAGAAACTTTGCCCCGATGTCTTTTGTAAACTTGAGTGTTTAGAGAAGACAGAGACTCAAACTATTTTGGTGTGAAGGAGGATGAGAGGACCAGGGATGCTGGGATACAGGCCGGGATGACTTCTTATTCCTTTACTATTTGGTTGAATCAATTTAGTGCCCACTATGTGTAAGGCATCATGTACAAATATGGAAGTGAGACAGCCTCTGCCCTCAAAGAGCTTACATTCTAAAGTGGGGAGACTATACATGCATGCATTGGTGTGTGTGTGTGTGTAGATATGGTAGTCAAGGAAAGGAGTTTTGGTCTAAGGATTGACAATCGGGACCAGACATAGGACATGGGGACATAGAGCAGTTTCCAGTAGAAACAGTAGCTTTGATTTTGATTTGATTATTATTCTCAGAGGAGGAGAGTGTGAGAGGGGCAGATGGGGTGATGGTGGGGTACACTATACTAGTTAAAATTAAGGTAGCCTGAGACATGAAGTTCTGAGCATGATTGATTTATTCACAAAGCACAAATTTATCAATAAATGGGATATCAGCTTCCCCAGCAAAGCTATGACCCCGAAAAAGGGGAATAGCTCTCTTTTATAGTTCAGGGAGCAAGTTATGATTGGTTAAAAGAGCTTGACATCATGAGTGGTGAAGTCATTATGATTGGTTAAAGAGCTGGGGCGTGGGGAACAATATGATTGGTTGGAAATTGGGAATGAAGGGCTAGCAACACCCCCCCTCCTTCTTCCTGTGACTAAGAAATGTTCATTGTTTGAGACCACTCGCAAGATGAGACACAGGGGATCAGACTTCTTTGGGTAGTGAGCCAGACATCCTTGAAGGATGGCTCAGTGGTGTAAGATACTAGACCAGACTCCCTGGTGTCCATCTGCGTCTCTCAAGGATAACAGATTTCCTTGAGGCAAGAATGAGAACAGAGATTAACAAGAGAACTGGGTTTCTAAACTTAACTCATTATAAGCCAGCTGAATTTCTGAACTAAGTTCAGAGACAAAGAATTATGAATTAACCCAGCTACAGGACAAAACCGATCAGTTGAAAATAGGACCAATTCATTTTTAAAATTTTATTTATTTATTTTTTAGTTTTCAACATTCATTTCCACAAGATTTTGAGTTACAAATTTTCTCTCCTGCCCCCACCCCAAGATAACGAGTCTACTGAATACCCCTTCCCCCAATCTATTCTTTCTTATATCCTCCCCCATTCCTCCCTTACTTAAATAGGATCAATTTTAAAAAGACATGTTTTTGGTTTTTTGTGTTTTGCTTTTTGGAGGGGAGAAGGCAGGGCAATTAGGATTAAGTGACTTCCCCAAGATCACAAGCCTAGTAAATGTTAAGAGTCTGAGGCTGGATTTGAACTCAGATCCTCCTGACTCCAGGCTGTTTGCTCTGTTCACTGTACCACCTAGCTGCTCCCAGAAGATATGGAATCAATCTGATTATTTCAACACACACACACACACACACACACACACACACGCAACATACTTTCACTGGGTAGGTTCTGGTTTCCTGGTGAATGACTCAATGGAATGGGAAGCATGGTCGGAGACCAGCTGCATAGGGTAGTTAGGAAAGCTCAGACACCAATCAGGATAGCCCAGGCCTTGGGCACAGTGCCAGCCCCATCATCAATGAATACTTTGATGTTCCAGTACCTTTAGGACCTCTGCTAGCAAGGGCAGCAACTGAGCATGCTGGAAAGGAGCTAACTAGAGACATTTCCCAGAGCTTATAAATCTGGGCTGGAGACAAAATCAGCCAAAGGGCTGATTACTTCTCGAGAGACACCATAATAAGAATCCATTCTGACTGCCAGATCAGAGGCTAGCTAGGTCTTTGTGCAGATTATATACAGAATTAAGGATGCTGTCAATTGGATATTCTTAAGGGATATTTCCATTAAGCTCTGCTAATAATAATTCACAGTGTTATAGCACTTTAAGGTTCACTAGTCACTTCCCTCATAATCACCATGTGTTATTCCCATTTCATAGATGTGAAAACTGAGTTTCAGTTAAGTGATTTTCTTAAAGTCATGTAAATATAGAGTGTCAGAGATAAGATTCCTACCCAGGTCCTTCCTGATTTGAAGCCCAGGACTCTTTCTGCCATAGGGACTAATCTGGCAAAACATCCTCCTTTGTCCTGGTCTTATTTCTGCCTTCCTAAGGGTTCAGACTGGTCAGCTGGAAGTAGAGCGTCTTCTTTCATGAATAATGCTAGATGTGCTTTCCTTGTTGAATGAGATAGGGCATGAACAGCCAAAAAGGCACGGAGAGATTTGCAAGAGTAACATTATGGTGCTCAGTCTAGGGTACGATAATCTAGGAAGAGCATCAGCCAACTGAAGAGGAGGGGAAGGATTTCAAATCATTCTGAGAAAGTGGAAACATTTAACCCCTGCTTACAGGAGGGCTGGGGAAGATAGGATATGATGGCCACCTGCAAGTTTTGTCATGTGGAAGAGGAATCAGAATGGGGAGCAATGGATAGAAGTTGTAGAAAGGTTGGTTTTGGTTTGATGGAACAACAGTAGTAACAAATCTCCGTGCTGCATTGATGCTACATGCCAGACATTTTGCTAGGCACTGGGGATGCAATGACAAGAAAGCCTCCTGTGTATCTTACCCTGAAGGAGCTTATATTCTCTGGGGAATTCTAAATAAGGCAGGAAATCCCAACCTAGGTGTGAGCACCTCCTCTGGGTGTGAGAATCTTATAAAGGGACATGGAGGATCTTCTCCTCCTCCTGTCTCTGGCACCAAAGGGAGCCATTGGAAGGAGGAAATTAGGCCCACTAAACCAAGCTTCCCTTTCAGACCTTCCACCAGCGCATGATGTCTAAGACCTTTCTCAGACCAGCGTCAGCCTATGTATGCCCTGCCTCCTGTAGGTCCAGCAGCTGGCAAGGCCCAGCGGGAGGCAGTCATGCCCAATTCTCTGGCTCTGGGTTTGGCTTTCTTAATAACATCAGGGGTGGTGCCAACGATGCCCCCAACAACCAATCATTTATTTAACACATGACTCTCAGTGTAGCTTACAGTCTAATAGGAGGAGAACAAATCAAGGAGAAATTGAGACAAAATCCTTCAGGAAAATGTGAAAAGAGACAAAACAGTTAACTGGGACAGTTGGGAAGGGGTCATGGAGGATGAGCTGGGCCTTAGAGAAGGGGTTTCAGTAGACACAGATTTGGGGGAAAGACAGTAGCAAAGAAGGCTGGGCCCCTCAGACTGGTCCATGGGAGGTAGAAAGCAGGACAAGATGAGGGAACAGCTGGCCAACCCTGCTGGCAGGAACACGTGGTGTTTGAAGAGAATGGGGATTGGGAAGGGGCCTGTGATGTCACAAGTAAAGGGAACTCCATCCACCAGTGTGGGTGGGTACCTTGAGAGCACCAAGTGGCCAAGGTCCACGCTGCCTTTAGTATCAGAAGCAGCACTTGGACCCAAGTCCTAGGCTGGCTCTCAACCCATTATCTGGCATCGTTTCTTACAGTGTACTTAATAGGCACTTGAATGTTTATTGGAGGGAAGGAAACAAATGAACATTTGTTAAATGTCCATTATGGGCCAGATGCTGTGCTAAGTGCTCCTTGAAACAACCTGGGAGGGGTTGCTGTTATTACCTGGGAGTAGGTGCTATTGTTATGCCCACTTTACAGACAAGGAAACTGAGGGTAAGTGACTTGATTTGTCCTCAGGCCTTCTTGATTGCAGTCCTATCGATTTCTTTACCGCGCCACCTAGCTGCCAATTGATTGACTGGAAAAGTAGATTAGATCAGGGGCTCAATAAACAGAATCAAGTCGTGTGTGTGTGTGCGTGTGTGTGTGTGTGTATGTGTGTGTGAGTGTGTGCATGTGTGTTTGCGCGCGCGCCCGAGCGCCGGGCTTTTCATTAGGAACCTTACTCTGACAGCAGCGTGGGGGGGGGGGGGGAATGCAAGGGATAGGTACTGATTGGAGGCAGAGAGGCCAAAGACAACGTTTAGGGCAAAAGGTAAATAGAAACTGAATTATGATGGGTGCCGTTGGGGTGGAGACAAGGGGCCCTTAACTTGCAGACCTTCCCTGGGTAACAAAGTCTGGAGGACGTTGGGGGGTGGGAAGATGGAAGGTGGGGAGGTAGGTTGCCGGGGGTGGGGGCTGGGGGTGGGGGGCGGTGTGCAAACGAAGTGTCAGGGACCCCGACGGAATCCACGTCTTGGAGTGGGAGAGCGCACTGACCTCTCCCCGCAGCGTCTGCCTGTTCCCCCAGGTTCTCCGGAGGCGGAGCCTCCAGCCTGGTCTGGCCAAGGTGCAGCCTAGGGGCCGGGCTGGCACAGCTCCGCCCTCTGCTCCCCTCCCCTCTCCCGGGCTGGGCGGCCCCAAAGGCCCGGACTCCCTCAGCTCGCGGATCTTGTCGAGGAGGCCGGGCGCCGGAGCTGTCCGGAGCTGTCCGGAGCTGTCCGGAGCTGTCCGGAGCTGTCCGGAGCTTCGGGCACTCCTCGCTCTCTGGCAGCTCCTCTATCTTGCAGTCCTCCCGATCCCAGTTGGCCCGGGAGGAGCCGCTGGTAGCCGGTGGCGTTGTCAGAGGCAGCGGCAGCGGCGAGCGTCCACTGGGATGCGCCTGTCGGGCTGACCCCCGGCCCTCCCAGCCATCTCCGCACCTTCTTCTCGTTCCTCCTCCGGTCACCTGTGCCCCGGAGGGAGCGATTGGGCTGAGAGGCAGCATTCAGGACACCCGGGGACCGGGCACCGTCCGTCCGATCGGGCCTCAGCGGCTCGGACGCCGGGGTCCCCGAGAGCCAGCAGACGCCTTCTGATGGAAGACTTGGCCCGGGCCGAGCCCCGGCTCCGTGGCTAAGATGGGGAACAAGCAGACGATCTTCACTGACGAGCAGCTGGATAATTACCAGGTGAGGGGCCCGGCTGGGAGCAGGGGCCAGGGCTGGGCTGCGTTGGGCTGGGGGGATTGGGATGGTGTGCCCTTCTGCAACCTTCTACCACCTGCCAGCTGCTCCTCCTCCATCCTCAGCCCATCCTAACTTAAGACCTCCAGAAGCCACACTCCGATGCCCAGGAGGCGGGTTCAGTCGGGATCCGCCCTTTATCCCTGGCAGTCTCTCCGGGCTCCCGGGATGCTGGGGCAGAGGCGTCCATGTGGGGGTCTGTGGTTTGGGTTCTTATCTTTCCAGCCCCCTCGGGAGCGGGAAGGGAAGTTTTTGCAGAGACTAGGGTTTGAGTACTCACGCTAAAGTCTCTTCACTTCCCCGAGACTCAGTTTCCTCTTCTGTGAAAAGGGGATAATATTTGAAGACTGTTGTGAGGAAAGTGTTTTTGTAAGTGATAAAGGACAACAAAACAGTGAGTTCTTGTAAAGGATATCTGCCTCCTCTCCCTCCCCTCCAATCCCTCTTGGGCATCTTAACCAGAGGTAGACATTTTTTTCTAGCTGTCCCAAGGCTCTGTAGCATGTCCATTCTCCTGCTACGTTCTGCTTCCCAAGTCTATCTCCTCTTTCATACTCTCACTTCCAGATTCCAGGTGACCTAGAATCAGAGCCGGTCTAGATCTCTGGAGCTGGCTTTTAGGTTCTCTTCTCATCCCTCTCTTCTACATAGACAGCAGCAGGCCTAACCAAGCAGGGGGCCCCAGAAAGTCAGAAATGGGACTCTCTCTGGGATCTGCTTCCATCCCAATGCCCCTAAAAAACAGGGCAGGAGAAAATGTTACAGGTTTGGACCAGGGTGCTCAGGCCAGAGCTTATAGCCAAACCCTCTAACCTTGGATTGCTTAGTCAATTAAAGAGATCCAGCGCACTCTGGGAGTCAGAAGTGAAGGGAAGAACTAGAAAAAAAAAAAAGGAGAGAGAGGTAAAGGGAGGGGTGTCTGTTCAGCCCCCAGGTGCATCTTCTCCTTCTCTTTTCTGAATTTTAATCTTAAGTAATTTTAAAGTAAAATTGACCCAACACCTTTAACAAATATAATTAAATTGAACTAAAAATGAAAGGAATCTCCAAGTAAAATAATAACAACAATTAGCTTTACATCATGCTTTAAGATTTGCAAAATCCTTTACAAATACCTCATTTTGTAGTGACAACAACCCTAGGAGATAGATGCTACTTTTATACCCATTTTACAGATGAGAAAACTGAGGGGGAGGTTAAATAACTGGCTCAGGGTCTCATAGTATCTAAGTCCATATTTGAACTCCCATCTTCCTGACTTAAGGTCCAGCACTCTATCTAGTATGACAACCAACTGCCTTTGAATTCAAAGTGTTTTGTATTCTTACTGAAAGAAAAAAAATTATTTTAAAAAAGCAATAGCAATGTGTTTTCCCTCTGCTTCTTCTAAATCTGTGCACTTATAAAATATTTTTGGTTTTCAAAATATGATGATTGCTATGTCTGTGACTTTTCTGTTCATCTTCCTTCCTTCCTTTCTTTCTTCCTTCCTTTTTTCCTTCCTTCCTTCCTTCCTCCTTTCCTTTCCTTCTTTCTCCTCCCTCTTCCTCAGAGATCACTTAGTACAATCCACCCTGTTTGGCAGATGAAGAAACTAGAAGTTTGTGACTGGTCCAAAGTTACATGGGCCTGGATCTAATAAGGTGAAATTCAATAGGGATAAATGTAAAGTCTTCTGCTTGAGTACAAAAAGCCAGTTACTCGAGCCTAGGAAATCTGCCTCCTTTGGCTCAGGAGGGAAGGCATCTGAAATTCAGATGGATGATCCAGGGCTCTCAGGTTGCTAGATGTCAAGTATACTTTGAAGAAAAAGAGAATGAACTTGGGATCTTGGCCCTGGGGACTTGTAGTGCCAACCCAGTGTTCTGGTTACTGGGTCTCTATCTTCTATCCAGCTTTATTTACAGAGCCTGGAGAAAGCCTCTGGTGTCAAGTTCAAAGTCTGCTCAGGAGCCCAGCCTGGTCTTGGCTCTGGAGCTGAAGGAGAGAATAATATATGTGAAGTTATAGCCCCAGAGGCTTCTTCTCTTCTTCAGCTGACATCCTGGAAGCTTCTCCCCTTGGCATGGCATCCTGTGATGCTTGGTTATTTCCCTAGGAGAGGGTGGACATCACCCTTCCACTGCCCAGGATAGGTACTTTCAGAAGGCAGTGTCTTTTCTTACATTATTATTTTCAACATGATGCTTTATTTCCTGCAGCTAGGAGCTACCCAAGGGCAATGCAAGATACACAATAGGTTTCTTATAAATACCCTCTGGTAGTTTGATGGGCCCGAAACATGAATTAATCAGAATGTACATAGGATTAAAGGATTTAGATCTAGAAGGGATGGGATGGGTCACTTCGGTCAACCTTGCCTCCTCTTTTACAGATGGGGAAACTGAGGTCTAGGGAGCTTTAAGTAACTTGCCAAAGGTTACCCAAGGAATAAGTGGCAGAGTCTGGAGATTATGGGTTCAGTATTCTTTCCCTTCCCTTGCCTTCCCTTGCCTTCCCTTGCCTTCCCTTGCCTTCCCTTGCCTTCCCTTGCCTTCCCTTGCCTTGCCTTCCCTTGCCTTGCCTTCCCTTGCCCTCCTTTGTCTTCCCCTGCCTTCCCTTCCCTTGCCTTGCCTTGCCTTGCCTTCCCTTGCCTTCCCTTGCCTTCCCTTGCCTTGCCTTGCCTTGCCTTGCCTTCCCTTGCCTTGCCTTGCCTTGCCTTGCCTTGCCTTGCCTTCCCTTCCCTTCCCTTCCCTTCCCTTCTCTTTTTTATTTTCCTTCCCTCCTTTTTTCTTTCCTTACCTTTTTTTCAAATAATAAATATTTATTTTCTTCTCTCCACCACTTGAAGTTTTCTGTTAGGAAGCTATCTGCGTCCTTGCTTTGGTTCTGGGGCTCTGATACTAACCTATATTCTCCTCACTGAAATTTGAACATATTGCTTCTAAATTCTCTTCTCACTGAAAGTGGGGAAAGAGGAGGTCATACATTTCCCTTGGTTCCAACATTCCTGTAATATAGATTTCTCATGGTTTAAAAAAAAAAGTGAGAGCATATAGTATAATGAGTAGAGAGACAGGTCTTAGAGCAAAAAGGCCTAGGTTCCAGTCCTTCCTCTGACCCTCCCAAAATCACTCAACCTTTCAATGTTCCACACAACTCCCCAAGACTGGAAGCTGCAGCAGAGTTGCCAGCTTGTATTGGTAGCAGGAATTTCCTCACCAGGCAGCTCCCTATCAGTAGAACTCACTGGTCAGTCTTTGTTCTTCTGCCATATTTTGATAGTACTGCCTCATGACAACCTGTGAGGAAAGTAGCTGAGGCAGCATTTTCTCCATTTTACAAAGAAAACTAAGACCTAGAGAAAGGTGGGAATTTGCCTAAGGCCACATAGCTGATAAGTGCTGGGGGTGAGATTTGAACCCAGATCTCCTTGACTCTTAAGTCCAACACCCTCTCGGCAATCCTATGATGCCTCTCACATGGCCATTACCGGCCTCTGCTTTCCAAAAGAGATAGCTCATGTTCTTGTCTTTTTTCCAAAGCCTGTTTGATTCTTCACCAAGTTCTTTTGGGTATAAGATGGGACTCTGATTCTCAGTTCATGGATGGACACACAATGAGTTCAATCTCTGCTCACATCTTTTCTCTTCTCATTCTCCCTTCTCCTCCCTCTCCCTCCAATCTTATAGGATCATAGCTTTATAGATTGAAGGACTTAAGAGTTCATCTGGTCCATCCCCTTCACTGTACAGACAAGGAGATTTAGGCAAAAGACTTGCCCAGGGTCACAGAGGCAGGCTATGACAAAGTCAGCATTGGAACCCAGCTCCTCTGACTCCAAACCCAGGGCTTTTTCCTCCATATGTGCCATGCCTCCTCTTCTCATTCTTAATACCAAACCTCAATGACACGTCCTAAGCATTCAGTCATGATTCAGATTGTCTCTAGCAATGATGGTGGAAGGGTTGTTTTTGTAACAAACTACTATTGGGTATACTTGCCTTGCCTTCCCTTGCCTTTTGGGTACACTGAGAACTAGAGACATTGGGTGATTTTTCCAAGATCAAACAGAGATTGCGGCAGAGCTGAAATTTGGAACCAGGTATCTTAGCCCCATCCTGTTTGCCACACCACATTAGTGGTGAAAATGAATTCAAGGTCACCTCACCCAGTGATGGTTTTCTAGGGTTCTTCTTTCTCCTGAATCAGAACATAAGGACTAGGCTCTTGTAGGCCCATTAGAGCACAAAATGATTCATCTCCTAATGCATCTGTTCCCATTCCCTCCCCCTCCTACACACACACACACACACACAATTGAATTGCTGGAGTTCCAGTGCCACCCAAATGTCATTAAAATTACTCCAGCTTGCCAGGGCAGTGTCAGTAACTCTGTCAATGAGGCCGGGTCCTTTTCTAGAACGGGCCATGGGGTGCCTGCTGTCCGGGACATTGTTCATGGCTCCCAGCAGAAGTATCTCATCAGGCTGCCCAGACTCCTCTGGCAGGAGCAAAGGAAGCTGGAGCCAGGGCAGTGGGCATCCCCTGAAGCAACTTCGTCATAATCCCAAAGGGCTGCACTCTAAAGTACATTCAGAATCCATGCACTCATTCATCACTTAGAAAGCGCTGCCCACAGGTCAAGTGTGCTAGGTGCTGAGGATCTAGAGACCCCTGTCCCATCTCTGCAAAAAATATTCATGCCTCAACAAGCTTACATTCTAGTGGGATAAACAACAGGCACATGGGGTGAAGGAGAAAGGAACAAGCATTGATTAGGCACCTGCTATGGGCCAGGCACTTTACAAATATTATCTCATTTTATCACACAGATGAGCAAATGTGAAACATACGATGTGTAGAATAAGTACAGATGGTTTTGGAAGTACATTAGCAGCTAGAGGAGTAGAGGGAGGTGAGACTCAGAGACCCACAAAGGTTTGGCTACTTCTTTACAAGTTAGGAAAGGGGAAGAGTGAGGTCTAGGAGAAAAAGCCCTAGTCCTAGCTCCTAGTCCCAGCTCTACCACCAGCCACCTGGGGGACCTTGCTTACATGGCTTCTGGGTCACAGTTGGCTTATCTGTCCAGTGGACTGGACATTTGCCCTGCCTCCCTCACAGGGATACTGTGAGCATCAAATGAGATAAGGATGGGCCGCCCTTAGTGCCACAGGATCTCAAGCTGGATTCTCTCATTGCACAGCTGAAGACACTGAGGCCCAGGAGATTACTTTCCCTAAGTTATTCAGGGAATGAGCTGTGGGGTGGACTGGATGTGGTCTTTCCCAACTCTGAATTCTGTGATTTCATAAATGGCTAAACTGGGATTTGAACTCAGGTCCCATGACTCTGGTGTTTTTTCTGTTAAAATAAGTGGCCTTGTTTGAAAACTATGAGGCATTCCATGTATATCCTTCCCCAAGAATCATCCCCACTTCCCTTCTGTAGTACAGAGGATGAGGGATGGGGGAAGGGGAAGCCAGCACTTCCATACAGACTTACGGACTGCCAGCCAGATCTGTTCTCCCAATCCATCTCTCTCATCCTTCAAGGGATTTCCCATCAAACCCAGGTCCTCTGTTCCTAAGGGCAGTGAATGTCCCCTCCTCTGATCACACTGCCTCCTACAGATGGCTAATTTTCAAAAGCACCTCTTGGTGTGGGTCATGCTGTGGTTTATAGAAATGGAGCTCCCCTATCCTCACCCCCAAACCAGACTTTGAAACTTTGAACCCTTCCTCTGCCTGACCCCCTTCCCAGCCCTCCCCACCCACTTTGGCTACTTTCCCTGTTTTGTGTCAGGCCTTACAGGTCAGTGGAAAGACCCTGCACTGAGGGCCAGACCTGAGCCCTAGACCAGCTGTGTCCCCTCAGGCCACTGACTTCTCCTCTTCAAGACTCAAATGAGAATAATAGTAATAATGTCTGTCCTGAGAAGCGCTCAGGAAGCCTTATAGCAAAGTCAAGAGTTGTTGTTAATTCAATGGTTTCGGGCAGTGATGCCAAGCTCAAATGGGAATGAGCCATCAAACTGTACATAAGGATTCCTGCAGGCCACACGCTGACTTAGAAAACCACACACTTCTTTCTTTTCCTTTTATTAATACATGGACATATTAAAACCATTTAGGAGCTACATTTTAATCTGGTTTGGGTGGCGCTTGGGCTGCCTCTGCTTTAGAGGCTCATGTGGGGACTCCCTCTGCCCACATGGATGGCATCCTCACGGTGTCTCAGGCAATTTGCTGTAGAAGAAAGCTCTCGATTCAGAGTGAGTGTTCCTGAGCCCTGAGCTCTAGCCTCTTATGGCATGACCTTGGACAAGTCACTTTTCTGGTCTTTAGTTTCTTTATCTATAAAATGAAAGGATGAGACTGTAACATACACAAATGTGTATGTGTATATATAACATATTATATTGTAATATTACATATATATTATGATATTATATAATATATTTAATCTGTAAGGTCCCTTCTAGCTCCAAATAATATGATTCTTCATCCATAGATGGTTTTTGCGAGTTGCCTCAGCCAAAAATAATCCATCCCCAGGTGTACAACTTCTGGACAAGAGTATTTCACCTTTAGCCAGACTGGCCCCCAGATAAGAGACACCTAGTCCCATACTTGGCCCACATGTAAAGCCACTCCATGTTGGAAAGGACCTTCTCAAACTTGTCCTCCTTGTGGGCATAGCCTTTCAGAGCCCAGGGTCACCATGATGAAGTTGCAAATCCTGATTCTGAGGTCTATGATCTATATGACCCTGGGCAGGCCACCAACCCTCTTTGCTCTAAGCTTGCTCATCTGCAAAATAAGGAGGTCTGGCCAGATCTGTCATTTTCAAGGTGTGATCCAGGGATTCCTGGGTGTCCCTAAGGTCCTTTCAGGGGGTCTATGAGGTCAAAACTATTTTTATCATAATACTAAGATGTTTTAACTTGAAATATGATAAATATTGATAGGTATAACCCCCATAAACAAAAGCTGTTTTCAGGGGGATCAGGGGAGAGTCTTCAACAATTTGTAAGAGTGTAAAGAGGTCATGAGACCAAAAGTTTGAGAACATCTGAACTTAATGACCTAAGGGGTTCTTTCTCATCCCAGATCTATGATGAGATGATCTTATGGTAATGGGAAGACCATAATAAGAAGTGATTTTAAACCATGATACAAAAATGAGATGGAAAATGTGTTTTTAAAAGTGATAACAAGTTTTTTTTTCTGAGAATGTTTCCTGCTGGTTTTTATTCATTCAAAAGACATTTACTATGTTGTCACAGTGTGTGCAGGATACGGTCATTATCCTCAGATATCTCACAGTTTAGTGGGGCAACAAGACATAAAAAGAGGTGGGCATAAACATACAGCGAGTCATTTTGGATGCATCAAAGAGGGCTAAAACAGAAATGCTATAGGACATCTGAGGGAGGAGATCCTTGAAGCCTGAGGAGCATCAAGGAAGGAAGAGGAGGCGGTTGAGTTGGACTTTATGATTCCAGAGATTTAAGAACTCTAGCAGATACAGTGACCAGTTCCCACCTCTCGACAGAGAAGGGATGGATTAGAGGTGCAGAACAAGCCATATTTTTTAGGCATTTGAATTGAATGTTAAAATACAGGTAACCGAGGGAGAACATTGCAGGGATACAGAACAGGGTGGACCAAAGTGCAGAAGAAAAGGAATTCACAGCCCTTGTTCAGGGATTAATGATTCAGAAGTGGACAGGACATCAGAGGTCATCTCTTGCCCTTTGTAGATGAAAAAACCAGGGTGGTAGAGTATCCTAAGTCACACAGTGACTTTGTAATAAGTAATCAAAGGCAGGATTTATATATTACCTGGTCTTTTTGATGTATTGTGGTGCTGCTTCTTATTCTTAATACCCCTTGTGTGGACAACTGATGGCAGCATGACTAATCAACTAGTAAGCATTTATTAAGTGCCTACTGTATGCTAAATGCTGAGGGAACTTCCTCTCTGGGAGCCTAACTGTGCTAGAGTGAACAGAGTTAGTTACCTAACTTGGACTTCTGCAGACAATATGAGCTGGGGACACCATCTGGTCCCAGGCCCTGTAATCAGACTCTGGCTACACTATCTGCCAGCAGGCTGGTTTTGAGGGGAGGCCAGGGAACTGGGATATTTGAGCCCTGAGCAAATGAAACCTAAGAGGATGAACAGGGAACTCTTTCATCCCTCTAGGATTACCAAGTGTCCTTTAAAAAAAAATCCCTGGAGAAAAAGAGGGAATTCTAGAAGATCTCAAATCATGAATTAGGACACCTTGTTTACTAACTTAGGTGTCATCCTTATGATTGTATAACATTGATTATTCAGTAGCTGTCCCTTGTCCCCATTGTCTTTGTTTTTTTGTTTGGTTTTTTTTTTTGGCATAGCCGAGGAGAACACCATCCTGGGGAGTCGTAGAGACATGAGGTCATTCAGTCTAACCACCTTAATTTACAGATGAGGAAACTGAGTCACATCAGGGTAAAGCAACTTTCCCAAGTTCACACAGATTGTAAGGATCAGAAGAGGGAACTGAAAGCAGGTCCTCTGTCTCCAGGCCCAGCTCTTCTCATCAATAGTGGTATGACCATGGACAGAACATGCTTTCTCTGTGGTCCTCATTTTTCTTCTCTGTCAAGTGAAGCCTTTGGACCACATGAATTCTGAAGGCCTTCACATTTCTGATAGTACAATTGATTTCATCACCACAGATTTAGAGTCACTACATTCTCGGTTTTGGTCTATGGCATGAAAGAGAAAAACTCAAGTCTTACCTGTTGGTGAACTGGGCATTTTGGCATTTTGCTATTAAAATTTGCTATTAAAAGGGAAAAAAGGTAATTCAGCTGCATCCCCCCTAGCTTTATCCCAGGACATGTAACCACTGCCTCTTAGCTTACTGTCTGCCCTATCTAGGGAGGGCTGCTATGGACCACAGCAGAATGTTTGACCTGGGAGTCAGGAAGACCTGAGTTGTTCAAATTCAGCCTCAGACACTGACTAGCTGTGGGGCTCTGGACAAGTCACCGAGCCATTGTCATCCTCGATTTCTGTATTTGTAAAGATGAGGATAATGATGGCATCTAATGCCGAGGGATGTTTCAAGGACCAAGTAGAATAATATGTGTAAAGTGCTTTTCAAAACTTCAAGGCATTCTATGAATATTATCTTTGACTTTTATTTCAGAGATCTCAAAGTAATTGAAGGCCCCCAACTCACTCGGGTTTTTTTCCCCTTTAACAGGACTGTTCCTTCTTCAATCGGAATGACATCCTCAAGTAAGCAGATTGTTCTCTTGACCATTCTTTTTTGGGAAGTCGCGGGGGGGCGGGGGTGGGGGTGGGGTTCCTGGTCATCGGCAGGACACTGGACTTCATACTCGCTTGGTACTTAGAAAGCCCAGGGACCCCATCTGCCCTTCCCCTTCCAAGCTGGGAAAAGAGAGAGGGTGCTCTTTCTTGGATCCAGGGCCAGGAAATATGTGGGACTCAAACTGCCTCCCTGGGCCTTGATCTGGGGCTGTCTCATAACCATAGTAACAAGACAAGCAATTTCAGCTCACAATTGCAAAAGCGTTTCGTTCCTAACTGGTGATTACAACATGCAGGTGAGGCAGGTTAGTGTAAATATTCTTTTGATGGATGAGGAAGCAGAGTTCAGAAAAATGGAGGAATTTCCCTGGGGTCGTATGGGCAGATGGTGGGATGCGCACCTAGATCTCAGCTCCTGGTCTAGGGCTCTGTCCCTAATTAACTATATGACTTTGGGCTCATGGTTTTCCCTCTCTAGTCTCAGTTTCTCCACCTGTAAAATGAGAGGATTGACCTAGATAACCTCTAAGTTGCCACAGAGAATTTCTAGCTCTCAGAGTCTATTGTTCTAGAGACCAAGTGGATTTGGTTGTGGGAGAGGTTCAAAGTCATTCCAGAAGCACAAAGCAGGGAGAAGAATTTGGATACAGAGATGAGATCTGTAACTAACTTGTGGGAATGATTTTTCAGGGCCAGAGGGCTTTCCTGGTATCCCTAAAATCAGCTCTACAAGTAGCCATATCTCTGCGACTATGTCATAATAAATTATACTCACAAAACACTTTACCTATGTTATCTCATTTGATCTTCATAAAATCTCCCTTAGGCTGCTACTAGTATTTTTTTCTATTTTACAGATGAGGAGACTGAGGCTCAGAGAGGTGACTTGTCAGGGGATTTTAGCCCAGGTCCTCCTGACCTCTTGTCCCACTCCCTTCCTGCTAGACCATCCTGTCCCTAAGCCAGCTCTGTCGCTAAAATGGAGGTGTTGGCTATGTGTTCAAGGGCTCACCTGATAATCCTTCTGGGCTTATCCTGTCTCTGGGCTTCTCTGTGTGAGTTCTTCTGACCCTCACTTCTGCTGATCACAGCTCCTCTGTGACTTGGTACTCTAGGATTGATTCCAGTATCTTCCATTTTTTGACACTTTTCATTTTAACGGCCTTATTATCCCCTCCCCCACTGAACAAAGAAAAACCATTAAGCAAGAACATCTGATACTGAGACTGTGAGTGTCCTCGTTGGACCGCCTTCCTCTCTGCTGTTTGTTGTGCCTGGAATGCTCTGACCCCTCACTCTAGCTCCTGGCTCCCTTCAAGGATCAGCCCAAACTCTGGGGGAGTCCTTGCCTCAGAAATCACCTCCTCTTTTCACTTGATGTACACAGGGTTCTGCATATTACGTCTTCCATCCAGGAGAATCTCACCTCCTTGAAGGCAGCTGGGACAGTGTCTTTATCTTACCATAGGTGGTACTTTTCTAACAGAACCTGGTATGCAGTAAGCACTTAACAAATGTTTGCTGACTGATGGAGGGCCAAATCAGAGGCACACATTCCTCTCCCAAAGTCACTTTGAAGTCCGGAATTAGTATTTTCCCTTTGATGGGCTTCAGATCTGAAGAATCGAGTGAACTTTGGGGCTCCTTCCAGCTTGGATACACTATGACCTTGTCTCAGATTATCTACTTGTTTCTGGGAGGCAGCATTGTGGTTCCATGGAAAGGGCCCTGGCTCAAGAGTTCAAATCCTGCCAGTGATACACTCTGCCTGAGGGACCTCTGTGGTCTCCAAGGTCCCTTCCAGCTCTACAGCTATGATCTCAAGACCCCCGTTTGGGGAGGGAGTTTCCACACCAGGAACTTAGACGAAATCTCCAACGTGGACCTCTTGCTTTCCTCCTCCTCAGATAGTAGGGCCATGCTCCCAACCTGTTAAAGACCATAGAGTTATGCAGTTTTGAACTGGGGGAGTCATAGAGATTATCTACAATCCAACCCCCTCGTTTTACAGAGCAAGAAACTGATGACCAGAGTGGAGAAGAAGGGATTTATTCAGGGTCATACACACAGGAAGCAGAAGCCCCAGAATTCACAGTGACCCCAGAATTTGTTGGGATTCTTCCTGACTATTCACAGAGATCCTGGGGGCGAGAGGTGAGCTGTGCTTGGTGGTCATGAGTCCCGACTTAGCCCCCTTTGACTGAAGCTGATTTCCAATCCTGCTGCAAGGGTAAAGATTGCATCCATCACAAGAGGCTTGTCAGAATTGGGAAATGACAGGAAATTTCACCTCATTTTTGGCTCTGCTGGGTCTCTTTCTGCCATCAGGGATATCAGATCACACTAAAAGCCAGAAACAGCTGTACGATCTCTTAGATTTGCTTTCCCTGCGCTGAGGTGGCAAGTGCTGCCTGGGATTTGGCTCTGAACGGCTTTGCCATGACACTCTCTGCAGTCGAGAAAGGGGGGTTCTCTCTGGACTCTGCCCTTCATTCTTTAGCTCTATGTCCCTTTGCAGACTCCCCCCACTTCCCACAAGTTTCTCAGTTCTCATTTCCTCTTGGGGAAGAGGTGACTCAGACCAGCAAAGGGAGGATCAGAGGTCCTAGACAGAGGTGGGGATCCTGCAGCTTCAAGGCATCATTTTACAGTCCTGCAATGACTTACCCGAGGCCACACAAGCACTCAGGTCACTCAGAGGCAGGATTTGAACCCAGGTCTTCTGATTCCAGAATTAGTGTGCTTGTACTGTGGTTCCCTGGGAGAAGTGAGCAAGTGCATAGCTTTTATTTACAAACATTCCTCCAACATCTCTTAGCTTTGGCATCTGAATTTAGCTAGGGAGACTTTAAAAAAAAAGTTCTATTGGTCTCTCTTTTTTTTAATACCAATTATTTTTAGATACACTCCCCCACCCTGCATTAAACCTTTCCTTATGCAACAAAGAAAACCATCTGGGGTCTGACAGTGGAGGCGACACTTTGCTGCCCCATTGCTACCAAGAGCAAGGTATTATTTTTCCTCATCTTTTTTTTCCTATGACCCAGATCAATTAATTTCATTAACTAATTAAGTTAAATTCAGTTAACCAGGGCTTCTCTACTTTTGGATTTTATTGATACTTTTTGTTTCTACATCACTGATGATTCCCCCTCCATCTCTTCCTTTTCCCATTCCCTGAGAGCATCCCTTTCCATTTTCACAGTAGCTGTTGGGGAGATCTGGTCATGATAGATGGCTAGGTGACACCATAATGCACAGAGTGCCAGACCTGGGAGTTAGGAAATCAGAGTTCAAATGTAACCTCAGATACTTTACTAGTGGTGTGACCCTGGCCAAGTCACTTTACCCTGTTTGCCTTGGTTTCCTCATCTGTAAAATGAGGTGGAGAAGGAATGGCGACCCGCTCCGGTATCTTTACCAATAAAATTCCAAATGGAACCATGAAGAGTGGAATTCAACTGAACAACAGCGACAATGACAGGAACAGATCTGGTCACACGTATCTCCTGTTTCTTTGAAATTTTTGCCTGTTGAGACTTTCTGTGTTGAGACTGCCCAGCTTTTTCCCCTAAGGCAGGGAAAGCCTTCGATTATCTTTCAAGGGCTCATCTTAAGTGGTCACATGGCTAGGATGGGCGGCTCATTTGTGAAGTGGATGGGGTATATGTTGGGGGGCAGAGGGATGACATGATATCATCAACTGTCCTTGAGGCTCCTTTCCATGGCTAAGCAAGATTCATGACTTGAGACATTCCTTTCTGGCACTAGATAGAATACTTGCCCTAGCGTCAGGAAGACTTGAATGCCTATCAGATCTCAGATACTTAATAGCTATGTGCCTCTGGACAGGTCAATGAACTTGTTGGCCTCAGTTTCCTCGTCTGTAAAATGGTGATAATAATAGTGCCCACCTCCCAGGCCTGTGCAGATCAAATAAGATAATAATCATAAAGCACATAAATGTTAGCTGTTACTGTTTTCATTGTTAGATACTGTGTCATTAGACAGTAGATTGTGAGGGAGTCAACCCTAGCTGGTTATCAACCAGGCGATTCTGCTCTCTGTAGCTCAGTCCAATAGAAAGTTTGCCCCTTGAGGGCAGGGACTGTTAAGTTTTTGTCTCTGGGGATACAACGACAGAGCAGGTGCTTAATACATGTTTCTGTAGCTGTTGAGAAGACCCTTTTAGTCAGTGGAGAAGGGACTGTATTTCAATGTTGCTATTTAAAAAAAAAAAAAGTCAGTCCTTGTTGAATTTGAAGAAGGCGGTTTGGTGTATCAGCCAGAGGGTTAGCATAGGTCACAAAGACCCAGATTCATGTCTTGTCTCTGACACACCAGCTGTATGACCCTGCACACTTAATCTCTTACGTGCACAAGGCAAGCTGTAAGGCTCTATGTGGTACCAGCGTGTACTCATAGAGGGAGTTTCTCAAAATGGTGAAACCTTAGGTCTAGATACAAAAAAAAAAAAAAAAAAAAAAGAGAGAGAGAAAGAAAGAAAAGAAAAGGAAAGAAAAAGAAAAAAAATCTTTGCTCAATGTGGGTTTAAAATGGATGGAAGCAGAGGAAATAACTCCATTGGATTCACCAAACATTACTTGTATTGTCCTGAGCACTGTGCCAAACCCTGAGGCTTTATAAAGACAAAATGAAACAATCCCTTGTCCACAAGATGCTCACATTCTCTCTGGGGTGGGGGAAAGGGACAAACAGGCACATGTAGAAGGAAATACAATATACAAAGGAATTTTAAGAGATAAGAGAGTGATAATAACTTGGAATTTCGGGAAATGTCTTGTGTTCCTACAGTAGGTGGTGCCTGAGCTGTGATTTGGAGGAAGCTGGAGGAGGGAGGAGGAAATGAGGAGGGAATGCTTTCCAGATGTGGGGACCACTGGTACAAAGACTTGGAGTTGGGAAATTTGACATGTATGGGGCATAGCTATGTTTATTTTTTCTCAACATTTTGGTTGGAAGGGAGAGTGCTTAAAGGGAAATCATATAAAATAAGATTAGGAAAGTACTCAGAAACCTGATCATGGAGAATTTTAAATGCTAAAGAGAGGATTTTTATTTTATTGTAGAAGCAGCTGTCACTGAAGATTGGAGGTGGGTAGGGGAGGTTGGTATTATCAGACTTTTGTTTTAGAAATATTTTGGCTGAAGCATTCCATGTGTTCCAGACCTAATACTGATTCCTGTCACCCAGATTGGGGGTATATGACCAAATCAGATCCCACTGATGGGGAGGATGGGCCACGCCAGCTCTCCAGGGATGCTAGATGATCAACCTATTAAAATTCTCAGTGGACAGGTCTTCTTTCCAGCAATAAGTTTGATCTGCCCAGCCAGCAGATCTTTTATTGCTCCATCAAAATGAGGAGGAAGCTTTGGCAGGTGCCTCAGACAGGGATGAGTAGATGTTTGGGTCTACTTAGCCTTCAGTCTTTGATGATGGCCAGCTTGGAAGGATGGCAAGTCAGTCAGTGAACTGGAGACCTCTGCTGAAGAGGCCTGGGCTAACTGGTCTGAGGAACCCTCCAGAGACATCAGCCACAGATGTCTGGAACACAGGAGACAGTGAGTCTTGTTAATGGTATGTTGGCTTCAATAAGAATGTTCCCAGGGGTTTGAGGAAAGAACCCTGGAACATTTTGGTTGGGGCTTTAGTAGACACACCAGCAAACTGGACCAGATGATTCTCTTCCAGCAGTCCCAGGGTAGTGGGTTTGTGTTTGTATATAGATGTGCCTGTGTACATACATGTACTTGGTCATGGCCCATGTGCAAAAACTGATCCTTTTCTAATCAGACAGCCCATTGGCAGATAGTCAGATAGGTCCTATCCAAGTGCAGGGGAAACAACAGAAATGATTACAACATTGGGGGTCAGCGTATAAAGAGCCAGGAAGACCTAAGTGCAAGGCCCACCTTTGACTCATACTGGATGAGTGACCCTGAACAAGGCAGCCTCTCAGTACTCCAGGCAGTGCTCTAAGATGCCAAGGTTCAGAGAAGCCAGTCTGCCTTGGTAAAGGGCAAGCTGTTGTCCTTCCTCCTTCCCCCCCTTCCCTAAAATAACAGCTGCATAGAAAGCAGCATGGTGGGGCAGAAACTGGGAGAAAGAAGGCCTGGATTCAAATCTTGGCACTGCCACTTACTAGCTGTGTGACTGGCTGGATCATATCACTTCACCAAGCCTCAGTTTCTTCACCTTTAAAATGGGGGTGAAAGGTGGTGTGGCATAGTAAATAGAGGGCCAGTCCTAGAGTCAGGAATCAATCAGTCAGTAAATATTTATTTAAGCAGCTGTGGGGCCATAGACAAATCACCCACCCTCTCTGTGTCACAGGCACCTTGGTGACTGTTAAGTTACAGATAAATTGGCTATTGGCATCAGTAGAGGGATGTCCCCCAAACTGATGAAATCACAGGGTATTTTTGGGGGTGGACAAAAAATTGGGGTTAATGATACCTATAGAACCTATTTCTAAGAGTATATTGAGAGATGCAGCTAGATAAGAGTTGGGGAGCTGGGGAGAGAAGATACTAGATCCTAACTCTTATCTTTAGTAACTGGCAAAGTAAACATGGGCTAAACACCTGAATTCGACCCTTAGCTGTAAGTGCCTCGATGGAGGGGCCCGACCATCCTTCTGTCCTCTGCCTTGGTCTGACCACAATTGGAGTCTTGGGCTCCATTCTGAGCACCACAAAGTAGAGCTGAGAAAACATGCATGCCTTGCCCTGTGCAGACTGAAGTAGCAGGATATTGAGTCTGGTAAAGAGCAAAAGGCAGGTCAGGGTGAGGGTGGGGAAACAGTATGATTATGATCTTCAGTCCTTTTAAGGATTATCTTGAAGAAGGTCTGCTTAGCCCCAAAAGGAAGAATTAGTAACAAGGTAGAGGCAGATTGCAGCTGGTTAGAAGAAAACATGCCCTAGAATTTAGAACTGTCCAGTATCTGGACAGGCTGCCTCAGGAAACAGTGAATTAATTCCCATGGCTGAATGTCTTATGCAGAGGGCAAGATAACTACTTTTCAGGGACTTGGGTGAGGGTATTTCTGGTCAGGTTAGAATAAATCGCATCTTACACTTAACTAGAAAGGGTTTGGACCCAAAAGAATTGGCTTCAAATGGTACAGTGGAAAGAAGACTGAATTTGAAGTCCAAGGACCTGGATTCAAATCCTGATCCTGCCACTTACTGCTTCAGGGACATTTACCTCTGTACTTCAGTTTCCTCACCTGTAAAATGAAGGGAGTCAACTAGGTGGGGTCTGAGTTCCCTTTTGGCTCTAAGGCTACAATCTAACTTAGTGCCCATGTGACTTTAAGCACGTTGTTCCTCCTTTCCAGGCCTCCATTGCTTCACCTATAAAACAGGGGGGTTGGACTAGATTGGAGGTTTTTAACTCCTTGAATTTTTGTTAAACATTTGGATGACTATCTCATTATCATCGCTTTCCTTTGGAATCCTATGCATTTTACTTTATGAATTTAAAAACATCATTCTAGGAAGGAGTAGTAGGCTTCATCCGACTGCTTGAGGGGTCCACCCGAAAGACGTTAAGATCCCCTGGATAATATCTTAAGTCCCTCCTACCTCTAAAAGTGTACATGAGGTCCCTTCTGACTCTGGGCTTCCATGGTTGATTCCTTGCCTCATTTGGCCATTAATGCCAGACTTGCCCAACCCCGAATCAATCCAAATGCAGTAAAGCCAGTGGCGGAGGAGGGGAGATGAGACAGGCAGCCTCTTCAGTGGATGGCACACTATCGGCAGGAACCTTCCAGGGGGACCAGCTGGCCTTCTCACCCTGTTTTTGCTTGCCTTGCTGGTTCTAGACTGGGTTTTTGAAGCCAGAACTATTTCTCAGGTTGGAAGAATTGGGACATTGGGTTTCGGGGTGGGGATAGATGCCTCCTTCTGCTACTTGACAGTGACTTAGGAAGGGTGTGAATAGAGGACAAAAAAGAAGAGGAAACCATCTCAATACATTCATATCGAAGAATGCTAATGGACTGGAATTTGTTGTTGTTGGTGGTCCTTTATTTTCAAAGTGGACCAATGATATTACAAGGGGGATGTCTTGACTTGTGCATGAAATGGATTTAAGTTAGGCAGTCATCAAAGTGCAAAGTTATAGGCTTCATTCTCTCCTCCAGAACCATCGGAGTCCAGTGGCAAGATAGCTGGCCATGGTATCTTAGACTTGATGGAGGAGCAGGAGAGTGCTAGTAAATATTTAACAACCAGCTCTCTAAAAAGGCAGGATGGGCTTTTAGGTTTAATTTGCATCATTAACATTTTCTGCATCATTATCTTAAGTCTGGATAATCAACAAAACACAAGGCAAGCCCCAATTTGTAGTACTTGCTGATTTCAAAAAGTGTAAATGCTCACACTGAAAATTTAACGGTTGGCTCAGTTAAACTGCCTTTGTGAAGGAGTTTCCTCATTGGCAGCTCCCTATCCTGATGAGATCACAGGCTAAGAGGATCATGGATTTAAAGCTAGCAGGGATCTTAGAGGCCATGGAGCCTAACCATTTCATTTTATATTTGAGAAAACTGAGGTCCAGAGGGTTAGGTGACTTGCCCAAGGTCACACAGCTAGTAGAAATCTGAGGCAGCATCTGAACCCAGGTCCTCTTGATTAAAAATGCAGTGCTCTAGTCACTTGACCTCTGCCTAGGTCACAGGTCCAATACAAATCATTACTATAATGAAATGTATGCACCACCCCAGGGCATGTGCTACAAGTCTATTTCTTTAGGGAAGGAAATAATGCACCTACTCTGTTCCAGGCACTATGGGAAGTGTTTTACTTGTCATCTTATTTGATCTCCACAACAACCCAGAGAGGTAGGTGTTATTATCATTCCCACTTTATAGCTGAGGAAATTGAGGCAGACAGGTTAAGTGACCTCCCCAGGGTCACACTAGTAAGTCTTAAAAATATTTGGTGTCTGAGATTGGATTTAGACTCTGTTCCTCCTGATTCCAGGCCCAGTGCTCTGTCCACTGCACCACCTAGCTACCTTCAAGGCTGCATTTGCTGTTGTTCCCTAAGAGCTAGAGATGGTTTTGTTTGGTAAGAGGAAGATCTAGGGTGGACATGACCGCTGGATTGTTGTGGAAGAGGGAATAGACTGTGTGGCCACCTTGGGCAGACCTTGGGCCAGTGAGTGGACAGGAGCCACTACACTACTGTCACAGAAACTCCAGGAGATGTCAGTGGCCATCTAGTGCAAGCCATACCTGGGGAAAAAATTAAAGAGAAGAATTCTCTTGAATTCCAAAGAGATGTATTTTGCCTTGATAGAAGAAAGAATGTCTAACAATTAGAGCTGTCCAACAGGGGACCTTGAGAGAGCCTTGATAGGTAGTAAGCTCCCTGCCACTGGAAGTGTTTAAGCTGAAGCTAGATGCCTTTCTGACAAAGATGTTATAGAAGGAATTCCCATATTGGATAGAAGGTTGGACTGGTTGGTTTCCAAGGGCATAGAATTTGGGTATTGGAAGGAGCCTCAGTGACCATCTAGTCCAACCCAGACAATAAAAGAATCCTCTACTACAAGGGTCTCTGGGCTTCTGCTTGAAGACCTCCCATGAGAGGAATCCTACTTCCCAAGCTTTCCAAGCAGCTCATTTCACTCATGGTTGGCTCTGATTGCTAGGAAGTATTTTCTGGCCCCAGCTGGCCTCTTGGCCATTTCCCTTCCATTGTTCCTGGTTCCTCGATCTACCTTCTGGGGTGAAAGAGAACAAGCCGAATTTCTCCTCTTCATCACAACCCTTCAGATACCTGAAGTCAGCTATCAACTCTCCCCCTCTCCTTTGAGCCTTTTCTTCTTCAGGCTAGACAATCTCAGTTCTTCCATCAATCAGTCATTATAGGACATGGTCTCAAGCCCTTCACCTGTCTGGTTGCCCTTCTCTGGATCTTCTAAAGCTTGTCAATGTCAGTCCTAAAATATGGCCTTCATAACTGAGCATCACCCTCTGGGTGTGGCCCACTGAAGCTCATGGCCATAGACTCTTCACCTTGAAGATTCTGTGATCCAGTGTGTTAGTATGTTCTGATGGTTGGAAAGGGGTCACGCTAGCTGATTTGCTCTGCAGCCCTCTAGCTCTGGCTCTGGCTGAATATTGGCTTGAGCCTGTGTTTGGGAAGGGATGTGAACATGGACCTTCATTACATTCTCCTCCTCCTCCCCTTTCTCCAGCTTCTTCTTCTCTCCCTAACTAACCTGGTTAATGCTTGTTGGCTGTCAGACTGGGATGGATCTGGTAAATGGAATTTGTCTTGCTTGGTCAGACTCAAAGTCTTCTTGTCTCTCTATATGCCCTCATCAACACTGCCTGATCCTTGGCAAGGAGCAGGAGTGGATGATGAATGTATGCATGGCTTTGGACTTTGTTTAGATGATGCCTCATATTTCTATAGCACATTAAAGCTTCAGAAAGCACCCTCAGGACACAGGAAGTACAAGTATTTTTCACCTTCATTTGACAGATGAAGAAATGGAACCTCCAAACTTCAGTGACTTCAGGGTCAGAGAGTTAGAGTTATTGAGTGTCAGATATGAGATTTGACCTCTTATTGAAGATCTCATCCCTTCCCACCCAGACTGTCACACTAGCTCCTAACTTATCTCTCTTCCTCCAGTGCATTTCCTCTTCAGTCACAGGAGCATAAAGTCTCAGAACTGGCAGGGACCTCAGAGGCCACCTAGTCCAACCTGTTCTTGAAGAAGGGTCTCCAATACAACAGCAGAGGCCATGCAGCCTCACCTCCCAGGGCAGCCTGGTCCATTTCCACCTACATCTTACTCCGCCCAATTATCTTTCAAATGTACTGCTGCTTCTTGCATTGCCTCCCTTGAAAGGTTCTCAGTAAGAGGGGAAGTGCTTTATAAGTCTTTAAATGCTGTGGAGAAGGGAGTTATTATTGATATGTTGGTCACAATGGCAGTTATTCTTGTGGTTTTTTTCTAGAGTGTCCTTCATCATGTTGTCCCCTGAACCGCTGCTGTCCTGGCTCATGTATGTGTGTCCTGCTTCCCAAACTGGACTGGAGACCGTTAGGTTACAACCTTGGATGTGTGTCCTGCAGTGCCTGACAGTGCTAGGCCCATTTACTGGTGCTGAGCTTATGAAATGATCAAATGTGCCAGAGACTGCGTGCTTCAGGGTTCTGGGTTCAATGGACAGACTCAGGATTTGAGGGTTCTTGGAGATCCTCTGTTCCAGCCTCCTCATTTCATAGATGTATAACACTGTGGCCCAGGGCTGCAGTGACTGTCTCACAGTCACACTGGGAACAAGTGATGAAGCAAGAGTTTGGACACAGATCCCCTGACCTCAGGCTTCTCTGGGCTGGGCTGCTTCCCTAGTGCTGTGGGAGCCTTTGGCCAGGAAGAGATCTAGGAGAGGTTTGGGGTCACTGGGGGAAGTGCAGGAAGGAGAATAAGAAGTGATGAAGGCCCTGAAGGATGAGAATTTGGGGAAGATGGGAGCATATGGTAGAAACCAGCAAGTGGACCCACAGTTGGCAGCTGAAATGGCTCAATCGTCTCTCAGCAGCCTTCTCTCGGTCCCGGGTAACATCCTCTTGTCATCCCTGGGGGCCGTGTTTGCTCTTGGCTGCTCAGGAGCTACTGCCTCAGCACATGCCAAGGAAGTGGCTCAGCCCTTGGGCCCACGGTCTTCACTATTGAGAGTTCAATTTCACATTTCCCAGTGACCGAGCTGCTGAAACAGAAACTAAATATACGGCTTCTCTCTCTCCCTCCCCCCTCTCTTTCCCTCCCTCCTCCCCTCTCTCCTTCACTCCTCCCTCCTCTCCTCTCTCCTCTCTCTCTCTCTTTCTCTCTCTCTCCCTCTCTCTCTCTCTCTCTCTCTCTCTCTCTCTCTCTCTCTCTCTCCCCCCTCCCTTTTCCTCACTCCTCTCTAACTCCAGGGTGCTGGTTCTCCTCTTCATCACAACCCTTCAGATACCTGAAGTCAGCTATCAACTTTCCCCCTCTCCTTTGAGCCTTTTCTTCTTCAGGCTAAACAATCTCAGTTCTTCCATCAGTCAGTCATTACAGGACATGGTCTCAAGCCCTTCACCTATCTGGTTGCCCTTCTCTGGACCTTCTAAAACTTGTCAATGTCATTCCTAAAATATGGCCTTCATAACTGAGCATCGCCCTCTGGGTGTGGCCCACTGAAGCTCATGGCCATAGACTCTTCACCTTGAAGATTCTGTGATCCTTTCACCTCCATCTCTCTCCTTTGAGCTACTGCTCCATCTCTCTCCTTTGCCTCCATCATCTTTCTCTGTCTGCATAGGACAGGTACTTTGGCCCTATGATGTTGGTTCTTCATGGTACCCAGGAAGTTCTCTCTCTGTTTCTCTCTCCATCTGTCCTTCTGTTTTACTTAAGATGTCATACTTCTGGTTTCACTAGGGGTCAGATGCATCAAAGGAATCACTTTTTCTTTTCTATGGACAAGATAAAAAAGATATAGCCTTAGAAGTAGAATATTCTCCTCCAGCAAGCTAGGCTGCCCCTGGAGGGCAGGACCATGGACAGAGAAGGTTCAGAGATTTGACCATTTATTTCTTCCACAAACACCTACACTATGTCAGACCGCTGCAGCTCCTTCTCTCCTAAGAAATGGCCAACAGGCCAGAATCCCCATTTCATCTCTAGGCACATGTCCTATTTTTCCCTAGGAGACTCTCTCTAGGGTCAACTCATTTAACCTCTCTCTGGGTCTTAGTTCCCCTCCTTTGTAAAATGAAAGGATTGGATTAAATTATGTTCAAGATTCCTTCCAGCTCCAAATCCTCCATTCTCCAACCCACTTTGGCTAGCCTTGGAAAAAGGAGACCAAGTTGGATTAAAGATACTGTAGTGAATAGAGATCTAGATTTGGAGTCTAGAAGGCCTGGATTAAAATCTCCCCTTCTGACCTTTCCTATCCATATGACCTTGGTTTTCTCATTTGTAAAATCAGAGGGTTGGATTAGATGGTATCCAACGTCCCTTTTAACTCTGCATCTATGACAACCTCTAAGATGAGGATTCTTCACTTTTTTTGGGTCACGGATCCCCTTAGCAGTCTCATGAAGCCTAAGAAACCCTTCACAGAGTCATATGTTTTGTTTACATTCATAATGGAGGGAAATTGGAATTTCAATTAGATTACTGAAAATAAAGATGTAATTTCCCCCCCTCCATCCAAGTGCATGGACCCCCTGAAATCTATCCCCAGCGGTCTATGGACCCCAGGTTAAGAACCCCTTCTCTAAAGCAACTCTATCTATGAAGTAGAGGACTGGCTTTGGAATTGGAGAACATGGGCTCAAATCTCACCTCTGATGCTCACCACCTGAGTGACTTGGGGCAAGTAGTACTTGGGGTTTCTGTTTCCTCACCTGTAAAATGGAGAGATTGGACCAGATGGCTCTGAAGTCCCTTCATGCTTGCGATTTGTGAGCCTCTAATCTGATTTTCCCTATAGTATAAAAATCACAGAGCCTCCTACGTTCCCATGGAGAGTGAGGGGGCTGGTTGTAGTGACCTCTGAAGTCCCTTCTGGCTCTTACAATGATGACTTTGGGTACCATGTTTGCTCTAGGGTTCTCTGTGAAGACTCAGCCCTTAGGTGTGTGAGGGGACCTGAGACTCATCATTTGAGGCCACCGTCTTCTGGTTGCTTTGTAGGTTGCATGCCCGGTACTACGAGCTGGCGCCCAACATCGTGCCCATGGACTACCGAAAGAACCCTATCGTCACCGTGCCCATGTCGGTCATCATACAAATGCCGGAGTTCAAGGTACTCTTAAGGACTTCGGGAGAGGGCATAAAGAAAATCTTTGGCTCTCCCAGGCTAGACCACCAGGAGGGGCTGTAGAGCTGTGCTTCTGTCTCGTTGATTTGTCTTTCCCCATGAAGACTATGTACTAGCCAAATTGGATGACTGGCCATTCCTTGAACACAGTATTCCATTTCCTATTTCTGTACATTTGATTAAACCCTTCTCAAGGGTGTCTCGGAATCCTTGTCTTCCTTTATAATTCAGGTTAGGTGCTGTGAAGCTTCTATGAACACCAAGTCTCCTCCCGGGAGTGGTCTTTTCTCCCCCAGTATTCGTTCTGTTTTACTTATAGACATGTTGTATATTACCACCTATTGTAAGTTTGGTAAGGTCAGGTTCATTTTTGTCTTTGTATCTCAGGTACCCAGCCTAGTGATTTGTACACAGCAGGTACTTAATAAATGTTTTGTTGAATTGAATTGGGCTCTTCCCTCCCTCCTGCTTCTCTTTGTCTTTCTTCCTTTATCATCTAGCAGGGGAGAGGACATATGTTGACAGTTATACTAAGGGATAGAATTGTTAGGAGGGTCCTCCTTATGTGAACTGAAAACTGCATCAGTGAGATAGAAGGTGCCAAAGGACCTGGGCTCAAATTGTGACTCTGCCACTAACTAGGCAAGTCACTTAGCTCCTCTCAGACACTGTTTCCTCCTCTGTAAAGTTTCCTTCCAGGCCATGATCTTGTGATCCTAATGATAAGAGACCTGCTTGCACAAATGTCAGCCAGATAAGCATAATACACAGTAGAAAGGGGAGCATCACAGAAAGCAGTGAGCAAAGAGCTGGGGGAGGAGGTTGTCTGAGCCCAGAGCAGATGGGGAGACTGAGGCCAGGAGGGGTAGCATCATCTCTTTGAGGCCACATAGCTGGTTGATGGTCAAGCCAAGACTAGAATCCCGGCTCTTCTGCCTTTAAGTCTAGGGCTTTTCCTATTAGGGAGGCAGGTTTCAGAGCAAAAAAAAAGAGCTTTTTAGTAGAGTTTTATTTATAAATATATATTACATACGAGCAAAGCAGAATTGCAATAGCTCAAAAGAAATGTGAGATGTACAAATTTAGAGACATCCCCTTTCTAAATGTTCATATGGCCTATTTGGTCCTGATCTGTGGTGGAGACTTCTGAGCTCATATTGGTCTGATCAGCCATAGATGGTCACCCTTGTGACCCCAATATAGTGATGTCCTCGTGATGCTCTTTGAGCATGAAGGACGACAGCCAACCAACCAACCATCTTTCTATATTGTATACACATGAATGTATATACATGCATGCACACATCATGCCTATATATATACATGTGTGTTTGTGCATGTTATATATGTTTATTCATTTATATACTTTTTTTTTTTTTACCAGACCTGTGATTTCATCCATTCAAGGGTCTCCTGATTAGGAACTCCTTCTGCCTAAGCAAATCTCCACTTGCACTGGTCTGAGTTTAAGTGACTTATCCAGAATCACAAGCCAATAGTATTTGAACCCAGGTCTTTCTGACTCTAAGGCCAACTCCATCCACTATACCACCCTGCTTTCTCTCTATCTGTATATATGTGTACACATACGTGTACAGACAAATACATGTACATAAAGGACCAAGAGAAAGAAAGATCACTACACAGGTGGGGGAAGGAAAAGAGAGAGAGGGAGATGGGAGAGAGAGAGAGAGAGAGAGAGAGAGAGAGAGAGAAGTGGTTAAGTTCTAAGTGAATGTGTGTGTTCCTACCCATACTTTCTGATTTTCACAGGAGAATCCCTTCAAGGAGAGAATTGTGGCCTCTTTCTCTGAGGATGGTGAGGGTAATCTCACCTTCAATGACTTTGTGGACATGTTCTCAGTCCTCTGTGAGTCGGCACCCAGGGAGCTCAAAGCAAGTTATGCCTTTAAGATCTATGGTAAGTAGTGCCCAGCTCACCATCACCAGCATCAAAGGCAGTCTAGAACCCAGTGTGGTGAGGGAGCAGGTCCTCCCTGAGGGCGTTGTGCAGGTGCTGTCCAACTAATATCCCATTTGATCCTCAAAACAACCTTGAAAGATAGATGCAAACAGAGGCTAAGTGACTTGTACAGGGTCACACAGCAAGTAAATGTCTGAGACCAGAATTGAACTCAGGTCTTCCTCCCTCTCAGTCTAGTGCTATATCCACTGAACTACCTTAGTCATAATAAAAGGACAGCGTGATAAAGGCAAGGCAAGAGACCCAAAAAAAAGCCTACGAAGGAAAACTTGCTTTCATCTGTGCAAGTCAGGGAAGGTTTCAAGGTTGAGGTGGCTCCTGAGTTGGTCCCTAGAAGAAAGTAAGTTAATTATCAAAAGCTGGACATTAGAATGTAAGGTCATTGAGGGCAGGGAATGGGTTTTTAAAAAAATTATCCCTAGCACATAGTACAATTCCTGCACATCATGAATGCTTAATAAATGATTGATTTATGGGGACAGGAACCATGTGGGCTGAAGACATATGCACAGACATCATCTACATAGCAATGGTTATTGAAGTTGAGGGGGAGAGCAACACAGCCAAGGAGAGGGAATCTGGAAATCCCCTCATTTACACCCTCATTTTTCTTCATGAAGATGAGGAAATGGGTCCAGAGGGGAGAAATTGTCCCAGGCTGACCAAATGTTAATAATAACAATAATAATCATAATATTTTGAACAACATTCCCTTTAAAGGAGCAAAGGAAATGCTATAGAGCCAGTGAATTAGAGAACCAGGAGAGTGTGGCATCTATAACATCAAAGGAGGAAGTGCCAGGAAGGAGAGCAGCCACCATTGTGGTAATGATGGCAAGGATGATGGAACTGAAGGACACCATTTAATTTGGCCATTTGGAGGTCACTGGTGACCTTAGAGGGACAGGTTTTAGCAGTGGTGCAGATTTCAGCTGAGGACGTGTTTGGGGAGGTCAGTGGAAATTTGATCTATGACATTGGTGGAAGGAAAGCCTCAGCAAAGAGGAGAATCTCTTCTGTGACCATAGGGGAGGAGGAGAGAGAGTTGGGGGTGATGCTCAGAAATCTGAGAAGTTGAGAAGGGGAGCAAAGGGAGCCCCACATAAAATGGTCTCAGTTTTCTCACTAAGGTAAAGGCTGAGTTATCTAGCATAGGGGCATGATATATGGGACCAGTCCAAGAAGAGAGAGGGAAACAATGATTCTAGATCTAAGCTAGGGCCAGTGGTTGAAAGTTACACATTTCAGCTTAATGTCAAGAGCAACTTTCTGCTAACAAGAGCTAATGCAAAGAGGAATGGGTAGCCTTAAAACATCCTCCATTGGACTCAGAAAGAGTTAGGGATGCTGAAGAAGGGGATTTCTTCTGGTGTGACTAGATGACATTTAAAGTCCCCCTTGTCACTGAAGCTTTTGTGATGGAAGCTACAGTTTCAGTTAATCCATTAAATGGAACCAAACATCCAACCCTCAAGCATTCGTTAAACACCTCCAGTGTGCCTGGCACCGTGTGAAGTGCTAAGGCTACAAAGACAAAATCCCAAGAGTCTGTCCTCAAGAAACAAAGACAAGGTGATGGGACATTAGCCAGGCTGGGTTGGAGGCACTCACTTGAGATGAACTTTGAAGGAAAGGGAGGATTCCAAGGCATAGAGGAGGGAGAGCATCCTGGCACACATCAGACTGGTAGTTGGTAACACCGAGAGACCAAGAGGTTAGAGTCTCATTTAGTGACATTGTCCTCTGCCACAGCCAAGATGTAATATTTCTGGAATCCCATGACCCAACCCCAGTTCCATCAGTCTGCCTGTATTACAGGCTCTGGGAGCTGCATGCATGTATCCCAAATTCTTACAAAGTTGGAGAAATCACTGGGGGAGAAGTGGGGGAGGGGGACCTTAAAACAGAGAATGTTGGAGGTGGGAGAAACCTTAGTACAGAGAATGTTAGCTCTTAGAAGGATGGACCTTAGAACTTGGAATGTCAGAAGTGTGAAGAACCTTAAATATGGAATATTAGAGGTAGCATGGACCTTAGAACATGGAATGTCAGGGGGGCGGAGCCAAGATGGCAGCGTAGCAGCAGTGACACATCACAGCTCTCACATAGCCACCCCAAAATACCCATAAAATAGGACTCTAAACCAAACCTACAATCCCAAAGCGCACACAAGGTTACTTCCCACTAAAGTCAGCTCGGCTACGAG